>JAUNZM010000292.1:3132500-3806512 GCA_033459285.1 Clamator glandarius
GGACCTGTAGCAGCAGTTTAAAAAGAGTACGTGTCTTGGAGAGGCTGCAGTACAGCACAGCAAACTCCACAGCAGTAAGGTAAGAGAGGTGGGTTCAGAGCAGGTAATCCACTGACTTTTTACTTAGAAAACACCTTGAAACAATCCCTAGAGGAATTCACAAACTGGCATTGTCACTTTTTTCCAGGCCCTGCTCCCCCGATTCTAGGACATTGTCATCATCTTCCCCAGGAGCAGATTTGCAGCCAAGTAACCAGATCTCCCCCAGCCACAAAGGACTCACTGTGTTCCCCCAGCGCTTCGGGAGGGTTGGCAGGGTGCACACGGTCGGGCAGCACCTATGCTCGGGTGGCCCAGGGCTGTGAGGTGAAACAGGACTCTTCCTCCTCCCCCAGCGCCCCACAGCTTTGAGGCCATCATGGGGAGGACTGGAAATGTCGCATCTCCTCTGCTTATTAACATTTCACGGGGAAGCTTTTCCCCACCAGCTCCAGCCCTGGCTAATAGTCTCCCCATCCCGTGCTTTGCGAAAGCCGGCTCTGCCACAAGTATTTGTTAGCTCCTCACGAGCTCCTGGCTGGAGGTGAGCTGGTTGTATCAACAGCAGATCTGTATTTCTAGGAAAGGAAGCAAGCAGCATGTCAGGGAAACATCTGTTAAACTGTAGGAATAATCAATTAGGAGGCAATTTCATCAACTTGAATAAGCTTCCTTGCACTTAAAAGCATTTTGAAGCAAGTGTTTAAGCCTCTAATTGATGGGAACTGTAAAGCCCAGGAAGGAGGCAAAGCAGTTCACAGTTTGCACGATCATTTCTGGGGCACAGCATGGGCTACAGGTTCCATACATATTGAAATTCCTTTGAGGATAGCATCTGCCTTTGGACTTCTTCCTGCATCCAACTCCTTGCCAAAGATTGATACTTCTCTCTGGATTCAGCATCTCCTCCCCATCTCACACTCCGGGTACCCCAGCTTGACATGGGACAGCCCCTGGTCAAACACCAACCACACCGGTCCACTCTCTGCTACCAGTTGCAGAAGCCTGGCCACACTCAGCTGACTGGTGCTGAGAATCAGCCCCATTTCTCATACCTTTTACCTTAACTCGGAGGACCAAACAGGCCTTCAGGTGGTTCTGAATGTATTTCCAGGCCTCCTGGCCATCTATGACAGGGCCACTCCTTTTGTCCTAACAGTGAAGTGACAGCCCCATCCTCCCCAGCCCTGCTGGTCCCACCTGCAGCTAACATCACCCCTTTCAGATCAGTTGCTCTGCCACATTTGCTACTGCCCTTTATCCACTGTGTCCCACCTGAGCTTCTCAGCCCATCTCCAGCTCTCCCACCCCAGCCTTTGTTGAAGCGCTCCTGGCAAAGGCAGTCTTTGCTCCATGGGATGATGTTTCGTGTGCCCCAGCCCCCAGGTCTTCTGCTGGCAGCGCTGAGGTGTCACCACTCCTTCCTCACCCCTCCACCTACTCCTGGAGGAGACAGGGCAGCCAACAGTCAGTTATAGCTTCTGACAGGCTCCAGCTAAGCCTTTTGGAAAAATTTCACCAGTCTCCTCTTCCCAAACTCCTCAGGAGCTCTCCAGTTACTTCCCAAATATCTACATGTACTTGGCTGCAGAGCCAAACCCTCCAAGCCTGGGACACCAGCACAAGGTTGTCAGGACAACATAATCAGCCACCCAAGGAACAGGCATTACACTACATCTCTAGTTCCATGACCTCATGCTGTATTTTCCATACAGCCACTGCCTCATTCAACAGACGAGCGGTTGCTCACTGTTTCCCATCTCCTCCTCAACTCTGTGCACAGCCTCGGGGTCTTCTGTGCTCACATATTATTTTGAGCTTATGTTGAGCACAGACTTACTTCTTCATAGATGCTCTCAGGAAAGCACAGAGAAGCCCGAAGCTCCATGGATACCTCCCTTCCCAGCCTCTCCTCTCCAAACCAAATATTGTCACATCCACACCACAAGGAACAGAGGCAAGAGAGCCAGAGCTGCAAGGGTCAGCCAGTTTCAGAGCACTGATCCAGGATACCAGAGATCAACTCTCCAGAGCGCTAGTCCTGTCTAGACTCTCCAAAGGACCTAAATAAGATTAGTCAGAAAAGGGTCATTGGCTCTTCACCACACTTGAAGCCACCAAGTCAATAAAGAACCCAGGGCATTGCTGGCTGGGGTTCCCCGCTACCTCCCTGCCTTTGTGCCACAGGGTCTGCTTGCCTCCTGCCATGGATTTACTCTGTCCTGAGACTGTGATTCAACCCACCGAGCATCCCTCTGAATGAGCCCCCTGTTCATGGGGTCATCGGAGGAGAAATCTGATCTCTTCTCTGAAGCAGCAGTTCAGATGGCCCGAGGCAGCGGGAATCTGCTGTTCTTCACTGAAAGTGCTGCCAGTATTTGATCACTTGGAGTGTTTTGACATGGTTTGTAGTTGGATACACTCATCCTCAGCCTGTGAACTTACATGTCAACCAGGCAAGCGCATGTCAGCCTCGACATCGGTGTCTAGGGGGTCCGCAGCTGACAGGATAACCTTTTCATGACCAACACATCGTCATTTAGAGGAATGAAGACAAGAATTCAGTCTTATCTCCAAGAAGATAAGAAGCGACTATTCACCTTTTTACACCTGAAGAGCTTTTCCTGCCTTTCCACTGCAAGGCTGTACCATTTCTAAGAGAAATTTTTTATGCAGACAATGAACAGTGGAAGAAAATGCTTGGCAAATGCAAGTCACAGATTTGGACAGCTGGTGTTACCTGGGACCTTGCTCACAGACCTACCATAAGGCCAAAGCACTCACCCTTAGTGGTTTGAGCCCTATCACCTGTCACAAGACAAGCATTTTCTAATGATAGGTGACATTTTGTGCCCCAAACAACATCAGTGTAGATAACAGACATCTGGCAAATAGCTTCACTCTGGAAAGAGGACAGGACCAACATATGCTGTGGCATTTTCCCCACCAAAAAGGCAGCACTTGCTACCTCCCATTTCCAGGGAAAGACCCTGCCTGTGACTTCCCTCGGATTTGTGCCTTCTCCACCTTGGATGTGCAGAGGGATGAACCATATAAGAAACTCTCTTGCTGGCCCTTTTTGTATGTGCGCACACCCACATCAAACAAGAAAATCAACTCCCACCCTGCCAGCCCCCAAACACCCTGTGCTGCAAGGGGCTGGGGAGATCGATATCTGTGCACTGGGGTGCACCCAGGGGTCTCCTCGCTGCACCGAGCCCGCAGCACAGCCAGCAGGTGCCTGCACACCTACACTGACTTCAGTTACATCCTGAGCCAGGACATTCTGAAGGCAAGGATCTAACCCTTCATCTGGAGGTGGTTTTCCTGAACTGCATCTGCTACCAAGGTGACACGCTTCCAGGAAGGTTGCTTGCTCCAGCTCCTCTGCCTGTGCACTACAAGCCTCCCACAAATATCATCAACATCTACTCCAGTTTGCATTTGCTATAAGCTCCTGTACCGTCCATTCACAAAGAGCTAATTAATTAACACAATATCACTCAGAGCTAGCTCACTCCTGCCTATCAGTATCATCTTATCAGTGTCCTCAACTGAAAAGTAATCTCTGACTTGATCTCTCCTTGGCCACCACGCAGGTGCCTGAACAGAGGGGGCCTTTGTTTGGAGTCACTGAAGACACAAAGGTCAGCTCCCAACCTTTTCTTGGCATCGCCCTGCCTTGGAGAGCAAGGTAGAGCCTGTTTTCATGTCAGACCCTGTTCTTTTCTTCCCGGCTTTGACAAGAAGATATCATTTGTCCCAGGGAGTCACTCCCCACACCAAGAGCAGGTTTAGACATGGAGCACTCTACAGCAAAGCAGCATCATGAAAGTACCTCTCAGAGGGGCCAGTCCCGAGTATCACAAACCCACCACCCACTCAAGGACACCCAACAACCCACCCAGCCCCATAAGAGTTCACCTGCCACACAGCGACTCCACCACCTGTAGAAGATAAGGACCGGCCAGTTTTGCTTTGGCAGGATCCATCCACACCCTGAAATAAGCTCAGCAGAATATGAAAAGCAGATGACAGAGGGACACGCATCTGCTCCTACATTGGACAACTGAGAGCTGGACCCGTGTTCAGACTGTGTTAGCATACAGGCAGGAGGAAGACGAGCTTAAGTCTGTGAATACAGCTGATTTTACTAAACAAGGATCTACCCTCTTCCACAATACTGATCCTTCCCCAAAATTATAGACTATGTGTAATAATCTTATACATCTACTCACACATACATTGAGATACTGTTATTGAACCATGTCATTACTTTTTTTTTTTTTTTGCAAGATTTTTCAAGTAGGCAACCAGTCGGTGTGCATGGATTTTGTGGAGGCTTTGTATTGGGGAAGTAATTTTGTAAGTGTAAATTGATAGTTAGGCTGCTGGAAAGGCAGACACATATAAGTGAAAATGTTTCAAACAGGAGATGCTGTGGGTGGAGAAGATAAGCTTTTTATCTTTAAAGGATCCTTTAAAAAAAGACCTTTAAATGTGATGCCTTAAGAAGCACCCAAGTGCAGAGGATTTTAAAGGCAGTTTCAATAACCATAATGAAAACATCAGTTTTTCTGTTGCAAGCCTGGGTAGTGTTAACTCAGCCATTGCCTACACCTGGATCAAATAGGACTCAAGCTGGCTTTATGGGTCACAACAGCTCCTCCACTCTGCATATATCCTATCTGCCCTAGATCTGCCCCCTTTCCACAAAGCACAGTTCCAGCCCACACTGACTACCAGCCTCACCCCAAATCCCTTCTGTTCCACCAGCCAGAATTTCTCCAAGACCATAAAGACCAGAGACAGAGAAATCCCAGACCATAATTTCAGCAGCCAGTCCATACCAGTACAGGTCCAACCCTTTTCCCTGCTGCTCTGGAGCCCTCCTCTGCCAAGCCTCCAAACTAAGTGATAGGATTTTTAACTTCCCATGTCATCCACTAAGAAGTTAGGTTGGGAGGCAACCAGATAAAAAAATTATGCTTAGCCAATATTAAAATACACTAGCGCTTATAACAGGTAGCACCCTTGTGCTTGGCAAGAATAAAGTACAAACACATCCCCCAGTCTCTACAAAGAAATCTCCCAAGACACAATTACCTCTTAGAAAGAGCAAGGTCTTCAGAAACAGCAAAACTTACACATAAGCAGCTATCATGCACTCCTTCACAAGATCCTCTCAAAGCAAGTCACCTAGCTTCCTAGGGCACATATTCCCACCTCCTCCCAAACCCATATAACCTGCAAATCCTGCTTTTATAGGTTTTTAGCCTCCTTCCTGCAACACCTTCACCTGGTGCCTCACTAATTTTATATCCTAAGTGAGGAAGCAGGCGCAGATGAGATATTGATACTGGAAGAAAAGATCCTGCAGCTCAATACACCTTATTTAATTCTCCACAGAAAGCCTTCTCCTACATGTTAGACACTTCTTTCTGTGCTTTTCCAGCTCATGTTTGGGCAATCAGTTGCCAGATAAGGACTCAGGGAAGTTTTGTAATCAAAATGTTAGTGTTGAGAGAAAACAGAGCCTGTGCAGTGATTAAAATTAAGTCTTCATTTTGGGGAGAGAAGGGAAACACCCAGCTGCAGGATGACTAAGAACACAGTCCTAAGCAGTGTGGATCAGACAGGCTGCTCAGCACCTTGTCCCAAGACACAATGGGGTGACTGGAACAAACTGGATGCTGCTGGACTGGGGCTGCTGTGGTTTTTTTCAGCACTTGCCATTCTTGGGGCTGGCTGCCACGGTCTTCTGGCCTGAAGTAGAGTAAAACCCCAAACTAACCCAAGAAATCCAAGCTGTTCTCTGGAAAGTAAAATTTGCAAAATAAAAATCACACATTTTCTTCATGCAGACACATCATTTTGGATTTTTTTTTTCTTCACCTTGGACTTTGAAAACACTACGAGCAGTGATTGAAGAAGGGCAGGAAGGAGAACACCTTGTTTTGAACATCTCAGATAATGAGCGGATCCCCATTCCCAGTTTGGTGGCATAAGGACGTACCTGTGACACCTTTCTGTGTCAGGGACTCGTGAGAGCAACTCCTATTGGGAAATTCCCGTCACGATGGGCTCGTGTTCATGGTGAAGTGAAAGTTTAGGTAAGAGCACTTGTGGGTTAACTTGTGCAGCAGAAATAGTTTCCAACTCCCGCAGTCCCCTCTGCCCCGGAGGAGGACGAATGCCTCCCAGCCATGTTCTGCTCAGTGAGGGCAAGATGATGTGAAGGTACCCATGAAGTCGGCAGGGCTTTTTAATTCAAGAGCTCACACATTCAGGAAAATACTTTGCTCATAATCTTGCTTTCCTGGCTTCTCCAGCTTCCTGTGGCAGGTCAGAACACAAAGCAGCGTTTTCTCGTGGTGCAAGCACGTATGAGCCCATGCAGAGAGCTGGCAAACATGCAAAACACTTTCTCTTTTTGCCCATCATTTCTACAAGATCTCTCCTTGTTGTAAGAAGATCATCCAGTGCCTGGACTCCCTTTATTGGCTAGGAGTTACCTCACTGCCTCCAACTATCTGAAAGTTAGTTGTTCACGGCTGATCTTGCCCTCCACAGTCTTGTTGTGCTCAGTGGAGAGCCCCAGCAAGCCCCTCACTGCCACCTTGGGTGGGAGCCAGAGGTGAATGTGTCACCTTCCAGATCCACCAGCCTCTGCCCATTGTCCAGAAAGAACCCTCCAGGACCAGTTTAGTCCCAGATCAGAGAATTATTGATACCAAAAATCCAAGGAGCAGAAGCTTCCCTCATGGTCTCACTATATTCTACCCAATATCTTGGCAACTTTGGAGATAATTCAAACCCTTCCCTCTCCAAGTCAACTGGATACCCCATGCAAGAAGAGACTAGGCTTTTTTTTTTTTTTCCAGACATTTTTTTTTGTCATTTTAATCTTGGTACATGATTTCTGACAGTGTGTCAGCATCTCCCACTCGATCAGCCATCTCTGGACCCTGCTACATTCAGTGTCAGATCGCACCGTGGCACTGAGCCACTGTTTTGAGCCTCACAGTCACTTGTATGTCTTTATGGGTTGTTGCTTACATCATTTGTGAACAGCAGCACAAAAGGACACAACGCATGAAAACGAGAGTGGGTATGAGGTGAGGGTCACCTGAAGGTTCGACCCTAAGGAGAACTTTCCCCAGATTCCCATGGCTCCTGCAGGGATGAACCCGAGCATGGTGTGGGAAATGCAGGGCTCTCTTCCTTTCTCCCTTGCCTGAGGGGTGGCAATACAGGCTGTGATGTCTTCCAGAGCCAGGACAGCAGCTCACACTGGTCTGGCACCCGTACTTGAGGGTACAGAGCAGGGTTGCTGGCAGAGGCAGGCTGTGTCCTGCCGTGGGAAGGAGAGAAGGATGTAGAAAGCCATGGCTTAGCCCTGATGAGCCAGATGTCCACCAACTCCAGCAGCATTGTTCACCCAGCACCGACCTCCCGGACGTGTCCAGTAGTGGGGACAGAACCTGGCCACCATGCTGTCCCCATCGATCTGCTGGCAGAGGAGCAGGACCCTGGAGCCAGCTCTGCTTTGGGTTTCAACCGCTCCTCAAAATCAGTGGGGCAACCTGAGAGCACCAAATAGAACCACCCCCAAAACCCAAACATATCACCTGAAATGAACTGATGTTCCTTCCCTATCACTGGGCTTTTGCAACCTAAACATAATGTTTATAAAAAGTAAATTATTTCATCTTATAACTTAAGTGCATTATTTCCTTAAATATGGTTCACACGGAAAATAAAGTTACTTTTGCTGTACAGTAAATTTCTGATAGACTTAGAAATAAACTTTGTTGATACAATCTGGCAGGTGTGTCTGTGCAGCACATCACCCACAGCCCCACGGCTCTGCACACACACACGTGTGTGCCCACACACACTCATACACACACACAGAGAGCCCCATCCCTGGGGACAGGGACAATGTTAGGGGTTTCTAGCTTTCTATATTCACATGGGAACATCTACCTTAAAACTCCCTGCATTTAAACAGCGAGCGGTCAAGCTGGTTGAAGGAACAGAGGGAAAACCCCACGGCAAAATTTTCCCTGTGTTTCCCCAAAGTGTTGTCAGCTTTTCAAACTTCAAAATCCAGCTGATGCTGTGGGTTCCCACCTCGAGCAGCAGCAGTTTTCTCTTTCTACTGCTTACAACAAAGGAGATGCAAAGGGGATATGGAACCGGGACATTCCTGCAGGAAGGGTTTCCACTTCCCTGTGCCTTTCCCTGTGCCAAACCAAGAAATTGCATTCCTCGTTTGAAGTTTGAAAACACACCAGCCAGCTGCAAAAACCACTCCTCTCCCTAATCCTAGGCTCCTAAGAGAAACATGAAACTATGCAAACCATAACTTAACTTGCTCCTTGGGAATCCCAAACTACAACATATTGTTTGATAGCGTCCCAGCGGTGTTGCTTTCCCCTCCCTCCCAACCCCGAGGGTTCCACAGCCCCTCCTGGAGCAGCACAGTGTTGGTGGCAGCCCCATGCCGGGGACCACGCTGAGCTCAGGAGGTGAAGTAGGAGTTCTGCATGGAGTAGAGGTGGTCGATGGGGTTCCCCACCCGTGCTTGGAGTGGCCCCGCATCTGTCGTTGCGAGGAAGCAGTCGCCCAGGTTGCTCAGTGAGGTATCATCACTATCCAAATCATGGAAGAGGGGCTCGGCACCTTTGGAAGGAGGAAAGGAGTAGGAAGTCTTCAGAGCCTGCTTTTTCCTTCAGCACTCTGACAGTGCCTGGTACCCCTAGCTTGTGCAGTGAACTGATTTAAGGAAGAGGGGACTGCTCTCTTCTCAAAAATCCCTGCACCCCTCGCGTGCCCCCACCCCACAGTCCTGCATCTCTTCAAAGGAGAGAATGCAAGAGGCAAATCTTGGAGCCTTACCATAGGGGTGCATATGGTCTCCAGGCATCTGTGGTGGGGTGAGCCCTTGCCGGAAGGGGTCGGAGCCATAGACGCTTTGATCCATGCCCAGGAGCTGCTGGGGTGGGGGTAGAGTGGTGTAGGGGTTCAGCATCCCCTCTAGCCCTGCGCTGCCGGTGCTGTTTGTCTGGGCTGGAAGATAAGAGCAACCATCAGTGCAGTTGGGCTGCTGATTTCTGGGGGTCCAGCCTCCTCGGGAAGCCCAGGGGTGGGAGAGCAGGCTGTGAGGGGGGTACCTGTGCTCAGGCGCTGTGTGTTTTGCTGATCCTGCTGCTGCTGCTGCTGCCTTCTGGCAAGCTTCTTCATCTGACAGAGAAGGGGGAAAAACAGGGTGAAATCATCCCCTGGCCAGAGAAAGGAGGGAGGAGAGATCTAGCACTAGCTGCTGGTGAGGGACTTCCCCTCACACCTACCTTTGCTCTCTGGTTCTGGAACCAGACCTGCACCACACGGACACTCAGCCCCGTCTCAGCTGCCAGTGTCTCCCGCACCTTGGAGAGAGGAATGACAGCAGCAGATCAGCCCCCTCAGCTGTTTGGAGGGACATTAGGAGGGGAAAGAGCAGCTAGAGCAAATCCTTGCTCAGCATCCAGGACAACCTTGGGAGGTGGAAGCAGCTGAGCATGGGCCTCTCTCCCCATACCTTCCTGCAGGGCTTGGAGGAGACTTCAAAAGATGCCTTGAATGCCCTCCGCTGCTGTGTGGTCAGGATCGTCCGAGGTCTCTTGGGCCGCTTGTGATCCTTCCCGTCCTCAGTGCCCTTCCCTGATGCTTGGCCCAGTTTGCAGATGCTGTCCTCATCGTCACTTTTGCCTAAGGAAGAGGGGAAAAAAGCAGGTCTTTACAGACAATGGGCAGCACACATCGTTTTCCAGTATGTCCAAATTAATCTGGGGGATTTAAAACAATCTGGTGTTGGCAGGGATCTTCTTGTGAGTGTGTGTGAGGAGCTGAGGTTTGGGGCTGCCTACCCCATGGCAGCTCAGGGACGGGAAAGGCTGCTGTGTCTCACAGTTCGGGGCCACTCATCCAGCAGATGCGCCTTTTGGTTCTTGTTTTCCCCAACAGTCTGAGCAACTGCAATATGAAACCCTGGGACATCTGATTTTCCCTCCGTCAGACCAAAATCCCTGCCTGCTCCACAGGGATTTCCTGCCAGGTCACAGCTGGGGACACATCTGGACAGAGACAGGCAGGTCACATCCACGCGAGGGGACAGCAGAGGTTGGGGACCGCTGTGCTCCAAGCACCTGGTCCCTCTGCCCAGACAGCCCAGGCTGGGGGGGTCAGGGTGAAGGGTGAGCAGAGATGCAACATGTGAGCCAAAACCTCACAAACCTCTCCTGATCTGTCTTACCACGGAGTTCATCTCCTTTTAAAGCTCAGAGAAGAGGCACCTTTTTGCCTGTATCTCCCTACTTCCATGGACTTTTAGATCTCCCAGGTTGCTTCAAGCTTCAGCCTGTGGTTACTCTCTTGGAGGTGCATTCCCAGAAATGGCTGTTTATCTCGGGGCCATGGGGCCTTCAGGCAAGAGCTGCTTTGGGACATCGGGCAGCGCTGCCCTGCCTCTGACCACCCCTCCTCAGTTCCCATATCACCACCGTGTCCGTGACCTCGCTTGTGCGGGAGGGCTGTAATGCACATTTGACAGCACAGGTGCTTCCCTCCCATGAGCCGTAAATCACTTACAACCTTTTCCAGCAAGCTCCTCTACCACCCGTTTGGGAATCGATAATGGAGCTGAGGTGCTGGTTTGATGCAGATGCAGCCTGAGAGGCTGTGCTTGGCACAAGTCCCGTGCCGGGGCTGCTGCTTATCTGGGACATGGGCACCAGGGGTTGAGAGTCTGGCCCAGAGGAATTTGTGGCTCAAATAGGCCAGGTTGTACCCCACGGTGAGAGCTAAACGTGGATCACACAAAGCAGAAAACTGCGCCGGCCCAGCCAGGCGCCGGGGAAAGATGGGGGATCTCTGGGATGAGGGGAAGTGATGTTTCCTACAGAGAAGCAAGGATGTTCTTGGGTACCAACTACCTCTTCCCTCTGGGCTGCTGAAACATCTTCTGAGCTCGCCAGCCTTGGAAACCTTCCCTTTGGTGAGGACTGGGAGGGCTTGGCCACGGAGAGATGTCTGTGCTGGCCTCCAAAAGAGGCCCCGGGAGCCAGTGCCTTGCTGCAGCAGCTCACGCACAGCACATCTATGGACCAACACCAGCAGCAACGGCAGCAGGAAAGACAAACTGCTCTTTTCTTGCACATCCCAGTGTAAGAAAAATAGAAATGCTGCAGGTCTGAGAGTCCCAGCACTGGGGACCACAGGGTGTGGAGTCTCTGATGGCTAATGGGGCTGAGCAGCGGCCACTGCTGCCCCCTTCTCAGTGCCAGCACAAGCAAGGTGTCTGCTCTGCTGAGCTGCCTACTTTACTGAAACCCAGAGGAATTCAGTTTTGATGGAAGGCTAGAGATTTTTTATGAACGATGAGAGGAAGAATGGAGGATAGAGACATTTCGGTGCCTGAATCCTTTTGCACCTTAACATGAGGTGAGGGCCCTAACGTCCCCCAGTCCAGGAGGGGCAGAGCCAGCAGGGGGGAGTCAAAGAGTCATGGACTCTATCAAGCAAATGATGCTTAAAACCCACAACATGGGGAAAAACCCACTCCTAGCAGACCCCCTCGAGCCCTCCCCCCCAACACCTGCTCCCCAAATCCCTCCTAGTGTCAAAGGGAAAACGAAGCCGGATTTGGCAGGGTATTACTTTTAATTAACTCTCCCTTTCAACCCTTTCCCCACCAAGGAAGGGGGAGAAATTAATGAGTGTCTGGGTCTGCCCCTGACGTCACCTGGGAAGGGCTGGGGCGATGGATATTGTGCAGCATGCCCTCGGTCCGACCCGCTGAGCCTGCAACCCGCCGCCGGGGCCAGGACATTCCTCGCTCAGGAGGATTTAGGGAAAGGAGAAACGTTAGGACGCTTTTAATTGGAAAGCGGGGTCTTCTTTCAGAGGGGTTTGTTTACTTAGGCTGGGCGGTAGAGGCTCGGGGGAGGCAGTAATTGAAGCAAGAGTTTGGGAGATTACAGACAACATATGGCTTGCTTTTTATCTGCACTTTCTCATAAAGTGGCCTTTGGTGTGCGGCACTGGGGGAGGGGAGCTGGGGGCTTCAAAGCAGAGGTGGGAGAGGCTGGACATGCACATTGCTGGTGAGGGGGCATCTGTGACTGGTGCCAGAGAGGAGGCACCTCTGCATCCCCTGGGGAGGATGCAGCAGGAGGGGCAGAGCCCTGGCCTGCTGAGCATCTGCACGGGACACACACCTGGGCTGGTTCCTGATGCCATCCGGAGCCAAACTGATGGTGGCAGGGATGGCAGTAGGGCTAAGCTATGGGGTTTGTGGGAGATAGGAAGGGCTGGGACCCCCCAGACAGGGGCTGACAGGGGCTTTGGGTTGGGTTTCCAACCAGCCAAGGGGTTGTCGTGCCCTTTTGATCCCACACTGGCCCTTTGCATCCCTCAGGTCTCAGCTGGAGTTCCCACAAAAATAACTATTTTCCCTGGAGGTTTTTGCTAGTTGAAGCTCAGTTTCGCTGGAGCCTCTGGCTGAAGGACTGAACCACCAGCCAATGAGCCGCTGGGGAGGAAAAGCTCCCCAGCCTTTCCCAAACTGCTCTTTTCCCCCACTAGGAATAAACCCAAAATGTTGTGGGACCAGATGCCAATTCACTTATTTTCTTGCACGACATCTCCTCATTGGTTCCTATTTTAACTAAAAGAGTTTGCACTTCCCAAAAGGAAAAAAAAAATAATTCTTCAATCAAGTAAGGACTTTCCCAGGGCTAAGGCAAGAGCCAGCATCAGTGTGCTGGATCCTGCTGCTTCCCTGCTTCTCCAGCTCCTCCATGCTGGACCATCACTCACCAGTTCCCTCCAGCCACCTCCTCCCATAGTCTCACCCTTTATATTTCAAATATCACCATTATTTGGGGGAGGATTGTTTTTCTTTGGAACAAGCAAGATTACAGAGCACAGACAGAGCCAGCAGTAAAGCAGCCAGGCTCTTGCTGTGGCAGAGCACAATATCAAAGAGAAACACGGACTCTAGTTATTTTTTTTCCACCCCGACTGAAACCATCCCTGTCCCCCCACGCACCTTCTCTCAGCTGCAGCATCACCTGCACTTGGTGGTGAGCACCGGGCTTTGCACATCCACAACTTGCCCTGCTTCACACCTTAACAACTCCCTCCTAAACAGGTTTCTAATGCTGGTTTCTATTTTTCTTTTTTTTTTCCAATTCCAGTGTTTCATTCTAGCAGGGAAAAAGACAGGCTCTCCCCAGCTTACTGGCAGCCCTTTCCAGAGCACAGCATTTCAAAGGTAAATCCTTCCTTCCAACAAGGCAGATTTTCCCCCAGTGGTGGTTTTTAAGAGGAGTCAAGTGAACAGGGCACACAGTGTGGGGCTGTGCAGCCTCATGAGGAGCACGTCTCTGTGGGGACAGCATTAACACAAGGATTTCTGCTAGCGGATCATTTCCACCTCCCAGCCTCGTTGCTCAGTTTTCTTATTAAATTTGTCTCCCCGGGAAACATTCAGATTTGATCTGCATTGACTACAGATAGGTATTTTAATGCTGACCTGATGATCTGGGCAACCTATCCCAGCAATGACACCCTGGCTGGAGCAGGATGGGAGCCCTTTGCCCCTCTCCAGCTGCAGTGCCACCTCTCCTGCAATCCCTTTGGCTCTCCGGTGTCCCTGCAGTGTCACCATGCCGAGTCTACAGTCTGGCTCTGGCCATCAACTGCCTCAGAAGCTGCTGGGGACAGAAGATTTGCAGGCCCCTTGCTGCCAGTTTTAGCGCCGTGCCTTGGTTTCCCCTTGGTATTAAAATAGTGGCCGCAGCAGAAGCAGCCGACTTCTTGCACTCAGCCTTTCCAGAGTCCCAGGTGGGGATGCTGAGGCCCAGGAGAGGGACACAGAAGGTTTAGTCCAAGGTGGTCAGCAGTATGTTTTGTACAGTGATTTATTTCATTTTTGAGGAAGAAAACTCCCATTTACAGTGTATTTATACCAGGGGCAGCTCCTCTGTGTCCCCACATGAAGAGGTGGGAGATGTCGCCTTTGGCCAGCACAGCTCTGCCCTCGTGCCTGGGGAGGCCGTACAGCCCTGGGCATGGGGTGCTGGTGCCTTGCACAGCCCAGGATCACAAACCCTTGGAGAAAGATGCCTAATGAGATGGGATGGTTCCTAGAGCACCCTCCAGCCCTCCAGCCCCTCCACTGCCGGGATCCCTGCTCACATCCTTGCCACCAAGGTGGGAGAAACTCTGGCTGGAGAATGCAATGCTATTTATAGAGCTTTTCCCTTCAGACTGCAGGGCAGAGGTTCGAGGCAGCAAGCCCAAATCTCACTTCCAGACCCCACCACACTTGCAGGGACCTCCAAGTGGGACCAGCCAGGGAGACGCTGGGTGCAGGTGGCCCCTTACCAGAATCCGACAGAGCTGGGCTCACTAAGCTCAGCAGCTCCCGCTCCTTTTCGTAGTCGCCCTTACAGAGGAGCTGCCCCTCCTTCAGCACAAACTCGTCGCCTTTCTGCAGGCGCCGCTCGCAGACGCAGCAGCAGAAGCAGCGCAGGTGGTAGACGCTCTTCTGGGCGCGCATCACCAGCTCGCTGGGCGCGATGGCCTCCAGGCACCCGGCACACTTCACTGCGAAGAGCCTGGGGGAGCAAGAGGAGACCCCGCTGAGATGCCCCGCAGCACCATGGAGGCACCTGGTGGGTGGCACAGCATTGGGGACAAGGGATAGGGCATCCATGGTGAGGACATAGACATCAGCACAGGATCACTGTGGCACCCCATGGGTGCTCTGATTGTGTTGAGGGGCTGGGCACAAGAGCGCTGGCACTCTGAGTGACATGGTGTGCGCTGCAAGCTTGCCGTGTGCCGATGGGGGATGCTCTCTTTGGGTCACTTTTGGCATTTCTGGTTGGCCTGTTACCTGGCGCTCACCATGAAAGTGGTCAAAGAACAACCCAACATTCAGACACTCTGGATGAAAATCACACAGGCATCAAACTTGAGCCCAGCTACCACCACCACAAGACACAAGACATATCACATCAACATAGGTTCTATCAAGCCAGTCCTACAAGCCCACCTGCCTCTGGCTCACACCTAGATTCAAGGATATGCTGGAGATGGCAATGGGGCTGGTGAGCTCATCCGTGCCTCTCAACAAGCAACTGTAGAAAGCATCCGTGCTGTCAGTCACCCACAACCCACCCCATCCCTCTAGCCTGGATCAGCAGCAGAGCACTGCAACAGCCCCGTTCCTCATTGCCAAACACATCCAGAATGTCTAATACATGATAAAAAAGTCCACGGCAGCAAGCCTTGGGTTAAGGCCAGTGACAGATTAAAGACTTGATGTGTCAAAAGCAAAAGAAGCAGCTCAGTCGTTTCCTTGACACTGATGTGACAGTATTCGAGGCTTCCCTAGTGGTACAGTCCCCAGGTTTCAACACATTAGATTATACTTAAAAGCCAATAATAATAATGACAGATATAACACTCAGGATGAAACAGAGCTTTTCATTTCCAACCTTAAATGTTCTAACCAAGAAGCTCGGTAGCAACATCAGTGACTTACAGACGAGGAAATCGAGGCAAGCAGAGCAGAGGTAGCAGTATCAGTGTTGGCTTGAGAGTACTCGGAAGTACCTGGTGCTCAACCCTGGGCTGGATGTTTTAAGTGAATGGGATGTTCCCCCAGGATAGATGTTTGAAGGTACCAAACCAGAATCTCTTCACCACCCCCAGATATCTGTGGTTTTGGCTTCGGTCTCACAAAGGAAAAAAGGGCTGTTTACCCAGCCTTGTGCTAAATATCTGTGGGAACTGGACATTATTCCCCTGTCTTGATGATTTTGGCCCAGAAAAAGAAAGCAGAAGTCAGCACGCATCCTGCAGAGGTTATCTCCGAGCATTGCCCATGTCCTGAGGATGCCCTGGGGACCTCCACCAGGAGCACTGCATGCAGCCCTCTGCAGGACCCAGATGGCCCCCACATCCACGCTCTCCATCCTATATGTTATTGCCAGTGGAAACTCGTGGGGCCAGGGGGCTGCAGGACCAGGGAGAGAAAGGGCAGCCCTATAGCCACCTTTTTAGGTTTTGACTACCCTGCAGTAAATGAAAAGCGCTGAGTCAGCCCCATTCCAACAAGGAGAGAACCTGGTGGACACAAAAACCTCGCAGCAAAACCATCAGAAAATGGGGATAATTTTAAAAAGCTCCGTAAAACAAGGAGATGGAGGCAAAACAGAGCACAAGCGTGTCTTTGTGCCCTAGAGGTAGATGCCAAGGCGAAGGCACCTGTAACACCCAAGATGCTGCTGCACAGAAGCCACCCAGCAGCAGAGAGGCATGCGTCTTGCTGCAGCCCCTGCACAGCCTCTGCTCCCGTGAAATCTCAGCCAAGCTTCATTTCACTTTTTCATTTCACTGCTTCAGCTACCCAATAGGCAATAAGCAAGATGGTCAGCTGTGCAAAGTGCCGGAGGGGGCCAGGCAGGCTCCACCGCGCAGGCAGCCAGCCCGGCACAGTTGGCAGCAGCTGGTCACATCTGTGCCCATCTCATCAGCCCGGCGCTCGTCCTCGGGAAGCTGGCGAGCTGGGGCAAGGCAGCACGTCCCATGAGTGCAAGGAGGGCAGAAACACCGCAGGAGCAGCACATAACGCCTGTCTCCCCACATCAATGGGCAGAGTCGGCTGCAGAGCATCATCTCCCAGTGCCCTGTGCTGTGGCTGGTGAGCACTCAGCTCCAGAGGCCAACAGCTGCCTGCCAGATGTGCACACAGTTGCTGGGGTGCCAGGGGATATTGCCACCCACCAGCAGCACCTGCCAGCCTTTGGGGCTGGGTGTTGAGGGCTTGAAGGGTTGGGAATGGGGCCCCCAAATAAATCCTGCTTTATTGGTGCTGGCTCCATCCCACTTGGGGTCCTTGCATGGACGCTTCGTGTCAGCACATGGGCTGCTCCCTCCCAGCTCCTCCCAGAACTGCAGCGGAGAGCACAGGGGTAGGGGGTATCTCTCTGCATCCCAGTGAAATCCTGGGCATGCTTGGCAAACTGATTTAGATTAGACATTAGGAAGAATTTCTTTACCATGAGAGTGGTGAGACACTGGAACAGGTTACCAAGGGAGGTTGTGGCTGCCCCGTCCCTGGAGGTGTACAAGGCCAGGTTGGATGGGGCTTGTGGGATGTCCCTGCCCACAGCAGGGGACTGGAACTGGGTGATCTTTAAGGTCTCTTCCAACCCAAACTATTCTGTGATTCTATGAAACTACAGCACCCCTCAGGAAGTAGGAAAGGGGTGTTATAAAGATTTTCTAAACCACTATTGTCAGTACAGGAAAAGGAAAATCACCAAATAAATAAAGGTGCTCAGGGAGTTTGTAACTTCAGATAATGCCATTAGTAGCTTTTATTTTTGGATGTTCAGCCTTAACTTCCCACGTTTAGGTACAACTGTCTTTCTCTAAGATATCTATATTTTCACTACTCCTACGACTGCCCTGGGAAGAGAGGAATGCGCATTCCCTTGAAAGCGTCCCTTCCAAAGGGTCATTATTTCTTGTTCCAGCTCTGAGAAACATAGATTTGCAATAATATTTCTGTAGTCATTTCATCTTTAACTACATCTCAATTTATGTCCAAGTGAAGGCAATCTGTATTCATCTGGTAACACATTCTCATCCTGTTTAAATGAAGTTTAAGCCCTACCTGGTGGGATGATTAACTGCCCTCAGTAACAAAATACTTACATTACTGTTATCTAATCTTCATGAATGAGTGTGCCTAAAATCTCTGTTTTCAGGGCATTGATTAAAAAGCCATAAACCTTTGCCAATTAGGAACAGCAGCACCAAAATGGACATTTCTAAACCCAAACTGTGCTGCAAACAGGAAGGTGAGAGATTCAGGTAAATGGTTGCCTGTTTATTATTTAAACCAGAATAAACAACCAAATGAATAAATTATCTAATTTCCAAACAGCTGAGTTCCCAACACCTCCCATTGAGGGATGCCAAAGGAATGAGGTGCCTTTCACTACCCAGTGCAGGACTCCCCCATCCCTGGGCAAAGCAAGATGTAGGGAAATCCCCATAATACCTTCTCCACAGCGTGAAGTCGTAAAAAGCATCTTACAACCCCATAATTAACCCAGATCTTAGGCACTAAAAGCCATGGGCATAAAAAACTGCAAGCTACCACAGGTAGTAATGGGGACAGAGCAAAGGGCATTGCTGGTGCCCAACATCCCTGGACAATATCAGGTCCTCTATGGGAACTGGGGAGGAAGAGTGTGCAAAGACAATCCCACAGGCGGATAACCCCACGCATGGATAACCCACACATGGATAACGCGACTCAGGAATAACCCCACATAGGAGAACTCTTGCATGGATGGCCGCACTGCAACACTCTCGCTCATTCTGAGACAGGATAGAAGGAAAATGTTCTTCCAGCCCCAGATCTAGCAATTAATTTAATATGTGTGCCTGAGCAAGACACACTAGCCTGGATCCGGAGATGTTTTCTTCCACCTCAGGGATCTGCAGTTCTGTTCCTTGCTCCCTCCTGCTGCAAAGCAGCAGGCTGAAGAGCAAACACCATATTTTCTCCCCTCTCTACCTCTTTGTGTCTTCCTGCAGCTGCAAAGGGGACTTTAAGATTATGTTTCTCTACACGAGACTGCACAGAGGAGGAGGAGGACTGGTTCTGGCCAGCAACTTCAACAGATTTTAAACAAAGAGCAAATTACAAACCCCTAAACTGCAAAGGAAGTATCTTACTTTCTGCCATCCTAGGGATGCTGCAGGTTTTAGTTCTCACTAGATATTTTCCCCCCTCCATAGAATGGAGTTGAAAGGCTAAATCAGGCCTGGTGGCAGCCTTTGGGTTTGTTTAGCCACGTTCAAAACTGGCAGGGACAGGGTGACCTGCTCAGCACTGCGATGCTCAGCAGAAACCCAGCCTGCCAAGGGCACCTCAGTAAAACAAAAGTCTCAACGAAGCATTGACAGTGAATATTTGTAAACAAAACCAAATACACTGAGGTTAGGAAGAAATGGAACAAAAATGTGGTGATACAAGCAATATTTATCACAACATACAACATGTCCTTTCTGATCTTAAAAACATTCCTGTTCCTGAACAGATGGACTCGACTCGACGATCTGGTGGGTCTCTTCCAACCTTGTTATTCTATGATCCTACATTGATTAATCTGTGTGAATATACGTTGGGTTTTTTTACATTTATATGGCTCTTGAAATGACAATCTGCAGGTTTGAAACAGAAAGGTGGTGGAAAACATTGAAACAAAATAATTTGCTGTTTCTAAAAGTGCAGCATTTCTGCTGGAGGACCCTTGAGTGAGCTAACTGGCATCACAGACATCCCCCATTCCTCTGGGACATAATTCCACCTCTCCACATAATTCCTCTTCCTCAAGAAAACCATCTCAGACCTCTGCTTTGCAGTTTCCCATCCGCACAGTATCACTGAAACCTAGAAATTTCAACACATGGCCGATGGCACCTCTGGGGCAACGCATCCTACCCCCGGAGCACTGATGAAGGGGCAGCAGTGCAGGCAGCCCTGGTTTCCCACCCGAGCCACCGTTCCCTGTTTCTCCCTTTATTTTGAGGTGACAGGCTGAAAGGGGACATGATTGACGGGCGCTTCCCGGCTGCTGTCTGTCTGCGTGTGCTGCATACAAACGCAGCTCCTCGTAGCCTCCCCGGAGAGGGGGCGGTGGGTCAGGGATGCTGATATTAAATACTGACAGACAAATCTCAAACAGCGCGTGGAGGCTTGGCTCAGGTGGTGGGTAAGGTAAGGCAAGGCAGCGCTGCCAGGAGGAGGGATGCTTTCCTACCTGCCCAGGGATGTAGTGAGAGGGGCAGGGAGAGCCCCACAGTGACTCCGTGGGCTCCTGGCTGAGGTGGGCACTGTTGCCATCAGTCCCTGTGAAGCAGTGCAGGCAGCTGCCTAGATGCATCTGCAGGGATGCTGGGTTTTCCAGAACCTTGATGCAGAGAACTGACCGGCCCATATTCCACTCTCACCATGTCCCAGGAGGAGCCTGGAGGCTGAGCAGACGCCAACCATAGCATCAGAAGTGCAGAGAGCTCCTGCCCAGCCGTGCTTATAGCCATCCCAAACAAACGGCTCTCTGACAAGCAAAGCCTTGAATCATAGAATAACCAAGTTGGAAAAGACCCACCAGATCATCGAGTCCAACCATTTCCATCAATCACTAAACCATGTCCCTCAGTGCCTCGTCCACTCGTCGCTTAAACCCCTCCAGGGAAGGTGACTCAATCACCTCCCTGGGCAGCCTGTTCCAGTGCCCAATGACCCTTTCCATGTAATATTTTATACTCTTCCGTGATATATTTTATACTGTTCCAGTGCCCAATGATTCTTTCCGTGAAAATTTTTTCCTAATGTCCAGCCTAAACCTCCCCTGGCGGAGCTTGAGGCCATTCCCTCTCGTCCTGTCCCTTGGGAGAAGAGCCCAGCTCCCTCCTCTCCACAACCTCCTTTCAGGGAGTTGGAGAGAGCAATGAGGTCTCCCCTCAGCCTCCTCTTCTCCAGGCTAAACAATCCCTCTTAGAGCCCTGACCTTGGCATGGGGACAAGCCAACAGCCACGCACAGTGCAAGAGGCACAGGAGTAGGCTGGCGGCAGGTGCCAGCAGTGAACCACAGGGCTACGCAGGGAGTAAGGATGCTGGATTGATTTGTCTTGGCAGCGGGTTATCTTCTCACTCACTGTCACCTGTTGCAAGGCGGGAGAGCAGCACTGGGCCCTCAACAGGCTGGCAGTGAAAAAATGCCAGTCACTGTCAACCCTGCACCCGTGGCTTGGGAACAAGTTGTCGTCCTGCTGCTGCTGGGCTCGTGTCACCCTATCCTTCCATCTGGCCTTCACGGTGTGAAAGGATAAGGCAGAGGGCACGGACGATGGCAGAGCAGGAAAAGCAAAGTATGTGTCTCCCAAGCATGGTGGCCGTTGGGGCACCCCCTGACCACAGCAATGAGAGGACCACGTGGACCCTCGGCCCTGGCAGGAGGGATGCAGAGGCCGTAAGAGCAGCTAGGAAAGGGCTGAGTCCACCTCAAGCGCTGCAGAGAGCAAGCTGGTGTGTCCTGGGGATGGGGAGAGCAATTCAGATGGCAATCCAGCAACAGCAAACCTGGGGATCTCCACGCTCCCAGACTGCGAGAGGAAAGCACCCACAGCTGCCTTCACCTTCCCTCCCCACACAACCCAAGCCCTCTGGGAGCTCTCCAGTGGGACGGAGGAGGGATATTTACCCCGGGGCTGTTCTCCTGACCCTTCCCAGTCTCCTGGCTCCCTCCCCCTGAGGCAGACAAGTGTTCGCTTTACTGCCTGGCAACGGGGCTGGGGCTAAGCTTGCTAAAATATGAGTGTTTTTTGGCTGGAGTACCAGAAGGCTGCAGTCCTACAGAGAGAAAAAAATTGAGCACTCCATGCCATGGCTCCAGAAAGGGGGAGAATTAGGTTTCACACCGAGCAGGCTGGACCATGGCATTCTTTAGTTAATGCTTAACAAACGCCCAAACAAAAGCGGCCAACTTCACTGCATGTTTGTAAAATGTATTCTCAGCAGATTCGGGTTTATTGGAGAATTCACTCGCTTTGCAGCAAGTGGTGTTTTCCCTTTTTTTTTTTTTTTTAAATTTAATTTCCCTTCTCCTCCCTCCCCCCCAGCTCAAGCCCTTCTCATTCCTGCTGCCTGAATGCATCTTCCAGCACTTCGAAGGGACATGGTAACGGGCTTATTTCATCCTGGGGGCTGATGCTAGCTTGGCTCCGTGGCCCCAGGGTGTGAGCTCTTCCCAGGGCCCAGCCAAGCCACTGCTGGTAACCAGGTATGAGGAGTCCCAAAAGTCAACCCTTAGGGCCTTGTGAATCCACCCCTGAGCAACTGGCTGGTGGCAATGTTCTCCGAGAAGCTGAGGAAAACGAGGAAGAGAGGTGAAGCCTGGGAGTCTAGCTTTTCACCTCTCCAACTAACCCAGCTCTCTGAAGGTCCAAATCCAGTGGTCCTTATCCACTGTCCCACTCCACCACGAATCCCAGACCTGCACACCTCCCAGCCTCGGAGAGTCTATCACAGCAGCGGCTTCTGCCAAATACAGGTTGCTCCCAAAGGCAGAGCCGCTGTCGGGGATGGCCAGGGCAGGGAGGAGGGGAACAGCCCAGTCCAGAGACCCCAGAGTCTTTGGAGGAGTTAAACTCAGAGTCCATGCATGGGCATCCTGCAGGAACACCCCTAAACAAGCTCCTGTCCTGGTGGAAGTACCTAAACAGGTCTCATATTGTCTCCTGGTGCTGTGGCAGAGGACACCAGTGACAAAGGACTTGAGGGACTCGTGGAGAAGATGGCAGCAAAGGGGAAGGGTGGGCAGTAGAGGGGAGGGGGTTGGCACCAGGCAGTTTAACCCTCCTTCTGCTATATGTGAACCATCCCAGCCTTCCCAGGATAGGGCATCTTCATCCCTGCCCCCTGGATAAGGGACAAAAGTGGTCACTTAAGGCCCCTCCAGAACCTCCAAAGACCACACTAGGACACACAGGGGCACTGCTAAAATGATAGGGTTAAATAAACAGGCAAATAAAGCCTTCCCAGCAAACAGCCACTGTCAAAACATGCTAGCAATCCTCAAGACATCTCTAGACCAAAATAAAAAAGCAAGTGAGTACACAGCTTCTAAAGCTGCTTTGAATTGCTCCATTTCTGAACAAGGACATACTTATAAGACCTTCATGAAAAAGGTGCTGTAGAACCCAGTGGTTCCAGGCCCACTCCAGACCCTCGAGTCTTCTAGAAATCCTCTACTGACTTCAGGAGCAGCCAGAAAGGGACCTCCTGGGCAGGGTCAGAAGACGACGACCATTTCCCAAAGGCTGCTTCTTTGTGTGCCACTCGCCCACCCCCAACAGCCTGTAGCAGCAGGCAGGGAGCTGGCAGCGATCAAGCACCTGCTTTTTTGAAGGCAGGAGGGACGCAGGTAGGAGAGGAGGCGGCACACACAAGATGGCATCCAAGCCCAAACGCCATCTCAATGGACACAAACCAAGGAACAATCCCATCCAGCTACGGCATGGCAGTTCTGCATCCCAGCTGATACATCTCCCACCAAGCCGAATTCCGAGCAGCAAACCCCTCCCTGCCCCGTGCCCCCAAGAAAACAAGGATGATTGAAAAACCACAATATCACTAGTCAAATTTAATATTGAGAGTGAGTGAGCGGGAGCCAGAGGTCAGAATTAATTACACTCCACCATATTTCAGCACGCTGCCGCGGCTCCATGTCCTTTCCTTGGGGAGCAGTGCTTCCACAGAGAGGTCAACAGACATTATTAGAAAGGACTGATTTAAACGTACCCCCAGGAGCTTTTCAGCTTGTCTCTTCAGAGCCTTTGTTTGTACCGAGATTAATGGGGAGGCAAATGATGGAAAAGCAAAGTCACCAGGAGCAAGAGGATGTGCCATCGCCACCACCATCCCGATTTGGCCAGCTTTGTAAGCAAGGCAGGAATAACTAGCAGAGAAGGAAATGCTGTTCGTGTCATTCGTTTTGCGGATATAAACTTCATGATCTTGAAATCTATTTTTTTCCTTTCCAAGAAACACATATCCTGGCTAAAATAATCTGCGGGTTGGTTTTCTTACCCCTTGGGGATGTTATATACCCACTGTTTTTTTGATGTGCTGCTTCACCATGGGGGAAGGAGCTATTTTCATTCTGTTCCAGTCTAAGGTACTCCCTCTTGCAGGTCATTATATTCGGTTCTGATATTTTTGTAAACATCCTGTGATGGGAAATGAATATAGAAACAAAACAAAAAACCTAAACGCTTTCTATTTTCCATTCAGAAATTCAAAAGAAGGGCTACGAACAAACAAAACAAAAGAGAAGAGAGAAAGAGCAGAGACCAAGCAGAGAAGTTGTGAAAACTGCTTCTTCAGGGATAGACAGTATTCAACTGGCCCTGGCCCTGAGCAACCCGATCCACATATGAACCAACTCTGCTACATCACAGGAAGAGCTGGGGACCTCCGGTCCCTTCCAGCCCCAATTACCCCATGATACCATAAATTCACCTCCACCTTGTACCAACAGGTACCAACCAAACCAAGTTTGGTCCCACAGGTCCAAGCTCACACCTAGCACCACCAAATCCCTGGCTGCCTAGGGCAGATCATGCTCCTTTCTTTTTTGGGGGGGAGCTTTCCCAATGCATCACCTCTGAGGGCATCAGGGCTCGCAGCAGCTCTCAAATCTCCTAGGCTACAATCAATCCTTGCATTTTCCTTTAGTAAACAGAAAACCCACGTTGCCCCCAAGGGTTCTCAGAGTATCCAGGAACAGGGCGCGGGAGCCGCCATTTCCCAAGCGTTTAAAATTCACGAAGCATTCAAGCCAATGTGGCGAACTCTCTCTCATTAGAAGGCGGCCAATATCCTGTTGAGCTTCCCGGCGCTCCAGCAGCTATAAAAGTCGTTCAGCTGTATGAAAGCTAAACAGAGTAAACTAAGTCGGACATAGAGACCAGCTGCTTCGGACCGGCTCGGCAAACAGAGATCCACACGTGCTGCTGGCAGGGAGATATCAGTCTCCCGGCTGGGTTATTTCTTGCCTTATCTTTTATTTCCATGTGCCCCAGCTAACCCTCACATGGGGTTTTGCATAAATATCATCTACGTGTGTTGTCAAGTTGTTGGGATGGTTTTTGGGGTTATTTTTCCAATTATATTTCCACAATGGGAAGCAGCTGTTGTGGTTAACAGGCTGCTCCGAAGCAAAAGCTGTGCTGCACATCCAGATATCTCAAAAGAGGCATCCTTCATTCATAGCTCTGTGCACTAGAGAGCACTATAACATGTGTTTCGATGAAGTTTGTTAACTACTCAGCTAAACAAGCATGCTGGAAATGCCAGAGGAATATGCTCTGGAATGAATGGAAATATTCATCTAAAAAGACATTAAATTTAAGCCATCTTCCCCCCCACCCTCTGCTGAGCTCATGTTGCAGTGCTCTTCTAGTGTGTACTCTCAGGCTGGGGTTTAGGGAGAAACAAATGCTTGGGGCACAATTTGCAACCTCAGAGGCACCTTAGACAGGGCTGTGAAAACAGGCAATGGCTCACGGGGGTTCTCGTGCCACCTGTGGCCACCAGCGATGCACCGGCACAGCCAGCCTGGCAACGGGCAGCCAGGATAGGATGTTCACTGCCCAGGATCCCAGCAAGTGACCTATTCCCAACCGACATCTCAGGAGTGGAAAAGCTCTGCCTTATGGGATGGCAGCCCTTCCACTGGTCTGAGCATCAGCTCCCCAGAGGTATTGAGCATCCTGGAGTAGATCAGCCTCATAATAAACAGGGATAAAACCCCGTGAAAATTTGATTATCAAGGGTTTAAAATTCACTTGCTTCTCTGGAGCTTTTTCCTTTTCATCCTCAGGAAATCTAGGAGGGAAGTCTACATTTTTAGCCTACCCTCTCTTGAAAATTCAGTATTACAACAATGTGAATCCAAACATTTTTTTTATTTCCATGTAGCATTTCAAGGTGGCTTCAGTAGCCATGAATACTCCAAAAAAGGCTCTATTTGATGCCAGCAAACAAGAAGCGGCCTCAGACCTTGACATAAATTAGTGGGGTCAGTATCTGTCACAGAGGAGAGATGCTAAGAAGGCTCCAAACTGGCCAGCAGAAATGCTGGTTGAGAGTTTCCCCATAAACTCATTGCCCTTTTTCCTACTTGCTCTATTTATAAACATATACATGTTTATAAACATATACATGTATACAAAAATACAGACACGTGTGCATACAATATTTGATTTCTCTGGAAAGTCTTTGTTTTCTGCAGCGTTTTTTCAATTCAGATATGTGCCCAAAGGCACCGCTCCAGTTCAAGTCACTTGGGTACTGAAGGGCTGTGCGCAGGGATGCTGAGCAACCTGGAAAAAAGGGAATCCGGCACTCAGCCCCTGCTTGGCAAAGGCCCTGGCTGGACCTCATCTCACCTCCCCGCCCACAAACGTTTTCCTGGAGCTTTTAGATCTGAAAAAAATCTCTTTGAATTTTTTTTTTCTTAACCATTTTGATTTCCTTTCTTGATTTTCCAGTGTGCTGAAATTTCCTTCCAGACACGAACAACTGATGCTCTGCCTCACACATCCCTCACACCCCACAGCACCCAAATCCCTCATAGACCTCCCCAGCGTGCTCCTATCACGAGAAGAGGCTGTGTGGGGATTCAGGAGCAAAAAGCGGTGTCCCCTACAAGCAGGAACAAGGTTGCAGGGACACGTTCCCCATGCCACCACTGAGCTCATGCTGCAGTCACTGCTGCAGGGATGTGGGGCCAGTGCCTATCTTGCTGGGCTACCTGAGTCCCGGTACTGCTGAGGCACCAAGCTGAGCTTTTGAGGGATTAGATGGTAAAAGCAAACACACTTTGTCTAGGAAACAGGTTCCTGCTGCTCATCTGTTTGGGGTTTAACACAGCGTCGGGGGCAGCAGCCCTTCCCAGCAGCCTCCGGCAGCCATGGAGGCAGGATATTACTTTGTTGCTTATTCATTTTATTGCTTCTCCTTTCTAAATATTTGCTTGGCAGGGAAAGGATTCCCTTTACACAGTATCTGTTTTTACAGGTCAATTGAATTTCTGGCGCTCTCAATCCCTCTTTCCCTCCAATTGCATTTGCAAAACAAATATTGATTGTACCAATTAGCTGCGAACCCCTCACGGAAGACGGCTCAATGCCTTCAGCTGGGAGAAGGCTCTCCTGGCCCAAAAACATGGGCTGGTAGACAGAGCTGGTGGGATGGGAGCCCACACAGTTGTGGTGTCAGAGCAGAGCACTCAAAACCCTCAGCATGACCTCTGGAAGATAACAGCAAAAATGATGTTGCTAATCCTTCCAGCTACAAGGAAACACCTCTGACAGTTGCTGAATTAACGCTGGGGCATTTCTTGCACCTGAGATGTGTATAAACTACCCTGGGGCCTATAGTTCACTGTGGAACCTAATGACTGCAACCAAAGGAGACCACAGGGGCCAGCAACAGCAATAACAAATGTGTTCAGGTGGTAGGTAGATCCTGTAAGACCTAAAGTCACTCACCTCCAAAAGAAGCCTCGTTTCTTTCATTGAAACCTTGAATGTCCGAGCTCGCTGGAACAAGGATGCGGTAAGACAGGCAACCCACCCTCTATCCCTGCCTGCTACTCAGGTGTTTGGGAGTCCCTTCTAGCTCTGCTCTTCTGCCTATTGTGTGATAAACAAGAGGCTTTGGGCAGCAACACGGACATGCTTCTCCTGCCAGCCTGGCGACACTTGCTCTCCTGAAAAGCTGGCAGATGCTTTTTTGTAAGGGGTGGACTAGACCCTGATGATACAGGAATACACATTGGGGTCCTTGGCCACAGGACAAAGGACTGCAATGACACCTTCTTTCAAAATCCGAAAATTCAAATTAAAACCAAAAGCAATGGGCATGTCCAACCCAAGCACCATACCACACTTTTTAACACTGATTTCATTGCTCTAGGTTTTATTTGTGGCTTCCTTGGGAGGTTTTGTCAAAATCCTCACTGCCACAGGGAGAAAGGAAAGATCCCTCAGTGGAAAAATCAGTTAGCATTAAAAACTTGCTGTGTTCTGCTCCAACACAGACTGAATAACTTCTAAAAGAGCAAATGACATCACCAAATCACACAGCAGTACGAGTCACAGTGGGGAACGGGAAGAAGATTGCCATCACCCTGCACACGAGAGCCTTTGCCGGCTCTTATCTGCCGCCAGATGCTGCTGGGATGAGGTCCCCGGCACTGGCTGGGATGGCGATGACAGCTCCGGTGTCACTCCAGTATGAGCTGTGACACAGCCCTGCAGCTCATGACTGGCCTTGTAGCCAGTGGCAAAGCATTCAGAGCACACTGTTAAATGTGTCCTGTCTGTGTCAAAAGTCACAGTCTAAAGTAAAGGCGTGGGGGGCAGCACTGCTGGATCGGGCAACACAGCTGGAATCCCTGTCTGCAGCCTGCTGGAGCCAGGACGTGGGCTTCCCTACTGCAATAGCCCAGGAGAGATGCTGGGCACAGCTGGTGGCCACTCCATCCCAGAGAGGACTCCCAAGCTGCCAGGGGTGCCCAGCCTGGGAAAAGCCTCTTTATTCAGCTGCCAACCTCAAAATGCTGCTGCAAATCCCAGAAAGCAGAGACGATCCACAGCCCCCTTCCCAAGTAACCCCTGCAGCCTAGGAAAGGCAGATTGCCCAGTGTAGCCCAGGGATGGCACAGAGTCTAGGAGAAATACTTTCCCCCCCAAAATGTAGGATATTTTTTCCCCACACTTCTCTGAATCACAGTGGGGAGGAATTCAGGTTCCCCCTGCAGTGTTGGGGTAAAACAAGACAAGAAAACAGAGTAGTTGCCCTTCCACAGGCTTATACAGGTTGCAGGGTCTGGTACACACAGGGGTTTCGAGTTCCCCCTGCAAGCTGAGCTAAAACCAGGAGAGAGATGCTAGTTTATAAGATGTTGATATATAAGCTGGTCCCATCCGATGACAGCATGTGCATATCCAGCCTCCCCGGGCGGAGGGTGGGAAGCAGATGCCTGGTTAAAGAAAGGAGGGACCAGCCACGAACCGCTCAAGCTCCTCTGTAGCCTGGACAAGTACGAGGCTGTTTGGCTCTGTGGTTTGGGCTTGGGCCCATTCCTCCAGTTTAAAGCAGCTGAACTAAGCCCAAAGGCTCATTAGGTCAGTCTGCCTGGAGCTAGTTCTGCTGCCAGGACATTTCATCCCAATATGAAGTCGATGTTCCTCTTTGTGGCTATGAGAGATGTGGTAGACAAGCAAGAGGAGGCAGCCCCTGCAGCTTGGGCACTCCTGCTGACTCCCAGCATTTCACTTGAAATGGGTGACAGTGGGTGCTGGAGGCCCCATGCCAACAGCCTGGGATTGGGTGACAATCCCACCTTTTCACTATTTCCTTACTACCAACTCCCATTTTAAACCGATCTCCTTGGGCAGCACCTGGAACAGGAGCTCTTAGGCTGGTGAGTCCTCTGAGCTCAGAAAAGAAAAAGCAAAGTCAAAGAACCCAGTATTTAATCTTCAGTTCATGTCAAATGACTTGATGGGAACCCCAAGGTCAGAAGCACTGATTTATGTTGCCAGCCTGTCTCCTGGACGCACAGGGCAGAGGCAGCCCGAAACCCCCTCCCTTGCATCAAGCAGCGCATGCATCCATCCCGTCCCAGAGACATCCCTAAGAAGATGTCACCAAGCCACCTCCCAGCCTTGCTGAACCCTCTAAAGGTCAGCACCAAAGGCATGTCCACCACATATGGTTATTAGTTCTCTATGGGTCCGTCCATCCCTCCACTACAGCTGGGTGAACAATTCACAGTGCATAAATTTATCTAGCAGATCTCAGCCCACGTGCTGTTTGCTAACAGTCTGTAGAGAGGCTATATTTTATCCCTTTGGGTTTCTTGGCCAGCATTCAAACTCCTGACCCTGATTTATTCGCAATCGGTCAAGAGCCACATTTCATCTCCATAGGCCACGTCTGCACAGAGCTATTCGAAGCACGTGGCTCAACGTCCCGCAGCAGTGCTGGGGCACCTCACCGTAAGCCGGTTCTTGTTCTTTGCGGCATCTCCAAGAGGTAGCCAGGAGGTTTTGTGATCAAAAATAGGCTCTGCGGGGGCAAACTTTGCCTGACAAGAGCAGTGTGGCCGGAACAAACCGCACCTCTTCTGTGCACGAAGGCAATGAGAGCTCCAGATGCCGGCCAAGGCTGGCTCGCTGCCTGTCCCCATCCCATCTCACCATCTCTTTGCCCACCTCTCTGCCTATTTATAGCCATGGAAGACCTTTGCACAACGCCTGAGCAGTTTGAGGGCTGAGTGTATAGGCGGGATGGCAAATGCCTCTCTTTAACTTTCCAAAGTCCTTTTCCTTCTCCCTCCCAAGGGGACTGCCCCAGAGAACCAGGCACGCATCCTGCCTTTGCAACAAAACCTTGGGACCAGCCAGAAAACCACTCTCAGAGCTACACCCATTGCCTACCTGGCCTTGGGGGATGCATAAACTACCCTATGCTGTGTCTCAGCGAGACTCTACTGCAGCGGCAATCACTCATGCAGACGCAAGCACCACTCTGCAAAGCCAAACCAGATAAAATAATCAGGGCAATGGAGAAGGTACAGAGTCATATGCAGAATTCAGAGAAACAGTGTGATGTGAAGGATCAGGGTTAGTATCAGCCTTATCTGACATCTTCATTGGCAATTGCCATTAGGGACTAATTAGCATGTTAATAACATTAGCAGCAGATAAAAAGCTGGAGCTGGAGAGGATAGAATGGAGCAAAACACTCTGAAGGGGACCCTGGAGAGTAAAAAAAAAAAAACCAAAACAAAAAAGCTCCAAAACCAAAGGAAATTCTGTTTGGAAAAACACAGCTTCTGCAGTCCAGAGGAAAATCATCCAGAGCAGATGCTGTGGCGGGAGGAGGAAGACAGGAGCAGGGAAGCGTAAAGCAGCTCAGCGCGGGGGCAGCGTATTGGGCAGGCGAAGAAAGCCAGCCTACTGGCTCCCCTGCAAAGCAGGTCACAGGTTTAGCCCATAGGCTGTGCAGTGAGCTGGGGCAGCCCACAGGTTTTACCTGGAGGGTTGAAGAAGGACCAGAACCACACGCCGATGACCCACAAAGCACCCTGCTGGCATGTAGCAGTGCCTCATAAGAAAAAACTAATATCCAAAGTAGAATCGTTAAATGCAACTCAGCTTCATTTGGAGCCTCTTCCCCAGGCCTGGGCTCAGGAAGCCCCCCTGAACAAACATCTCCCCTCCAAGCCGCAGTTGTGTACCTGATTCCCGGGTGGGTTGGTCACACAGAGCAAGAGGAGAGGTGGCAGAGGATTGCCACCTTCAGCTAGGCTGGGCAAGGTCGGGGGACAGCAGGCAGCAAGCAGAGCTTGTGACCATGTTCACACTGCTAGAAGAGACCCCCACTGCCCAGCTGTACACAGAAACAACTCCTCCTCCTCTGCAGAGCCTCACACTGCCACCTTTGCTCACTCCATGTTGTGTAACCAGCATGAAGGGCCAGATGCCCTTGCCCTCTGGCCAAGCTGAAGCCTCTCCCCATGTCTCCTACATCACACAAGCCCCTGGACCACTGGGCACCATCGCTGCCTTATAGAACACAGGATGAGAGGTGGACTGTAAGAGTTGGACACCTTGGTGATCCTTGTCCTGACATCATTGATAGTCTATACTTAATGACAAGATGGAGAGAATTGTCTTCTTGCAAGAAAATCCTACAGTAACTCAAATGACCAAAATGGGATAACCTGAGTGCCTTAGGTGACCTGGTGCAAACCAGGTGGCCGCAAAACTAGGCAGGGTCTAAGCATTCATGGGGAGACAATGGCTGGACTGCAGCCACTCTCACGCTGCTCTGGGAGCACCAAGTGAGACAGACGAAACAGCATGGAACACCCCTCCAGCATCAATCCTAACTTCACAATTACAATGGCAAGAGGCACTTTGTCCATTCCCATGACAGACAGGGAAGCTCAGAAATGCTCACCTGATCTCTGCTTCACCTTCTCTTTCTGCCAAATAACACATAACAGCCAGCAGAACTGCAAGGAAACGGCTGAGCTCATTAAAAGCACCCTTCATCATGAGACACAGCTGCTCCTTTGCCTCCCAGCTGGAGCCTTCCACCCTCAAACCCTGCTGCTCCCTAGTAGACCATCCTTGGGAGTCACTACCTCCTCTCCGAATGCCGACAATTCAGGTGGACCTAGCAGGACCTGAGTCATTGTCACTTATCCCCACCATGTGCAGACAAGGAAAGTCACATCAGCCACAGCATGGTGTCTCCTCCAAATAGCTGCTGTCACCAGTAATATCTGAGCACTCTAGCCCTTCCCAGGCCATTTGGAGGGTTTAAAAGTGCAACCAGTTCAAGGTTCTAACCAGATTTCTAACCTGCCAGGAACAGTGCTACAGTGTGCAGGAGCTCCAGAGGCTCCGGGCTGTGCAGCCGCCTGGCATCAGGAAGGGGCAGGAGTTTTATTGTCCAAGGGGGGCTTAAAGCAGTTCCTGATGCGTGAGTATCTGGAGGCAGGCAGGGAGGAGGGGAGATGCTTTCCTGTGATTTGTGGGCTGTCCTAGGGTTGTCCTTGCTGCCAGGTCTTGGGCAATTTGATGACTTTTGTTGTAAACTGGAAGAACAGGAGACATATGCGAAGGAGGAAACTTGCATTCCTCTCGCCTAAGAAATCCCTTCTCACTTTCCCCCAAATCACACATACACCCAACCTCAGCCTCTCTGGGCTGGCTTGGACACCAGCTCCCCTCCCACACCCAGATGACCTACTCGTACAGAAATGGCCAGGGCCACAGCCAGGGCGTTATCCTCTCTCTTCCTTTCCCTCCCTACCCGCCTCCTGCCTGCACAACCCTGCTAGCAGTCAGGGCAGGCAGGAGGACCCTTCAGCCTCCACTGTTAAGGGGAGAAGTGGAAAACGCCAGATAAAAAGACCCTCTCCCAGTAGCATTGGTGTGAAGGGGACTCCAAGCCTCAAAAACTCACTTCAGCCTCTCCACAAATTGCATCCCAACCACCTCCATACCTGCTCTTCCTAAGAATTCCCTGGTGGCTTGCAAACATGGATGTTGTATTTCTCTGCCTCTGTTTCCCAGAAAAAGATCCACACCAGAAGCTCTCTGCCTCTGGGACTGGTGGTCCCCAAAGCTGAACAGGGACGTGATCCACCAGGCAAGGGTAGTGGACACAGTGATCGACATGGCACACCAGTCCACTATGCCTTTATTTCTAGAGCACCTCCCCTCCTTAGGTGCCTCTTCTGTCCCTACAAGTCCCCTGGGGAAATGCAGGACTCACACAAAGTTGAAACACAGCAGTGACCACCTCAGGCCTCGAGGCCACGTATTGGTAGGCAGAAAGCCAAAGCCTGCTGAAGAGCCTGCGCCTGCTCTAGTCTACTGCGAAAGCCTGTGGGGAAGGTGTGCATCAGGAAGAAAACCATCTGAGCATGAACAGGTACTAAATCAGAGCAACACAGAGTTAGGGAACCAGCTGCTGAGTATTTTACCACTGAAGCTTAATGATGTCACCTGCCAACCTGTGGAACATCATCTAAGCTGATACCTCCCAGGGTGGTTAAGGCAAAGAGTGACCTGCATGTCACCAGCATGGAAAGGTGCCTCCAAGTCACCTTGTGAGGGGGAGAAAGCAAGGGATTCTTTGAACTGTGGTGCAAAATAGCCTCTCCATCCTTGTGGCCATCATGAGGCCACATCCCTACCTACGTATGGCCAGAAAGCATCTATAAGGCCAAAACTCACCTCCAAAAGGTAACCTCATTCCCCAGGGTCAGCCACACTGCACTGGGGAGTTTCTCACTGGTGAAAAGGTGAAGCCAAGACCTCGCATGAAAACTGTGAGGAGAAACCCGGCAGCGCTGGGTTAAGCAAGACCCTGCAATCTGGCTGCAGGGCGTTCGCCTGTGCAATCTTGGCTTTGCAACGGGTTTGCAGGTCCATTAAACAAAGTGAGACAGAAAATTGGACACCAGAGCCTGCTTCGTGGAGTGAGAGCTGCCCTGGTCCAAGCCCATCTCACCGGGGCCTCCTGAATTTCTCTTCCCCCCTTTCTAAAGGAGAATAAAGACAAACTTCCAGCTCAGACTCTGATCAAACACAACCTCATATGTGCTCAAGGGGAACAACAAGCACTGGAGTGGTAGGAATGAAGCACAGTCCTCGCACGGATCTTTCTGCTCCCATTTCCACACCCAGCTGGATTTAGGCCTTCTCGGCTGGGGTGGGACCCTTCTGGGTAAGAGGAGAAAAAGCTCTGGGGTGGATCCTGCTGTTTCCTATTCTAGGAAGGCCAGAGCCCCTTTGAACTCTGTCCTTCTGTTGCAGAGAGTGAAATCTGGAGACGTAAAAACACACAACCCAATGCTAATCTAGACTTAAGACTTCCCTGATATCAAACATTGTCATACCCAAGACATCACTGACCTATGCATGTGCCCGGCAGCCCCACGACAAACAGACAAGCTGGACATGATCTGCTAAGCCACCGTTAACAGGCAGAGGAATATCAGCCATTAGATTTGATCTTTTTAGCACCAGTGCATTGCCCCAGGCAGTCAGCAAGACTATTATTAGGGCTCAAGGCAGACTGGCCACTGAATGCTTTCCCTGCAAGCAATGCCCCCTAAAAGGATGTGTAATTCCCACGGCAGTACCCGTCATTGCATAGATATTGGATTTGGGAAATACTTATCTGCTGTGGGCAAAACAGTTTTTTCCCCATGCCTGCCCTTTCAAATGAGAGTTTAACACTGTTTGCCAAGATCTCCACTCTTTGCAGCAGGCGCTATCTCCACACACCTGGGGAAAACCTAACTGATGCTCCAGATGGTAAAAGCAATTCTGTCACCAAAAGCCACCAGCGTCCCTAAAGCTCGCACATCTGATCCATTCTGTGAGAAGGGAAGCCTGAGGAAGAGCAAAACAACAGAGGTAGCAAGCAAATGAAAGGCATTGCTGGAGCAGGGAGGCAGCAAACAGCCCCACGTGCCAACATCTCCCTGTGAAATAGCTCAGTGGCTCCATTCATGGTCTGGGGAGTTGGCAAGGAAGGGCTGGGGGAGCCCTAGAAACCTGCAAACAGCTTCAGAACAGCTCATGGCAGGACCAGAGAGATAGACATATACATCAGGGTAGACTGTGAAAGCAAAACACACCACCTCCCTTGCTATAACATCTAAAAATCTTCCTGAAGTAGCTTCCTGAGCTGGTGTGAGCTGAGCAGAGGCACAGGAGCACCCAAGATATCCACACCAAAGCCGCAAGGTGACCCAGTGCTGCTGCCATAGGTGCTGCAAAGGGGATCCTTGACCCAGTGCAAACAGCCCTGTCCTGAGCGGATCCTCCAGGAACTGCTGTGACTTTACAATGCACCTTTGGATGTAACAAGACCCTGGTTTGCTCCCTAATGTTGCTAGTTACTGTGGTGTGTAAAACAAGCCCTTTGATAATCTTGTTTTCCAGGTTGTAAACTAACTCCTGGGTCACTGGAATAAGAATGCATGGGGGCCTCGCCTCCTTGCACTGTTTCTAATGATCTCAAGATCCTCAATGGGGAATCATGGCCGGTTTCTGCAAGCTATTATCTAATCTAATTCCCTCCATCCCATTACTTAAGGATTTACAACACACAACCTCCCCTGAAATGGTTTCTGGTAAATTCTTTGAAAGCTCTTCTGGTCCTCACATCATCATCAGGGTCAGCCACACATTAATGGCAAAGCATTTATGCACTGGGTAACTTGTTCCCTGGCAAGTGAGTTTGTTTATACTTTTTAAATTCAAGAAGCAATTAACAGTTGCCACAAAAGCAACATGCTTCTCTTGGGTGACGGCCAGAAAGCCCTGACTCACCTTAGGGAATTCAGATGCCTCCATCTCCACAGATATCTTCCATGAGTGTAGTGGTTGCAAGGTAAATCCCAATGCTGAATAACTAATGCTAAGAAATATTCATGCACTTGCTAACCCAAAGAGCTGTGACTCTGGCTTCCCAAGCCAGCTCAAGGTGACTGTTTCAGGGAATATATGTGCCAGCATCACAAAGTCAAACAAACATGAGCCTCTTCCAGCTTCCCCTGCAGTCACAGAACTAGAAGTGCTCCCTATTCAGTGAAGGGAAAACTTCATCGAAATTCCCTGACTCTGGGACCTGGAGCTTTAAGAACCAAAAAGCCAGACATAATACTGTGGATGAAGCCAGGGTGACGGCAAAATCTTTTGATCTGACAAGGCATCCTGTTGAAAGCAGGAAAACCCCAGCCCCTGGAACTCAGCATCCTCTGATCATATTGGAAACCCTGGTCCTTGGAGTCCAGCATCCTCTGCTTACACCAAAAACCCAGTCCCTGAAGCCCAACATCCTCTGCTCATGTCAAACAACTGCACACCTGGAAAGCACAGGCAGAAGCATCCACCCCACAGTGCTTCCTGCTTCCTGACCAAGAGTCATCTCTCAGGGAGAGAGAATCCACTCACTGCCCCCGCTGAAAACAACGGCTGGCTGCAGAGCTCCCCAGGTTTTAGGAGACAAGCTCCCTTTCCACACTGGCCTCCTCACAGCCATCATAAAGCAATGATTTCCAGGCTTAGCCCTCTGCACTAGACTTCAACCAGCTGTAGACAGGCCCATGCATATCCTCTTCCTAATCCTTCATACACAATCCCTAGACAGTTCCTGGCTTTTATTATTTTTCTGGCAGGAGAGAGCACCACGTTAACCCCTGTGAGCAGGCTGCAGCCTGAGCATCTCTCAGCACATCCCAGCTTGGGTCCAATTCATAAATTAAATGTTCCTGTAACAAGAGAACTGGTGAGGGCCCATTGTCTATTAATATTTTAAACCCTTGCTAATTCTTATTTAACGAGTTGTTTGAACAGTCCCTCGCTTGATACAATGATGGGTCTAAAACATTTATTTATTGATAACACTGGGGAGGGATGGCCTTTCCTGCAAGCGGCTGGAAGCCAAGCAACAGTGCCTGCAACATCACTACACGGGCTGCTTGTCAAGACAAGGACTCTGTGTTCCTCACCTCTGCCAGCAAACCCATCTCTGCACAGCAATTCTCTTCAGGGGGACAAGTTGAAGTCCTTCTTGGGTGGCATTTTAAGGCACTGAGAGCAAGAAAATATTGTCTATGTGTATGCTGGAAGCTTCTGTACTTAGCATGATGCTGTAAAACTCTCAGGGGATGGTACCACACCTGATACATGGGCTCTGGCTAAGGGGCAGCAGTTTCCAGATGTGGGAAGAGCGTGTTGGCAGCACATGAGAAACCCTCGAGTGGCTGTGGGCAGGATTTGTATCCCAGAGCCACACTGATCCCAGGAGCACACCCTGCAGGGAGAGATCCCAAGATGTGGGCTGCAGCCTCACCAGCCGGCAGCAAAACCAGCCTCCACCTCCAAGCGTGAGATCCCAAGGCTTTACCCCAGGAGCGAGTAGAGCCCTGCAAGATGGTTCAGTGGTTGGGAGAGGCTGCAGCTGGGAGCTGCCCCTCTGGCCCCGAGCTCAGCACTGACCTTGAAATGTAGGGCGAGTGGCTGCCATCACCGGCATCATATGATCCGTTACAAAACACGACGGGCTCTACTTAGAGGTTACACGCCATGGGACAAATTTAACACCCGAGAGCATTCCCTATTCCATTGGAAGAATTCCTGGCAGGGGCTCAGTAATCGCCCACTACTGTAAGTGGCCAAGTGCCATCACATTGGTCCAGGCACATGAGGACCTTGTTCCTTATTTCTGATGGGAGAGACACCTTAGCTGATGGATGACACCATGCAATATGATGAATCCCTCAGTGGTGGGCGGGCCTGAAAGCTGAGAAAGGGAATCTGGCAAAGGTACTGTTCCAAAAAGCCTTCCTTTGCTTGAGAAATATATTTAAGGGCTGAAATTAAAAAGTTGCGTTGTAGGCAGCCTGACTATATAGCTAGGAGGACCATGGGGAGAAGGATGCTCTGATGGGCATCAGAATAAGCAGATGGAATGGAGGCATCCTCAAAAGTTGCCTAGTCCACAAGCGTCAATGCCTGAGGATTTCCCAGCCCAGCCATGAGGAAGAAAGGCTCAACACCTGGAGAAATCGTCCCTGCTGCCATCCTACCAGGTGTACACAAGCTCTTCCAGAGCCATACAGGCTGTTTCCAGAGGTGGAGTAGGGAGATGCTACTCTGAAGCTGAGCCCAGGACAGGCGCAGGGCAGGCAGGGTGGGAGAGCCTCTCCCAGCAGCAGATCGGGTCCCAGTTCAGCAGCAAGCCAGACCCTGCCACTCCCACCTCCTCCTCTCCTTCTTTTTCCTTTTAACCCACCCCAGCTCCGTGTTTCTGGAGTGGTAAGAGTCAGCTCTGCCAATATTGCTGAGGGGCCCTGAGCCAGCCCTGGCTATAACCTCAGGATGAAAACATCAGCTCTGAAACACAGCAATGGGGAAAACAGACAGGCGGACACGTGCATGCGTGAAGACTCCTGTAACCAGCAGTGATCCGATGTCGGCAGTAAGGTTTGCAGTAATGGGCAGTTTGGGGCACCCACTTTGCGTCTTAAGGAAAGGAGGATGTTATGCTTGACTAGAGCAGGCTCACAGCGAGTAGGATGGGTGGTGTTTGCTTCCAGTCCCTGTGAACACAAACCCCTGCTGCTCCCAGTCTGGTTTGCCCTCTAGCTTACACCAGGAGCCCAGCACAGTCCCAGCCGTGATGCTTACGGGAGGAAAGGAGCATCACTGTGACAGGCAGGTAAAGATGCTAGAGGAGGACCACGCCGGATTGGCAGTGGATGCCCCAGCTAAGAAAAGACCAGGTCCGGAGCATCAGCATGGAGGTAATGGAGCCAGGTCAGAGAAGACGACATAAAACATTGTCGGGCCAGCAGCTATTTTTATCTATAAGGACCAACACTTAATACTCTCCTATCTCCCACAAAATGTCACTTGAGCTCTAGCAGAAAGTTTGCACCACGCCCAGACAAGGGCTGAAACCTGAGCATGTAATCCCTGCTCCAGTCAAAAGTTTTAGTGGGATTCACAGTGTCTAGGCAGGGGAAGATGAGGAAAAAACAAACATTTTCCCCTGAGAAATGATGGCTGGAGCAGAGGAGAAGCAGAGGGTTGTGTCCCTCTCCAAAGTCACCTGCAACATCTGCAGGGCAAAAGAGACCTTGCAAGCCCTGAGGCTATTTAGCAGCCTCCTCACAACCTCAATCCGGCTTTGGCTATCCTGAGAGGGTCTTTAGAAGAAGGGAGAGTGGGGAAAGTGAGGTGTTCACAACCCCGCTCTCTGAACACCGTAGCCCCAGGGAGATGAAGGGCTGAGAGGAGCAGGGTAGGCTGGGCAGAGCCTGCAGCGGGTTTTGCAGCAGGCTGGGGCATGACACACCACTGAGATACCACTGCCATCCCTCTTGATAATCATCTCCTCACCACGGAGCAGCTTTAATTACTGCAAACACCATCTCCCCAGTGCCCTTTCTCTCTCTTTGCTCCCACTCCCTTCCCTCTCCTTAGGAAGCCTGGACCCAGACATGCCAGGGGCACAAGGAACAGTGGCTTCTCTCATTTAATAAAGGCAAGGTAGAGTAATGCTGTTATTAACAGCAACCTGGCCCCCTTCCCACCAACAGCGGGAATATCGCACAGGTAATCCCCGGAGAGCACCCCAGCACAGCCCTCGACAGCAGATGCAATAACACAGCCTCTCTGGGCCCCACTACTGCCTTTTTATATTGCGGTGAGTGTAAACACCAGTGGGGTGCTCCCCCAGCCCCCTCCCTCCCCCTTTAGATTGCAAGAGGCATTTTAGTATCAGGGAGAAAGGGAAGGAGGTAGGGAGGGAGGGATGGATGGATGGATAGATGGATAGATGGAATTCCCTCCCTTGTCGGGCATGGGACAGCTCAGATTTAGGACAGCATCCTCTGACAGGGTCTTCCCAGGGAGAGGCAAGAAGTAAGGAACAAAGAGCTCCAGGCTGGGATTTGAGATGCACCAAAACATGCTGTGACACAGAGATCTCCAGCAAGCTCAGAAACTTAGGGCACCCTGTTCAGGGCTTCCACAGAAACTTACAGGAGGTGAATTTTTGCTTGGGATAAAAGGCTTGCTGTGTACCTCGGAGCTGCCCCCAACTGAAGTGGCTTTTTTCACAACACACTGCCCTTTTTGAAATTAAAAGACTGGCCAAAGCTGTTCAGATGGAAGCACAGGTGAGGAGAGGACGGAGCAGAGAACACAGTGGGCAAGCCCTGCTGGGCTCTGCAGCCCCTGGGAATTGCAGCAAGATGCTAACAAAAGGGACATGGCCAGGGTTTCCCAGAGGGATGCACAGCAACCCAGTGCAAGCAAATAGCGGATGTTCATGATGAAAACTGGCTCTGTTAGCCCCAGAAATCCTCTCTTGTGGCAAGGAGCAGGGTAAAAACCACAGGGAATACAACGTAGAGGCAAAACCCACATTCCTGAGACAGCCAAGAAGTGATCACATCTATCTCTCCCCATCTCCAGTTTCTAAGATCCATTTCTGAAGCATCACCAGCCAAGAAATGTGGGTTGATTGGACGTGGTTAAAGCAAACACACACACACAAAATCTTATAGCTGAAACTTGAATGGTCTCCACAAACATCATGCATATTTTCAAGGACACTGAGGAAATACACATTTTCCCCCCTTTTTGTGGACTTGAAAAAATGCCCCAAGGGAAAAAGTAATTTAGAACTACTTAGGAAACACAAAATATAAAAAGCCTATAATTATTTCTCTGCCAAGGGCTTGTCAGTTAGAAAATCTTCGCTCTTGAACCACTAATCCTTATGGGAAAAAAAATGCAGCTTCGGCAAGATGCATTGCCGGTTGACTTTTGCTGCCTTTCCCAGCACGAAGGCACTAAAGGGGAAAACTTAAATTTGCGGTTTGTTTCTTTAGCACCTTATGCCCACAATGTGCCCGATGTGCTTCTGACGCAGATCAAGACCTGAAAAGTGTCGCCCCAAGGTGAGGCCAGTGGTTAGTCCGCATGAGAATGGTGCTTTGCAGGCATCAGGCTGGGGAGGGAAGGACCAAGGTTGATGTCTGGAGGCAGAAGTGCCTGAAACAGGCAAAATTAAATCAGTTTGGGGCGGGGGATATTGACTTTAAAAGCCAAGGATTCAGGGAGTTCCTGGGTTATTTTTTCATATGTGGTGCAAAATAGCATAAAGACATTATTGGCAGGAAGATTACACTTTCTCAGGAGGATGGGGATGGGCCATCCCAGCAGAGCAGGGTGGATTTGGGCTCTATGGCTTAGCAGCCAGATTTATCACTTCATGTCACCCTGCCTAGATGGGGATGGGTGGCTTCAGTGCCTCTAAACTTGGTTGGCCATAAAGAAATGGTCCCATGAAGGTAATTTTGCCTCCACACATACCTCAGCACCAAAACATCGTCCATGTTTCTTCACTCTAGCCATAAAGAGCTACAGTTTCACCGTGAGGCAAGAGGAGGAGAAAGGTCAAGTGTTGGAAGCAGGCAAGAGCCCAGCGTGCTCGGCCAGAGGTTGTTCCCACTGCAAACTCTTATCATGAAACTAAAAACAAGATCCAGCAGAGATTCTTAACACAACACATCTGGAGAGAGAGCACTTCTCCCCCAGCCCTTTACCGGCCAACTGCTCAGGGCCTCGGCTCCGTGTCTCACCCAGTCAAGGGCTTCATGCCTGAAGCATCTCTGGGCACTGCGAGAGGCGCGTTACACCAGACAGAGTCAGGGAGCCACTTGGATCCTGCTGCGCCCCAACGCGCATCCATCAGGTTTGGAGCTACAGAGCAGAGGGCACCCATCATACACGCATCTCACACAGCAGGGCCCAGGAAAATCCCATCCCTGATGAGGACAGCTTTCCCCCCACCAAGGATAAACACTTCACTTGGACCTACCTTCCCCATGCAGGGCCCTTCACCCATCTCTGATGTCTTCTCTCATTACCTTTACCTAATCCATCTCCACAACAGCACCTCCCATCAATGTGGCTTTTAATGTCCTCAAGGTAATGCATGCAGGAAGCCTCCCCTTTCTGGTTAACCCTCTTTCCCAGGGACAGAGCTGAAACAACCTCAGACTCAAGAGTCCAAACTGCAAGACTTTAAGCTTCATTAAACTTTTAAGCCAGTCCGTTGAGGCTGCTCTTTCAGCCTTTCATAATTACGGATGCTGAAGGAAGGAGCAACATTCACCTGAGAAGGCATCAAGAAGATTCAAACACTTAATGGCTTTCCTAACCGAGCTCACACATCCACATCACTGTTTGAAAGGATCTGCTCGATACCACTCCAGTGCTCTGCCCGGCCGCAGAGATGCTGAGATATACGTAATTCAGTATTTCATTTCCCCATCACCAACCCAGCTGGCCACCCATTCGGCACAGAAGACTTGGAATACCTGAGCCTGAGCCACCTCACTGCTCCAGAGACCACAGGCACACAAGTCAAGAGGATAGTTGGGTTCATAGACACCATTCAGGTGTGCGAGGTGCTCTCTGCTCTTCCTGCAGGCAAGACCTGAAATTCAGCAGCTCCATCAGGCAATTCAGACTTTGGCTTGGCTGAACCACGTGCTCCAGAGGAGCCTCTTCTTCCCCTTCAGCCCTTGCAGAAGCCCACAGAAAGTGATCTGCAAGCAGAGAGAAGACTGTCACGCCATCCTCAACACCCAGCATGGGGATGGGGTCCTGTACGCTCGATGCACACATTTCAGAGCTGCTCTTCCCTCCTCTCCTCATTGCCTGGACGGTCTTCTCTACAACCCGAAATGGGAAAGATGCCCCAGAAGTGTATTGCAGGAGAGTTGCAATACAGGCTGGACACAGAAGTCACTGGGCAAGAGTTTTGGGGTTGCGCCTCGAGAAATGCCCACATTCACTATCACCACCCACATTTTTATTTATCTGACAGCATCAAAATCACCCCTGTGGAGGCAACTGTGAACATGTGCCATTTCCTATGTTGCATCTCCCTCCTCCTGCTTACACTCATTACTGCAGAGGTTAGCAACATTTTGCATAGCTAAGTTGCTGTTTTCCTGGAATAAAGACTTAACAGAGCCGGCAGATGTTGAGCAGAAATTTTGAAAGGAAAGCATCCCTGTGTTTTTACAACAGCAGGGGTTGGAGGGAAGAAAGGACAACATTGACTCTCAAATAAAAAAAAAAACCTGCTGCAGCTGAAAACTGCCTTCAGGTTCCTTAACCTATTTGTCTCCCCTTTCCATGTTTTTCCTGCCAAATGCTTCCTTGAGCTTTCAATAGCAAAGAGAAAATTCCTGCCTCTCTCTCCCTGCTTGACCACTCTGGGTGATGTTACACAGTGAAAAATCAACTCATAATGTGGCCCTGCTGGCCCCAGGCAGGGAAGGAGGAGGACTTGGTGCACCCAGGCTCCAGGTTCATCCAAGGAGCTCTGCAGCACAAATCCAGAGGAGAAGATGCATGTCCCAGACAGATGAATTGCATATGAACAGTGGATTCTCTGGGAATCACCCTTGCCTCCTGTGCTTTTAAGTCCCTGCTTTGCTCCCTCACAGGGCAGGGGAACTTGCCCGGAGGGCTTTAGGGGCTCACCACCCCACCGCAATCGTGGTTATCATTCCAGAGGAACAGACATACCGGGGAGAGAGATTTTGCACGGTGGCGGCGGGGGCGGAGGACAATGGGCTGAGGAGTGATGGTCGCGTGAAAAAGGATTTGTTCCGCTGTCAAGGATAGAAGGCTCTCCCCAAGAGCAGCATTAGGATATGAAGGCCGCAAGGAAAGGAGACGAGTAGGGAGCGACAAGAGACAATGTACAGACGACGGTGACAGGGGGACAGCTGGGAAGGATCAACACCGAGCCTTGATGGACTCGCAAAGCACGAGTACCAGCTGAGGAAACCTCCTCCAGTGTGCTCTGCCCTCCGAGGCATTTGCCTCAAGGAAGAGCATGATGTCTCTGCACAGGGTGAAACTTTCGTCTGTGGCCACGGAGACCCAGCGATTCTCAGATGAAGTGGGGCATCATTGCCTGCTGGGATAGTCCTCCTACCTAAACAACGCCTGGGAGACACTGGAATCCCTGAAACACCACCTTTCAGTCACCTTTGGTCACAGATAGCCTAAGGCAGAACACTCAAAGGCAACATGACATAAAAATCAGCAAATCTGGAGAAAGACTGAGATTCAGTCCCAGCCTTCAAACTTATTCAGTGAGACGTTCAAAGCACTTGTGATGATGTAATGAAGCCTTTTTTAGCTATATTGTTATTTCCAGCTTGATTTCATGGGTGAAGGAGCCAAATCTCAGCTCCTTCTCTTGCATCCATCATAGCCAGACCAAGCTGCCCCCCCAGTAAACAAAGACCGGTGCCAGCAGCCCAACACCTCTGCTGCCCTGCTGTAGCACTGCTCAGTGGTCTGCCTGCCCCATGCCTTTTGCAAAAGCTTTGGAATCTGTCTGTCTGTAAATATTTGGGGTGGGAAACCAAGGATTACAGAGCCTTTCTCCTGGGCAACCAAGGTTTGACGAACTTAAAAAAAAAAGAGAAACAAGCAAACCTCAAACAGAGCCGCAGTGAAATGCCTGTTGGTTTCATGGATACGCATGAGACAACCTGGGTGCTCCCCTGAGGACCAACAGCACCAGGAGAAGACACCCAGGGACCAGCTGCCTTCCTTCTGCCCAGGCAGGGCTCCTTCCAGGTTAAAACTATCGAGGAACAAAACCGAAGTTACAGGCGGGCATAACTGTAGCCGCAGGCTTCCACACGTGTATGCACAGCGTTTGCCATGTCAGGGAGTGCCATTAGACCCCTCCACCTCTCCCTGCTGAAATCTCTTAGAAATACATGGAAATTCAAATTTCTCGTGAAAATACACTTACAAAAAAAATATTTTGGATCAAACCCAGCATTTCACCCAAAGAAAATCAAGTATTTTCTCCGTGCTTTAAAGATATTCTTTACTTCTATTACAAAGGAGATGCTTTATTAAATTGTAGGCAGTGGCACAGTCCTCCAGCCCAAGGCCCCTATCCCCACTTCACATTTGCGTCTGCAGCGGGCATGAGCCAGAGACAAAACAGATCACAAAGGGACAAACACAATCCTGAGAAGAAAATACCCAGGACACTTCTCTCATTTCCACCTGCCTCTGCCTTGGCCACAGCCTCCTCTTCCTCAGACATCCTCTAGCACTGGGACATGCTGCGTGCCCCTCTTGGCTGAACAGGGGGCTCACCAGAAGCAGGGAATGGTGAATCCAGACCCAAACTTGATTCAAATAATTGGGTTTTCCCCCTCCTCACCCAGAAGCAGGAATTGTACCCTTGCGAGTAGAAGAGAAGACCAACCGTCACCCCTCAAATTCACCTCCTCCCCCTCCAAAGAAGAGGGTGTCCCTCCAGCCACACGCCGGGGAAAGTGTGCAGGATCTGGGGGTGACCACAGCATCAGCTTTAGACTCTGCTGGAAAGACACCTGAGGAAGGACCATACAAGAAACCAAATCATGGGCTTTCTTAAACCCACAGCTCAGGAAATCCCTCCCTGCTCCTGGCGGCTGTGAGCAGGTGAAGAGCCGGCAAGGCGAGGGCTGGCGAGCCGGGGCAGGAGAGGACTCCAGCTGTCTCTCCAGCTGGTGGAGACAAAATTCTCATCAAACCAAAACAAAACCCCCTTTCTTCCCTGAGCTGATTTCTTTTCAGCGCCTTCATTGGGATTGCAAAGATCTGAAGTGGTTCCTCCAGCTCTGAGTGCCTTGCCAGGGGCTGATCAGGGAGTGCTGCGCCATGAAGGGAGAAAGAAAGAAATTTAAAAGGAAGAAAAATCGTAGTAGATCTGAAATAAGATGGCAGACGCCATGGAGAGTCCCATGAATGCTCAGGTTCCGGCTCTGCCAGAACCAACCCGTAGCCCCCAGGGTCCTACTGCCAACAAGCAGGAGAAAGGGTGACCCCAAAGCCATCCCTGTTCCCACCACAGAAGGACAGATGACAAGTATATTCAGCTGCTTCACTCCCAAGCTGCCAAACGTTGTTCCCTTTCAGGCCTTTCTATGAAACATTAATTGTAAGACACACATCTAATTAAGGGCAGGGGGAAGGGGCAAGATGCCAAATTTCTTCTCTTCTCCCTTTGAAAAGGGGAGCCCTGCAAGCAGCACACAGGAGAATGAGAGCAGCAGAGATGGGGCAAGGTATATTTTGCGTGCCCTTCTTTTCTAGCTTGGAACCTGAAGCAATGTCCCTTTTATCGTCACACCCCAGTGCTTCCCCTGTCCACCAGCTGATTTAATAACAAAACAGAGGACCGGTGATGGGTCCCAGCCTGGCAGCACCAACCACCTCATCCCTGGAGGGAAGGAAGCCAAATCCAGCTGCCTTGGAGCCATGCTCATCCCAGCCTGAAAAGAGTCAGCACATTTCCTCTGGGAGCTGCGGGAAAGGGGTTGAGGACAGAGAAGAGTTTGCTGTGAGAGATGAGGTGCTGGGTGAGGATAGAGCAGGAAAGAAAGATGGGAAGCACTAGAAGAAAAGGCTGAGGGAAAAGAGGGACAGGCAAGAGGGACATCATGCTGCAGAGCTGCCACCTGCTCTGCTACCCCAACCCAGGCCAGCCTGACTGTCCTCAGCCAAGTGGAGAAACCCAAGTTAGAATTTGGATCCGTAGGATCCCCCATAAGTAGGGAAAACGACCTCCAGAGGACATGCTGCACTATAGGTGGGCATAAGTTATCTGGAAGAATTGTTCTCTCCATCAGCCACAAGAAGGGCAAAAAGTCCCGTTTCTCCAGGCAAGAGAAGGCAAAGGACTGCATATCGCCAGCACAACCCCCTGGGATCATAGGAAGCCTCTGGACAGTAGGACCAGGCTGCCCTAAAGCATCCAGCATCAGCATCACTTTATTCATTCAATCTGTTTGGGATTATCCTCCTCACAATCCTTCCAGGCCAGGGAAGCAGCGCAATGGTTTGCAGCTAATTGTGTAATTACATTCATTACCCACATTAAGCAAGATAAACAGCCATCACACTACAAACCTCTTCCCACTCTCTCCTGTACAGCAGCAGATGCCAGACAAGCCTCCAGCGAGCAAGAGGAGCCTGTGCTGCCCCAAGCCAGGCAGATCCCACCTTCCCTCCGTGCAGACCAAGCCGCAGTCTGCCGAGGCCACGTTCTCCATATGAAAATAACCGGGTGTGGGTTCAAACCCCAACACTTATGGGTTTCTTCGCATGCATTTTCTTTTGCACACATTCAGAACTTGGAAGGATGTGTGGCTTTCGAATTCATGGAGAAGGAGGTGGAGGCACCCATGCAACCCCATGACTCCAGGAACAGTGGATTTCAGAACGGAGCAGGGGGAGCTTTGCAAGGACGACGCAGAAGCTGGCAGCAGCACAGAGCCATCAAGCCGTGCAAAGACAAGCATCACACAACTGCCTCCCTCGGCCGGGGAGCCCGGCACGGCGTCGGAGGCTCGGGGGCTGCGGCCGCCCACATGCCAGGCCTGCTCCGAGATGTGCTGGCCATCTGCTCCTGCCAGCGGGGCTGGGGACGGGGCTCTGCGCCGTGGCTGGGGACGTGCCAAGCCATCCCGCCGCCGCCACGCTCCCCAGCTGCACCCCCCGTCACGACCGCACTGCGTCCAGCACCCCTGGCCCCCAGAACTGGACAGTGGGGTTCTTGCTCTCCACCGGCACTGCCCACGGCAGGGCTTGGGGTGAGGATGGCTCCAGGGCCTCCCTACAGCTTTGGCTCCGTTGAGCTCCATGCAAACCCACTGTGAAACGCCTTTGGGCAAGTGAGGCTCAGCAGTTCCCATTCTCACATGGATTTTAAGTCTCCAGGGCAGCCCTGCTCTTCCCATTGCTTCCAGCCCCCATTCCCATTTATGACTAGGTTTGATGCTGCCCATCCCCCTCAAAACCTGCCACCGCAAAAGCCCATCCCCTGGTCATCAATGCGGGGGCCCCACGGCCAGGACGCATCCCCAGAGCCGCTTTGGCAGCTGGGGAACCATCCAGGGCGAAGCCTGAACCTTGTAATAGTTGAGACTTATCAGGTTTGGACAAGCGCCGGGGGCTGCCGCGGGATTCAGGATGTTCTGTAATGAACGTCCTCTGCCCCAAATAGATGCTGTCCCAGGGGCACGGGCTCGAGCCGTCCCTCCCCAGGAGCCCTCCCCATCAGCACAGGAGAATCCAATCCAAGAGTGACCCCCAGCCCCCCAGCTGGCACCACTGTCCAAAGTGCCCAGGCACCCCAAAGCGATGCCGAGACCCAGCCTGGCATCGCTGGTCTTTAATCCATCCCACACCAGGTCCCCTCTCCCAAGGTCTTCCTCTTTATGAAAGACAGAGAAATGTAAAACATCTGTTTTAACAAATGACTCTTCAATTTCTAGAGTCCGGCAAGTCAGATGCTCGCTTAAAACTGTCTGTAACACTTTCCACGGGTGTATTTATAACTAAAGGCATAACTCTGCCGTCTCACGCTCTGTCATTAACCCTCTACAGCCTTGTTATAAATGGAGCTCAGAGAGCCAAGATAGGTGTCCAAAAATACTGCATTTACTCATTTGTGGCAAAACACCCCAACAGGCACCCTTCGGAAGAGAAATTCGCTTCTTTCAATTAAAAACAAACAAGAAAAACAACACCAGCAACACGACAGCACTGGCAGGCAGGACCCCATCCGCTTCCCCGACAGCCCCAGCACCGTGTTTCATGTGCAGACACCACAGTCCTCAAAGCCCTTCGAGCTGCACTGCGCTGTCGGAGAGGCCTCCGGAGCCCAGCTCCAGCGGCGGTACCACCGGTACCACAGGGAGGATCAGCTGCGCAAGGAGTGTCAGTCACACACAATAATTAACCGGCTCTGCACTCGAAATAATTAGCTTGGACCACGAACAGCAGCTCTTTCCCTGCGTGTTTCACACCAAAAGCCTCAGCATCAGCACCGTGGCGGAGGCAGGCACGGAGCTCCTGTGCCCGGGGAAAACAGCCCAAGGACGGGACAGTTTGGGCAAAGAGAGAGGGTTTCTTAATTAAATACAGTGTCACATGTAAAGCTCCACAGACCCTGAAGGAAAGGGCTCTCTGGGACACTGCTCCACAGACTTACTGTCCCCTGGTCACACCGCCAGCATGGTGGAGAATCCTGCCAGGGGGACGGAGGGAGCAGGGCCACGGACCTGCAGCCTCGCAGCCAAAAAATAAAGTAAAATAAAATTCAAGGAGACAACAACATGAGAGAAGGGGCAGGCGGGAGCAGGAGGGGAAGATTCTCCAGTGGTTCAGGGCTAAAACCATCCTGCCTCTGGGAATCTGCCTGCCACCGAGCCCACTCCCGAGAAGTTACCAGCCCCACCACGGCTGCGAAATAATCAAGATAAACAGTGGCACTACCGCGGCCTAGGAAATATTTGTGGCTTTTATTTTTTAAAAATTTTTTTTGCAGACCTCCTTGTCCATCCTGACAGCAAGATGGGCACAGCAAGAAGCCAACAGTGGCATCAATTTCTTTCTTGGCCAAAAGACATAGGAGGAGGGTTTCAGGTTGGAGTCGGCTACCCGTGCTCCAAATCCACAGCCGAACGTGCAGCATAAAACCCACGCATGCTGCAAGCTGGAAAGGCATTTCAGCGGTAATAATCACTCTAGTTTCCCTATAAACCTCCAAATGCAGGCGTTGATAAAGCAGAAAATGTGAATTAAATTGTGTTGGAAGCGCGTGGAAACTGGTAGCCAAAATATCTACGGACAAACAAAATCTCGACAAATTTTTGCCCCTGTCGCGCAGCTCCCTCCGCTCCCGCAGCAGCTAATTCTTCCGCTCTTTCGTAAACATTCGAAAAACAAGGTCACACGCACAAATTCTGCTTTCAATTTGCCTTGTATCCATAGTGATTAAATTCAGACCCACAATGCAGGACTTAGAGAGAAAAACTTTAAAAAGGCCTGGAGCCGGGCTGGTCCCCAGCACCTCACCGACCCGCCAGGGGCCAGCGACAAGGGCATCGGCGATGACCGTGTTCTCATAAAACAGGGACCTGGGAATTAAATCGCAGGGCTCCAGCAGCCGTGCGATCACCACAGCGAGGGATCCAGCCCCCCAACTACACTCCCCTGGAGAAACAACCAGCCCAGAGGCAACAAATTTACTGGCTCCGAACCCTGGCCAGGGAGTGGGGTCCAGCAAAGGCGGCAAGAGCGGGATGAGCAGGAAAAAACGAAAGCAGCTGCAGGAGAGGAAAGAGTCGGCAACCCTCACCCCACTCCCAAAAGGAAGGTTTTTCTCTAAGAAAAATAATTTTCTCATTGCCTTTCCTCTGCAGGCCCCACTCTCTGCAAAGGGGAAGCGCCGGGGCTGGAAGCTTTAACCACCTACGTACAATTCCCGGCTCAATCGCAGCCCCAGACACGGGGAAAGCCCCCAGCTGCGACACCAAATCGCCTGAGTCCAGCAGAGCCTTCCCCGGGCCCCGCCGAGCGCCTCAGTTTCCCCACCCGGGCAGGGGGAGCAACAGCATCGTCCTGCCTGTACTAGGATATCAGGAAAATCCTGATCTTGGGAACGGAGCCCTGTCCAGGACTAAGCCAGGGAGGACACAACGTTCAGCAGGGAAATAAAGCCAGAGGAGACGAGAAAACGCTTTGCCCCGTCCCTCTGCTGAGCAGGGGGCTCAGAGGGTCCCCTCGAAAGGCTCCTGAGCCCCCACGGGCCGTGCCGAGCACAATAAAAAGGGGAGAAGCGGGGGTGCCAGGAGGCTGAGGGCGCGGGGGACCCCGCGGAGCCTCGGGGGGCGCTGGGAGCGGGGAGAGCGGGGCTGGGGGGGGGCGCGGGGGACGCGGGGGACACTTACTTGTCGTAGTCGGGCTTGCAGTAGAGCTTCTTGTCGCGGCAGAAGCAGGTGTCGCGCAGCGGCTCCTCGCAGGCGGCGCAGCGCACGCAGGCCTCGTGCCACAGGCCGTCGTTGAGGCGCAGCAGGAAGCGGTCGGCGATGACCCCCCGGCAGCCCTCGCACAGCGAGCGCGGGGCCGCGGCTGCTCCTGCGGGAGCGACCCTTGCGGCAACGGGGGGAGCCCCGGGGGAGCCCCCCGAGGGGCGGGGGGGCCGCGGGGCGCTGCTCCGGGGCCGGGGGGGGGGCCCGGGGCGCGGGGCAGCGCCGGGCGGGGGGCGACGGCCCCGATTTCGTTCCTCGCGGAACGGCGGCGGGGGAGCCGCGGGGCGGGGAGCGGCGCTTGTTCGAGGCCGGCGTTAAAACGAATAAAAATCAAATAAAACGAGTTCTTTCTCGTTCGAGGCGAAGGAAAGGCTCTCGTCGAGCCGGGGCGGAGTAGGGGTGGGCGGACAGCGGTTTAACGCGCCCGCGGAACGAACCGGGAGCGGGGGAGGCGGCTCCCGGGGCCCCCCAGGCCCCCCAAACCCCTCAAGCCCCCCGCTCGGCCCCGCCTGGGGCTCCCCGACTTACCCAGCAGCGAGGGGAACGGGGCGGCGGCGTCCAGGGCGCTCGGCAAACTCTCCTCCATCTTCAGCCCGTCCAGCATGGTGAGAGCGGGGCCGGGGGGGCCGCCTGCCCGCACAGACCGAGATCAGCCCCGCGGGGAGGGGAGAGGGACCCGCACCCCCGCACAGACCGACATCAGCCCCGCGGGGAGGGGAGAGGGACCCGCACCCCCGCACAGACCGACATCAGCCCCGCGGGGAGGGGAGAGGGACCCGCACCCCCGCACGGCAGCGACGGGCACCGGCGGGACACGGGGGGAGATACGGGAAGGGTGCGGGACGGGAGGATGCGGGACGGGGGACGGGAGGAGGATGCGGACAAGGGGATGCGGAGCGGGGGGATGCGGGACAGGGGGACGCGGAGCAGGGGGATGCGGAGCGGGGGGATGCGGGACAAGGAGATCCGGTGCGGGGGGATGCGGGACAGGGGGATGCGGAGCGGGGGGATGCGGGACAGGGGGACGCGGAGCAGGGGGATGCGGGACAAGGAGATCCGGAGCGGGGGGATGCGGGACAGGGGGACGCGGAGCGGGGGGATGCGGAGCGGGGGGATGCGGGACAGGGGGACGCGGAGCGGGGGGATGCGGGACAAGGGGATGCGGAGCGGGGGGATGCGGGACGGGGGACAGGGGGAAGATGCAAGACGGAGGATGCGGGACAGGGGGACGCGGAGCGGGGGGATGCGGGGCTCGGCCGCTCACCTGCGTCTCGGCCCCGGCGCTGCCTTCCCGCGGGGAGCCGGCGGGAGCCGCGTCCCCCCCCGTCACCGCTGCCGGAGGGTCCCGCGGCTCCCGAGCCGAGCGCAGCGCAGCGACCTGCGGGGAAGCGCCGTCCGAGCGCTGCCGAGGCGCATCTCCCGCAGCCGACACCTCCCTGCCCGACCCCCACCCCCTGCCCTCCCCTCCCACCCCACTCCAAACAAGTTTCCTCCCCGCTCTCCTGCCTGGAGACGCAGCGGCCCCGACACGCCTCGAGGGGCACGGCCGGGGCAGCCCCGCTGCCCGGATTTTTTTCCTTCTTTTCTTAGAAAGCAGCCTAAAAAGAAGAAAAGGGGTGGGTGGGGGGAAAGGTGGGGCGTGCTCCCCTGCCATCGCGGCTCTGCCGGCAGCGAAACCGCCTGGAAATCCGCTCCCTCTTTCAGGAGAAGCCGAGGCCGGGAATTTTTTGGGATAGCAAGTCCCGGGGCTCCGGGGAGGGATGCGCTCCCGGGGCTCCGCATCGCCTGGGGCGCCTGGCTCCCGCCGCTCCCGACACTTTAAGGAAAATGAATGTCGGGAGGGGAGGAAAAGAAACCAAACACAAAGCCGGAGAGCTGCCCCGGAGGGTTCTCCGCGGAGAGCCCCGCTCCGGCGCCGCCAGACCCCGTGGGCTGCGGGGAGGGGAAGGTGCTGCCCGGCGGGACAAGGATCTTCCTCCTAGCGCGGCGATTTCCCCGTCCTGCCCGTCTCTCCCTTCGGTCCTGCCCGGGGTTTTGGGGGGTTCGCTGTTTTAGGGGCGTTTCACGTCCCCGCGGGTACCTGGCGCTGCCGGGGCTGCGTTAACCCCGGCCCGGGGGAGCCTCGGGGGGAGAAACCGGCTGCGGAGCTGCCAGGGGCCCCTACAGAGTCCTGGAGGCTTTTAGGAGCCTCGACTCCTGTGTTCGCTGTGCCCTTGGCTGGGGGGCAGGAGGGCTCCCTGCGGGACAGTCGCTAAGTGCTCCCCACACCCAGATGACGCGCGTGGTGCAGGGATCGAGGTCGTGTCCTTTGGGAGCTCCGAGGAAGGAAAAAGGCCGCAGGTTGGCAGGGGTGGATCACCACCCTGCCAGAATCCCGTGGGAGAAGGAAGGAGGGTCCTGGGACAGCCCCGCGCTGTCCCGGCACAACTAGGCTGGGAGCCTGGGCACAAGAGCATCGGCACCATCGCACAGGTCAGCGTGAAACAGCTCTCGCCCTTCATATCCGCGAAAACCGAGGTGCAGCTGCAGCAGGGAGGCACTGAGCTCTGCTGCCTCTGTCTTTGTCTCTCCTGAAGGCCTCCAAGCGGCTCCAGACAAGTTTCTGGGTAGCCAGATCAGTCAGAGCCACGTTGGCAAGACCCCAGCCCCGCTGCTCTCCCTCCCAGTGCAAACCAGCAGAGCCAGGGCTGTGCGGGGCGCTAGGTTTGCCTGTACACAGCCAGGGGTCAGTCCTGCAGCACTGCTAGAAACTCTGGCCCTGTGCAGGACACTTGGCTTGCAAACTCAGACTGCTCACCGTATTTTATCTGATCAGAGATTCAGGAATAGCTGAGAGAGAGGTAGTCTCCTCCGCATCTGTCACCTGGTGGTGTTCCCTGTCCTCCTCCTCTCCAGGTGAGGAGGGCTCTGGGGACTGTCTCGCCTCCCAGCTCAGTCTGTGAAGGATCAGGCTTGAGGGAGGGGCTGCAGCGGAGTGTTCTGCCCGGGATTTACACCCATCCACCAGCTCCCACACAGGTCACCAGCACTGCAGCCCCCCCAGTTTCATGCAAACAATGGTTACTGGGTGAACCAGTAACACATGCAGGAGATACATTTCAAGCCCCCTCAGTCCTGAAGCACACCCGCACCTCGTACAATTGCCCTTCAAAAGAGGAGGGAGTGTCTCAGTCAGCTCACTCCAGCCAGGTTTTCCGTGAGTAACTCACCCAGGGCTGAATTAGGTGCAGCAGCCTCAGCAGCTGAAGATAATTAAACCAGAGAAGAAGCAGGACTAGGCTTTCTCCTTGTAGCTGTAGGGTTACGAAAACAGGGTGGTCTGGGCAAACCAGCATTAAACAGAAGCTGCCCACAGAATGAAGAAGCTCACGGCATCGGAAGGGAGCCACACATCTCCCACAGTTATCTCACCTCTGGGGCTGCCCAGCTCTCGTGTCTTGTGCCCGGGAGCTCGGGTGGACCAGCAGGTCCCCACTTTTCGCTGATGGAAGGAGATCAGCACTCAGCTTCGAGGGTGAGTAGCCACAGTCACAGCAACAGACGTGGCTCCAGTCCCACCTTAACGCTGCCCAGCACAGCAGATTCAGACCCATACAGGAGCCAGAAGGGCTGGACCCACCAGCAGGCACATAGGAGACTGAAGAAGAAGGTGGTGATGAGCACTTGCTCCAGCTGATTCTCTTGCGACAGGATCCACTGGGACAACTAGCCAGCATCACACCTTCAGTGCCTGAAGCCAGCTTGACCCAGAAGACAAAGCCCTGCCCACCACTCAGGGCCATCTTTCTGTACCACTAATCCCATAAAGAATACACCACCCACTCCGTCCTGCCACCCTCGCAGCCCGTCCCAGGCATCAGCTGCTGCACACGCAGTTAGGCTGGGAGAGGCAAGCCAGAAACCACCACGGTGCTGGCAGATATACCTGGGGTGTTCAAATCCTCTCCCTTTACCACCAAAATCCCCCAGGGCAAGTCTGCCTTAGGTAGAGCTAATTGCACAGAGGGCGTAGGGAGAGAGATAAGAGAGGTGTAGGTTGGCAGCCACTGTCCTCACGTCCATATAGGTTGGTCCTTGTCCACTAATGCTGACAAATGCCTGGAGTTTTATGAGGGCTTCTCTGTCTTTGTATCATGCTTTCTAAGAGTGTATCATAACTCACTATGAAATAAAACCCATCATTCCCTGAAAGGGGATACATCACTGCTTCCCCCTGCTACCATCAGCTCTGGGGAGCCCCACCGTGCTTCCTCATCACTGTAATTCCTCCTCTGCTCCCTGCCTTCTTGTGCTCTAGGAGGCATCAAGTCAGCGTAGCCTCCCCAGCTTCACCTCCAGCCTTTGGTGGGACAGAGAGGAGACAAGCAGGGAAATTAAGCAGCAGGGAGAGCTTCTCACGGGAGCTCAGGTGTGATGCTGAGGGCAATCCAGGGCCCAGCCCAGACAAGAGATCCTTGAGGAAAGGTAGTGGCACTTGGTTCAGAGTCTGAAAGTCATCTCAGGATTGTAGGACATGCCCTTGAATCACCAAATGCTCAGAGCTGAACTGAATGCAAACCAGCTCAGACCTGTATAGCTTGGGATTTATTTATTATTTTTATTCCCAATCCAGAACTGCTGGTTTTGAACCTCAGTAGAAACTGAAGCAGGTGCTACAAAACACATATGAAGGCAGAGCAGGAAAAGACCAGCTTGATTCCTGGGTGGGAAACAAATCCAGCTTAGCGCAAGCAATGGAATTCAAGGTTTTTTTCGTTTTCCAAGGTCCTTCTCATAAATGGCTAAAGCCACTATTTTGTGAAGTTCCCCCCTGTGGAGCACTGCAGAGCGAGCAGCTCAGAATTAATAGATGCTTTGAAAAGGTTGGCCTGTGCACTAAAACAAAGGTTGTCCGTGGTGGTGGGCACCTGCTGCAAACCCGTGAGACGTGATGCGTAGTGGGAAAGAGAACGTGACATTTTGCCTTGCACCAGTGATTCCCAGAGCAAAGGGAAAAATGCCAGAGCTTAATCTGAGGTGATGAGGGCTTTCCCAGGGAAACCAGTGACTGGGTCTTCAGGAAAGGTAAGCCAAAAACTGGAATCCAGCAAGAGCAAAATTCAGAGAAGACAGGAGGAGCCAGATTTCAGTAGGAAGAGTAGGTAGCTGGACCCTGTTATCCTCTCCTTGTTATGACTGAAAAGTGGCTGATGCCTGAAATGTTGAAGGCACCATCTTGATATGTGTCTGCAAGGAAAAATGTCCACACTGGAAGGGACATAAACTTTGCTGTGTCTTGATTTTTTTAGTTCTTCGGTGTTATTTTTTAATTCTTTGTGCTGCTATAACTCTACACAAGCTGGGTATACGCAAGGACAGAAGTTTTCTCTGGCTTATCCACGACGGTGATTTCTACCCTTCAGGCAGAAATCTGTAACAATTAGGTTTCTGCAGGCCTGGAAGCTGTGAGACCCAGAACCCGGACACCACCTTTCCACGGGTTCAACGTACATCGCCAAGAGTAGGGGTGTCCAGGAGCCACAAATGGCTGCTTTGAGACTCTCTGCCCCAGCCTTAGTTATCATATCCCATTATTCCAGCTTCAAAAAGCGACTGTTCACCTTGCAGGTAGTGGTCTGGATTTGCCTGCAGACAGGGGACAGCAGCAAGGCGGTTGAGTTGAATCGCCCGTGGGACTCAGCAAGCTCTGTTTGCAAGCAGGCACGTGCAGGGCCATCTGGGCAACGTGCTGCATCCCTCTCTGCTGTCCAGTTTGTTGTTCTCCATTGCCCACGTGTTGAGCTCTTTTGCCAGTGTGGAGTATCGAGGACTCTGAATCCTGGGCTTAAATTAAGCTACCAAGGAGCATCACTCTGCCTACTTCAAACCTGTACGAGAAAGGGTTCAACGAGGCCCAAAGCACTTTTGGGTGTCTTGGCTAAATTAAACTCCAACCTTGCAGCTCGGTGTAAACACGGTCACAGCTGCAACAACCATGGGCCAAGGACAGCCTCTTGCTAATCGCAAAGTGTCACTAGCAGACAGCTGTCCCGTGCACAGGAAAGTCACGGAGAGAGACGGCACTGTTGGTGTGGAAGCATCCTCTCCTCTCCAGCTGGCTCAGGCTGCTGCCTGCACCAGCTCACCCCACAGCCAAAGCTCACTCCCAGGTACTCCCAGCAGGGCTCCAAAACAGCACTCGGACACCATCTTAACAAAATCTCTGCCGCACACATGAGGACACTCAGGTTTCCTTCTGTATATTTCAGCAAAAAGCATTAATACCACACGGTGGCATCATCTTCTGCAGCCCTTTTCTTGCTAGGCCTGCTAACAACAACCAACCTCCCTGATTTAAACCATCAAACCCGAGAGCAAGGAGGTCAAGAGAAGCCCAACCCACCCACCCACCTAGGGACCAGCTCTTAGAAGGACGGGGTTCTTGGAGGGGGAAGCCTGTAGCAGCACCAGGCTGGAGATAACCCCTCGTGGCACCTCCCTAGAGCACTTTGCACGCAGGCTCTCACACTGTGGCAAAGATTTTAAAATGAGCAGGTTGAATATTTTATGTCTTTAAACACTTCCCTTTTAATGGAAAATTACCTTTTCAGTTAAAAGTAGCCCCTTAGTCAACGCTCTTCACCTCTTTTTAAATTCTCCCTGTTTTTTTCCAGCATCATTAAAAAAAATAGTTTCCATAATTTTGGAATTTTTTTCTTTTTTTTTCTCCTGCTTTATCGATTCTCTCTTTCTCCTATTCAGAATTAAATACTGGAGAATGAGTCATGTCCCCATAGGGACAAAAGGGTTCATTTTTATCCTCCCTTCTTTCCTGTTGTCACTCCTCCTTTCCCCCAAACTTCCCTGAGTCACCGAGCGGCAGCGTTGCAATCTGTCACCCGGACAGACGAAGCACGGCTGCATCTCACTGCACTGTCTGTGAGAGGGTCAGGAGGGGCAGATCACTTAACACTACACCTGTTTTATGAATAAGAATACAGGCAGTTTTGCTGGGTTCCTGGGAGGATGTTTTCCCACCAGGATAAGCTCCGTGTATTGAACAAATTCATGTCTTTAACTCATTTGACTCTGGTTAGTTCGATTGCGATGAGGGGCTCGAGTGGTGCCACTTCCCCAGGGGAAAAAACAGGCAGACCCTTAAGACAAGTTTTGCTAGAGTGTCTTTTGCTTTCCCTTTCTGCAGTTTTCACTTATGAAGGTATGAGATTATAACTTTGGGGTTGAAGAGAATGTTTCTAGTGGAGAAAAAACAAACAAAACCCCAAATAACTAAAACCAGGATCCATAAAGCTTCAGAAAGACAAAAATTATCCATGAGCACACCAGGTTTGGGTCACTCTTAAGTACTCCACTTGGACTAAAATGAAACACTTCACTTCTTCCCTCAGTATCTGGATTAGCTTGGAAAAGAAAAACACATTAAAAAGTCATTTTTAAAATTACTTAAGAAAATCAGAGTCTAAAAGTTTCTTTTTAAGATGGTAGAATGAAAAGTTCTGGTTCAAAGCAGCAAGTTTTTCCAGGTCTTCCCTTAGCAGGAACAAGAAGAAACAATACCTGTTGTCTCTTGGCCAGAGGATTATGCCCATCAGCACACGGCAATATCCTGAGTGATGTTTCTGCTCCTAGTGTGCTGCCCAAGAGTCCCAGAAAGGTCCCACAACACCATCCCAAGCCAGGTCTGTGACCGCAGCAAAGGAAGACACTGCTCTCCCAGCTCCAGTCAGTGCCTGCCTCGTAGTATTTTATTTGTTCTGTTGGCTTTTATTGAGAGTGAAAAAATAATTTAAAGCAATTATCTGTACAGGGGGCAGGGGACTAGTTAGCTGGCCGGGAGATCTGTGACTCAGCACGGCCAGGCCAGGGAGGGCTAGAGGGGGTGATTTACAGCTGTACAAAACCACAACAATCCCACCGAGGAGGAGCAGAGGGTGCAGGATCTCCTGAGCTCTCGTAAGCCCAGAGCAGAGGGGTGGGAGTCTGTGCAGGAGCATGGGGGGCCGAGGTCTGGCTAGAGCGGAGCCAGACTCTCAAGTGACCTGCAGGGGTGTCTCCAGCATCTCCATGAGGAAGGTGTCAATGGGGGTGTCCCCAATCAGCTTGAAGAAGAAGAGGTGCTCCAGGCACTTCAGCCCGATGGAGCGCAGCGCTGGCAGGCGCAGGAGGAGTTTGGCAAACCTGGAAAAGAGCAGAGTCAGAGGCATGCAGGAGGCACTGGCTACCCTCTAGCATGTGTTTCCAAGCCTGGAGAACAAATCCTCCTCAAAAATGCCTTGGAGAGTTCTCCATCCTAGATTCTCCTATGCCTTCAAAATAAGCATTCCTCTTCACATGTGTTGAGGAAATACATCTCTCTTCAAACATATTTTAGTATTTTTAAGGGGATCAGGAGAGCACAGCCCAAATCCTCCCCCAAAATGCCTTGGAGAGTTCTCAGTCTAAGATTCTCTTGTCCTCTCAAAATAAGCATTTCTCTCTACAAGTGTGGAGGAAGTATGTCCATTTTCAAAAGTGAATTTGGCATTTTTTAAACTTTTTTTTTTTAAAAAAAAATAAAAGAAGAAAAGAAGATACACCCAGATTGTCTTTCTGATACTTTAACTAGTGACTAGTGCCATTGAAATCCTTCTGGAAGCCACCTTTAAAAATCCCCAGCCTCCCAAAAGGGCGTACAACCCCTCAGCAGTGTCTCTGCCAGAGGCGCAGATGCAAGGGGGTGCAGCAGGCAGGTCCAGAGCCAAAAATAGCAGAAGATGCTGTGGATGCATCACTTGGCCGGCAGTGATGAGGACAGATCCGGCTGCCGGCGCTGGAGAATTCAGCCAGCAGAGGGTAGGATTGGATTGAAAAGCAAGAAAATTGCATCTCGCCAGCACCCTAAAGGCTCTGGCACCGGATTAAGGTACTGAGGACAAGGCAGCCTGTGGGAGCTGGGCTGCTCAGGCAGTTCTGGCTGGTGTCCTGCCCTTGCTTTGAGGGTGTCTCAGGCAGAGCCAGCACAGACCGATCTGCCCCAGTCTCCTCTTCGCAGGCTCTGAGCTGCCAGCCCTGCCCAGTGACACTCACCGCCCTGGCTGCTCAGGGTACTTCTGCTTCGTGTAGGCTTCCAGCGTGGCATAGACCTTCTCCCGCAGCGATTCCACTTCTGAGGGGCTGGACAAACCCTTGGCATCTGGACAAGAGATATAATACAGGCAGAGAATGACCTGCGTAAAGGACCTTCTCACTTCACGCATGGGTGGGAGAGGACTCAGGCTCTTTTAATCATGCACCCAGGGACTGGGACAAATCTGCCTGCAGTCCTGGTGCTCAGCCCTCCTGCTTGTGACTTGCTAGGGACCAGAGGGCACCCCAGGCCTTGGACTTACCTGGGTTGAACAGTACAATGGCTCGCAGGCACCCCAGCTCTGACTTATCCATCTGCATGTCTTTCATTTTGGACACCAGCTCCGTCAAAACCCTGCATGTGGGGCACATGGGTGGGCAGACAATCAGGGACAGGTACAGACAGCAAGGATGAGGGCTGAAAAGCATCTGAGACAGGCACTTGGGATACGCTCAATTCCTCTCCGCAGGAAGAGGCGGTTTTTAGGGACAGCCACACTACACATCACTCTTCTATGATGTGCGCCAGCGGCATTCATGGACTTCAGCATCAAATTCGTTCCCATTCTCACTCTGCTCAGCACATGCCCCCTGTGCTCTTGTCAGACTATGGAGAACAATTTGCATTCACCTGAGGAAAAATATTCTTTTTTCTTCACATTTCTCTGCGCAAAACATGAGCTGTGCCTTTACACATGCCAGTTGTGTAAAAGTGGTGATGCAGAGTCCTGCCTGGCAGGGAGCAGGCATGGCGTGGACAGGACATGTGCAGCCCTTATATGAACATGCTGGGCTTTAAGGCTTTGCCAGCTAAAGCTCTTGCTGATCAGTATTAGCTCTAGATCCAGTTATGGCAAACTCTTATAGAGAAGGCAAAGGAGCATTCCTCCCGGTGCACATCTAACCAAGCTGCTCCTGCAGCTGCAAATCTCTTTCTAAGGTGCCTTCACCCCATTCTTGTGTTTCAAGCCATTTGAGTGTCCCCTCCTCATTCTGAGCCAGTTCTGCCCCAAATCACCATGGGGCTGCTTTAGTTTCCACTAAGGACACGTTTCCCATTCAGAGGGCAAAGACAGACCCAACAGACGGTTCCTGCTGCTCAGGTTTGATAGAAACAGGCTACATACCTGTCGAAGATGGAGCCCACACCAGCACTGTGAGCACTGCTGCGGTGCACGTGCAAGCCCGTGGCCAGGAGGATGCCGTCTTGCACCGACACGGAGCGGTGGGAAAAAGAGGCAATGAGCAGCTCATTCCAGCCTGCAAGAGAACGTGTGCATGACTCAAAATCCATATGGAAGAGGGGGGCTGTATTCTCCCTACTGCCTTCAGTCTTGGACCACAGAGACATGAGACCCTAGGTACCAGCTGCATCCTTGCCAACAGTACAAGGGGTGGGAAGATTCAAAGTGCCAAAAACAAACAAACAAGAAAAACAAAAAAAAGGAAGAAAAAATCCTCCTAAAATCCCATATTCCTTGCATCAGCAACCCCTTTTGCATTATTTTGCACGTTACAAACTAATGAGCCCCACAGATAGTTGAGTTTTGCAGTTATGGGAATCGTATTAAAAAGACACAATTATTCACTCTCCCCCAGCCCTCCAACAGGTCTGCATAAAGAAGGGAATGAACAGGAGATTCCACTGCCCCATCCACAGCCTCTACCAACTGCTCATTGTGGCTCAGGATAGGTTGCTTACCCCATGGCAGCAGGAGTGGATCAGCTCAAGATCTCGCATTTACCGTTCAGCCTGGCTGGCAGAGCACGAAGCCCAGCAAAGGGACAGAGGTGCCAGGAATAGCCCCAGAGACCACAGGTGGGGGATGTTACCTGCCCGGAGGAGAATGACTTGGTCTTCCAGTGTCAAATCGGAGAAGTGGGGGATTCGCTTGGCCCACTCCACTAGTGTGAAGAGCTGCTTGTCAGCTGCGTGGCATATGTTGGTAACAGGGTCATTTGTCTAATTAAGGGTGATAACAAAACGGAAAGAGCAGAGGAAAAGAGGGGAATTTATCAATGTAAAATCTTTGATAACCACTGTCTGCACTGCACGCAGTATTGGATCAAGTTAACAATACCGAGAGCCGCAAGTAAAATGATCAAATTGTCAATAAGCTCAGCTGTGCACTGTTGGAAAGAGAAGGTATTTACTACTGGTCCCCCACAACCAGCCAAATCAGTTGGTTGCTAGACTCTTCTGTTCACTTGCTGTTCTTTGCAAAGCAAATCCTGCTCAACACGCTGCAGCCCTGCTCCCGGGGCACATCTAAAAGGCATCGAGCAGCGTCTGAACAGGAATGAACATCACTTTTATCCAAAACAGTAAAACCACAGCAGTAAACCTGCTGCATCCAGCTCCATCCCAGTCTCAGTCACTGGGGCAGAGAAGCAGTGTCCAGAGCTGTGCAACTGTGGAGCCAGCACAGGGCTCGGACTCTCCGGTATCCAATTCTCCTACCTACTTATTGAAACTAAAGGGAACTGGAAAAATACGTGAAGAAAATAACGTATAGGCTGTTTTCTACTTGTGATTCAGAGTAGCTTCAAAAGAAGATTTGTTGGTGATTTTTAGGTGGTGCAAAGCATAAACCCCTTGCAAAATGCTAGCTGTTCACATAGGGTTTGCCTTCTCAAATCACACCTCAAAGGCTCTCATCTCAAACTATAAGTGATTTTAGTGTCCTTACTGAGCTCTCTGTGCTCATGTCACTGTACGCCTCAGTCTTGGGTTCAACCGCCAGCTCAGCTTCCAGGATCCTCTCCACGGGCATGTCCTCGTTGCCACTGCTTGTGGATTCGGCCTCATTTTCGCTCCGCTCCCTGCTCCTCTGTCTCTCCTCCTGCACAGCTGCAGGACAGAAAAGTGAATTTTTATATCTACAGCAACACTTACCAGCTCACAGTGGGTCCCTTTTCCTCTGGGAGGAGGGATGAGAATCCCCCTCAGGAAGTGGAGAAGAGAAAATAAATTAATATTGCAGATGTGCATCCATAAAATGTCTGCCACCATCACATTCCAATAACTCTGGGGTGGCTGTACACCAGTGGTCTCCAAATTTGACAGGAAAAAAAAAATTGATTTCTAAGGTACGAATTTCCAGAACAGTGGAATGAGGAGTTGATGCCTCCAGGTGGCAGCCTGGACTCAGCTGTCACTAGATGCTGGAGGAGGAAAGAGGGACCCCAGCACCCAGATGCTGAGGTTTGCTGTGCTCAGTGCACGCTTGAAGCAGTCCCACGGCAGCCAGAGCACCAGCAGCAGGGCTGGATGGTCACTCACCCCCCAGTGCATCCACACGCTGCCTGCCTCGTGCCTGAGCAAACACCTTCCCAGCCTGGCCCAGCCCTGGCATCACCTCTCCCTCCACAACCCCTTTTCCCAATCCTCCCCACTAGAAGCAGTTCCCTTGCACCTCGGAATGCCCCAGTGTCTCCACTCTCTTCTCCCATATCTGAACATTTTCCAAAATATCTACTGAGTGGAGGAACAGAATCACTGACATTCTCCCCAGATCTCAGCTGTCAAGTCTGCTGGCTGTTTGTAGGAGAGGTTGGTGTGCAACACGTGTACACGGTATGCTAAGCTTTATGCTCAGTAGAAGTCGTGGATGCACATTTTTTGTTGGAGAAATCCCAAAGAGAAATAAAGACATTCTGCCAAAGAAAAAAAAAGGTAAGTGACCAGCAGGTGTCGTATCAGTTTAGCTCATTGGTGGGGAGAAAGGTCCCAAGACACCATCTCTTCCCTGTAGGAGCATGGACAAGGGCCCAAAGTGTTGGTTGACAGCAATTGAACATGAGCCAGCAGGCACCAATGGCACCTTGGCTTGAATCAGAAACGGTGTGGCCAGCAGGTCCAGGGAGGTTCTTCTCCCTCTGTACTCGGCACTGGTGAGACCGCTCCTCAAATCCTGTGTTCAGTTCTGGGCCCCTCACCACAAGAAGGATGTTGTGGCTCTGGAGCGAGTCCAGAGAAGAGCAACGAAGCTGGTGAAGGGGCTGGAGAACAAGAGGAGCGGCTGAGAGAGCTGGAGGGGTTCAGCCTGGAGAAGAGGAGGCTGAGGGGAGACCTCGTTGCTCTCTGCAACTCCCTGAAAGGAGGTTGTGGAGAGGAGGGTGCTGGCCTCTTCTCCCAAGTGACAGGGGACAGGATGAGGGGGAATGGCCTCAAGCTCCGCCAGGGGAGGTTTAGGCTAGACATAAGGCAAAAATTTTTCACGGAAAGGGTCATTGGTCACTGTCAGAGGCTGCCCAGGGATGGGGTTGAGTCACCTTCCCTGGAGGGGTTTAAGGGATGGGTGGAGGAGAGAGCATGCCAATGAAATACCAGTTCCCTCACTTGGTCTCCAAACTCATCTGGGATTCCTTGTTCAAGGTGCAATCTGTCCCCAGCTCCCTGAAAGCCCCTGTGATTATTGCAACTAAACCCCTGCAGGATCCACCAGGATCCTGGGGTTTAAATTTTCACGCTCTGCAAAGCAAAGTTGCATCGCCACCCCGGCCCTCTGAACCACTTTGCACCCAGCTGGAAGGGAGAGCTGTGCCTCAGATGAGGGTTTTGATTCCAGCCTGGCATTTCATGGTCCCCCACCATCCTAAGCGCTGACGTAGCACAGCATTGATGATGCTACAGGGAACGGGCCAAGGCTCAGCCCATGCTCAGCACTACAGCTCCTTCTCCGGGCTCTGCACAGCCTGAGCACAGGGACCTGTTTGCGTGCTCCGCAGGGGAACAGGTGTCGCCTCAGAAGACACAGCTACATTGCCTGCTGGCATTAAGCACTGGAGGTGGCACAGTTACTTAATCTTGGTAAAAACAGCTTGTCACTATCTGACCATGAATGTGTCAGTATAATTTGGGAGAAAATCCATCTCAGCGGTCCTCACTCCACCAAGGGAGCAGGTAGCTGCAGGGGGCAGAGGTAGACAGATAAACACCCTTGCTGCAGCACTTGCCTAGCCGTGCAGCAGAGATTCGCTCGGTGGTGGCTTTTACAAAGACTTTTGAACCTTTGGAAGCTGTCTGGGAGAAAGGCAGGGCGGTAGCACCCACCACAGACACGTGTCACCCTCAGCAGATCTTGCAGGGTTCCTTCAAGTCAGAGCAAAATCCCTTAAGTCCAATTGCCTCATGTTGTATCCTTGCTCCAAACACTTTATGTTGCCTGGACCAGAAACACAGTCCTTCGGGGACTGCAGTGACTGCATGTGGAACACGGGAGAAGCTGCATGAGCTGCTTCCATACACAGCTCTCTCCTGCAGCACAAAACCACCACAGGGTGTGGAGCTGTACCGCAGTTCATCTCCTAAGGTAAGGCTGAGAGTGGAAATGACAGAGAACTATAAAATAAAGATAGAAATAAATAATCCACCCCTATCTTTCAGTGCAAGAATTAGATGGTGGCAAATGAAGCCAGCAAGCTGAAAACAAAAAAGGAGGTTGCTCTTCACACAGGAGACAAGTAGGCTGCAGGATCCCTCACTGCTGGGTGCCATCCACAGCTGGGGTTGACAGAGGTCCAGGACACTAAGTGTCACTAGCTAAAGGCAAGCTTGGGTCAGAATCAGTTAATAGGTTCAACAGTCACCAGTATGCATGTTTAGGTGGGATGGGAAGAAAAATACAATGTAATAGCTTTCCCATTTGCACCATTTTGTTTATTGAACAAGGTAAAAAATGCCCTGAAGCTGTCATCATGGGTTATTTGAATGTTCCATCCTCAGATGGCCACTAAGAGCCAGATTTATCTGAACAAATGTAAGGAAAATTTCTGTAAGCCCATTTCCTCCATCAACCCACACATACCTTCCCTCTTCATCCCCATTGCGAGGCACTTCTGATAGCGGCAGTACTGGCAGCGGTTGCGTTGACGCTTGTCTATGAGGCAGTCCTTGTTGTCACGGCAGGTATAGATCAGGTCCTTCCGGATTGTCCTCTTAAAGAAGCCTTTGCAGCCCTCACAGCTGTACACCCCATAGTGCTTCCCTGGGGAGGCAAGCAGAGGCCATCAGTGGGCAGGCAGACATCTGCCCTCCCCTCCAGCACAAAGAACTCAAACCAACCCCAAAGGTGAAAAAAACTGGCTGCAGGTTATCACCTTAGCAGGCCTGATTTGGCTTTAGCAGCTCTTAGCAGGAGCAGTGACCAGCAGCAGTCAAACTACAGGACTATTGCTTTCCTGTGATAAGGAGGGACCACATTCCAGAGGAAGGATGTGGAGCCACATCTTCGCTGCAGTGCAGGTGTGGAAAAGCCACAGGTAGAACCAATGGGGGTGCACTGAGATGGAAGGGGGTCTGCAAGGCATGGCCAGGCTGCAGGCCTCTGGGAAAACCCAGGCCTCCAGAGAAACCCCAGGCACAGCCAAAGCCCAGCCAGCACAAAACACAAGCAAAATTAGAACAACAGTGATTTTGATATATTTACCTTTCATAAACGTGGAAAAAAATGTATAATGGAATTGTATATGTAAGGGAGACGAGCATGGCTTACAGGTTGGTTCTCTTTTGGGCACAGTTGCAACTACTCTGCCAAACATCCAGTCTCCCCTCGTGTAAGCGGGACCTAGCTATGAATCCTGCAATGCCACTTCAGCCCCGGCGAGCCTCCGCAGCGCTCACTCCTGCACAAGCCTTTGCTGCAGAGCATCAGGTGAGTTTTCATTGCAGAAAGCCTGCCCCGAGAAATTAAACTTCCTACCTGAGGACCTGTCCCCACAGATGGCACAGATGTGTTTGGCTAAGGATCCTGGGCTTGTAGATGGATAATTCATATTCCCAATCCCTGGGAGCCCAGGCAAAGGCTTGACATCCTCCGAACTGCTGACATTGTTCAGGAGGTTGAGCTGCAGAAGCAGAAGCCATCAGACAGGTTAGAGGGTCAAGACTCATACCTCAATGAAAGCACCCCCAAAGTGAGTTAACCCTTCCCCTGCTGTCTGTGCTGGGCTCATCCCACAAGTTTATTCCCAGAAACTCCATGGGGCTGCCATGGGCAGTCAGACATCCTCCCATGAATCCAGCTGGATGGGTTTTAAGCAGATGCCTGTCTGCAGATATTGCCTCTCACCCTGCCCTGACGCTGTAAATAAAGCCAGGACTAAGCAGAGCTGGAAAAGGGCAGGCACCAACCCTCTGCTGCTCAGTTACAGCCCCCAAATGGCAGGGCTGGTGGGATCCAGCCTGCTTTGTTAGAGGATGCTGATCACGGGCTGCTTGCAGCCTCAAGCACTAACAGCTTAGTAAGGAAAAGCTTTGCAGCCAAGCAATTTGTTGCAGTTAAACCTGCACTGCTAGGTAGCTGGGGAAGCTGTAGTGATGTCTTAAAAAAATATGCTAAGTGGGTTGTCTTCCCTGCCTCATGATATGCAAATCTGCACAAATGCATGAAATTGAGGCCATCTTGGCCACTCCCTGCAACTCATATTCCCAAACACTATCACAGGCTGGAGAACAGAGCAGATTTGGGGTTGCCAGCATGGAAAAAAAAAAAAAATAGGAGCAGGCTGAGCATCTAAAATCAGCTGCAGTGAGATGCAGGCAAACTGCCCAGAGCCCCCAGCTGAGATCCTTAGGAGCTGCTCATGGCTGCTGCAAGTTAAAGGTTACAAACCAACATCGATTGGAGACAAAAGCCTGATGTTGCCCAAGGCTTCATTTTATTGCTATTTGCTTTTGACCTGTTGTCAGCAGGGCAGTGAGGATTAAGGGCCATTGAGCACGTCTTGTCAAAAACTGTCTGGGCAGCACGATGTCTCTCCAAACCCACCACCCAATCATCTTTCCCACTGCCATGCTTCGAGGGCTGGGGATGGTTTCTTTATCACTGAGCTTGTTTTCAGCAGTTGCCCCAATTTATCAGCTAAATTTAGTGTTCTCAGAGAAAACGCAGAACTAGAGACAGAAAACAAAGCTTTAGATGAAAATCCAGGCACAGCCTTCTTTACGGTCTCCATAACAGCCAAACCACTAGATCTCGTGTGTGTCGCTGCAAGTTCTCCACTTGCTTCAAGAGATTGCTCATTTTTCATGAAAAAGTATAATAGTTTCCACAGGGAATTTCAGCGAAGAACAAGAAGGGTTCATCCCACTGGGATTTTTGAACCTGTTACTAGTAAAACAAAAAGACAAAGACTGTTTTTGCTTCTCTCACCCTGTCCCTCCATTTTCAAAGCTTCAGTGGTCAGATGACATTGAAAATACAAATTATCCAGCAAAAAAATTACCACATTAGGAACCAGCTTGTTTGCTGCACAGGAAAATAGAAGTGTTTAGGAAAAAAAAATACCCGGAGGTTCACTTTGCCCAACAAGGACCCAGCTCAGACGCCGGGCAGTGGCAAATCCTTATGCTTCAACATCCAAACTTGGCCCAAGGAAAGGAGAAGACAACTCTTCCCTTCTCACAAGCGTCCAGTCACTGTTTTTACCCTGGAAATTTTTCTTTGCAAGACGCTGAGCCATCTTTATGGCTTAAAGTGTTACTCAGAACTCAGGTACCACATTTTCTTTCTCTCTGGCTGCACTTTGAGACAATAACAGGGAGAGAGGGTGTATGCAAGTGGAGAAATGGAGCAGTTTTAGCCATCAGTGTCCTCAGAGCTTGACTCCTGCAGGTTAAGTGCAATCACGTATGATATCTGGGACAACTGCTTGAACCCAAATCCATTAGCTGCCTCCCTGCTGAATCCCCAAGGCCCAGCTGTCTCCTTGCATTAGTGTCAACACAAATGAAATCCACTCCTTGGAACTGGGAACTTGGCATGGTGCCCAGAGCAGGAAAACCGCTTCCCAGAGCATTCCCAGCCCCAAAGGAGAGGTTTCCACCCAGTCAATGCTGCCACCAGCTTCCACTACCATGAAGTACCTGCTCTAGATGCAGGGGCACGAATACTGTCAGGTCGATGGTGAACAGTTAGGTGGTGCAAGGGAAGGAAGGATGCCCAGCACACCCGGTGCAGATAGCCCAGGCCCCCGCAGGAGTTGAGGATGCTGGTGAAAGGTAAGCCAGATCTGTCAAATCACCCTTATACTCCCTTAGACCTCTCCAGTGGCCTCCTCAAATCATCCTCACCCAGCCTTAGTGGCAGCACTAGGAAAAGCAGACAGATCATGTAGATGGAGCAGCAGGATCGGGGGCACAGAGGGCTCTCAAGCACTCCCTGCCTTCGGGTCACACTAATAAAACACAAAGACAGAATTCCCACTTATATCTGCACTCCCAGGGTATTTCAGCATAAAACCAAAATCCCATTCTGCCGCCTTGGTCCCAGCCACACCAGAGGTGGCAGCAGGCTTTTGGGACAGCAGATCCCTGTTCCAGACAGCCACTCTAGGAGGCTCCCAGGCCATCCATGGCTCTGAGGAGGCACTGACCCCATTCCCCAGGTGTCCCCTCTGTTGGGAAGAGAAAACTCAGCACCTGAGTGAGCTCAGGCAACAAGGATAGGAGTGCTTCATTTTTCTCCAGGCAGAGCTTGTACGCCACACACAGTATGTGGCAGGCATTCAGCATTCACTTTTCTCGAGAGAGAGTCTGTCTCCTTTCCAAATAACAAAGCAAAGCAGATAGATACCGTTTTGCAGGAGGAAGGGGACTGTTTTACAGGCTGCATCCCTTAGTTACCCCAATTATTTCCAAATATAGTAAGTATATATATAGCAATAGATGTAGTGGAGGGAAACTGGCTTTCACCCATGGTGAGAACAGACCTTGGAATTAGCTCTCTCCTCTCACCTTGCAGGGTATTTTGAAATATGTACAGGTGCCTTCTCTACACCTGTGCCATAGGGATTTATGCTGAAAGATTCATGTGTTGGAAATTGCTTGTTACAGCTGATCTCCCTAATGGGCCCAAACACACCAGATTTTACCAGCCAAGCCACTCCCTCAAGTTTTCGGGTTGTACCCCAATCTCTGAGCACGATGAAGCGTAGGGAAGGAAGGGTGCACGTTAACCTACCTGTGGATTAGCCTGTGTTACGAAATTCATGCCCGGGGCCGAGGACAGGGCGACAGGGTGTGAGCCGATGGAGGATGCGATGACTCTGTATGGCGAGCCCAGCGCGTTCACTGGAGACCCAATCGCATTCATGGGGGACGGCAGAGCCCGGGAGGCGTTCGCAGAGGCTTCGAGGTAGTTATGGTGCCCTTCTACTGAATTTCCCGTGGAAAGGCTTGACGATGGGCTCACAGATGTGGAGCTGGCATGCACAGGAGAATCTACCGGGAAAAGCAGAAAGATTGAATAAACTACGAGCGAGGCTGGCTGTACAGTGACCAGCTGCCCAGCCTTGGTTATGTCAGCTTAGATACTGGCCAAGGCTCAGTGCCAGCCAGCCAACTTGTCTTATGCTATAAAAGGAAAGAGCAAAACACTGGTTACGGCACAGGAAATAAGAGTGACAAATAGCAATAAAACATATTATGAAGATAATACTTAATAATTACATCTTCCTTCACTGCTTCAGTGCCTCAGCTGACTTGGAAGGTATCACTGACTGTCAGCCTCAGGCTGGTTTTCCAGGGTATTCCCTGAGGTCCCATTTCTTGTGTCTAAGCAGGCTTCAGAGACAGCAAGCAACTGAATCTATGAAATCCCCACTGACCAGACTGGAAACCCCAAATATCCTTGTATCTTATGAAGCACTTTTGCTACCTTTGATGGCTCAGGCATCATGCTCAGCAGGCTCCTCTTCCCATGGTTCCATTCTTCCCCTTCCCACCCACTCACCTCTCCACTGTACTATTTCACATATTCCTCCAGCTCTCAAAACTTGATGCCAGCACCTTCAGGAGTAGCTGAAGGAATGCAGGACAAGAAGCTGCCCATGACATGCTAGCAACACAGATGACAGGACAGAGCACTCAAAATACTTTGTCCATTACTTTTCCTCGCTTAGTGTAGACACAGCAGGGAGTGCGGCTGCACCAACATGCCTGGGCAGACAATCTCACAAGCAAAAGGAAAGTAGGTTTCCTCTTTCCACACTAAAGAACTCCAGTGCACATTACCAAACTAATCCTCTTAGTAGTTCCACAAGACCAACCTGCCCCTGAGCCCTGCTGGGGAAGAGGTGGCATAGAAGAGTGATATATCCTTGATCACTGCCACTTTGAGGCAGTCTCTGAGGCTGAACCCCTCATCCAAGGCCTAAACGTTGTCTTCTAGAAAACTGATCTCAAATATAGAGAGGGTACCTCCGCATCAGATGCCCACCAGTCCCAATGGGTTACGTATCTAGCCCTATATTAAGGATTTATATGACCTTTTTTTCCTCCCCTAGAATTTACCAATCCCAGTTAGCATTAGCTGTAGTTATCATTTCAATGAACCACTGCCCCTCTGTTAGTTTTTTAACAGAGGAGATCATTCCCTGGAGTAGCGAGACAAAGATGTTGTCTGGGAAGGTCACACAGCTGGTTTTCCATGGTCCGCACAGAGGATGCTTCTTCCCATCGCATTTGCAAGTAAGGCAGCAATTTGGTGTTTTGTTTGTTTGGTTTTTTCCTCCTTTTAACATTATTGCAAAGTTATTTATGCGACAGTGTTTGTTATTTTACCTGAAGTAACAATCAAATCGGATTCAAAAGGAAGATGCACAATAAAGACAGGAAAAGGTCAGCTTGCTGAATAACATTAAAGACATTTGTCAGAGTCAAGGAGGACTCGATCCGCCGTTATCAACCCACTTCAGACTTAATTCTGCAGAGGGAGGGGGAGAAAAGGTCTTTGTCAATTCTTGCTTTGGCTTTTTGGATCAATTCTCCCAGTGGGAAAGCGATGTGCAGCAAGAGGAAGCCAGCTCAATGACAACAGTAGAAGCCTCGGAGGCAGGGAGGCAGTCTGGAGGCTGAGCCAGGGCTCCTGCCTGCTGCTGGAGAGAGTCACCCCGCATCCCCCCCACCTCCACCACGGAGACACGCAGCCTGTTCTCTGTTAGCAGACAGCAAAATCCCTACCTTGTAACAGCTTCCAAGCGGAGAAGCCTATCACCCCAGAGAAAGCTGCCAGGAAAGCCTTTAGCAGGGGGAGATGTGCTGTTTGCCTGGCCCCCTACTTTCCTAAGCTTTCAGCTCAGAGAGGCACCTCAATTTTTTTCCTGGGACTTAAAAGTAGCATCCTGACTTGAGCAGCTATTGTCTTCAGAGAAAAGTGATGGCATTTTTCATCCCCCGTGAGCTGTCTGGTACCATAGCATGCAGTCCTCCCCAGCATCTGTAGCACAGGCTTATAGAGAAACTGTTTTCATGCCTCTTTAAACAACTAGGTAAACAACATTGCCTTTGAGGATCCTTCAGCTTGGAAAATAAGCCACTGAAGGGGAGACTGGGCAAAAATCTATCACGTGAAGACAACTAAGGAGGAGAATGACTCTTCATCTTTTTCCATTAACACAGAAAAGGGCATATTTTGAAGGTATTGTGAAGAATATCTAAACTGATAAGGAAAGACTCCCGGGAGAGTTGCATAAGGGTTTGCATTTATAACAGATCTTACAGAGTCACTGTCACCACTAAGCTTCTCCCTTGGAAAGGCATAAGTTTCATAAGGACCCAGAGCAAGGCTTCCACCTTGCCAGGGTGAGCCCCACGTGTCAAGAGGCAACTGTTCAAGGGTTACAGCCAGGGGAATGTCCTAGACCCCAAGACAGGATCAAAGGCTGAAGCCAGGCAGCTTAAAGGGCTTTTGCGTGGCCTACCTGCCTTACCCCAGCTATGAGACACAAAAGGGGAAGCAGGAAAGCACGAAGAAGCACTTGCTGTTAGAGATGGACAGATACAGGCTTGGGGAAGAGTGGTTTGAAAGCTGCCTGGCAGAGAAAGACCTGGGGGTGTTGGTTGACAGCGACTGAACATGAGCCAACAGTGGCCCAGGTGGCCAAGAAGGCCAATGGCATCTTGGCTTGGATCAGAAACGGAGTGGCCAGCAGGTCCAGGGAGGTTCTTCTCCCTCTGTACTCGGCACTGGTGAGACTGCTCCTCGAATCCTGTGTTCAGTTCTGGTCCCCTCACCACAAGAAGGATGTTGAGGCTCTGGAGCGAGTCCAGAGAAGAGCAACGAAGCTGGTGAAGGGGCTGGAGAACAAGAAGAGCAGCTGAGAGAGTTGGGGGGGTTCAGCCTGGAGAAGAGGAGGCTGAGGGGAGACCTCATTGCTCCCTCCAACTCCCTGAAAGGAGGTTGTGGAGAGGAGGGAGCTGGGCTCTTCTCCCAAGTGACAGGGGACAAGACAAGAGGGAATGGCCTCAAGCTGCATCAGGGAAGTTTAGATTGGACGTTAGGAAAAATTTCTTCACAGAAGGGGTTATCAAACACTGTCAGAGGCTGCCCAGGGAGGTGGCTGAGTTGCCATCCCTGGAGGTGTTTAAAAGGCAGGTAGATGAGGTGCTTGGGGACGGGTACAGTTGGAGTTAATGATCTCTAAGGCCTTTTCCAACCTAACAATTCTAGGATTCTATAAATGAGAAAATCAACAGGAAAGCAGGGCATAAAGCCAGGCTCTGCCAGGACCTGATGACAGAAACCAGAGTCAAAAAGCTCGTACCCAAGATGCCTGGGTATGCTGTGCCACCAGGGCTGTGACAAACCTGTTGATCAAAAGAAATGGAAAAGAAAAAAATTAAATAAATTTTAACTTTCTTTAACCAATGAAAATTTGTATCTATTATAAACTGCAAGACAAATCCTATTTAGAAAAGTAGACACAAATAAAAAAAAAATCAAAGCAAAGCAGTCCTGCAAGGTAATTCTAACTTAGACTTCCAGTCCCTCCCTGGGTGAACTTTGCCAAGGCAGACTCTGAGGGAGCAGAAACACACCCTTCTGTTCTTGGGGAAATACTCCTACCAGCATCTTATTTACAGGCTGGAGTGCTCCGAGATGGCTATAGGATGTGACTGTTACCAGGTTATCAGATTGTGCAGAAGGTGTGCAGGAAGGGCTGTGCCAAGGCACCTATGACACTGGGGTTCCACGCGCTGATCACACTCCAAGTTGTTTCAGTCTAAAGGAGCCCGGCTGGCTTGGACAGCACAAGCAGCAGAGATTGCAAGTCAGATTAATTTTGGTTCAAAATGGTTAAATTTATGATTTGCAGGAACATACTGATGATCCATGGCCCACATCACTCAACAGAAAGTCACGCTAAAGGCCTTGGGCTTGCAGGGATGGGGACAGACAGAAGCATCAGCACAGCAGCGTAGCAGGGCCAGCAAGGAGCTGCTCTGCAGCAGGGACGAAGCTCTGGGACAGAGTGGGGTGGACTAGGGAGACAGGACTCAGTCCTGCATGCCAGCCACAGCCTCTGCCTCTCCAGCAGCATTTGGCACAGGTGACATTTACACAGACCAAAGCGTGCCCGGAGTCTGTCCATCAGGTAATGCAAGGTGACAAGGGACACTGGAGATGCAGCAGGGACCTGCAGAGCAGAGGGCAGCCCTGCACTGGGAGGCAAGGACCTCGGCTGGCACAGCCCCTGCCTGCCAGCACCAGATGTGGCTCCTAGACTGGCCAGGTCCTTCGTGTCTGCTGGGGAAGACTGGTGAGACCCTGCACCAGGGATCACTGCTGCTTTTAACCACCTGCTCCAGATGCAAGACCAGCTTATTTCTGATCTGAATGGGGCTGTTCATGTTTTTCTTCCCCATCTCCCTCCTCCACATTAATGCTTGTAAGTGTGTACACTGACACGGTATCCATCCAGAACAAGGATCATATCTAACGTCAGCATAGGCATAGGCATGCTGACATTAGTAAAAATAATGAGGGAAGACCCTAGGAACTACTCTGATTCTCTACAGGCTGAAAACAGTGCCCTTAAGGACATAAGCAAGAGTGTTGCATTTACCCAGCAGCCACTGAAGACAAACAAGGACACAAAGCTTTGATACTCCACTCTCACCTATGTTTCAGCTCCACCTGAGCAAAATTCTAGTCCAGGCACAGGAAACTTGAAAGAACAGCCTCAAAGTGTGGGAGATAAGAATGGTTGGACTCGATCCAAGAGGTCTTTTCCAACCGGGTGATTCTGTGAAAATCGTGAGCAGAAAAACACTCTCCTATATGTCTGACAGGTGCACCAGCAGAGCACACAATTCTATGTCCCCCTCACCAATGCTAACCAGCCAGGTTTGTGCTAACACAGCTAAACTGATCCAGGACCAACACTAGCTCAATAAAATCAGCTTGGACATGTCTGTGCTGTGAGCACCTCACAGGTAAAGCTGGGACAGGTGTGGAAGAGAAGACATGCAAGAGTTCACAAGCAACCCCAAATGCCTCGGTAAAGGCAACAGGAAAAGACGTATCCAAGCTGCAACCAGTAAAGATGTCTTGATTTTCACCCAAATAATATCAGGATACATCAGTCTCGGCAAGTACATTCGAGCAGGAGGCGGGATGAGAACGCATGGAGAGCGGAAACATCCAAGCCCTCCATCCACCATCTGTTTAACCAATGTGGATTGCAAGGGGATTTTTTTGGTTAATGCCCCTTCAGCTTTAACACCTGGCAAAGCCTTGCATGAAAAAATATCCATGTTAAACACTGGTGTCTTTCTTCAGCTAAGGCCCAAAGCAATCCTGCCTCCTCAGACCTGAGTATCCCTGGCAAGCCTAGAGACGATGGTATTTTCAACCTTCACAGTTGTGGTTTTAATGTCAGAGAGAATCAAAAGCTGGAACTTTTCAAATAATGGAAAACACGCTTGTGCTTCGGAGGCCTCAGATATACAGGGCAATGGCTCGTTTCATTGGTATGATCAATTGCAATGCAAGTTGCCCTGCCTGACACAGGATGAGCAAAATTTTGCAGATACTCTATCCTCTGCAGGTCAGAAAGCACCTAGAAGTGGGAAGAGACAGGCAGAGAAGGCTGATTTCAGCAGAGGAGTATGGATGCGCGTGGGAGGTACAGCCTGGCAAGTAGCTCGTCCTTGGGGACGACCTTCAGGGGGAAATAACTGTGAGAAATACTCCTGAAAATGGATGCAGTTATGTAGCAGGGAACCTGTGTTAGCTGGAATCAAACAGGTTTGCTGGTATGATTGCAGTGGTAATTTTTATTTAATGCATGGAAACTAAACTGAAAAATTCTTCCTGATGTGATATTCCATCTTCCTGCTTAACTCTGAGCCAATAAATAATGCAGCCTTTCCCTGGCAGACAACATCACGGAGGAGCAAATATTTTTGGAGGTGTGCTGGCACATAGGCGAGCAAAGAATTTTGCAACAGGGAAGGAGACCAATAATCAGGAGAAAGTTTCCCTCACCTCTCCAGGTGGTGGGAAGAGCTGATACCTCTCCACTCATGCTGTGCTCAAGTGCCACCCTTGCAAAAAGGGGCCACTCAAAACGGGCCCACAAGAAGCAGAGACTTTCACTTGACCTGGTGCAGGTTTAGCACCAGGTGCAGTTTTGAAGTCTGGGTCCAATTTGACTGAAACTGGACAATGCCTAAATAGCTTAATAAGTCTGTGCATAAGTAGCTTAATATGTCCAGGGGCCTTTGCACAAGACACATTCACAGTGTAACCACATATTCTCTTCTCCAGGAAGTCAAAACTAAGGAGGAGGGAAGGAATTTACTCACTCTAGGAAGGTATCACATCCCCTAGGTGACCACAGTAGCAAACAAGAGTTGGATAAAGTTTCTAATCTCCAGAGAAACAAAAGTTGTAGAATTTGAGTCCTGGAGGGTTTTTCATGATTGTCTGATCGGATTTCCCACCTGGCCAACAGGATCTCCAGCACAGAATCCACCAGGAAAAGATACACACAAATTCCTATGGTGGTCTTTAACTTCCAAGACAGTCTATGGGTCCCCATCAGAAAAGATCCCACTGTCTGCCCCACACAATAGATGGCAAGTGTCTCCTGCTTAAAAAAAAAGTAAATTAAATCTGCATTTCCCCAGCTGCAGGAGGTGCCCAGTTAGAGGATTTTCTCACACCTTTGCTGGATCAAAGAGCCCCGTCTCATCTTCACATACACAGTTACAGGTACGGACATGGCATGCTATGACAGCCAAGGAAAAAGCATCGTGCAGGTCACAAAACCTGGAACCATCACAGGTGAGAAAGTTGCCAGCCAGCCAGGTAGCAGCCCCACTTCAGGGACAACCTGGGTTTCCTTCTCCCTATCCCCCCAAAAGACCTGGCCTAACCCCGCTTTGCTTGGAAGAGCTGACAAGATTGCAGCCGGAGGTGGTATGGCCACAGGCCAAGTTACATGAGTGCTAATAAAAGAGACTTTGTGGAAGAGCCAAGTTAGTTCTTGTCCCCAACCAACTGTGCCAGAGAGTGCTCAGAGAGAAAGGACAGCCAGCACAGCATCTTTCCTTGCCCTGGGAGCTGGGCTCTGGATGAAATGTATCCTTATGGAGAATAAAAGCACATTTATAAGACCTTTTCTTGCTCCCACAGCACAGGCTCTGAAGGCAAATCCACCTGCTGTAGTGCATACTGCCTCCTTTAGATGTCTACGGGTGACACATCTGAACCCTCTCCCTGCTACTCTACATACTCATCTGTAACACTTCGGAGTCTGACTGTCCTTTTCTCATCACAAATCATGTGCTTATATTACCAATTTGTACGTTCTGTGACAAATTCAGTGATGTTTTTCAGACATTTAAGATCAAAGTGACTTTTATACACCCCATCAAAAACGTGTACCTTATTTCTAACTTGAATGCAGATAAAAATAATTTAAAGCATATGTAATAGCTGAATACAAAAATATATTATTTTTTTTGATGCTATGCTCAAAATGAAGCCCAGAATTTCAGAGCTAAAAGAAATCTGAATACCGTAAGATCCAGACACACAGAATCACAGCAGACGCATCACCTTAACTCTGCCCTCCAGCAACATGGTGCAAGAAAAATGAATGCAACAAGTCGACACTAACCTTTTCCACCATTCTAATGTCCCCCTTTGTGGTGCCAGCACAGGCAGGATTCAGGAACAGTTTCACAGCTAGTTTAAAGGAGCAGGGAGCAGCAAAGACCATGAATGCACCACAGGTTTGTTGGAGATGTAGACTGCCTGCGTGGGCTTTGCAATGAGGACCCCAAGACAGTGGGAGGTTGCCATACACCTCCATCAAGGATCACCATGATCTATCCCACTTCATCCCTCTTGAAGCCTCACTTGTCCTCTCGCACAGCCCAAAGCTGTCTGGTCAGAGCAGCAATTGCCTTTCCAGCCAGCCAGAAACCCCTCTCTGCAGGCCAAACAACCCAAGGAGAAGGAGCCCCCATACCACCCGCAGCCCCCTCAGCCTCACCAAGCTGCCCCAGGGGCGTGGAAGCCCTCCAGCTTTGGGAGTGTAGATGTTGAGTGGCAACCTGCAGGTCTATAGCGTGCAGGGAGCAGAGGAAAGGCCAGAGCACCCGTTTTAAAGCAGCCCAGACAAGACTTGGCCAAACCTTTTGCATCTCTGTCAGCAGTTCACCCACAGAAAACACCTCTGTTTTTCTAAACCAAACTACAATTAGGCTAAAGCACCAGCTAAACATACTTCTAAATGAAAGCTAAACTCCCAATACACAGAACTGTCGGTGGGCTGGAGAGTAGTCGCTTCACTTCTATTAGTGGAGCAGAAATACCTCTGCTCCTACTACCAATTTCCCCTCCTAGAAATTTCTCAAAGCTTCTACTGACTACTGTGACCCCTGCCTCTACATGGATCTGTGCCTGGTTCCTATGAAGATCACTTTGAATGCCACTTTTCTTCTTTACACTTCCTTGTAAATTTAACTCAAGTTAAACAGAAATAACACTTCCATCATTTCACTCTTATTTCAGCAGTAGGAGAGAGTTTAGCTTGCTTGTCTTTGCTTGTTCCTTAAAAACATCAGTGAGCAATAGATTCTTCCAAGCCGTCTCTGTACTGCAGAAACTGTTTACAAAGATATTTTGGAAAGTCAAGCACTTGTGAAACTTGGGGATGACGTTGCAATACCAGTGACTTTTCTGGAGTTGTAGAATTACCAGAGGCGAGCATCTGGTACAAGAAGGAGAAAAAAAATTACACACATAGCAGGAACATCCCATGCGCAATTCAATGTCTGCAGAAACCCCTTTTCTAGCAGAGAAGTAACAAACTGACGGCATACAGCCTGGGGGCCTCCAGAGAGAGTCCTGGAGGCATTTACTCACCTAGAAAGGCTGAGAACAACTTGAGGAGTTTTCCAGAGACATTAAGACTTTGCACATGCATCAAGAACCCTTTCGACTTTGCTGGAGCAGCATCAATATTTTGCCAGCAGCAAAATATTTTTCCCAGCTCTTTGCAGCCAAGCACTCCAACCTTCCAGCTCCCTGCCTTGGTCAGGGACCTCTACAGCTCATCAGCCCATTACCCTTACACCTCCCGAACAGCGACAAGAGGAATAACTTCAGATAAAAACAATGAGCAAGCCCCAGTAAGTGCAAAGCCCATTTTCCAAGGGTAGTTCTGGTTTTACAACTGGAGCTCAGTCACGGCTGGTGTGCAACGGGGGTATTGTAGCTCACAGCTACACAGACACAGCCCTTCACAGACCATTGTCTAACCATGCAGTCTCTTTTGGCTAATCACAACTTCACACAGTTAGAGTGATGTCTGTGTCACAGGGGCAGAAGACAGACACTGGGCAAGGAAAGAGCCCTCTTTAGAATTTCTTGGGGTCCGTTTTATGTTTTAAAAGTATTTTTCTCCTCCAACAACTTAATAAAAAAATACAATCAGAAGAGTATTTATTTGGTCTGATCCTATTACTGTAATGAATAGACTCAGTCCATCACACACAAACACATACATGCATCTCAAATGCTCTGTACTAAACCTCAGAGCAGAGAGTCAATGGTTTGACTCAAGCCCACATAATTTCAATCAGCTTGGTTTGGCTGCGGTGAAGTTCACAGCACACAATCACAGGACAGCTTCAATTAGAAGCACAAGGTACCATAGGTTACAGCCACATACCAGCTAGATTAAACATGTTTTTGAATTCCCCCTGCCCTCCCATACTGTGGGATCAGTTCCTCCACCTACCCCAGAAGGCACAGATTGCAAATGCAAGTAAAATACTTACTGCCAAAGCCCGCAGGAAACTTAATGAAGTGAGGATAATTCCCATACATGTTTAATCTTCAGTTCATCTCTTGCCTTTCTAAACACAACCGCCTCCTCTAACTTCAAAGCTGCCTGGAGCGCGGTGCAGCCTGCCGAGGTTGGGACATGGCTCTGCAGGAGCAGGGGCTCTTGGAGGGTGCCAGGGCAGCTGCCTCCTCCCGTGGCCTCATCCTTGCTTCACGCTGGCAGCAGCTGCTCGCCAGGATGAGACATGCTCTTGTTCTCCGCTGCTCAGGGCTGGCTCCCGCGCTCAGCTGTCTCAGCTCCCTGCAAATTCACAGCAGACTGTCCTGGTAGCATAATCGCCCGGATAAGATGCCGATCAATGCATGACGGCTCTGGTATAGATCAGAAATTGGGAGGAGGGGGGAAGGTTAAGTTGTTTAGGGGAGGAGCATCACAGGGAAGGAGGGGGATGCTTTGCTTTTCCACCAGTGAGGACTTGATGCAATTTATTAGCCTCAGCCATGTGGATATGTTTTCCAGACATGTAAAGGACCAACCATCACCTGGAGGGGCTGGCATGCCGAGGACAAGCCAGTGGATAGTCCAGGCGGGAGGACTCATGCAACCATCCCAGCGATTTGGGGCTAGGGCTGTACAGGGCAGAGAGCTCCTCACTCCCACAGCAAGCCTCGAATCAGCTATGCCCCTAGTATCAAGTCATGGTCCCTGTGCTGCTGGACTGTGGTCACCCTTAGGAAATGCAGCCAGGGCTGAGGAGGTCTAGGACCTTCCTGGGGTTAGCAGAGTTGGAAGCCCAAAACCTCTCCCCAACCCAATCCAAAAAAGTCCAAAAAACATCCGAAACACTCCCAAAAAAGCATCATTATCCAGTTACTTTAGCACAGCTGTATGGGATGAGAAGGGGTGTGAGTATGGGACAGAGACCAGGGACCTCAATCCATGCCACATACAATCAGAAAAGCATTCACAGCCACAGCAGCAGAGCGCACAGGGTTTCACAGACAGTCCCATACATGCATCCACAACTTCAGCTTCACACCCACTCACTCTCACAATGAGGCAGTGCAGGGAATAGGTAGAAATAAGCAGAAACAAGCAGCCAGATGTCCATCTGTGGCAAAGCCACATGCAATTGCAGCATCGCCTTGTCCAGTTACTGGTACTCAAAAGGGAGATCAGTCCCCGTCCACTGCCTGGCAAGGCCCCTGCTCAGCTGCTGCAATTCTGGGGAAAGGCAGGGATGCAGGCAATAGCACTGACCACTGCTTCTGGTTTCTGATCTGTGTGACCTCAGATGAAGTCACCTCAAAGGAATGAAGGAGGGAGGAATTTTGCCCAAGGTTGTAAAGCAAGCAGAGACCAAGGTCTGCGCCGATTTAAGCGCGTGTTGGAGGAGGAGGTGGGCTGCAGCTCTGCTGTTGGCACCAGCCACGCGGCAGAGAAAGGGGGTACAGGACTAGAGAAAAGGGCTCTGCCTTCCCAGGGAGACCACGAATCACCCCCACATATGGGATGGGGAGCATGCCATGCAAGCAGCCAGACAAAAAGAGGCAAGAACAGCAGATTAGGATGTTTGGCATCCTTCAAAGGCCTGCTGGCTTTTGGCACGCTCCAGGTCACCCAGGGCCCCATGCTGCCCTTTGGCACCAAGCATGCTACAAGTGGAAGGCGTGCGATGTGCCAGCAGAGAGCTGCTCACAGCATCCTGCGGCAGCTCAGGCAGACGCTGATTGAGGAGCTGTCAGCCCAGAGGTGTTGTGTGTGTAAGAAAAGGAAAGGCTACCCTCGTTAGCTCTGTATCTTCCTTCACCCTCAGACATTGCCATACCTCTTTCTCTCTAGTCACAGAGTTTAATCAAGGGAAGGGGTTTTTTTCACTCCCTCATATTAACAACTTCTAAATTATTTTTGAAAGGTGATTTTGCTTCCTCCCGTTTCTGCATCTGTGTGCAAGGACCTGGTAATGTGCAATATCAGGAGGATACCATGATACAGATGCACATTTTTATGGCTAGCAGGTACATTAAATCAACTCCAGGACTTGGAGTTTACCTGGCAACGGGAACCTACTTGGCAAAGCATTGCCAAGTGGCAGAATGAATGGACAGCCAGACCGCTGTCAGGAGCGTGTGGGTTTGCAGGCAATAGTATCAGCCCTCTGCATAGCCCTTTAGCTGTAGTCCAGGTACACACACATTTTTATTCCCCACAGTTAAATAAAAGAGGATCAGTATTCAGAGTAGGTTCTACCGAGGCAAAAAAGAAATCCAAATAACCGCAGTCTTGCAGGAGGAATACAAACCAAAGAGATTACTCTCATATTTTATGTCTGGCCTCATTTCACATTTCTTTTGTTTCATTGCACAAACATAAATAGCACTGCAGAATTGTTTCAGTGGAGGAGAGGCAGCTGAACAGCGTGCTTACACACCCCACTTACAGGCTACAAGTTTTGAATTCTGGGGAAAGGAGATCAAAGGGTTTGATAACCATCACAAGAGATAACACAACAACGTCTGACTGTGGGTGCTGTGTCCTGTCCTGTTCAGTTGAGCTTGTGTCCTCCCCTGCCACCACCCCAACATACAACCAGGACATCCCAGGTGAATGTGCTCAGGAGGGGCCAGTCCTCCTCCAGGCGTTCACAGCCACATCCAAGCACAGGACCTACAGGCATAACTCCTGTTTCAGTGGGTGCTGCCCCACTCTCATGCACCCACAGGTACTTCCAAAACCACCTCCATCCTGCTCTAATCCAAGTGGTATCAGGTCTCTGGCAACCACAGGGATTTTCTGAACTGTAAGCAAAGTTTGCTACTTCAGGATAATGCTGGCTTTGCCTCTGGTGCTGTCCTTCAGCAGCCACACCGGGGATCCTTTTAGGGGCAGGAGACAAGAGCCAGGCATGGGGCAGGGATGCCCCAGGGCCCCACAGGCAGAGACCTCTAGTGCTGTGGACTAGCCGGCTGCAAGGTGCCCTGTTTCGATCTTTGGATAGAAAACTGGATTCCTCAGCAGGGTAAGTTTTTTTCCTCTGTGACAAGACCGAAAGAAACATTTTTCAATCAAAAACCCCAACAAACAACCTGCTTCCAAACAAGTGATTTTCACACACACAGCCTTGATGATCTTCAAAACTTCCACAGAAGAGCAGGGCTTCGTGCAGCCCCATGCTCAGCTGCCAGAGGGGTGTCCCTCTGATCCAGCATCGGGGAAGGCTCTAGGGCTATGGGCAGGCTGCCTGTCCAGCAAACACCCAGAGAATTTTCCCACCCTCTGCCCACCACCCCCAGGTCCCAAGTACCCACCAGCGCTCAGAATCAAGCCACTGTTTCAAGACAAATCCATTCTTGCACAACAGATTTGCTTCCACCCACTTGAATCGTCCCTCGCTACAGTCCCAGCCTGGCTTGTCCCTTGCCCTCGGGCTGAACAAGAGGGTTGTGCCTTTGCCACAACAGAGCCAGCTGCAAGGCAGCGCTGGGACAGGGAGGTGTGAGCAGCGAAGCAGCTTTGTGTTTTAAGCACCAACTGTGCTGAGATTTAGTAGTACCATTAATTCTTACTGACTGCATGGGATCTCAGCAGTTTTAATTCCATGCTAATGAAGTTTTAGTGGGGAATTATTTTTATTGATCTGCCCAGAGCAAAGAGCCTGATTTTAGTCCAGCTCTGCCAACATCCCCTTCCCCGTCCCTCTTTTCTTATTTCCAGCTGAGAAGAAACGGGAGAGGAAAGAAGACAATACAGCTCTGAGCTCCTTAAAAAGGTTGGCAGTCCCAAGCAGTAAGTGGATTACTTTATTGATTTTTAGCAGATCTGGGTTAGCAAGTGCTTAGTGCTGCAGAACACATGTACACATTGAGAAACTCCAAGGAAACCCCTCCAAGCCCTTTCCCTCAAGCAAGGCAAGCATTTTGCAATTCATCTAGGGGTCCACTACAGATGGAGGGCTCCAGAAGCCAAAATGCCTTCTCCCTTCCCTGCTTGCCTTCACAGGACACACTGTCACTTGTGACATGTTCATAGTGAGGAGACATGAGGGACAAAGTCAGTAGCAGAGCAGGGACTTGAAACTGGGTTTCTCCAGGCTAACTGATGGACTTACCCAACCTCATCTCTCTGCTATAATGGTTCGCATTGGCCTGAAAGAGGCAAAAGACACCAAAAGCAAAGCGATCCCTGGGGATGGAGATGAAGGGAGCTACTGCATCAGCCCTTCCCAACCCAGCCTTGCCCTTTCTCACCACTGTCTCTTGTAAAGCAATAACCACAGACACCAAGCTAATGAAATTAGCCCCAGTGCCCCACCAGGCTAATGCAATTACCAGCAGCAGCGTATTCAACAGCAGCATCACAAGCACACCTGCAGTAACACAGCCTGTCCTCTCCTTCTCCCCAGGTCTTCCCCACCTCTCCCTGAGCCCCATGGCTGCCACTCAGTGTGCGGTCCCCTCCCCAGGGTCTGGAAGGCACAGGTCATTATCCCCAGGGTCACTCTTCCCAGCAGGACACTGCCTACCTTGCAGGAAGCACAGTTCCATGCAGCCAAGAGCAGCCTCTGAGGGCAGATAATTCCCAGCCTGTTTAAACCTTGGGAGACCTTCAATTACCAGCACTGTAATGAGGCCTTCAACACTAATCAGCGGTGTCACTGAATCCTCTTACGCCTCCCTAAGCACCTCCAGCAGCTTTGCTGGTTGCAAGGCCCAGCTGCCCACTCCTGCAGGGAATTACCTCCCCAGGCAGGCATCAGTGGTGGCACAAGCACATTTTGACACAGATACAGATAAGACACTTCCAGGCACTGGTGACAGGTGACAGAGTGGCAGAGATACCCAAGTAAGGCTTCTGCCCAGCCCAGGAGGGGCCTGGGACCAATCCTGCACTGCAGATGCACTGGAGTGGACAAATATTGCAAAATTACAATGGAGGGATATCTTAATGCTAATGTTCTCTGTCTGAGGGGCAGGTTTACATCTGTCCATTTCTGAATATGAGGTGTTATCTATACCATCAAGACAAGCTCATTCTCTGGGATGCTCCAAGAAACTTTTCAGCCCCTAACTGTGGATGGCAGGTGACTCCGTCTCGCTTCGCTCCGCTCCTCTGCGCTGGCGCCCATTCACAAGGCGACAGGCAGCTCCTTCCACACATCCGTTCTGACTCACGCTTTCTGCTCCAACAATGCACTTTTTAATATCATGCGAGGAGCAAAAACAACAGGTCCACTATAATGCTGAGATATCCTGCGGCAGAAAATCCATTCGGAACTCAGCTAGAGAGAGTCAAGTCAATTAGACACTTTCTGGGGCGTCAAGCTGCCAACAATCCCAGCCTTTGTAACTGCAAAGAATCACTGCCTATGTGCTTCCCAGCGACTCCTCCTTGCCAGAGCAGAAAGGTCAGCGGTGGCAGCGTCACGGAAAAGCATGCCACAAAGTACCCCTGGGAAGGTGGATCAAAAGAAATAGCCATTTGGACCCTCATCATCCGGTGTTCAGCAAGGGGCTTTCCAAGGACACGTGAAGAAGGTTTACTTGATGCCTCCTTGATAACATCTTGCAAGCAAATTTTCCAATCAGAGTGCCAAAGGACCTAGAGGTTGTCATCCAAACACAAGCCTATCTTTAACCCTGCTGTACACATGATGTGACGCTGGGATTTCTTCAAAATGCCTGAAAACAGCTAAGTTGCCTTCCTTCAAACAAAGCTACACTCTGAAGACCAAGATCTCCTCATCTCCTGAGAAAGAATTCTCAGAGAAACATTAGAAGACACAGCCCATGCAATTGCTTCCAGTTCTGCTGTTTTCCCACAACAACCATTTGTCAGAGGAAATATTTCAACAGAAGATGGTTCCTTCACCAGATTAACCCTACGTTATTGCTTGTAGGGAAAGGAACTCAACACACACACAAACCAGTAACATAAACATGGATTTCAGGGCTTGACTACCCAGAAAAAAACTACTTCAGTGAAAGTTGGTTCCCCCACCTGTCTCCAGAGAACTCCTGGAAGACTTTCAGAAAGCCTTTTTTTCCTGGATTCTGCTCCATTCTTCATGCTGTTTTGCTGGGAAACCTGGATTTCCATGAGCAGACTGCATTCTCCTTCTTGGCAAGGGCCTGAGCTGGGTGGCACACAGCTGATGGGATAGCACAGCCGCACAAGGTGTCTGCTGGACCTTGCATGGAGCTCAGCACAGGGTGGGGAAAGTCTTGTCACAGCACTGCCCTGCACAAGGTCACAAAGGGCTCACACTTGGTCTTTCCTCACTACTCTCACTCTGCATCCCCATGTTCATGCTTTTACATTTCTTCCTGCTTCAGCAAGTGCAAAACTCCAGAGACAACCTGTCAATCTCCATCACATCTGGCTGCCTCAGATGGTCTATTTATACCAGACAGGCAAATCTTGGAGTTCAAGGTAACAGGGGTCACTTCTGCTCTGAGTAGCTCCTTTCTCAGGGGAAGAAAGCTTCAAGGCATCCAAGAGGAACAGCTTCACATCAGGGGCTGGCACCAATACCTTCATGGCTGAGGACACAGTGGCCATCACCAGCCACAGCAACCTGGCCCCAAAAGCTCCAGAAGACTGATATCTATCGTAAGACAGCTCATCCCAAGTCCCACTGTATCCTGCCATGGGAGAGAGGAGATCAACGTTTACCTTTGATTTCTAACCCGCCCTCTCTGCAAGCCAGCAAGGCAACAACTTCAGGCTTGCTGACACTGGGTTTCTCCACTGAGCACTACCTGGATCAGGTGCAAGTGGTCACACTAATGCCACAACAAGGGCTCTGGCTTTCACCAAATCACTTGTACCTTTGTCTAAATATGATCTGCTCTCTGGTAGCCAGCATATCTGACTCAGGATAAACCCTGCCTTATCACATGGCCACAGAGCTTTTGATCTAGACCAAGAGCAGGAAAGCTACGTCTACCACATTGCCAAGGTACAGCATCAGTTAGCACTTCTCATTCATCTTTCTTTGCAGTTTAGTCCTTGCTTCAGTCAACCAGGCATTTTCTATAAGCCACAGTGGGATGGCGGGGTTGCTGCCCCTTTCACAGGATGCTCGCAGCTCCTCAGGAGCCAGGCAGCTCACCTGGATCACACTTCCATTTCATTTCTCCATATGCCACTGGCTCATTAACCCTTTTCCCAATTTCAGCCTTTCCATTGGATCCTCTGAGAGCAGGGGAAGAAATTAAAATACAAGCATGTCTGCGTGAAAGAAGGAAAGGTTGGTTTCTCAGATCTTTGCTATCTCCTTTACTGCACACAGGTCTCATCTGTTTCCATAACAGCATGATTTTCCAGTGGATGGCTCTCCTGAGCTCCACTGAGTTTCAAGCAAGTCTTGGAACAAGCTTCCATTGCTCTAAATACTCTGATCCAGTACCTCTGGCTTAGCACCATCAGCACAGCAGCCCCACACACTGAAGTCTCCAGCTCACACCTACAATACCTCCGAGCCACCAGAGGAAAACACACCAAAAAAGTCCCCGAGCGATAAACTAGACAACATCTTTGCTAAAGACACGCCCTGTTTGATGCTATGCTGCAGGTACATGCCTGTGCAGACTCTCCATAAACAGCAGATCCAGAAACACAGCCTGAGCGTGGCAGTTAGAAAAGGCAAAGCAAAACCAAGTCTTGCTGCCTAAGCACATGAGGCACAAAATGCCTCACCCAACTCAGATGATCTGAAGCCCAAAGATACCCTTCATTAATCAGTAGTAAAAAAGGACAGGAGAAGGGGGATGCAAAGACCTCACCTTAGTCCTCACTGCCACTGCCTCTGCCTCCACTGGTGGCTTAAACAACCTCACTCTTGATGGTCAGGGTCCTGGAAAGGGACAGCTCTATGCAGGGACACCTCTCTGTGGAGAGGGTTAGGGTTTGGGACTCCCCATGTAGAGCTGGTCATGGGGAGCTGTCCTAGACCCATCTGGGTCTGATTCCTAAGCTACACAGGCTTCTGCTTCACAGAAAACAAACATGTTCATTTTGTGATCATCTCTTTCTAGATCAAACAAACATCAGTTCAAGACTGTCTGCTTGGTCTGTTTGACATTCAGGAGATAAAGCCATCTCTTTGCCTTGCCCTGACAGATACACACATCTCTCATCTGTTCTAGTGGCTGTTCTTCCCCTGGGACTCACCTTCCAGTAGCAGTCGAAGGGAAACAAACATGAAACTCAGCCAAAACCTTCTCCCATGAGATCAGTTCCTCTCAATGTTCCCCTGCAGAAACTGTTTAAAATCCTTCACCTCACTGTGTAGCCGAGGGGCTGGTAAGGAGTGAGCATCCCTTTCCTCATCGATGCCCTCCATTCCCTTTAAAACATATTCTGCTCTCAAAAGCCACATGCTCCCCTGTACCAAATGAAAAGTCCACTTGTTACTTAAAGCCACGGAAGCATAACAGAATTCTCTGTGCCCCAAAGAAAGGAACAGCCATGGATCAAGACAAGTACATGCCACACTACACAGAACCAAGGCAGCACAACAGTGAGGAGCAAGTACACGAAGAATTTGCAGGGGTGCGGAATGGCATTTGCTGGCACTAGAAAATACCTGCTCTCTACCCCACCACCTCTTCCCAGTGGAAAGGGAGAAAAAGAAATGAGCAACTGCCCACAGTCACACATTTTGGCCCTGTCCTCTATCCACTGGGCAGAAGCAGAGAATGGACCTGGGATGATGGGGGCACAGGAATACGTGCTCGAGTAGTAGAACTGCACTGACATGCATGGACTTAAGTCAGCTTATTAAAGCAAGCCCCTAATATCCCAGAGCAGCTTCTCCAACACAGATCCATCTTCTCTGCTAACCAGGCATAGCCCAATTATGAAATCTTGAGCCTAGTCCCTTTTTAGGTCTTTAGTTTCTAGACCAGCAGCCCCAGAGGCTGATCTATATCAGTAAATTTACCAGCCTCAGGGGCTGTCCTGCTGGTTGTAAGCACAATCCCTGGCACCTTTCATCAGGCAGTTCCCAAACAGAGCTCGGGAATCAGTGCAGGACAAGCATTGTTCCCACAGGGAACTTCAGACGTTTAAGAGCTAAGCCATATCCACACAAATCATGTGTTTTTCATTAATGCAGCTTTTAAATCATACCTTTCCACTACATCCTGCAGCCACAAAGCCTGCAATCCATGGCAGCAAAGACTCAACACTTCAAGCATCCCAGAAATTGTGCAAGACATCCTTCAGTGCCCCAAGAATTTCTCTGAATCCCCCCAGGCACCTGTGCCAGGTGAAAAGCTTTTCAGGAAGGCTCCTCCTGCAAGAGATATGTTATTTCAAGCTCCCACAGGCGAAGCAGACCTAGTAGATGCTTGCATGCCATGCTGTGGCACATAGAGCCCCTAACCCAGGATGACACAGCAGCAAGGGAAGGTGAGTATTGATGAACCCTTGGTCAGGTGAAACAGAAGAGCTAAAACAGTTGAGGGCCTTAGCTGACACCAGTGGGCACAGTTCTCTGGCAAAATAAAACCATCCCATTTGCAACACCTAAGAGCTGCCCTAATGCCTCATTCTGGCTGGAAAACAAGCTGTCACTGAAGCTCCCAGGACCCCAGGCAAGCACACCCAAAACCAGAATCTCCCCAAACCGTCCCCATCATCTGTAACCCTCACTGAAGAGGAGACTTGCTCCTGTCTCTGCTGAGCACCTTGCACAGCTGTTCCCTCAAAGCAGCCGTGTCCCTGGCCTTTGTAACAAGTCAGCAGCAAGCAAAAGATCATTTGCATCCATCACTGTGAACACGGCAGTGAAGGGGGCCAGGGCTGCCAGAGAACAGCCAGGAAAGGCCCAGACAGTGCATGGCAGGGACGTCTGTGCAGAATCACTATGGATTTTGGGGGCAGCCAGTCCTGGACCCACAAGGTTATCACTGAGGGAAGAAGCCAAACAGTTCAGGCTGCTGGGAGGTACCTGCTGGAGGAAGGAAGCTGGAGCACACTCTGCTCCTACCTCCCCTGTAAGCATCCATCAAATCAAGATGGATTTTTGGCCTGGCTACGTTTTATATCCATGGGAGGCTCTCACCAGCCCACACAGCTATGGCCTAACCAAAGTCCCAAACTCCACATAGGGACTAAACATATATGTGTGTATATATATAAAAATATAAAATCGCAAACTCTGGTTCAAACCCCAGCATCACTTCTTCTGCCTGATGAGGAAGGCAGTGAGTTTGCAAGGACACTTGATGCGAGATGCGATGTGATGCCTCCCTGCCATCCCAGGCTCTAAAGGGCACTTGGTTCCCAAGCCACCTGCCCCATTCCCAGCTACGCAAGCGCAGCCGTCCCTCGGGGCACCCGCAGCCCTGTGCGTGCAGCCAGAGATGGAAGGCTCCCTGGACAGCACATCAGCCCTCCCCACGGGCTGACTCTCCACGAGCGATCTGTCAGGGGCAGGAATCATCACCCAGCACAGACATAGGGCTGAGCTATTCCCAGCTTCCCTTCGCGCTGTGGGTCAGCAGGGCTCAAACCCAGGTGTGTGATGTAGAGGCAGGGCTGGCCCTGGCTGCTGAGTGGGACAGGCATTTTTGCATTTCGAGTGCCCAAGGTGCTGGTGCCACGATGTAGAAGCCTGTGCAGGTCCCTTACAGGTCCTCAAAGTGTGCCCCTTTCTCCCCCAGCAGGACTCAGTCCCCTGTTCTCCTGCCCACAGCATTCAGAGGTGGAAGTATTCAGCTGTTCCAGAGTCACTCTTTGCTTCTGTAGCTATATATCCCGAAGAAAACTCATCCCAAAGGGTATGGCAGATCCAGCCTGCCTGCAAGCCGCTGCCCTGCAAATGCAGCCTCATTGCCTGGCTTGAAAAGCTGTCCCAAACGCCCTGCTGTCCTCTCCTTGCCTCGTGTATGCCTTTAACAGTTTGCTGGATTACCCATTGCAACTAAAATAACAAAGCTACAAAAGAAGAGGGCAAACAAACGAGATATTCTGCAGCAATTAGGGCTAAAGAGGGGAAAGGGGAGCAAGGAATGAATGGACAATGGAGAGGGCAGGGACGTGGCAGCCCAGGCCCAGGCAGGCTGGGCACGAACTGTCCTCAGGAGACAGAGTCCGAGCCAGGGAGCAGCGAGCTGTGTGTAAGGAAACGCAGGGAGATGAAAAGAGTTGTTTAAACAAGCACCAGGCCGTCCCCATGAGGCCTCCACATCCACTCAGCTTCCTCACAGAGCGTCTAGGGAAGAGCAGCTCCCGCTTTCCCCCCTCACCGAGTCCTTTTGGGTGGCGGGCGATGCTGGCAAGCTGTGGTGGGGTCCACTCAGAAAGGAAGGAATCCATTAATCTCCCTGGTAATTACTGCCACATATGGATTTGCACAATTACACTCTGTTAATTGGTTATTACAGGCAAGCCAGACTGACTGGGCAGAACGGCTGGGCTTTAACCCCTTTACTACCCCCAGGGCCAGCCAGACACAGAGGCAGCCTTCTCCAGAAAATCTGCTGTATCCTTCTGTAACCTTGCTCGCTCCCATGCCAAGAACCAGCAAACGTGGTTCCCAGCACCCAGTCCAAGTCACCTTTGTTCTGACACCTTCCTTTCAGCTGGGCATCCAAAGGAGACAGATCAAAGGGAAAGGAATGAGGCTGCACCTTCAAAACACCCGAACTTTCCCCGGCAATTGCATCTCCTCTGGGTTTGCAGCATGCACACCATGTACTCCTCAGGGTGCTGAGGGACTGAAAACTCTGATCTTGTTTGTTTTTAGGAGACCCAGATTCCTCATGCACTTTGACTCTGTGCCCTCAAGCCCAGCAGGGCTGGTGCTAAGGAGAGGAGAATCCACCCCCAAGTCTCTCTCAGTCTCTGAGCACAGTTTCTCTGACTAGATCTGCAATGTAATTCTTCTCTTCCTCAATCAGAACACTGAAAACAGAGGCTTTACTCTAGTGATAAATATATATCTGCAACCACAGTAACAAACTATACCAAAAAGTACAGATAAAGCCCTTTTAGAACTCCAGATGGTGTAGTACTCCTGCCCGCCGGGCGTGGAGGCAGCCTGGCCCCCTCACGCTGCAGATGTCACCTCCAACTCAACATGCCATCCAAGACCTAGCCCCAGAATGTCTCATCAGAATCCAACCATGTTTCTGGAGAAAGCTTCAGAGACGCAGGCCAAGGCAAGAGTGATTTCTGCCAGGATCATGTAAAAGGTTTCCTGCTAAAAAGCTGTAACGGGAAGGCAAATAGGAGCATTGCAGAAAACCAACGGGGCAGCAGAACCCATATGAGAAGAGAGCTGTGCTCAGCAGCCTCTGAGGACAGGGCAGGCGTTGGCATCCTGGCGCGTCAGAGTCATCACACTGTCACTTGCCTTTTTCAGGCTCACACTTCTGGGATGCTCCTCCACAAAAGAGGACACAGAGAAAACAACTGCAGGCAGCTCATATCACCCAGACAGAGAAGCTTTACACATCATTGCTCGCAGGGTGCAGCAATGCACCGCTATACCAGGCTGCACCTCCCCATCCTGGCACATTCAGTTTTGCTCTCATTTATTGCATTACTGCTGTTTCCCAGAGATTTCCTCTTTGCTCGCATAGTCATACACAGAGGGGGTTTGAGATAACACCCTATTGCCTCATCCTCCCCCTGTCCCAAGGGCAGCCCAGCACCCCTCCTAAGGAGGCAGCAACTGCTTGGCAATAGGATACTGCTCAGCACAACCAAGGCACTTACGAGAAGACTGGAACAAAACCAGGCATCACACAAAGCACACAGTGATGGCTTTCAGCTCAACTTGTGAATTTCCCCAGCAAGCCACTGCAGCAGGAGCAAGGAGAGAAACCAAGCAGGACCACAACATAAGAAGAGACACCTAACTCCAAACCACCCACTAGCTTAATCCTCTGAGTTAAAAAAGCTCTTAGTTGGCCCACTTTGGGTTTTCGGCTGAAGTAGATCAAGAGGAGACTCAAAACACCTGCAACACTCACATATCCTTTTCCCTACTGCTGTCACTACAGTAACACCTGCTACAACACTCTAACCCAAGAGAAACCTCCTTCTCCTCAGCTAATTACAGGGCTTTTACTGTCCTCCCTCTGCTGCAAGCAGTAGGTCCAGCAATAAAAGTCTCTTCCTTAGGTCACTGGAGTTACATGAAAGTTGCAGTAAGATTTGTTCCTGTTATTTCAGTTGCCTCTGATTTCCCAGTTCCCTGGCTTCAATATAGAGATTTCTTTCTCATGCCTGCCAGCTGCAAGCTCACTGCCCAAAGGGGAACATCTCATCCATTTTAAAGGCAGCATCTCCCAGCTCCCTGACAGTGCTTTTAGGTATGCGTGAGCTTGTCTTTGAGGAACAAAAACGCAGGCCAGCTCTGAACCCGAGAAAGGTTGCCGATCCCTGCCGTAAACCAATTGCCTCTGCAAAGTTCGGAATGAATCTTCAGAGCTGTCAAAGGGAAGATCGGGCAGAACCTGCAACCGTGCTTAAAAAGGTCAGCTGGGAAAAGTCAGGATGGAAAGGACGCTCACTTTATTGACAGATGCAGAGTGGAAGGGGCTACCCTGTGCAAGATGGTTTTGGAAGCACACGCGAGACTTCAACTCTGGGCTCTGATGGCTGGAGCTGGTGACAAATCCTTTGTGGATCACTTCCAGACAACAGTCTGGGGACTAACCCTGAAATAAGACGGAGGCTGAGCATCAGGCAGAGCTCTTGTGCAGCCTTCCTTCATTCTGACGGATGGGAGTAGCCTGGTTGGATGCACACCTTTCTGGATCTCATAACCCAGACCATCTTTTTAGATCTCTGAGACTAGAACATGATTTTCTCTCTATCCTTTACTTACACATACATCTATTTGTCCAGGTTTCTGCAGGAAACAGAGTGTGAGCATCCAGGCATTTGCTGGCAGTTTCTCACATATAAAGTGAATCACCCCAGTAAAAAGCCAGGGGATCTTCCAAAACTGAAGAAATTTGACCCAAACTTCCCCCACCTTGTGAGAACTTTAGAGTCTAGGTCTGATGAGGGTTTGCAGTACTTGTAAAAATAAGTAAACAGAATATTTAAAAAATACAATTCTTCACTACCCCAGTTGTAACATGGGTTCTACCAGCATGGAAATGTACAAAGGATGTCTTACAGCTGTGCATCACCTCCTCAGAAACCCCAGTAGAATTACTCAGGGTTCATGCAAGGACCAGTACTTCAGCACTACCATCAGGCACAAGCCTAGGTAGCTTTTCCAGAATGCTTTCAAATTTCCTCCTAGCTCTCAGTCCTACCTTTTGCCAAGGTTTCCTTTCCCTAAGTCTGGCTCAGGGGAAGGATATAAATGCACAGGCTCTTCGTGTGGCTCAGAGGTGGTCTGAGCCCAGACCACAGGAGGGATTTGCCAGCCCCTTGCCATGCTCAGAGCTGGTACCAGCTCTGTGAGTTCTGGACACCAGCAAGTAGCCTTTGGGGTGGACATTGGAAATGGTATAGGTGACAGCAGCCTTGCTGTGCCCCACAGGCTGCCAACACACACCAAGGACAACTGCACAACCAAGAGAAAGGAGTCAAACCAGAGGGAAAGCAACTTCACTGCAAGCCCAAACCAGAGCCAGCAAATTCCTACCTACTGCCTGCTGCCTCGTCGTCTCAGCATGCTGCCTGCCCGTTTGTGCTTGGTTACCATCTCCTGGCCTTTTGAGAGCAATCCCTGCCTTCTCTGCAGTCGCTTCAGCCCTCTGATCTGCCCCAAACAAGCAAGTTTTGATCCCCAGGGTTTGGCCCCTGGTGCAAAGGTTACTTTGCATCCGATCAGATCAATTCCAGCATTGAGCCACTGTATCACCTGATATACAGGAATCAGAAAAAATAGTCTATCTGCTGATGCTAATTAAAGTGGATATTGGTAGGCATATGTGAAATGTTTACTAAGAAAGCAGCAAAAGAAGTCGTTGTTTTAATTTTTGTGTGACTGGAAAATATATAAGGCAAGTAAATATATTCCTTTGGGTCAGAATATTATAATACATACATTGCAAAGAGCTCCTATGTAGCAAAGAGAGTGAAACACATTGGGTCAGGCCAAAACACAAACCATGTTCAAAGGGATCTGAAATTAATTAGACTATTACAGTGTTTTTCCAGTGGAATTCTATCTCTCTGCATCTGCACATAAACACACACATTTAATATATTTGACAATATTTATCAGCTTTTGGAGAAACATCACTTTGTTAAAAGTGTTATTCTCATGGAAAATTCTTGACTAGCTTCATGCGTAACTTCCAGCTGTCCTTTGCTAACCTTTACCAGCTGATGTCCAGAACTCCTTTAGTATAAGAGATCTCAGCCCTCACTCATACATACAGTATCCTTTTCCACAGCCAGAATAATTTTCTTTCCCTCCATCACAGGAGGAAAACAGAAAATAGGTCTGTAAGTGACCTGGCAAACTCATCTCACCCATCTACCTGTCCCAAATCAGACCAGAGACCTTCAGAGGCAGAGCTGCCACCTCCTTCCCCAGCCCACCTGTCCCATCACATCTCCACCACTCCTTCAAATGGTTTTTCCCAGGGTCTGAACTGAGCCTTCCCACCTGCAATGGAGAGTGCAGCACAGCGCTATGAGGGTTTCTTTTCAAAACCTGCACCCCAATTAAAGTCCCATAAAGGCTCTGTTTGGCTGGTGCCCATTGCTACAGGAGCAGCTTGCCCAGGAGGCTCGGCAAACCCCAGAGCCCTTGGCAGTGGCCACGGTGCCGTCCCACTACCCCTCCACGCAGCCGCCTGAGCTCACGCTGCCGTCCAGCACAGCTGGTTCGCATGGGATCTAGGCAAGAACTTACAGAAGTGAGGGAAGGAGCCCGTCTCCAGGGAATACGGAGCCTGTGTACCCGGCTGCATTTCCAACCTGCGTCCTGTCTCTTCAGTGGACTCAACCATGAAGGGAGGTTTAGGATCAGCTCTCTCAGCTGTGTTGTGCTGTTGGAGAAAGAAAGGAGTGTTTACATATCACAGAGCAGCATCCTCACGATTTGTCCTAAGTTACAAATTTACCTCCCAGACCTTGACCAGGGCTGAGGTTTCCCGAGTTTGCTCTCCGGGCTGTTGTCTCTTTGGAAAGCAGGAGGTGTTGCAATCCTGGGGGGAGGGCTGGCTGCCCAGGCTGCCTGGGAAGGGCCCTGCACCGCAAGGGAGTTCATCCAAAATGGCTCTGAAGTGTCTCCTGGAAGTGATTTCTTTTCTAAATCTGTCTCCTAAAGAAATGACACTAAGCAAACACCTGTCATCCTGCCCAAGCATCTCAGTTCTGCTTTCCTCCTCTCTGCCAGTTTGTCTTTATTTTCTCTTGTATCTGCAAGCCTATCCATTCTATCTAATAACAAACTCTGCCATCAAGAAGGTGGTAACATTCGTCGCATCGCCTCACTGAAGCTTTTTCAAGGACCATGGGGGCAGGTGACGAGGGAGCAATGTCCTGTATGCATTCCTGGGCAGTGTCACTAGCTGCCTGCAGGGGACCTGGACAGACCCTTGTCTCCAGAAGACTTTCAGAAGACAATCAGCCTATGCTGCAACCAGTTTTTCTTGTGCTGAAGTTAGACTCTGTGGCTTTGTCCCTCTGCCTGCTTATCTCAGTTACACTCTCAAGCCTTATGAGAGCGGCTGCCTGCATCTTCCCTCGTATTTGGATTTTGCCAGTCCTGACGGAGAGAAGTTACAAGCAAACAAGATTCCTCTCCCCTGTCTGCACTGATAATCTCAGATCTCATCTCCTTTGTGCTCCCTTTCAGGCTATGTCAACATCACCAGGGTTGCGGAGGGCAGGATTGCACTGACTTCACTGCCCATCCCGTACACCGTGTGCTGCCCAGCCCAGCCACACGGAGTATTTCTTTGGAATGTGAGTCAGACTTGCGGGGGGTTTAACCACCTTCTTCCCCTAGATTTCTCCACATTTACAGCAACAAAACATGCAAGTCCCAGAGTATGGGGTGATCTCAAGGCTTTTTCTTCCAAAGGCTTTCAGAAATTGGAGCCTTTGTGTTGCCGTCATGCCCTCAGATCTGAAGACAGAGCATTACTAAAGCCCAGGTGGGCCACACAGCCCCTTCCACATCAGTGCCAACCATGAGGACATATCCTGCTGGACGAGAAGCCACAGGGAGTCCAGGAAGGATGCTAGCGAGGGCACTGAATTGCTGCTTTGACTTTGCTTGCACTTTCAGGAAATTCTTAATCTGAAATTGCAACAAATTCCCGAAATTGAAGCACTCATGGAGCTGAAACCCTGGAAGGTAGTCTGGATTGGGTCCAAGAGGTAAGAAAAGAGTCGTGGAAAGATAGGACAGCCTGTGGCATCAGCTCTGAGCCTCTTTAGGAGCTATAGAAATCCAGTGCGCTCCGTCTGCTGTCTCTTTTCCCCATGAGCATTGCCCTTCTTACGTTCCTACGCTGCCTTGGGTACGATGGATCTAAACTCCCCATTTTGTTGTTGGTTTTGCCCAGGAATTGGGCCACTGGTCAGAGACTCCAGATCCTCTCAAGCTTGCCACTGACCTTTCAGATCTACTCATGTTTGCCTTCCTAGTTCCCACAGACAGCAAAATTTCTCTGCTCCAAGCTGTGGCGCTTGGATCCCTCTTGCTGCCCCTTTCCCTTTTTCAGACCTAACATTTCACAGCAGATGCCAGAGCATGGATCCACTCCAGAAACAAATCTGCAGTGCTAGGTGGCACGGCTATAATTGCATGACAGGAGCCAGGAGAAAGTCTATGAAACACTGCCGTTTCAAAATCTTAAACTTCCACTCAGAGCACTTTGCGTGGCTGGTAGCAGAAGCAGCACAACATGAATGCTGCAAGCACACAGAGGAGCTGAATCAATGTCCTGTTGATACAGCCCAGCAAAATTAGCAAATGATGTACAGGACTGCAGGTTTTCACATGTGAGAGAAGGATTTACAGTGATACCAATGGAATTATTTCAGCCCCACAGTGACAATACCCACTCGCTTCCTTATTATATTTTATTGATCTTGCCCTAAATACATGTGGCTGGAGGAAATGATGCATAAATTACTAACAAATTAATTTCTTGCTCCAACACAGACTCACAACAGCCCTTTGAAGGGGAACCAGGAAAGACAATGTGTGAAAGGATAAAGGCAATGAGACAAGCTTGGATGTAATAATCCCATGTGAATGATTATTGCTGCAACTAATGTAATCTAATAATGAAGAATTTACGCCAGATGTCCCCCGGAATATGCCAGGCAGACTTGGGATTCAGCAGTGGATCTATTTCTAAGGAAACCTTGTTAGGAGGAAAAAAAAAAAACGCTGTTGTCTGTCAAATGTGAGGCTGCAGACCTTTCCAGTTGGAGTCACAATAAAAGCACACCTTACAAAGCTTCTGGGACTGTGTGCATTAGGCCTGATTGCCAATTTGTTCTCAGGTGAAGTTCAAGACGCTGGCTTTGGCCAACAGAGCCCTGGGAGCAGCCCATTTCAGAAGCTGCCCCTTACCCTATGTCAGAGCTGTCACTAGGATTTCTCCGGTGTCTCCCTGGGGCAGAGAGGGAGCTGCTGGAAGGGCAAAATGAAGAGTGGAGAATCAGTTCCTTCTATTTATTTTGAACTTGCTTCCTTTCACCTCCCACAAAGATAGCCTAGACCAGAGCTCCATCCCCATCTCAGGGCATGATGCACCCTATACACCCCTTTCCTCCTCACAAGCTGCAGCATATGAGGACACCATGTAGCAGGGAAATGGAAACCACTGGTGCAACCAGGCTGCTGCAAAATGAGATCAGTGTCCCCTTGGTTCTAAATGCCCTTTAGAGGCCCATTTCGCAGCAGGTGTGTCAAGGTAGAGTGCTGCTGGCCATCCAGGACTTCATGAGGACCTGAACTAGACCAAATTTGTTGTCAAAGAGGAGATCAGAGGTGGGATGATGTATTATTTCAGACCCAGCACTGAATGAATTCTCTTCTGGCCCAGATATGAGGACAGCACTACAAATGGGCACCAATTTCTATGACGTGTTAGGCAATCAGCCAGACCACAGACCTGAAATCAATGCTTCCCCTCTCCATTCAAAAACCCATGTGAGTTAATTCTACAAAACCGGTACAAATCACACTTTTCATTCTCCCTCCTTGACACTGCTTATTCATCACCTCTTTGAAGGTATTTCATACGGCCATTCCAAACACTTGTTCTGGTCATGGTTTGAGGTTTCAACTGCTGTTCATAATTCCCTCTTATTAACCACTGTTAGTAGCTCTGATGGGAAGAAGGGGGAAGGGAAGCTTTAGCAAGAAGCAGATCCACTAAACCACAAAGCACTAAGCCCTGTTAACTTAATTGGGAATGAACATTTTGTTCATTTGTTGTTTTTGCAGAAGACCGAGAGATCTCCATAGCAAGCCTGTGTGACTCCAGTACTGAGTCATGGGCACTATACGAATATGGTTTGATTGTGTTAAAATCCCAGCCTCAGTGCTTCTCCCATGATCCTCCTTTGTCAGCTAGTTTGATAGTGTAGGCTATTTGTCTGTGTGGAAATCTCTTTCATGGGAGCTCTTTGATCTGTGCCTGTGTGCTGCTGGTTTGTTCTAACAGGCACACAGCTGCTCCAAAGGACTTTTAACATCACTGCACTGAGGACTTGCAGACCCTGATTTTAGCCAGTTTGCATGTCAGACGTCACCATGACTAGAAACAACTTACAAACAGGACCAAAGATCAGGCCTAATTTTAGTAAGCCTTTGGGCTTCGCATCCCCTGAGTGTGCTTGCTTTGATAAAACACAATCATAGGATGAAAGAAAGCAAAAACCCAGCTGGCATCTGCTGGGAGGGCAGGGAAATGGAATCTGGCAGACAGGAGGATCCTACAGAGATTGCCAACACTACTACACGTCTGGTTTGCTTTTTGGGCAGCGTGTTGAGTATAAAGGTGATAAACATTTGGTTTGACCAGCCAGACAAGATGTGCTCACACCAGATTCAGCATCCTCCCTCCGCACCCACTAGCATCTCTGCAGTTCTCAAGACAGCTCCTTCTGCTGTGCTGCAAGTCTCCAGCCCCTGAGCTTCAGAGAGGATCCAGGCCCTGCTGGAGTGAAACTGGTGGTTAGTTGCTCCCTTACAAAGAGCAGGCTGGCCAGCTGGGCTGCTCTATACCAGACATCTAGACAAGAGATTTCAAATTTCACTTTGCAACACAAGGATTGCTGTCAGAGGACATCTTTGAACCTCAGGAATCTTTGATGTATCCATAGTATTTTTAGGATAACAGCTTTATTTACCATTCAGTTCCACAAAAAGACAAAAATTTCACTAAAGTGGGGATGACTTTGTTCTCCAAACACTCTCAGTGAGGAAGAGTGACTCTGAAATGAAAAGAAAAATGCTGTTCTCTGAGCATCAAAAGAGATTAGTAAAGATTCTTGACTACCCATTCTCTTGGTCTGAAGTCCTGAAGAAAGTATTACAGCCCAGTTGTGCTCTTTAACCGAAGACCATTTAGAGTGTTCTCTTTTCTCCAGTCAGGACACAATTTCTTTCTATAAATATCTAGTGGTTTTACTGTGCCATCGAACATGCAGGTGAGCAGGCTCAATACATTTATCAGCCAGCCACACACAGTCTGAATGACTCACGGCCCCTGCAGCAGCAATCAGCAAATATGTGATGGAGGACAGACAGCCAAGTCAACCCCCTGGGCTGCAATAACCCTTGTTAGCTCTTAAAATCCATTCCTCACCCCCACTCGCTCTCCAGAGAAGCCTAGAGCACCTCTTCGGAGGGCTGGGCATGAGGACCTGCACCCTGGGCCCACCAGGTGTATTTTATGCAGGTGGCCCAGCCTGCTGGGCCCCTTCTGGGAGGGAAGGGGCTGCTGGTAGCATCACCATCTCTGCTCTCTGTCACAGGGACCAGGGCTTGTCTGCCCCAGAAACAACACACAAGGAAAACACACAAACCTTTGTGGAAGCTACAGCAATTAGGTTAATTAAGAGCTAGGGCAGTCCCATATGTTTTCTGATCTGTTAGTTGCACCTGTTCCTATAGTATCCGAACACCCTGAAGGCTTAGATTTTCCCACTCTAGGCACAGGAGCAGAAGGAAGGCTGTCCCAGATAAGAGCGAAGGCGTGTTTGGCCTTGTGTCCAGCAGTAGATGGAGGTGGCAGGAGCACAAGAACAGGACATGTTGCCATTCCCTGGTACAGGTCCTCTGCTTTTCCAGGGAAGGTCCCAAATCTATTCTCTAAGGAGTTCGGTAGCATTCCCGTTTAGACCAAGACAGATCCATGATTTTTCCAGATTCAGCTGTCAGCAGTGCTCAGAAATCAAACTTAGTGCTCATGTTTCCAGGCCACAGCTTCTGTGTTAAAAGAGCTAATATCTTCAGCCTGGGATTTCTGAAATAGTTGACTTGATTCAGACACCAAATCAGCCCTGTTGTCCAGAACCTATGCACCCAAATCCCTGAGGTTGCTTGGAGCATCCTTGTAGACATGGGGTGCCACTGCACTGGGATCCATCTGGAGAGTCCCAGTGTTTTGCATGGGATGCACAGCACCAACTTCTACCTGCAGTGCTGTTGCTCACAGTGTGGGACAGGGCTTTGGAGCAGGTGACATCTCAGGGCTCCTCAGATCCTATTTTCTAGGATACTCTGACAAGTCCTTTCCTCAGGTGCAAGTTCAGGGAGAAACCTGATCTTCAGAGTTAGTTTTGCTCGTTGCAAAGTCTGGTGGAGTCCACGTTTCCCAAACTCCTCCAAGACAAGTGGTTCATCTTTGCACAATTAATTTCTCTGAGGCAGAATCGCTTTCTGGAGCTACACCTCAGTGCCAACATGGCAAAAATAAAAAAAATAGTCAAAGAGTAGATGTTTTCTTTGTCTCCCCTTCTCAAGCTGGAGCATGAATGAAGTGCTTTAGAAGTCCATGGAGTCTCCACCACCAACTTCTGTCACCTAAAGTCTGGCCTGCAAGCCTTGCTCCCACTTAACCAATGGGGAAGGATGTTGCAAAGGGTCATTCACCATTTAACAGGCTGAGAATGACAATTCGCCCTGTGTGTGTGCAAGGAAACAGGAAGCAGAAGTGACAAAACAAAAGCATTGACTGACCCATTGTACCTGTGCACATGGGCACATGTGTGTGTGTGTGTGTGTGTGTGGTATTAGCTTCATCTGGCAGCACTAGAAACAATTCTGTCAGCACCTAAAGGAATTGCTGCTAAATTTAATGCAGCCAAACTGAAAGAATTGCAGTCTGGAGAAGAGGATGCTCTGTATCTGATTCCTTTTCAGCACATACATGACTTCAGTGAGCCAGATGCTTGTATGTAGGTAATTGCAGTTTCTTTACAAGAAATGGCTTATGTCCAGTATGTTTTTAAAATCTGAATTTTAAATTCAATGTTAGGGAAGTCGTGGATTTTTTTAATGTCCCAAGTGCTTTCTTTCTGGCACATTAGCTGGGATTTTATTCTACTCTGAGCAGAAGCTAAGCCTTCTACTCAGGGAGGGCAAATTAAACAGGGCACTGAATATTCCTGATGATAGGGCTAACAGAGGGAAAAGAAAACAAATCAAAGCAATTTGTACTAACTTCTGCAGCAATATCCAGCTGCCCCAGTTCAAAAGAGCAGTATGACAACTACATTCAGGTGAATAGCTTTAATGCAAATTTGCATCTTTAATGCAAATAAACCACCAGCCTGAACAAACTCTGCATGTGTTAGTAGTGCATGCAAAATTCACTGTGGCTTTACCTGTTGACTACACAATGCAAACTGCTACTGTTCCTTCTCAGGCCACATGGCAAGGGTCTCTTACCTCTACCCCAAGCCCTGACCCCACCAAAAAAAAACCCAGGGAGAAGAGCACAAGTGGCAGGCGAGAAGGATCTTGCAAAACAGAGACGGAGCTGTTCTTCACTCCAGGAAAAAAGGAAGAGCAGTGGAGAACATGGGGAGTCTCCTTTCTCTCTCTTGCATGACTCCATGATGACTACTTCATCACTGTCAAGTGCTTCAGCCAAATCCACTGCCTTTAGTTGCAAGAGGTGGGTGACACAGATGAGTTTTCCCTCTATAAGTGCCTTTGACAGAGTAGAAAAACCTTTGCTACACCCAGTTGTTTGCAGAAGTTGTGTTAGTCAAAAGTGATTTGCCTTAAAGTATCAAAGATCTCTATTCTCTTGACAATGACCCAGCAGCTCCAAACTCATCTGCAAAGCTTCCTTCTACTGCTTTGAGGGCCATCCAGGTCAGACTCCAGTCTAGGAACAGCCCCATGACAGAGACAGCATCCCCTGCTCTACACCCAAGGGCCAACCTGCCGTCCCTGGGACCAACGGAGGCAAGGGAGGAGGAGGAAACAGAGCAAGGACTGGAGAGGGCCCTTTGTTTTAGAATAGGCTTTCTAGGACTAGTGCATCTGTCTTCCTGCTCAAACCGTATCATTTCCCCATGGGAGGGCTTGGTGGTTCATGTGACACCAGCATTTCACCATGTCTGACTTTCATGTTATCTGGATTGTTTGCACTGACATGAGATAAGGTGAAATGGGGACATCACTGTTTCATGCAACATGGGCTGCACTGTGTTTTCCTCTTAGTTTAGGCCAGGCTGGGCTTGATTTCCCAACATTCCAAGGTGAATACATCCTGCCTGATTGCAGCCCCTGCTTTCCCAGAAATCATCCTGTAGAATAAGCCCGGAACAGAGTGTTTCCTGGCTCCCTTTTAGCCCTTTTCCTTCCACCCAAGAGCTCCATGACCCAAAACCAGCTCCAGAAGGCATGGATTCAGTGTAATTCCCTTTTTCTGCCCACTCAGAGGCTGTCAAAAGCCCAAAATGACAGCACTGGTGTGCCAGACACAAGCAAGTCACCTGCAATTTCACACCTGCCATTGCTGCTTTCGTGGCAGCTGGTGAGGCGAGAAGTTGATGAAGGTCCCACTTGGCCCAGGCTGAAAGTCAAAGCAACTGTTGGGCTTTTCAGGGAATGTCCTTCCCTGAAGTGGAAAGGCAGGTAGAAAACCTGCTGGCAGCTCCCCAGGGGCATCTGCTGCCTTCTTGAGGAGGCATTTGTGCTTTTTGCACACTGCCCTGTTCTTGGCAGCAGCTTATCCAAGCTGGAAAAAGCACTGGCCATCATCAGCTGTGGAAACACTTTCTGGGCTGTGGATTTCTTCCTCAGCACTGGAGCCACAGCTGAACTGCGTTGTCCAAATCTGCCTCCCTTCTAGGTGAGATTTAATTGTGCCAGGTGAGTAGCTGTAACCATCCAGCAGGTTGAGACTCCACTGCTCAAATCTAGCCTGCAGTTTTGTTTGTTTCCCCGTAAACGCGTCACGAGAGGGGCCATAAACCAGGCTAGAGAGCTCCATAGTACAACTGTGCAAATGCTATGACAGGCTGGTTTTCTGCCTGCCATGGTTTTCTACCCTCCACCAAGCTTCTGCTGCCCACCATCAGCAAGAGATTGGCCTGCCTGTATGTGCAAGCCCATGCTGTATTTCTCACTTGGTACGAGTTGTGAGTCCCAGGGAAGCCAGTTGTGCTGCTCTGTGTCCCTGACCAAGAGCTCACCATGGCAGCTTTCTCCTCCAAGGCTATGGGCTGAAGACCCTCACCGAACACCCACCACAAATCGCACATCAGCAGCACGCTCAAGCCAAGAGGAGGAAGCCAGCTCCCTGCAAGAACCAGAGGAATTCAAACAGAAGCAAGACTCGGGACAGAAACCAGACTCACAGAGGCTTGAATATGTTGCAGTTTGGCTTCCTAGCCCTAATACCCTCTGACAGCTCCCAGAGCACGAGCTGAGCAAGTTAGTGGTTTGATCATTACACCAGCTCCTGCGAGAGCTGCTGCTTCAAAGTCCCTGCTGCCAGTCCTCAGCACGCGAGGAGCTGCAGAGGCCGCAGTCTCCAGAGCCAGTAGCAGTGACCTGTCTTCAGGAGTGAAGAACGGCTGGCTAAATGCTGGGTCCAATCCAGCCCTTGAAAACTGGAGCTCTGGAAGGCTACTTCAGCCAAGATTTGGTAAAAGACTGCTGGTTTGATGGCTAATTGCTTATGAAAACAGAAGGCACAGGCCCAGTCTGGGTAGGGCTAATACTGTCCATATCACCAAGGGCCACCTACCCCAATTCAAACACTACCTGTCTGTCTGAGGCTTTAAGTGAAATTTTGTTTCGAGCCCCCTTCTGTCAGCCTGCAGATTTAAAAGCTAATGCCACGTGGGCAGCTTGATTCACCCAATGTGTTAAGTTACATCGTGAAAACCATCCCCTTGCCAAGCAGCAAACACGCAGAACCGTGAAAGAACACATGTGCCTCCCAGTTAATGTCACCTTCACAGCTTCCATAGGTCACGGCTCAAGCAGACATCTGCTCCAAAATAAGATGCAGAGCAAAACATGGATCCCATTCTAAACAATGCCCTAGGCCCAGGGAGAGCTGAGGAATTTAAGGGAACAACAGAAAAGAAGGAAATTCTCTCCAGCAAAGCTCCTGTAGCCCTTCAGTGATTGCCCAGCACTGCACCATTTAGGGGAGTGATATAATGGAGTTTCTAAAAGGCCGCCTGGCAGCAAGTGTTCCCGTGGACATTCTTGCCGGCACAGGAACAATACAGAGAGCAAACAACAGAAGAACTGTGTTCACCATCACTCATCAGAGACGCATCCACTGCAAATGAAAATTACTTCCTGAAGATCCCAAAGGCCTGGACATACCGCGCCATCAGAACGGGTAAGTCATATCCTGACACAGGAAAAAACAGTGCCAGGAAAGGACCAAGAATCAAGCAATGCGGAAAAGCACAGATTAGGGTTTTGCCTGTGCCCAGGACTAACGTTAACTACGAGGACAGATGTAATCTGTGAGCCAGTGAAAGAAAGGAGATGCCAGGGAGTCTTTGTCTGGACTAAGGGATATATGGGAGATAGAGAGAGACGACTGATCTCACTCAAATGTGCTCTCACTCCTGCTGCCTCTGGGAATCTCAAGGGATGAAGGTTTGGAGAAAAAGAGGGGATAATTTTATAGTCTCTTTTTCTGGCAACAGTCTTTCTAAGGTCTCAGAGAAAGCTGCTAGAAGCACCAGCTCTGGTCAGGTCCTGGGGAAGGGGAAGCGGGGCTGCCCTGAGCAGCTCTCTCCATGGGATGCTACAGGGCCCTGCATATAGAGGGCAACAACAAGGACAGGCTGGGGGACCCATGTGGTCTTTTAGCTCTCAAAACAGCTCCTGCAGGGATTCAGAGCAGGGCGTTTCGGGCTAATCTCTATGTCCCCTCAGGGAACCTGAAGGATTACTGCTCTACATCTGCTCACACGGTTGGGCCCCCACCTTGTCAAGGCGGGGGAAGCGCTGACAGCCGCTCTCCCTTCGTTAATCAGTTTGGGATAAACAGCAATGGGCCCTGTCCACTGTGGCACAGCACTTCTTAATTGATTGCCTTGCTCGTGGGCCTGATGGCTTCTCTTGAGCCTTGCCTAGGGCAGGAATGCTCCTGTGGTTTATCACCAAGGGCTGGCAGCAGCTCTGGAGAGCCACAGTGCAGCTCCCTGGGCAGTGTCAGAGGGTGGAGAAGGGCGGCCACGGGAGTGCTGGACCATCCTGGGCCCCTGGGCAGCACTAGCCCAGGGCCAAGCCTTTGGCTACAGCCCAAGCCAGGGTGGGAGTGGAGGTCCCTGGACAGCAGTCGCCACGAATCCCCAGAGCTGTTATTTCTCCTGTTAGCCCACGGTTTCCTAGCCCTCAGATAACTTCCCAGGAGAAAGGGCTGCAAAAGATGGGTGTAGGCTGAAGGGTTTGCGTTGTTAACTGTGCACCATGATTACCTACTCGCTCCTCTTTCTGCTCTCCTCTCTCAGAGCTCACTGCTGGTCCAGGCACCTGCTTTACCAGACGCAGGGCTGAGCCTTCCTATGTCTTTTCAGGACTTTTGAGGGATGCCGGTTTGAGCTCCAGCTCTGGCTGTGCCAGCTCCCAGGCAGTCAGTGCCATCTGCTGGCTGCTCTTCCCTTGACTGCTATGAAAACAGGGAAAGCTGAAGAAGGGACAAGCGTTGCTGTTTAGCCAGTCTTCCCCTCCATTCTGCTGCTGAAGCCATAACCACAGTGTTGGCTTAAATCATGATGTGCGCTTCCAAAAAGGCAGAATTCTATTTAAAACATTTTATTAAATACTGTTACAAATAGGACGATACATATTAGATTCTTAGTCAGAGATTCTTAATTTACAATTATAACTTAAATATAACTTATTAAGAAAGACCTTATCATTTAAAGTCCTCTAACAGTTTAATAATTCATACTTGCAATACATATACACAACTTTCACACTTCCATTTTATTTCTAAATAATACACAAGTATTAAATCCTTATGAAAATCTCCAAGTTATTTTTAAATTACCTAGACCCAGATCAATGGCCACAGACCTACTCAGGAGCAGGTTATTTTACTACACATTTACAACACATTTACAGTTAACAGCACAAAAATATCCACAGTAAAAACTGCACAATTAAATATTTATGTATACACCTGTATTACAGTGCGTAATCCCACAGGGATGAGGGGGACGAGATCATTTCTGATCTACTTGCTGCATTCAGAAACCAGAGTACCAAATATAAGCACTACAATTCCCAGTGCTGTTGCAAAAAAAAAAAAAAAAAAACCAAAAAAAAAAAAAACCTATCGACTAGGACATCCTCTTACAATAAACTGGCTTCAACAATAAACTAGATCAATGGTTTCAAAACTATTCAGTGAATAGTTTTTTTCATCCCAATTGTTCTGTTTCTCTAAGTATAACCCATATGTCTCCAGAGAAGACATCTCCAGCAGTGTAGTAAGTGATGTGAAATAATGCATGTCTTCACCTTACCCAGGTACCTTTGACTAGACCAGAGGAGAAACCAGCCTCCTCTTTAGGCAGCAGCTTACTATTTGCTCACCATCTGGACAAGAGATGGCAAGCTCCCAGTTCTGATAACTACATGGCTGAATGTAGACAGTATTTTGCCAGAAGGCCAGAGTTTCACTCTCTGCTTGTCTTCAGTGCAAATACCAGACAGCTTGAGTTCAAAATTTCTGAGCAATACTCAAGGTCAATCATCTTGTCAGCAAGAGGTAAAAACATCTGGACAGCTGCTCATTTGCATGCAGTTTCATTCTCTGGTAATCAGAGATGTTAAGTAAAGATGACTTCAACTCCTGCAGAGAGAACAAAATTCCTTTATAAATTGGAAAATTAACATAGATTTGTATTTGCGCTCATTTCAGAGCAATACTCTATGCAGCAGGTAGAAAAATGCACAAAATTGCTCCTAATACTATATGCAGCTGGACAGAATGCTAAGCACAATCATCCTTGAGGAGCTGAATAACCATTTCTAAAGCAATAAATCCATCAATCTTGTTAGGAACTTTCATGCAATGCCAAGATGCACATTAGGTACCCGAAAGCCCATATTGCTATTTCAGCATTTGTATAGCAATTAATAGCTCCAATTGCCTGCTTGCTTGTGTGATTGAAAGGAAAAGAATTTGTGAGTGCAGCTATCTCATGTGTTTACCTGAAATGCCTGGAGTCAGACGTTCTGGACAGCGCTCTGGAAACTGCCTTCAATGGTGAGGCTCTGGCAGCTACTATAAACCACAGAAATGAAAAGGACTTTAATGACAACTGGTTTATATCAACTGGATTTTAGCAAAGTGATTGCCATGTTTTTCATGCTGCTTTTTGAGACACAACTTACCTGGAAGGAGTAAATTTCTTTGCTGCAAGAAGAATAAGAAAAAGTATTAGCATTTCAATATGAAAGCCTCCTCGTGCCAGATTTTCTTCTACTTAAACACCCTCTCACTTCTGAATATCTGATAAAAAGTCATTATCTACAACAAATCTCACAGGCAAATATTACTGTGTTGTCATTAGCCTGTCTCGAATTTCCATTCACTTTCCCTGGCAGTACTGATAAATAGAATGTTTGGGTGTTTTTCCAATTCTTGTTTCCTAAACATTTTGGTTTTACTATTTTTTATGTTTAAATTTCATCCAAAACCAAAACATGGCATGCATGCAGGCTTCTTGAAAATTATTTTGGAGTTTAAGAATGGAAATTTTCAGTTTTTAAAAAAAGCACGATATAGGGTTATGGAGGAGGATTTTTTCCTCCACTGATTTTTTTCAGGAAGTAAATAAAACCAGTGGACCCAGTTGCTCACCTTTTCTCTGGAAACGTCTTGCAAGCCAAAGGAGGAATGATGCTGTGGACAACAGAGAGGCACTTGTGGCTGCTATGCCCACAGAGACATAGCTGACTTGATCAGAGGCTGAAAGGATGAAAAAGTTTCGGTGAGATCATGAGATGCGCGAGATCTTTGAAGCCCTCCCTACTTGTTCCTTTTCCTTGTGCTTTTCAAGAGGAACCGGAATTGCAGCTTGTAAGCCTTAAGTTTTATCTTGCTGAGACAGGACATATGTCCACAACGTAAAAAGCAGCATACTAAAACTTATCCTGCTCATTGCCAAAGTCACTGCAAGCTAGCCGCACCAGGGTCTGTCTAGCCTCCAGCCTCACATGACAGTTTATGCTCATCCTTTATTTTTTATGTTTCAGTTTAGATTTTAATTCCCACTGTGCTCTCTGCCTATTTGAGCAAGCCCATTGCAATCAATGAAATCACTCAAGAATTTAAATTCTGCTCAAGCAAATAAAGTGGAGTTGAGCTTTTAGGACCTAAAGCAAAAGCATTTCAGGCAGGCTAAGTTCCCACTGAGAACAAGGGCAGAGCTCTTACTGCCTTGAATTAGAAGGCAAGGCTGAGACTTCTGTCTTGTAATATTACAGCCTTTGACAGAAAAGCTCTGTGAGGTCTTTTGGCTGAGGAGCTCACCCAGGAAACTATTACACTGAATTAACAAATCTATAAGCTTTCCCACTGCGAAACAGAGTTATGAATGCAGATTTCCCCACAGGGTTCTGTTTCTCTAGGAACACTTTTTTCTTTATTCATACAGAAAAAGCTCAACATGAGAAATATTTTAATTCAAAATCAAACAAATCAACACAAAATCAGGTTGCAGCTTTTGTTATTGGATAAGAAATCAGCATTTTTCAACAAGACCTTTAAGGAATTTTTACCCCTTCTATTTTCAAAAAAGACATATTGAGAGATTTTGCTAGGCTTTAATTCATGGACTTCTATAGAAGTTCTATCTCACTTCCTCCACCTTTCCATTCCTCATTTTACCAGAAACCCAGTGCCCCCTCTCTGTGGCTAGTCACAGATCAAATACCTTCACAGATGGGTGGACTAGCACTCCAGTTTCCAAAATGACTGCACTCAAGAACATAAGAACCATTGAGCCTCCATCCTTCTAGACAGCTGAAGTGACAGGCTGTGTTGTACGTGAAGTTCCCAGCACCATGTGAGCAATCCATAGAGCCTTTCTCAGGAGAGCTCAGTGGTTCACACTGTACAACTGAAATACAGAAAAAAATATTTAAAGTTAAGTACTTGCCTGTCTTTGGCCCTTTTTTTACTTTTTTGCACCAGCGACAAGAAAGTGTATTTTCCAACCCAAGAATTCTTACCTTTGCATTTTGGCACTGGCTTTGACCACTGTCCCTGCGCTGTGCACTCAGTGCTGGATGGGCCATCCAGAACAAAGCCCTCGCTGCACTGGAAATCACAACGTGAGCGATAGGCGAGATCTGCAGGACCGTGGTCGCAGGTCACAAAGCCTTCTTCTTGCCAGGTCACAGCCTCACACTTCACAGCTGCAACACATCAGAACAGCCATCAGCACAGATGCCTCAGGAATTCAACATGCCAGTGCTGACAATCCCCAAGTGCTCAGCTGAGCCGGAATAAGACAAGTTACCTGCACAGGAGGGTTGCTGCCTGTCCCAGGCCCCAGAAGACCCACACTGCAGCGTGGCTGGTCCTGTCAAGGTAAATCCCTCCTCACAGGTGAACTCACAGGTGGTACCCCAAGTGAGCTCCGTAGAAGCGTGGGAGCAGTTCACAGCACCATGAGCAGGCATTTCTAAGGCAGCACAGGTCACAGCTGAAAAGCATGAGAGAAGGCACAGAGCTTAGTGTAGGTCAAGAAAAACACTCTTCTTTGAGCTGACAAGAGGACATGCTCTGCCTGGAGCTGTCCTGGCAGAGCCATGATACTTCTCTTCTGACCTAGCTGTGCCTCAGAAAACAGGGATTTCAGCATGTTGCACAGTGCAGCCAGAACCCTTAAACACGCACATGCAAGCTCTACTGAGACTGACTCCAGATTATGTTCTTCTACTCCTCAAAGGGACTACGTAAACAGACACTGTGTCCCATCTGGAGTGTAGGGAATAAATAGTTCCTGTCAGAAAGCTCCACCGCAGAAGCCTGTTATCAGACACATTAGGGACACAGCTCCTGAGCACTGCTTGTCACCCTGCACTGATGTTTCCTCTTTAATACAAAAGCCTAAATGATCCCCATCTTCAGAGCTGCTTGTGAAAAGTTCTATAAACATGCTGGGGATGACATTTGTTCCTTGACTACACTTGAATGAGGCAGTGTTTTCAGACTGTGAGCTACTCTGAGCTTTAATTGAAGATTTCCAACCCAAGAATTCTTACCTTTGCATTTTGGCACTGGCTTTGACCACTGTCCCTGCGCTGTGCACTCAATGCTGGATGGGCCATCCAGAACAAAGCCCTCGCTGCACTGGAAATCACAACGTGAGCGATAGGCGAGATCTGCAGGACCGTGGTCGCAGGTCACAAAGCCTTCTTCTTGCCAGGTCACAGCCTCACACTTCACAGCTGCAACACATCAGAACAGCCATCAGCACAGATGCCTCAGGAATTCAACATGCCAGTGCTGACAATCCCCAAGTGCTCAGCTGAGCCGGAATAAGACAAGTTACCTGCACAGGAGGGTTGCTGCCTGTCCCAGGCCCCAGAAGACCCACACTGCAGCGTGGCTGGTCCTGTCAAGGTAAATCCCTCCTCACAGGTGAACTCACAGGTGGTACCCCAAGTGAGCTCCATAGAAGCATGGGAGCAGTTCACAGCACCATGAGCAGGCATTTCTAAGGCAGCACAGGTCACAGCTGAAAAGCATGAGAGAAGGCACAGAGCTTAGCTTGGAACAAACTATAAAAGATGTTTTTTTCTTTTCTGAAACAGCAACATACCAAATAAATAGAAGCAGCTGTAGATCTACCATGCTGTCATTTCATGAAGCAGATAGGAGTGAAAAGATCTCAAAATGGAAGACTAACTCTTAAGGCAAGGGCGTAAATTCATATGCAGCTTATGACAGCAACTAGTTACAATCTAAAATTTTCCCATGTTTGATGTTTTTGTTTGTTTCAAAGAGCAGCTTATTCTACGCTCTACACCTCAAAAAATAATTTTTACAGAAGGTGCAACTGGCCTTTTGTGAGCAGTCTTACAGTGAGATCATCTCCATCCCCTGTGTCCCAGTAAGAGTTGGGAAAGTCTTTCCCTACAAGGAAATCTAGGCCAGGGCCAGACAATTCATCCTGTCCCTTTCATCTCTTCAGGAACAAAGAGAACTGTGTGCTGCAATAAACAGCACCTTTGCCACATAATTAATTATAAAGGAATGGTCCAGAATTTAATTGGTGTCTACTAACAAAGCAGCATCTGTCACTGCTAGAGAAATTCACCTTTACATGTTGCAAGAGGGGCAGACCAGACCCCAGAAGAGGTACAAAATACAGATTCCGATGCAGTCAGTTCATAGCCTTCGTCACACTGAACGGTGCAGGATGAGTTGTAGCTGAAGACCTCCAATGGATGGTTGCACTTGAGGCTCCCATGATCAGGTTTCTTCAGTGGATCACAACTCTCAACTTCAAAGAAACACAAGAAGGTAAACAGTCAGTCTCATTGACTAGGCAGGTAAACCAGCAAGCCAAACTGAAAACCAGCTAGCATGAACCCCCTGGCTGGAAAGCAGGGTGGAGTAATCTTACCAAACTCGCATTCATGTCCATAGAATCCCGGGTTACAATGGCAGGTGTGATTGTTAATAGTCTCTATGCATTCTCCACGGCCACTGCAGAGAGATGGGTTGCAAGACGCTGGGAAGAAAAAAAAAAAGAAATAAAAATACATTAAATTAGTTACTAATGAAACCTGACTAGCACTTTGATTATCTTTCTGGCACTAAAGCACTTTCTAGACCAAAAGATAAGAAGGGTGTTTGGTACATAAGATTACTGTATCTTTTCACAGAAGCATTTCAGAAAACACTCCCTTTGACAGACTAGCTGACAGTGAAAGGATACTGCTGTCAGGGAACCTCGTGACCACTTGTTCTCAGGTGGATATTGGCAACATTTAAAATGCAAAAGGAACAATATACCATGGGGCAGTAGAAACCCTCAACAAATTCCCCACAGCTCTAATCTGATACTTCACTTGGATTATTTATTTATTTGCCTGTCCTTCACTACCTCTACACAAAGTGTCTAATCTAATCCAGTGGTCTATAGTCAGCAGACAGACACCTCCAAAAGGGCCATTCTTATCTAGCTGAGGCACCCACTTGAGACTGGGATGAAAGTCATCATCTGGAAGAGCCTCTTTCTCTACACTGATTATAGAAGCGGTCTGCTGATTTGCTCAGAAAACATGTACAATATTCTGGTAGCTAAAAGATAAGCGAGATCAATCCAGCTCTTAAAACGAGAACAATCTCAGCCCTGTAAATAAGGATAAGTGTACAAGTCCTTACAAGGTCAGGCTGTTAATATGTAAGACTAGGTTAAATGACTCATCCCACCTCCCAACTCATCTCCACAAAGCCACACTAGAATGTCCTTTATATAGCATACCTGTGTAGCACAAGGCGACCTTCTTTTTCTCACACTGCTCATCATTCCATTTGCCATCATCTTTCCCTCTTTTGATGTAGATTTCAACGCAGTCCTCATTGTTCCCTCTGCCATTTGGCTCACCTGAAGCCCAGTTTTTTGCCTCTTCTGTCAGTACTTTGTTAGTTCCAATCCAGGTCCATACCTCATTAATTTTTCTGATTCCAATCCAGTAGTAACCCGGATTGAAGGGCAAGAACTTATTGAGATAGTTGATTTCCTCCTTATTCTGAATGGCAACCATGTTAGTGTACCTCTCTTTGCACCACAGCTCTGCTTCCCTGTAGGTCATGTTTGTGTCTGAATAATGGTATGTCCAACAATTCACTCCTTGCAGAACCATAAGTCCTGGAACGAAAAGAAGTCAAGAAGTTGGTGTTTGACTTTTTCCCTCCTCTCTCTCTAGAAGCAGATATATGAAGCTCTATAAATATTTCAAACTTGTCAATATCTGAAGCTGCATAAAAAGTAGTGGCAATTTTATAGACAATTAACTGGAAAGCTTCAAAACAGACATGTCAGCATCAAGTACAGGGACTTTAGCCTGCAAAACTGTCTGATGACACACAGCTTTGCAGACTTCACAGCAAACAGTAGGAGCCAATTATGTATTTGATAGACAAGCAGGGAAACATGCCATTGCAGCCAGAGGGTTCCCTATGTGAACACAGCCTCAGAATAATTAGGTCAGGTTGAAAAGTTGTGTTTAATTCTGAGTTTAAACAGAACAGTCACACTAATATTACCATCCAATTAGTTTACTACAAAGACATGCACACTCACCATAAGCAAGAAGAGATAGGAGCCACAAGGAAATCATGTTTCTGACAGTTTTCTGTTCTCTGTATCTTTTAAGCAGATGGCTACAAAAGACCAAATGAACACATTTGTAAAGAAGAAATACTGACTTTCTACAATTCAATATAAACTACTGTCTATGCAACCCTTTCTACATATTTCTTAGCAATTATTCCAAAGACTTAAGTTTCCCATTTTTAGGAAATGATTAATTTTAAAACAGTTCTTGATATTAAGACAGTTTTTAAATGTAAACAGCTTTTGAAGAACACCAGCACAGAATTCCATCTGATCAGTTTTCCTTTAGCTGAGCAATGAAACAGAATAACACATTCCATTTATACTCACAGGCTGTAGCTGCGGTGGCCAGGTGGCAAAGGTCCTCTGTGATATTCTTCAGTGACTACTTTCTGTCACCAAGTTGCTGAATATGGGCTTGAAGATTAAGTTCAGTTCCAAGTGTCTGGACTGTGTAACCCCCTGCCTTTACTACAGCCTTTTATTCTCTTCATTGGACTGTCCTCCATGAGATGGGAAATTACACGTGGAAAAAAATTTCTTGGAAAATCCCAGATTCTGGCCCTCCCACACAATAAACATTGTGCTTTCCCTTGCCGAATCAGCCCTCCCACAAAGACACACTATGCTGACAAACTGCCAAGTGCTACATTACATAGCCCTACTGATAAAAATACACAATTCCAGGATATCAGGAAGAAGCAAGATTGTCAGTTTTAGTTGCATGAATAAGCAGATTCCAGCTTTCCACTTAGCAAAATGTTTTGCAAAAAGGAGGTGCCAGTTCTTTTGGGACCCCATAAGAAAGGCACCAACACTCAAAGCTGGTTAACTAAGTCTGAGTAAAAGATGGAAACTGCAGCACTGGACAATCCCTTCCTTGCAGATCACAGCCTGCTGTGCAGAGCTCTCAAGGTACAGGTGCCAGCCCCAGGATTGCTAGTACTCTTCTTGCTTACGATACAGATTCTTTAGTCATTCGTAGCAGTCAGGCTTGGAACGGACTTAGGTTTGAAGAGTCTCTTCAACAATATGCTCTGATATCTTTACTTCAACAGAGTTACAATTACTGAACAGGTACGTTTAATATTTCAGGTGGACAAGACAATACACATAGTGAATTCATGCAGGTTTCTTGTATACACACCAATTCTGCTACTGCAGAGAGCAGAGAAACACGCTCCTGAGCAACCATGGACACTCTGCTACAGGGGCTGGTAAGCAGTCACCGGCTGTGCAGAGTGCACCCGTACACATGAGAGGGCAGTAAGCATGAGGATCACTGGCTCCCTCCACAACAGTCTCACAGTCTCCTGGCTGTACCACTCCACTCCGTGATCCACATGAACACCTTCACACGTATGCCACCTCAGCGATGAGAGACATGCCACACTGCACGCACTGGCATGTTTGGATATTCTCACTTACATATCCTTCTCATCTCTGTCACAGGAGGTCTCACAAGTGCTGCTGAGGGATGTAAGGAGGGAATGGGTGGCTCAAGTAGAAGAACACATTAGCTTGGTTCTCAACCTTGTGCAAAGATATGAAACTAGAAGCTTATTGTGAAGTCCACATTCCCCAGCACTTCCAAACCTACTTGATACAAAGTGGTATTATCCCCTTGTGCTCTCATCAGCTATGTCACCCCCATCCCTTGTTCGATGTCCTCTCGGGCACTTAATATGGAGGCTCCACCAGAGAGTCCAGTTGCCAAACTGGTATGCTAGGCATAAAGATTCACCATTATGAGTGCAGTTTAACAAGACTTGACGTTCAAAGGACTCAACAAGGGATAGAAGGACACAGGGTAGCACCCACTTCATATCTGTAAAGCATAGTTATAGTTTGTGCAGCGCATGGTAGAGCTCTTAATTTGGAAACCCAGCTGGTTCTTACAGAATGAAAAACAGTGGTGCTTCTGGATCTCACATTAAGATCTCAGCTGGTATCAACTCCCAGTTCTTTCACCAAAAAATATTTGTCAAATAGCCATACCTTAACAGATCTCTGCCTCTCAAAGGAAGCCATCACAGAAAAGAGGACAGAACAAAGAGTGTATTCTCAAGCAGCCTCACTTACTTCCAAACTATGAGCCTTGGCAATGAAATGGTAGAAATGTTCTAGAAAGCACCAAGTCAGCTACTGAATAAACACTAAAAAGAACAAACGGAATATTTGTAGGGAGAGGAACACAGGGGTGAACTAGCACAGCTAGAATCACAAGTAAATCCTCAAGAAACACTGGACAGTTGAGATTAACCCTTGGCCACACTGCAGACACGTTCTGCAAGCCAGACCTGGGCCAGCTTTGGTCAGAACAACCAGCCTCCAGGAACTTCCAGGTAACATCAGATAAGGACTGTTATTTCTTCAGCCTCAGCTGCTCATCTGTAAAGTGGGAACGAAAACATTTTCTGTCTGCCAACCTTTCTCTGTCCGTATTCGGCAGATTGTAAACCCTTCTAACAGAGGCTGGTACTTTTAACGTACCTGCACAGTACATCATGCTACAGGACCACACAGGTGCTGCAAACCATTACCCCAATCAAACAATTATGTTATTACATATATATTATAAAATTACCTTATAATTACATTATAATGGGTTTTGATAGGACAGCCTTATTTTTTTCCTATAAAACATTGATCAGCTGTTATAATTTAGAAAAATTAGAACAGTTTATATCCTGTCTGGAGTCAGGAGGCAGAAAGTCCTACACCTTTTCCTGGAGATTCACTTTTTCAAGTCATTTTATATGAGCTTCCTACTGGTAAGCGCTCATCTTTCTCGTGGCAGCAGCTCTAAAGTTGTGAGGAGGAAATTTTATCAGAATCACTTTGCCGGTAGAATCTCCGGAGGAAGGAAAAGAACATTTCACAGTTTACAACAGTCTTCCTTCACAGGGGCTGTCTGAGACCTCTTGTCTGCAGCAGATTTAAAAAAAAAATGACAAAACAAGTACAAAACACTAAAGTCTACAAGCAATATGCCTGTAAAAACCCCGGCCTAAAAAAAGACTGCCTGTCTTTGTTGGCAGTATTCTCTTATGCATCAGTGACCTGGGGCTCTTTTCGGGTTTTCCCAGGGAACTCTGAAATGCACTGATTATATTTTTATCTCCTTTTAATATAATGGAAGATGAATACAACTGCAAAATTTTCAGGGGGGGGGGAGGTGCGGGGGGGAAGCCTGATAAATATCTTCAAGAGTACACAAATGAGAAGTTAAAATATCATTATTAAAAGTTAAAGACATTTAAAAGCTTCAACACTGTTACTCAGAAAGACCAGGATTCTTGTGATCTAAAGCTCATATTGCACAGGTATTTCAGCAAAAATACCTCTGATACTTAGGCTGAACTGCAGATATTCAAGCTAGAAATGCCATAGAGCCTGACTCTTAGCTGGTTTCCGTGCCATCGATTTATGCTTTTCTCATTGTTATCTCATATTTGTCCTTTTTTTTTTTCTTTTACAAATTAATTTGAGAATATAAGAACCTCATTTCTTGCACACACTGAGCTGGGTGCCTTTGTCCACATTCCTCTTGTGCAACACGAACACAGACATAGTTCCTTAAAATAAATCCAGTTCCTCTCTGCCAGAAAAAATGAGACTCAACTTAAATCATGTCTACTTTTTAGAAGTGCTGAACACTTCTTGTTCCTACACAATCCAGACTTTCATTTCCACAAGTGAAAGCCCAAGTTTTTACAAGCGAATGGGAATACTCCAGGTTACATCTTTTCCCTTACAAAAAGAGATGCCCAACAGGGATTACCTAGCAGCAACTCATTTTCCAGTTGGAAGGCCACTATGAGACATAAAAAGTTAGAAAAGGCTATTTAAACACATTGGGAGTAAGAATAACAAATACTAGTCAGATAATCAAGAGGACACATCAAATAACTTTTCTTGGTGTAGAAAGAAAATACAACAGATGCCCAGTACAATAGCCTTATGTGCTGGGGAAAGAGAACAGGTCAGAGTATAGAGAGACTGCACTGAAGATTATTTAGGTAGGTTATAGCCACTAAAGTTATTGCTTAAGGATCCAAACCCTCCGTAATTACCTTTGAGAATACGGGCTGATGAAAATATTGCTTCTCCGTATCTAGGAAAGGAAGATCAAAATAAATAGAAGCCAGGGCTTCCACATGAGCACCTAGAAAAGACACCCGAACCAGACAGAATATTTGTTAAACAATTGAAAAATCAGCAGAAGGCTGCTCAGCTGTCAAGAACAGCTGACATTGATATGATTGACTTATTCTTGGCAGATCAATTCAGCTTGTACTTCAAGGCTGAGTGAGCAACAAAGAAACAATAGCTTTACTATAGTTTGCTATAATTAAGACTTTTAATACTGTCCCATGAGACATTCTTATAAAAACAAGTGAAATCATGCTTAGCTGAAATCACCATAAAATGAGCATGCAAGAGGTGTAATCACTTCTCAAAGATCACTGTCAGTCTCAAATTTAAGTTGGATGGCAAATTATCATCTAAATGCTTAGAAAATTTGTAGATGACAGCAGGCTTTGAGGAACTGCAAGAGTTCCAGAGGACCATCATAGGACACAAAGGTTTTGGTAAGTTAGAGACAAGATCCAAAAGAAATGAGAACAAATCAAGAGAAGCAAGCATAACATTCTTAATAATAACAATAATAGCAATAATAACAACAACAACAGAAACACACTGGAAAAATGCTGGCTGGGCAGGAGCATTGTAGAGAAGAAACTAGAAGTTACAGTAGATCACAAATTCAATATGGTTAATGATTTGTTGCCATTTTTAAAAATAGGAAATGTTGGTTTGGTATGTATTAACAGGAATGTTTTATTTAAGACAAAATTTGCAATTATTCCATCCAATCTCCCATTGCCAAATCTCATCTAGTGTACTGCACCTAAGCTAAAGTACTGCAGTTTTAGGAAGAGACAGGCAGTCAAAATGCAATCAAATCCTTGGCTAAACAGTTGATAGATTCTTTAGGACAAAATCAAAGTTTTGTTCTCTTTTGGAAAAGAAACTAGGACCATCTGATGCAATCTTGACACCCTACATTTATTTTCAAAAAAATAAAATTAAAATTATTAATTTTATTTCTTATGAACACTCTCATCTTGTTTGCTTCGCTGAAAACATATATGTGTGTATGTTTTCAGGGAAGCATATATATATGTATATATACCAGACATACATGTCTGGTTTGTAAAGAGATTGTAAGTGATCTAATCTTCCAAACTCTTGGCTCTCCACAGAGCACAGTTCAAGTAACATATGATCAGAAAATGCAGACTATGTGCAAACACCAGAGGCATTTAACTGTTTTATTCCCATCCCACTGTAGAAAAAGATGATAGAGGCAAGAAATCTATATAATCTTGTAAAACCTAAAGCTATTTCAGAGTACTTAGGAGGCATGTGATGAAGAATTCTCTGTGTCCACTGGGCGTGTAACAAACAGGGGTTGGATTGATTTGTAGTGATGAAGTTTTAAAGGAAGTTTTTCTAAACAAGGAGGACATGAAATGCTAGAAGAGGAGTTTTGAGGAATCTGGCATCCTGTTGGAGATTTTTAAGTCTTGGTTTGAGAAACATTTTTCAATACCTTTATCAGTAGCTTATGAAAACGGGATGCAGTAGTAAATTATTTCAGATTCTCTAAAATTCTCTGTTGAACTTGCTGAAATTGCAAAAATAAGACAAATACAGGATATGGTGGGATCTCAGGTGACCAGAATATATACATGTACATATATGCATATAGGAAGAGACAGAGATTAATTTTCCATGTCGTTTTACCTACGTTGGTGCTTTACCTACGTTGTAAGAGTACATCTGCGTTTACACATTTCCAAGTCTTCCTTTTTAAACATTTTAATGATGCTTTTATGTCAACAGTCAAAAAAAACAGAATTAAGTACCTCCGGATAACCCAGTTCCATCTCTCTTCTAGGAGCTATATTTGTCATTCCTAAATTAAAACACTTCATAAATACTTCTGTCAAAATAGTTTGTATTCCAGATTTCTAACCTGTGGTAAAGAGCTGTAAGACTACTTCAAATTTTGAAATCATGGAAAAAAAAATCCAGCTTCACCCGGAGTTAACACTTAGTAGAAGAGGAAGAGTAAGAGCTTTAACCAGCCTTGAGGGGAAAAAGAGTTCTGATGCCAGTAGTGAAGGTGTTTCCTGTTTGGAGAGGAGCTTGAAACACTAATTCTTTAAAAATTCAGAGACAAAAGGTCTGAGGCACAAGTTTTCCTGGAGGTCTAGATGGGAAAAAAAGATAATTTCCCAAAACATACTCATCCCTCAACCTCTGTGTCTCATTAAGCGCCAGTAAGGTACGTAATACAACTGCTACAAAGACACTGGAATTTCTCAGGCTGCTTAAGAAAGTCTCCACTCTGTCTGGAGTGAAACCCCAGGAGCCAGAAAATCTTATCTCCACTTCTTATTTCGGGAACTCTCTGATGTGACTCATACTGCTCAATTTCCTTCAAACAGGCAAAAAAAAAAAAAAAAAAAATCACTTTCAAGAATCTAACCTGAAGCCAGGGATCACTTGCACTGCAAGGTGTGATTCAGTGCATTGAACATGAAACAGAACAAAGAAGCAGAAGAAACAACTCACACTGTAAGATAAAACCATTGTTGGTCTTAACATCAAGTCCTTGGTCGCCTGCAGTTGCAGGTGGAACTGGTCCCACACAGAACTTGATTATTTCTAGTTTAACTGTTGGAAATTATGGCAGAGAATTACTCAGAGCCTTGCCACCTTACACATACACGTAAGAAAGAATAACTGTAACCCATTCCCAGATGTAGCAGTGTCAATTTTACCGCCCAGGCCTGTTCTACAGTCCCATACTCTCAGCAGAGAGATTCCAGGTCTGACACTGATAGGGATGCTGGCTCTGAGGAAGAGAACAGGCTCTGAGAAACCGGATCCAGTAAAAGGTGCTCCTTGCAAGGGGCTTGGAACTGGGTAATCTTTAAGGTCCCTTCCACCCAAACCATTCTATGAAGTTGCAGGATTAGGAGAATAAGTATTGTTCTGCAAAAGTGAGAAATGTTTCCTGGTTTATAAATTCTTTGCATAACCTCTGCCAAGCTCTGATCCCAGAACACACTGCTTTGACTCATCACATGGCATGCAAACTAATAGTACCACTGGACTGCCGACATGGCCTTCCATTCTCAATTTGCAGCGTTATGAGGGACAGACTACAAAAAACAATGAGGAGCGCAGCAGTTTTACTTCCTTACTAACACAACTCACCATTAGTTTATGAACTCCAAGCTTCAAGTCTGTTTTTTTCAGTGCTTAAATCAGTTTCAAGTAAATAATTGTTATACATCAATGGACACAGTATTTAATGTGATAGAGTCCATAAATAAAAGAATATCCATGAACAATTTTTTAATTGTTAAATACAATATCTTTTAACTTCAATATTTTAATTCCTCAGGTTTCTCCATCAACTGTCAGCCCAAATTCCCCACCCCAGAAGGTATACTGCTCTGGGAATAAACACCTGCTAAGCAAGCTTCAGAGAAGCCCAGTAGGTATATTTTAGTCCTTAAATTTTTTTTTACGGTGAAACAAGCAGTAAACAAACTCTCCAAGAGTTATCTGCAGCAGATCATAAACTAGAAAGCCACATTTTTGAAGGATGTAGGAGTTTTGATCATGTACCTAAGGCGCTTTGGGCAATACCTATTTCTATATCTAAAGCCAAGCCCCAGAGACTTTCATCACTGTCTGATGTCACTTATAAAACCAAGAAGCAGAAAGGTCCATCACCAAAGCTACTGACATTCTATGGAATGAGATCTTATCACTTGCTATCTGAAATCTTCAAACCAAAAACTAAAGTAGATGCAACAACTACACGGCACCAAGAAGTAAAAGCTGACCCATAACAGCCAGCAGAGACACACAATTCACCCTACTCCTAACTTCTCTCAGTCCATGAGAAAAAAAGCAGCTCTTGAATCAAGTACTCTTTCACAAGCATTCTAGCCACTCTGTTGGTAAAAGCCCACAATCTTTTTTGAGCATCTTCAAAATACCTTAGGATCATCAGACAGGCACGAGACTTACACAAGGTGGGTCCCAGTTAACTACTATCTTTCATAATTTTTGTGGTACAGAATTAAGGTTTGTTCAGCTATATATGTTTATCTAAAGGTTAGGTTGAAGGAGGTGCATTCTCTCTCTGTTAACAAAAATAACAGCAAATACATTTGCTTAGATGCTTACGACAAGAGGAAAAGAATTTAGAACAGAATTGACAGTATTGTAATTTTTCATCTGTTACTCAGATTGTGCCATTAGCTGCTGAAAATACAAGACAAAAGTTAAACCACCGGTTCTATGGGATTGCTTCTGTTCTCTAAGAAAGGATTTAGTTTTATTCCCCTAAAATAAGTAGTGTAGCTGTCCTTTTAAAGACTTCCTTCATAGAGTAAGAAGAACACATTCCTATGTGTACCAAACACCACTCCCTGACTTGGGCACTCACTGAATGTCAGTATTGGGGAAAGTTGTTCTTCATTCTTTTGCTGTACATGCACCGTCTCTTCTCTCAGAGCAAAATTATTGCCATAGCAGCCCACAGGCAAGAATATTACTAGATCGCCAAAAGAAATAAAAATAATCTATCTTTTTCCTTCAATCTATATCCAGAACTCTGCAAATAAGACTTCATACAATTACATTCACCATCCATCATCATCTTTCTGATTTTCTGCCAGGGAACTGCAATTCCAACACCTACTTTTAGGTACCTCCAGCTCTAAAACCACCATTCAAAAATATCCTTGTATCCCTACTCCATGAGTGTAAATGCATGAGTTTATTTTGAAGAAAAGCAGCTGCAGCTGAAAGGTCCTCATATTCAGGATGTCACATAACCCACATAAATTAACTCTAATCAATCGAAAAACTCGTTCACACTCTTCATCTCTACAGACCACAAAGTAACAGCTGGGACTCTGGAACCATTGCTTACACATCGTGCTTTTTTTGTGCCCCAAGCATATGCTGGAAGGCATGTACACAAAGGGCAGAGAAGGACAAGTGAAGGACAACAGAGCCACCAAAACAAACCAAGCAGACTGGTTTCACCAACCAAGAGGATTCCAGGGGAAAGCATGTGTTATGCCTCCAAGTGGGGACAACTAGCAATCCTGTGACAGGCAAGCAATATTTATGGTCACTCAGAAGAACTAGGAGAATGCCACCTCCTAGGAGGAAACTATAAACTCTCCAAACAGTATAAATATTCCATTAAGTATATATTCCATTATTCCATATTCCATTAAAGGACTGATTTCCACGTGCCTATTATAAGTTTGTGTTTAAGTCTGGGGTAGCAGTGAGGAAGGCTCAGGGAGGATGTAATGGGCTCTTTAAAAGGATCAGGCAAGTAAAGAAGGTGACCAGAAGTCTTCTGTAAATGAAGTGATAAAATTGGTACAAAACCCCAAGTACATACAAACCACCTATGAGTAAAGGTAGACTGGAAATGAGGGATTTTTTTAGCTAGCAGAGCAATGAGGTTATCAAACATCCTTCTGTGAGTAGCAAATCAAAATTTGGTTTTCATGTAGACATCATTCAGTTTCTGCAAGGGATCACACAAGAGCTTTATTCGTGAAAGCAAGAGGTACAGGACCCAGCAGAGATCCTTCACACTCCTGCGTGATGGAGGCTGGCTTGGATTCTTCCCCGTCAGCAAGCAAACCAAGCCTCTGGCTTCAGAACTAATTATCCATACACAGATCCACAAGATGTTAATGCCAAGAAAGATAATGCTATTATCCTGTGTTTGTTCTGGCTTCACTGCTAATCTGAGGAGCTGCTAATCAACGGTTACTTGAAGAAAAAAATCTTCATTGAAAGCCTATTAAAATAACTGGGCCAAACAGCAGAGCAGACATGTAATCTTTGATGTCCATAGTAGTCAATTTACAGTGTATTTGATTTGCATCAGTGTATTATGAACTCTTCTTCTCAACTCAAGGGAGCATTCTCATTCCGAGATAAAATATTTGCAAGTAAAGCTGAAAGTTAACCCTCACGTTATTTTCTCTCTTAATATTACATGCGATGGAAATCACCTACTTCAAAATCCTTTTCTTAATATCTTCCTGTAATACAACAATGGGCCAAACATATCCTTCCACCTTCTGCCCTGCTGTCAAGGAGCTCACTAAAAGGAAAAATTTATAAAGTTGAAGTTCAAATTAATTGCTTCCTTTCTCCTCACTCTGGTCACCTGGGCTGGCCTAATGGCTTGAGAGAATCCCACAGTAAGCTTCACTTCATCACAAAGTAAATTTAACATATTCAAATAATATTAATATTCCTTTTCTAGTCACTTGCTGTTCAGACACTCCTGGCTAACAGGCTTTTTGCCTCTTCTCCAATGAAATGTTGGATCCTTTTCATACTGTGGCACACAAAATGGCACACAGTACTCAAAGTGGGGTAATAACATAGCCTTAAGGCTATCACAAAGCCAGCAGAAACGCAGTTAAGTGTGACAAAAAGAACGTATTTGTCCACTATCAGCGGTTTCCATCACCCAAATAATTCACCCAATACAATGGAATGCATCCCCTCAGCAGGAACACTCACAGTGTCTCTGTTCTCAACCTATTTTCATAAAGCCTATAGGAGTATAATAGCGCTGGTATCTTTGTCATGATCTCAAATTGAGATGACGTTTACTAACACTTTGAAGAGTCATTAAACAGAAAAAGCACAGTCACAGGGCCCCTTTATAAGGGATGCAACAGAGAACACAAGGCTACTCTCCGATTTATCCCTCTCAAGACACTCAGGAAGTATTTTTAGAAGGTAAAAATATGACAGATGCCAGAACATCTCATTGCTTTGTGAAAATAAACTGGGTTAGCTACTGTAGTTACACCCAGCTACCCCACCATGTCACATGAACTACAGGTTTTGTTGCTTCTTCTTAATCCAGTTGCTGGAATACACAGAGACATTTGAACAAGTTCAGATGCAAGAGCTCAACCACTAACTTGGCTGAGGTATCCCAGATTCAGCCTAACCGCACATTCTGTTACACCAGAAGTTCAATCCGCTCCAACATAGGTTGCAATATTGGTACAACCCAAGATAATGTACGGACAGGTGAATTTTAGAAGGCCTCATGAATTAAAAAAAATCTTAGGAAGGGCATAAGTAACAACAGTGCAACTTTACAGTTACCTGGGTGCAGTCTTAAGCCTGCAAACTTAGTGGAGAATAAGCCCCATATTTAACATAGAAGAGGATAAAAATGCCGACAATACTTAGCCTTATGATCTTGATACAAGAACTCAAGAAAAATAGCCGCTATCCTATATTAATCATCATCACATCAGTACACTGTTACCTAATTTGAGACATTTACAATTCTTTTCCTCAGAACAATAGTTTTTAGGACACCTGGTTTTAGCGCTGTGAAGAAATAAGGTGTCACTTGGCCAAATAAATTAAAAAAACCCTAATTTTTCAGAATTTTTTTCAGGAAGTAGCGCCAAACTCATTGCCAGAGTTAGATAAGACTGAAAATAGCACCAAACTCATTGCTAGAGATAGATAAGAGTAAGCCCATTGCAAAAGGAAAGTCCCTCCAGGCAGCTTCATTGGAAGCAGGCTGCCTCTGGCTCAAGACCCCTCTCACCCCACGCCATCCTCTTTGTGCCCCTGAGGCCCATGAAGTTACACACTAACGGTTCCCACTAACAGTAGGGGATTTTCATCTTCAGCCTCGATGCCAACAGGAAGCTTCAATACCTCAACGTGGCATAGGAAACTACTCCTAGATAAGGTGGGTGCTTGGAAATACAAAAGTCTTAAGGAGAACAGGATAAAGTTCTGCTTTGCCTGTTTACTAGCTCACAAGCTTATTTGCTCAAACTCATGTAAGCCAAATACCCGCTCTCCTCGTGAAGGACAAATTCCTTTAAACTTTGCTTCTATCCAAGATATGCCAGAAGTATTTCCTTTGCCATCCTTGCCCTTGTTTATCAGTGTTACCATTGTTTGTTGCTAGTTCCTTCCGTACATCATAACTGAAATAGGATAATAAAGTTTTCCACGGCCATACAACATACTTACATGCTTAAGGAAATGAACCATCCTATTCCAGTTACAAATCAAAAGACAAGGTTAAATTAAACACCCAGACTCCATAAAGCCTTGGGCTAAATTGGTAGGCAAAATAATCCAAGAATTAAGCTATACACACAATGAAAACTACAACAACCCTTTAAGACTGTTTCAAATAAACTTAAAGAACTAACACTACAATAACCCTAAAGCCCTTTCCTACATTACTGAACAAAGCCAACTTGAGCAACTACCTCAACACCATAGGCCTTTCAGCCTTACGACCCTTAAAAGGCACCTCACCCCGAAACAGACTTTATCACTTCCCCACCTGCCTTGGCAAATCCTGAACAGCTGAGTTGGTAGGTTGGGTTCTACTTAAAGCCCTTCTCACATCTTTATTTTCTAAGATACAGCTAGTGAAAATATTATCTATTCTACTGGGACTCTGGTTCCTCACAACCGATGACATTACTCTGTCCAAGAAGGTAACTAGCAATAGCATTAGAAAGAAGAAAACGTTAGAGACTTAAAACAGCTAACAAAACACATTAGTAAACAACTTTAATTGTGAAGTGATAACCACCAAACAAGTTCTAATCCCAAAATTTTATTTTTCCTGTTAAGCGCTTTTAAATGCTGTACTTAAGATGTGTATTTTTTCTCTGTCTTACTGATGGGTTTATGTATTGCACACCAGTTCACATAGGTCTGTTTCCAAGCTCTCTTTTCATATTACTGAACTACTACAGTTAGAGAAATTCATGCTGACAATGGTTTACTACTTGTACATACTTACACTGCACTTAAAGGATGTGGCTATGCTACAACTCACTTGTGGGAATACTCTGAAACCCTGGGGGAAAAATTCCAGTCTTTAAAACAAAAATATTCCCTTTTTTTTCTGACTAAGCACTAGATGTAAGGTGATGCTCAACAATTCTTTTACCTTCAGTAAATGTTATGGGCTCAATTAGCAGTCAGTGGGTGCGGCGTAATCATGCTAGATGTGCACAACTTCATGACAGAACTGTGTGGCACTTGCCTTGAGTGAAACCCATAAAACAAGGCGAACAGGAGGATTCATGGAATGGTTTGGAAGGGACTTTAAAAATCACCCAGTTCCAACTACCCCTGCCATAGCCAGAGACACCACCCACTGGATCAAGTTGCTCGAAAACTCGTGGAACCTGGCCTTGAATACTTCCAAGGATGGGGCGTTCACAGCTTCCCTGGGCAACCTGGGCAGGGCTTCACCACTGCGAAGAGTTTCTTCCTAATGTCTAATCTAAATCTTCCCCTTTCCAATTTAAAGCCATCCACCCTTGTCCTATTGCTACATGCCTTTGTAAAAAGTTCCTCCTCAGGTTTCTTGTAGCCCCTACAGATACTGGAAGCTGCTCTACGGTCTCCTTGGACCCTTCTATTCTCCAGGCTAAACCACCCCAGCTCTCTCAGCCTGTCCCCATGGCGGACGTGCTCCAGCCCTCTGATCGTCTTTGTAGCCTCCTCTGGACCCGCTCCAACAGCTCCATATCCTCCTTACTTTGCGGATTTCAGAACTGGACACTGTTCTCCAGGTGAGGACTCACAAGAGAGGAACAGAGGGGCAGAATCCCCTCCCTCACCCTTCTGGCCACGCTGCTTTTGATAGAGCCCAGGACCCAACTGGCCTTCTAACGCTCCTTCACGCTGAGGGTGAGGCCCTGGCTCAGGCTGTCGATGGAAGCCGTGGCTGCCCCATCCCTGCAGGAGTTCAAGGCCAGGTTCGTGGGGCTTTGAGCCGTCTGGTCCAGTGGGAGGTGGCCCTGCCCATGGCAGGGGGCGTTGGAATAACAGAATTATAGAATCACAGAACAGTTTGAGTTGGAAGGGACCTTAAAGATGATCCAGCTCCAATCCCCCTGCGATGGGCAGGGGCACCTCCCTCTAGATGAGATGACGTTTAAGGTCTCTCCCAACGCAAACCACTCTGCGGTTGCTGGCTCATGTCGAGCTTCTCACCAACGAGCCCCTAATCCTTCCTGAAGGGAACCCACAGGGTTTGGGGGTCGCACCCCCACGGCAGCGGAGCTGGAACCGGCTGACCCTTCCGTTCCCCCCTCAAACGCTCCATCCCGCCATGGCGGGGTCGGCCCCGCCTCTCCCCGCCGTGTGACGGTGTGGGAGGGCTCCCCCGGGGCCATGGAGGCGGTGAGGGACGTGGACATCGACCCCGAGGGCACCTTCAAGTACATCCTAGTGCAGCTGCAGCGCCCGGGGGGTGGCGGCCACCGCCACATCGTCCGGGGCACCGGGGCGGCCGAGTTCCACAGTGCGTGCCCGGACCGAGGGTTCTCCCCCTTTTCCCCCCCGTTTTTCCTCCCTTTCCCCCTTTGCTCCTCCCTTTTACTCCATTTCCCCCCCTTTCCCCCCCTTCTTCCCCCTTTCCCCCGTCCTCCCTTATTCCCCTTTTCCCCCAGTCCCCCCTTCTTCCCCCTCTCCCCCCTTTCCCTCCACCTTCTCCCCCCCTTTGCCTCCCTTTTTCTCTCTCCCCGTCTCCCCCCTTTTCCTTCCCTTCCTCTCCCCCTTTCTCTCCCTTTATCTCCCTTTCTCGCTGCCCCGTGCTGCTGTCTCCGCCAGCTGCCACCTCCAAACCCAATAAACCTCCCTTTGGAGGTGGGATAACTACGTAAAACACTGAAATAGAGAACTGTAATTACAGCCTCCCTATGTTTGTAAAGAAAAACCTTCCTCTCTTGTGGGTGGTGAAGGGGGAAAGCAGGAAAAGGAGTAGAAAATAGCAGATAAGGACGGTTCTGGAGTCTTTGGGACTTGTGGATGTTCTTCTGCTTCTAACTGTTACTAATTCAGGGCCTTCTTCCCCCTTTTATATGTGTTCCATGCTAGTGTTTTTATTAGCTGCCACCTCCAAACCCGATAAACATCGCTTAGGAGGTGGAATAACTAAGTTAACAACTGAAATAGAGAACTGTAATTACAGTCTCCCTATGTCTGTAAAGAGAAACCTCCCTCTCTTGCAAGTGAAAAAGCAGTAAAATGAGTAGAAAATAGCTGATTTGAGTTCTGGAGTCTTTGGTGCCTGTGCATGTTCTAATTAACTGTTCTTAATTCAGGAACCCCTTTCCGTGCCTTTATTGGTGCCCCGTGCTGCTGTCTCCGGCAGCTGCCACCTGCAAACCGGATAAACCTCCCTTTGGAGGCGGGATAACTAAGTAAAACACTGAAATAGAGAACTGTAATTACAGTCTCCCTGTGTCTGTAAAGAGAAACGTCCCTCTCCTGCAAGTGAAAAAGCAGGAAAACAAGTAGAAATTAGCTGATAAGAACAGTTCTGGGGTCTTTGGTGTCTGTGCATGTTCTAATGGCTCTCACTGTTCTTCTTGTGCAGATCACATCTTTGAGAAAGTAAATCCAGAGATGGAAAAGCTGGGATATGAGTGCAAATGCCTTGGAGGAGGGAAAATTGATCACAATAGCAAAGAGAAGAAAATTAGGGTGTTTGGGCTCTCCACAGTAAGTGCATCTCTTGTATTCCTTCAAATCTTGTTGTCTCTGACGTTCGGGGATTTTTGCTTTATAGTATGGTGGTTTTCAGCAATTTGAATCACATTTACTGGAAAACTTGTCTGACTCACTTAGAAGATAGATTAGAAAAACACTGTTCTTAAGGGCAGGAGACTAAAGCAAAAATAGTAGAAAACAATGCTGAGTAATATCAGCATTAAGTTATAATAAAGACTAAAACCACAAGTTAGTATCTGTTCGTTCAGAATCTTTTTGTCTTACTGCCAGGGCAGGAGTAGCCCATTTCTACCTGTGGGTTGCTGATCCAGCTTTATTGTGACTTTTATTTACCAATAAAGTTGTGATTTGGTCGTTGACCAGCTAAATTGTGAATGCTGTTCTGTGCTTTTGTTGAGTGAGAAGAACCAGTTTTTAATGTGGCAAATTTCTAGTAGGTGGAGATGTAGTTTCACATAAATGCATTTTGTGGGAAGAAAGAGTTGAAATGCAGTATAGATTTATGGAGACTGGAGCACCTTTGTTACCTGTATTTGTTCTGTTTAAGTTCAATTTCTTTATGAAAGACTTGGTAAATGGTAATGATTTCTTGAATTTGGGAAACATGCTGTGGTATGTTTTTGAAGTTGCTCTGTGATGAAGCATAGCTGCTTCTGAAAACAGCAGTTCTATTAAGTTAAATGCATTTTTTTCATGAGAAGTGGTGGTTACTACGAATCTGGTTACCTTAGATGAGCAGCGAAGCCTGGGCCTTGAATGTGTTAAGCTTATTTAAATGTTAGTGGTGCTTATCATAGAATCATAAAATAACCAGGTTGGAAGAGACCCACCGGATCATCGAGCCCAACTATTCCCACCAATTTCTAAACCATGCCCCTAAGCACCTCATCCACCCTCACCTTAAACACCTCCAGGGAAGGCGAGTCAACCACCTCCCTGGGCAGAAGGGCAACAAAGCTGGTGAAGGGGCTGGAGAACAAATCTTATGAGGAGCGGCTGAGAGAGCTGGAGTTGTTCAGCCTGGAGAAGAGGAGGCTGAGGGGAGACCTTATTACTCTCTACAACTACCTGAAGGGAGGTTGTGGAGAGGAGGGAGCTGGCCTCTTCTCCCAAGTGACAGGGGACAGGACGAGAGGGAATGGCCTCAAGCTCCGCCAGGGGAGATTTAGGCTTGAGATTAGGAAGAAATTCTTCACAGAGAGGGTGGTTAGGCATCGGAACGGTCTGCCCAGGGAGGTGGTTGAGTCACCGTCCCTGGAGGTGTTTAAGGTTAGGGTAGATGAGGTGCTTAGGAGCATGATATAGGGATTGGTGGGAATAGTTGGACTCGACGATCCAGTGGGTCTCTTCCAACCTGGTCATTCTGTGTGATTCTGTGACCCTTTCCGTTAAGAATTTTTTCCTTATCTCAAGCCTGAATCTCCCCTGGCCGAGCTTGAGACCATTCCCTCTCGTCCTGTCCCCTGTCACTTGGGAGAAGAGCCCAGCTCCCTCCTCTCCACAACCTCCCCTCAGGTAGTTGTAGAGAGCAATGAGGTCTCCCCTCAGCCTCCTCTTCTCCAGGCTAAACACCCCCAGCTCTCTCAGCCGCTCCTCTTGTTCTCCAGCCCCCTCACCAGCTTCGTTTCTCTTCTCTGGACTCACTCCAGAGCCACAACATCCTTCTTGTGGTGAGGGGTCCAGAACTGAACACAGTACTCGAGGTGCGGTCTCACTAGTGCAGAGTACAGAGGGAGAAGAACCTCCCTGGACCTGCTGGTCACACCGTTTCTGATCCAAGCCAAGATGCCATTGGCCTTCTTGGCCACCTGGGCCACTGCTGGCTCATGTTCGATCGCTGTCAACCAGCACCCCCAGGTCCTTCTCCTCCTGGCAGCTTTCCAGCCAGGCTTCTCCTAGTCTGTAGCTCTGCTTAGGGTTGTTGTGCCCCAAGTGCTAATAATGCTTATGCTACTAAATGTTTGTGATTATAAATTCTCATCAGAGCTGCATTTTTAGATGAGGCTTGACCACTTGTGTTATTAGTTCAGCTGCCAAGTTAGTGTTAGAGGCAGTGGTCAACTCCTGCTCTTGTGATGCAGTGTCTATGGGAAATACCTTATTTCTCTGCTTTTGGTACCTTGACACTTATGGTTGAGCATCATGTAAAAGCAGAGTTTTACTACCATGAAGGCTGCTGTCAGGGAGAGACCTGGAAGTTCGGAACACCTGAGTCAGCAGGCTAGAAGCTAGTGTATTAATTCATTTGTTTTAATACTTCTGTTTACTTGGAGATCTGTTGTCAGACTCTAAAACAGCCTCATCTTGGTGTTTTATGAAAACCAGAGAAATAGTCATCAACTTCCGGTGAAGTAAATGCTGTGTTTTTATTTGCAAAGCCAGATGGGGTCTTCAAGGTGATTACCAAGGTGAGAGTGACCTGTAGGTCTGTTGCTTTACCACTGACAGTATAAACCTGTAGTATTTCTGACTTAACTATATTATCTGGTATTTTTTAAAAACTTGCATTAACAATTTTAACCTGTGCACTTTAAATGCTGGTTTACTTAAGCTGTTCCTTTTAGGGCAGAATCAGTGGTGGATAAAATTACATGTCTTGATAATGAAACCTTGAGCATTTTTTTCAGTCTTTCAAGTAAAAAGTTTCACTGGAAAAAGCAAGGCACCTGTAAATCACAGGTTTTCATCAGTAGACTGCACTGGTCTACACTAAAGGCTTTTTGACAGGGAAAAACTTACAGCTCTGAAATAAGAAATCAAGATAACTTAAGTCAAGTAAGACTATAACTGAAATTTGAGAGTTGTTGTAGATTATGCCTTTCCATTAGAGTAACACTGTGATCAGTCATTTAAGTGAGGGTTAAAAATCACATGGGCCTTCTCACATTTCCCAAGTTTGAAGTTGCAGTGGCTGAAGAACTGGTACTTAAAATGATGCCATTACCCACTAAGGCAAGATTGCAAATAAAACGTGAAGACTTATTTCTTTAGTGGCTAGAATAGTATTCAAATATTCACATCTGCGGCTCCTTATTCCTTTTTTCCTTCAGCTGAGACAAATCAGTTGTTTTTATGCTTATGCATTCAAGTCAGTCAATGTAATCTCTGTGGTTTAAAAGGACGTTCAATAAATATGGTAGCTTAGGGGTTAGGAACGCTTTATAACAAGCTTCCTGCTGGAGAAATCATGATGTGAAAAATGCATCCTCTATTACTTGAGATTGCTTGACCTTATCTCATTTATTTTCTACCAATTGGGGGGGCGGGAGGGGGTAGAATTGGAGAGGACACTACAAGAATAATAACTGACACTACAAGAATAACTCTTAGAACCTGCATTTGATTTGTACCTGAACTACTTGAAGTATCAAATCATAACTGGATAATTTGTGTCAACAAGAATTCTGTGCTTCTGTGGAGTTAGTTCCTGTAGGTGTTTAATAAGCACTTGTTCTCTCTTGCAGGGCTATGGAAAAGCAGATCATGCAGTGACTGTAGAGATACTGAAAAAAGTGTACACAGATTACGAAATTACATGGTCAGATGACAAGAAATAAATCAGCTACCTACAAAGACAAGAAATTCAAAACTGGTAACTCTGAGCTGTACTTTTATAAATAAAAGTAGATGTTCATAAAAATAAAAGTACACCTTCAATGTACATTAACATAAATCTGGAGTAACCAGACTCTGCTGTAATTTGTCATGCTGTTAGTAAGCCCTGTATATATCTTGTTTTTCAGAATCATTTCTTTGTGCAGAATCTGCAGTTCTAAGCCTTTGCTTTTGAGATGCCATCTAATTAAACACTCCCATATCATCCTACCTTCAGTTTGTTTTCATCCAGTCCTGTCTCACAGGTATGTTGTAGGATATATCAGGATTTTACCATCAGCTTGAACACCACACTACCAAACCTGTTCCTTAGTCTTCATCAGTTATCTAAATCTTCAATTTACTCCATGGTTTTGAAAATTCAGTATTTGTGTTCCACACAAGTAATTAGGAAGCACTTTTGGGTTCTTGTAAGATCTTTCCCTGTGTCAGAGTGATAGTGATGTCAAATTCTGACAATACTTTCATTCTGATTCCCCTGTATGGACTACTTTTATTTTTCATGAGTATAATGATCTTTTTCATTTTTTAATTAATGACCTCCCAGACAGACACAGTACACTTAGTCAGTGTCTAACTTACGGTACCTGCTTCCTCCTGTTGTGGCAGGGTGTTGCCCCTCATTTTTTGTGAAGTTACTGCTACAATTTTCACTTTCTTGTTTCCTGCCAGTCTTGTCTTGAATCCCATTATGAATTTCAAGGCAGTACCTTTTGCTATTAGACTCACATTGTTGACATGCAGTCTTCAGGAAGCATTTGTATATAAATCCTGGTTTGTCCCTTTGCTGTAGTTCCCACTGCACTTACCTACCACTATCTGATAGCTTTTTTTTTTTTTTTCCAGGGGCCATGAGACTCTTAAAGTACAAACACTATGAGATCTGAGAGGCTTTAGTCCCGCTCATGTCACAAAAAAGTCCTGCTATTACTGCTTTATAACACTAATTATCCATCTTCTGTCACCCTTCTGTATCTTTGTTTTGATTGTTTGAGCAGAGAGGGATTTCTTGTTCTCATCGTCAGTCCATTCTTCTATTTCCATCCCAATAATCACCTCAGACCAGGATCTCTTGAACCTGGTGCTGTAGTCTCTTGGTTGGCACCTGTTTTCCCCTAGGTGCAGCCTGGACTTTCTCCCCAGGTTCCCGGTGCACTTTTGCATCTGCCGTTTGTGCTTCTCTTTGCACTCCTGTGCAATAGTTGTCTGGCTGCACCACCTCACATGCTGTGAGAACATGAATTGCAGATTTGACTTTTCTTAACAAGATTTTGATTTCACAACATGACCAAATGCCTGTGCATCTAGTAACTAAGAATAGCATACAAGTCAATAACTTGCAAATTGGGCACTTCCCACTTCAGTTTTCCTCATGGGTTTTTCCCCTAAGCTTTAGTAAAGTAACTGTAACGGATGCGATTTAATTGATGCCAGTATACAAACCTGATTGTTTCAATAGCCTCATTTCCCCAAACTAAGAAATAGTCTTCAAAGGGAAGTCATCAGTTCAGGAGAGCGCCTGTTAAAACAAGCAAGCATTTTAATTTAGCTTCCTGAGACGTTTTATGACTGATTTTAATGTTTCTCTCCACAATACTTACGGGAAAGACATAATTTGGACCGGATTTCATATTGTGATGTCTCTTGGGGCAGGGAGAGAAAAGGGGTGATGATTTGGAATGAGCCAATAACTTCAGGTACCAGCTGATCTTTACCATTTTTTCTTCATTGAAGAGATTGCGTTTGATGTAAGGTTTATTGTGTCATCAGAAAAAATACTGCAGGAGTCCTTCCAATTCTGTTCTTTTCTGGTGTGGTGTCATTTGGGAAAATTTTAATTTCTCTGGCTGTTAAGTAATATGTACGGGTATTACAAGCGAGTGAAGGATTTTTATTCCAAGTCATGAAGAGAAGCAGAGAGCTGGTTGCTAGGGTAGTGACAATTCAGGGAGAAGAAAAAGCCTTGATGTTGTAGATTAGGGAAGCCAGTGTTTGATGTTGAAACACCAAACACCAGCCTACAAAATAAGTGTTGAATTCTGCTTCCTCTCACACGTATCTGCTGGAGTTTAAGAACAGAATTATGGAAATTCCAATGCTAATTCTGCTGATTTCAGTAGAGAAAAGCATCCTTTTTAATTCCCCTCTGTACTTCTGAAATTGGAACTTAATCATACTGTGTAGGGTTTCCTGTTTTGCAGGTATGTAATCGTTGTGAGATTGTGGCTCTAGCAGTCTTTAGTTGAAAGTCCTAAAAAAACCTGATTGTTTATTTGCATGAAAACAGAGGTCTGGTTGAGCAATTCAGCAATAAAATAAGGATCCCGAGCAAAGGAGTAGTATATTTAACTCAAAACCGTGAGTTCGATTGTGGAGTATTTTCAAGAGGAAGCTTTATGATAGGAGATTTAAGTGCCACCTTTATTAATCAAAAAATACATGAAATTCTTGTACTTAACCAAACTCATAGCGGTCAACATTTCATATTGTTTCAGACACCATTCTCTGGAGCAGCATTAGACCTAGCAGGTATAGAAAAAGCTCTTCAGTCATTATGTGCAAGCCCCCATTTGTCCTGCAACTGAGTTTTGAGAAAGGGCAAGCGGTAGCAGCTTTGTTTCCAGCTTCCCAGTTCTGACAAAAAAAAAGAGAACTGTTAACAGCACTTTATTGATCTGCCAAAGCTAAACCTTCCTTTTGTTCCACAATCTGTAGTCAGTGGTTGTCTGTCATCAGTAAGTTTTAGAGTTGATATGGAAAAATGCCAAAGCACAATCACAGCCCCAGCACAACTGAATGCCTTTTTGCTCTCTCCTATAAAAAGAGCAACTTTAGTACTCTCCAAAGCATCCCTTTAAAACAGTCTACTTACAATTGTTTCTGGAACAACACTACTTGTTAAGGCTCTTTTGTAAATTACAGGAAATCCTCTATCACTATCTTAATAGGAACATGGTCACAATAGGAATCTTACAGTTGACTTCCGTAGTGTCCAGTGACAGGAACTTTACACAATAATTACTGATTTTGGTCACTGCTGTAATAAGTGTCTTTGTCCCCTTAGACTATTGTATATTTTCCCTTGACTGAGTATCCTTGCATTCAATTTATTGCAGTATTTGACTGTCTCTCAGTTTATATACTGCAAGGGCAGCTGCATGATGAGAAGTAGCTTTGATGTACGTTAGAAATTCTGCAGTATCTTTTTGTTCAGTTTTGGTTAAGAAAACACAGAGTGGACTATTTTTGTGTGAATTGTTGCTAACACCAAGCACTCAGGACCAGGTTTTGTAGTTCTTTGAGCTTGTTTGCATTTTCAGTAAGGTAATTTCTTCAGCATCATCACTATCTTTGGCCTAGGACACAGGAATGACTTTTACACAGGCTGTTCTGAGCACTTGCTGCCCTGCCATACTGCTGAGAAGACTGAAGAGGTGCGTGTTCAGCAGTACCCCTGGCAAGTTTTGAAAATAGGTTTGGGTGGTTGATTTCTGGGCAAATCTTGGTAAGAAACCCCACAGCAATTAAGTCAGCAATCTGCTCTTACAGTGCAGTTTATCTCCCTTCCCATTTGTCACCTAAAGCTCAGTCCTGTCAACCTCCAGTTTCCTGGTCTGCATTTGTAGGTTTATCGGTTGGTTGTTAAGAAGCTTATCTTGTGTAGTCTCTTCTTTCAGCTCAGTTTTGAATAAAAAAGAAAAGTATTAATTTCTAAAATCAGTACAGCTTTTTCCAGTTACTTCTGGAAATTTTCTGAGAGTGGTATGTCAAAATCTGAATATGAAAATGTACGGACAACACCAGTACTCCAATATGCTTTTTTAAAGGATTGAATAAGAGCCCCGTGTGCATTACACTTGGAAACATTACAGAGGTTTAAGAAATTACTAGCGGAACAGAAGTGATAAATGCAGTCACATCCCCCTCTTGTGGCAAAGCAGCAGAGCACAGCTACGAAGCCAATTCCCAAATTATCCCTGAGGTGGGAACCTGACTCTTGGGACCCCTCCGTGTACGATATTGGGATGCTAAATGCTCTTAAATGCTCTTCCTCGGGTTGTGCTCAGCAGCCCCACCGGTCAGGGACAGTTTTGGCACTGCCACACAACGCAAGAGGGGGACCAGGGATGGCAACTTGCTTCATTTTTTAAATACATACAAGTGACAATTAATTGGCATAAGCAGGTGGTGGTTCCAGCAGAGCTCCACTTTTCTATGCAAAACCAGCATCAAACAAGTCCTGCACTTCTAGACAGACATCACAATTTCTCCAACGTTTCAACAACGAGCATCCTAATTTATCAAAGCAGAAAATTCAACAGAGGAAAAACAAAGAAACAAGAGTATTAAGACATTGTATCTTTAAAGTATTTTTTTAAGGATCAGTGGTTGAATTTTAACTGGAATCTTTGAAGGCCATTTCCATAATGCATCGCTGCAGTCCTTGATCGATCGTTTTAACTATGCTGCTCCTAAAAATGTTCCTCTCTTCAATGAATTTCTCAAAGAGGTAGATTCCACCGCCAACGCCAAAATAATGTGCTTTGCTTGCCAAATATACACGGCCATTTTTATCCAAGAGCTCAGCCAGCGTGTCATGCAGAGCACTGTAGTAGTCAGGATTATAGACAGTCTCAGATGTGAGAATCATATCATACTTTGAAAAGGGTCTGTTGCTGCTTAGCAGGAGCTGGCAGACTTCAGGCCAGCCTCCAGAAAGAAATCGGCATTTGCTGAGCGCACTGGGTGAGCACTTTGCTTTCTTGGGCCTCTTGGAAGAAGGCTCGCTAGTTTTCCTCGCATCTCCACTGCCCTTCCTGCTGCCTTCACCAACACAGTTGGCCACCGCAGTGGGCAAAGTGATTTCATCAATCACGGTGCTATTGTAGTCCTGAAAGTGAACTTGTTCAGCATCACCCCTTAAAGCAACGATTCCCAGCAGTCCTGCCCCACAGCCAAGATCCAATACAGTCTTGTTGGTAAACTGTATTTCAGCCTCAGAAAAGTAGTCTAGGAGGTCATAGGTGCATTCCCAAATTTTCAATCCTCCCTCGTAAACTCCTGGGATGAGATCAGAGTGAGAAGAAATACTTTTACACACAATTCCTTCTGCGTCGGCACCATTCACACATGTCATTTCCACTGCAGACATATTTATGCAATACAGACCCGATACTGTTTCCAAGACTTTATTTTCCAAGACTTTGTTGAGATCTCCAGGTACCTGGTGCTCCTTGGCAGCTTTAAAGGTGATCTTTTTCTCCAGTGGCATCTTATCTCCATACTTATCGTAGCACAGCCTTGGGCTGGAGCTTGCCACAGCCTTGGCAGTTTGCCTGCTCTTTTCTGTGGATCCCCATTCATGCTCCGGATTGCAGAACTGCGAGTCTGACTGATCATCGGTGTCTGCTTCATCAATTAAGAAGTTAAATCGAAAAGCCATTTTCAGTCATAAAAAAAAAGTGGGCTTAATTTATTACGGTCAGAATCGAAAAGCAGCACTATACAAAGGCCTTTTTCTTTTCTTTTATAAAGGATGCTTTTATCTGTTTGCCAGGATGAAGAATAGTGCTTAGCAGGCAGAACATTGGATCCTTGCCAGTGAATCAGGCAAACTCCTTCTGGGAAGAGAGTAAACAGAATCATACGATCATTTCATTGGAAAAGACCTTTTAAATCATCATGTCAAACTGTCCCTGCCTACTACTAAACCAGATCCCTGAGCACCACATCCACCCGCCTTTTAAACCCCTCCAGGGATGGTGACTCAACCACCTTCCCAGGCAGCCTCTGCCAGTGCCTGAGAAACTGTTCTGTGAAGAAATTTCTCCCGCTGTCTAATCTGAACCTCCCCTGGCACAACTTGAGGCCATTTCCTCTTATCCTATCACCTGTCACTTGGGAGGAGAGGTCCAACACCCACTTCGCTACAACTGATACTTAAAATGCCAGCAAATAAACTCTCTAAGACTCCTTTTGGAGTTTTAGAAAGCAAGCATCCTGTATCAGGCCCGGGCAACACAAGGCAGTGATCTCCCATCAAACACGTACAGTGAGACAAAAGCTAGGACAGAATGTATTTCCCACTTACATGCACGTGTATAAATTTTCCCAGAAATCTGATGCATAATCTGCTACTTTCCAAGGACGAATTTTAATGTTATGAACACAACAGGCAAATACCTTGCTAATTTGGAGCTTTGGAACCAGCTCCCTATCTGACCTTGCATCTTAGAAACGGAGAGGCTGCAGAGCTGATTACAGAAGAAGACGCATCTGTTTGGCATAGATCATACTGAACACAAGACATTATCATCTCCAAAGAATGAACAGCGACTGGAAAAACACTGAAAGAAAACAATACTATCAGCGAAAGAAAACATACTGTCAGAGGAACATTCTATCTAACTCTCAAACCCCAAAATTACTCATAGAATCATAGAATAACCAGGTTGGAAGAGATCCACCGGGTCAAGGAGTCCAACCATTCCTATCAATCACTAACCCATGCCCCTTAGCACCTCGTCCACCTGTCCCTTAAACACCTCCAGGGAAGGTGGCTCAAGTACCTCCCTGGGCAGCCTATTCCAGTGCCCAATGACCCTTTGCTTTTTCCTAATGTCCAGTCTAAACCTCCTCTGGCAGAGCTTGAGGCCATTCCCTCTTGTCCTGTTCCCTGTTACTTGGAAGAAGAGCCCAGCACCCTCCTCTCCACAAACTTAAATAAAAAATATTCCACTTTATGTAATTTTAACTACTTCTTGTATCAATCTCCTTCCAGTTTATAGCCATTGCCCATACACGCCTTTGTAAAATGTCCCTCCTCAGCTTTCTTGTAGCCGCTTCAGGTACTGGAAGGTCGCTATAAGGTCTCCCCAAGAGTCTTCTGCAGCCTGAGCAACGCCAACCAGCTCGTCCTCATATGGGAGATGTTCCAGCCCTCTGACGATCTCTGTAGCCTTCTCTAGACCCGCTGCAACAGCTCTATATCCTTCTTACGTTGCAGATTCCAGAAGCGGACACGATTCCCCAGAAGGACTCCTTCCCACCCCTCTGCGCCGCGCTCCCACCGCTTCGCCGGAAGCCTTAACCCGTGGGAGCCGCTTCCGGTTCCGGTTCCTTTTAAAGCGCACGCGGCGGGAAAGGGGGCGGGGGGGCGGCTACGTCCGAATGCGCAGCCGAATGCGCAGCGGCCCCGTCTGTACAGGCCACGCCCCTTCCGTGAGGCGCTCAGAGGTCACGCGTCCCCGCCGCAGAGGCTTCTGGGACCGCGGCGCGCGGTTTTTCCCGCCACTTCGTGAGGCGGCGCAGGGCGCTATGTCGCAAACAGACCCCGAGCTGCTCCTGCAGGAGCTGGGAGGCTGGGACTGGGATCTTTGCCGCAGGGAGCTACCTGCCGTCCTGCCACGGCTCCTTATATCCTTCGGTTTGGGCTGAAGAGCTTCCTCCGGGATGGGTTGTGGGGGTGAAGAACCCCCTCACAAATGGGGCTCTGGCTGCAGCGTAGAAAAAGCGATTGAATTTGTGGGAGGGAAAGCAGTGCAGCCGGCAGAAGGGGCAAGGGAGGGCGCTAGGTGATGTAAGAAGTCGTTCCTATTACAAAAAGCGGTATATTTTTGATTGAATCTAAAGTGGAGTTCAGTTTCACCTAAGTAAATGTATTTTTTGAAAGTTAGACGAATCCCTCTATGATATGTGTTCGTTAAGTGTTTTTCAGACACTCTCCATTAGAAGATTATGACATCTCATGTTAAGTACAACCTGTACCAAATAGATGTGTCTTCTGTAGTCACCTCTGCAGCCTCTCCCTATCTCAAATGCATCAGTCACACAGGGAGCTGGCTCCAAACCTCCAATTTAGCAAAACATTTGATTGTTGCATTCCTTATAACATTAAGATTAGTCCCTGGAAAGTAATAGGATATGCATGAGACTTCACAGAGAACTTGCACTTATGCATGTGGCTATGATACGATATGTGGAGTATTTCAAAGAGGAATATTTTGATTTAAGCTAAAATACAGTTATGTTTTCATAGAATCACCACGTTGGAAAAGATCCACTGCATCTATCTAAGCAGTTGTGGGTTTTGAAGTTAGAACATCCTTTTGGCAGCATGTTTTCTTTCCAATGGTGTTTTCTAGATATTCACTGCTTGAAAAAGATAACATATTGTGTGAGGAATGATTTGTGCTAAACGCATGGCTTTTCTGTAATCATCTCTGTTTGGAATCCTTACTAATCTGAAAGGCAAGATCAGGCAGAGCTGGGACTAGCTCCAAATTAGCAAGAGTTTTGGCTGTTGCAGGGTTTCATAACATTAATATTAGACCTTGGAAAGTAATAGGATATGCATAAGATTTATAGGAAATTATATACCTCTGTGTGTGAGTGGGAAATATGTTTTGTAACAACTCTCCTATCTCATTACACGTGATTAATGGAGATCATACCTGCATCTTGTCCTGATCTGTTAAAGGGTGCTTGCTTTCTAAATCTCCAAAATGAGTCTTACAGAGTTTTATTTGCTGACATTTTTAATATTGGGGCCAAAAATACTCTGTCCCCAGCTCTTGTGTTGTTGCATGTGATTGGTGGAGATTGCTCCCTTGCATTTCCCTGGCATAATGAAGGGTGCTTGCTTTCTAAAACTCCAAAATGACTCTAACAGAGTTTTATTTGCTGGATTTTTGATATCACAGATATTTTCACTGTAAATCAATAGATCCTTTCACTAGGATAAAAGGTTCAGGGCAGAAAATGGTGTGTGGATCATTTGCCTCTGCCAAACCCATACTCCGAACGCACTGTAGAGTTTGTGGTGTAGGTGGTGAGGTGGCTCTACCTGCAGCAGTTGCACCTTGCAGGTGCTCCAAGAACAACATTTGTGGCAGGACGAACACAAGTTTCTTTAACGTTTTAACTCCATGTATCAGGAATCTGAAGACTGGACAGAGCACATCCGTAAGTACTGACCCAGAAGTGCCTCCCCCTCCTAAAGATCGTTGTGTTGCAGTGGCATTATAAACTCTACACCACTTAATACCTCTGCTATACCAGTGATTTGCACAGTCTTCAGCAATGCTGCTGGGCCTTGTGTGTGATATTAACTGCATGGTGGATATGCTTAGTGGAAGTCCATAAAGGAGCTATGTTTGTAAGACTGGTTTTTCCTCCCTTCTGCTTCTGATTGTTAGATACTTGAAAAAAGGGTGCTTTTCATCTTGTGTTTTATTGTCTTTTTGGCTGTTATTTCACAGGTAGGAAAACTCTGGAAATACCTGGTAGTGATAAGAAAATGAGGCTGCTAAGTGACTGTTTAGGAGTCTCACTAACATGCACTGTCAAGTCGTGTATTAGTGCAGACCAGTGCTTTAAATGTGCAACTGTTTGCAGGATGGAACACAAAATATTCTAGTTCTATGGACAAACAACTGTGCTCCACCTTCAGCTGAGTATAGTCAGGTGTGATGCTGTTATTGATGGTTTTATGGATGTTATAGCTGTTATTGTTACTTGAATTTTCAGATAATGCATATATGAGTCCTGTTATGTTCCCCTTCAAAATCAAATATCTGATCTATTTCTGCTTGATAGAGTTCTTTGTTTCATTTGGTACGTTGCTGCCTATTCCTGGTAATTGTACGTTGTTCTTCTCTAAGATTTTATAAGTGTTTTGCATTGCAGGTGTTTTGAGGATCCTGACCGACATGTTTTTGCCCCATATAAGCCTTGCAGATCTGGAACAGACTTTTTTCTCAAAGGTGTTACCTAAGGTATGACAGCTTCTTTTTGGATTAAATGATGGAGAATTTTGTGCTGGGATTGTATTAAATTTCTTCAACACCTACATTTTAACTGAAGCAGTGATGAATTACTGAAATGAGTTTCAGGCCTCGGCCTGTATATTTTAAGAAGCCTCTAAAACTGGCAACTTGATTTCCATTTCTCTTATATTATGTCCTGTGGTAAATCTTGGAGATTACAAGAAAAATGGCTTCCTAAAGAAGAATTGGTGTGCTGTACTGGTTTATGTGGTGTCCTGCATGACCTGCATGGCAGTAACATTCATAAAGACCCAAGGACGTCAACCAAAATAGAAATTGTTGTTTGTAGATCATTTCATTACCTATTTGAACTGTTAATGATCATTCTTAACAACAACAAAAAAAAATTCTGAGACAAAATGAAACCACTCCTTTTAAGAGTGTTTTTTTTAAAGATGTGTGTTTAATTAAGGAAAAAAATCTCGTAGATGAATTAGCTAGGAAATTTGTTTTACTAACAGATTTTATAAAAAGTAACAGCTAATATAGCTTCTGCCTATAATTAGGAAAAACGTAAGACTTTTTGCTTCTTGGTATATCCTGCTCTACAATTCAAATGCTAGAAAACAGTATTTTCTCGTGTGAGTTTTTCTCAGTAGCCCAGGACTTCGTGCCAAGGAAGCAAGCAGATGCAGAACGGTGTTACTGTTTGCATGTGAACATTTACAAGTTTTGTTTTGTTCTGACAGACTATACAGTTATTTGATAACTTGATGTATGAATTATCCAGTGAGGCCAGAGGACTAACCAGCCAGAATACGGAGCTATGCGGTACTGTAAGGAGTCTTTTACAGGCAAGTCCCCTGAAATAAGTTGTCAGTGAATGATTGCAGTTGTTGCATTTAGTTTGTGATCACTGAAAAAAATTCTCATTCTCTAACACAAGTGGAATGCAGTTCTCCATATTTAAAGAGTAAATATGGCACCTGATTCAGAGTTTTTGAATTTGTATAAATTGAGAACAGTAGTCAAAAGAAATATGAAACTTTTAAAGAGTACTTGATGTCGGACAGAAGGTCTGAAATTGCTTATAAGCTTAATTCATCTTTAACACGCTACTTATTTATGCAAATAGCAGTGATTTATAAAAGCCATAAAAATCTAGGTGTAAGAAAAGATGCCTTTGAAATTATTGCAGGAGTGAAAAACATTAATTGTTGTTGTTCATTCTTGCTTTAAGACTGTGGTGCAATTATTGGAAAATCTCACTAGTTGTGTACGCTACGTCTGCACACTGCAAGAATGTCTGTCTCTGGAGAGTATCCGCACCCTTCCGTCTGCCATTCTGTATGTGATAAAGAACACGTTTACACACTGCAAGGTTGGTCTGTTTTAGAGGGGAAAAAAGTCTTACCGTAGTTGACTTTTAGGAAATATTCCCTTTGTAAGAAAGTCCTGTTTTGAATTAATAATGTCAAATTATTATTTAATTTCAGTTTAGTTGTTAAATAGTTTACAGGATGTGATGGTGCACAAGTACAAAGGTGCAATTAGGATCTTTGTTGGATATGATGAGTAACGTGTACCAGTTTTCAGATGAAACAGTAATTCCCTCTGCAGCAGTGAAAATAAAACAAGATTATAGTAAGGACACTATAGCTTTCAGTTTGCCTTCATTTTCAGTTTCCTTTTAGTTTTTTTCTTATGCGGATGTTTACAGCAGTTTTCTGTGCCAGCACCTGAACTCTGGTGCTACACCTTTATTTAACAATTCTGATTTTAAAGCTTTGGGGAATATTTGGAATGCTACTTTCTATGTTGCTGATTTTGTACTGTTTTGCTCAGAAATGCAGTACTAGGTTCATGCATCGAAGCCCAATCTGAAGCCCGGTAAACTCTGTAGATTAGCTATAGCAGGTAAACATAATTTCACGGTTTAGTGGACAGGGGGGTTGGTAGCAGGAGCTTCAGACCTGACTGTGTTTTGAGGTAAAGTAGGTACACAACTGTGTCTTGTTTTTTTTCCAGTGAAATACCTGACAAAGCTTTGAGTTTTCAGCATGTGAAAAATCACGCTGTGATTACTAAACTTTGGGTTTGTGTTTTTTGTGGGGGTTTTTTTGTTTTTTTGTTTTTTTTAAACCTATTCATCCTCATTCCCTACAGGACAGTGAATCAGTGTACTGTGGACATCTGCACTTGATTTCTGACCTCCTGCAAGCTGTATTCAAGGAAACTTACTCTCTTCAGAAGCAGCTGATGGAACTACTTGATAAGATTTCCATGGACTCTGCTTCCCCTGAAGATAACATCACAGATATGGTGTCAGGTACCTGTGAATCTAGCATTCTTTTTTCAGTCTTGCTCAGTCTGTTTTTCCAGAAAGCATTTCTGCATTTTTGGAATGGGGTTCCGAGCATGCTCTGTTCCCGCTATCCTCACCAGCCTTTCAGAGGGTAGCATTTTGCAGCTTGAAATGTCTCTCTTTTTACTCTCTTTCTCTGTGGGATGGGCCATAGGTGCTTTCTAAGGAAAGCAGCATAGCGGTGAACTTGGGAATCTTACTTAACTCGGTTGTTGTCGTTATTTCCTCCTTAGTAATTCACACGGTGCTGGAGATATGCTCTGTCATTTCCAATATGGACCATGCTCTTCATGCCAATACGTGGAAGTTCATAATCAAGTATGTCATTGAAGTCTTTGGGTTTTATTATGATATAATCAGGCTGTAGTTTTGAATAACCAAAGTTTCAAATTTAACTTACAGAATCCAATTTAGCTATGTAGATGGTAAGAAAATTTAGCAATTTGTTTACAAACTTAGCTATTAAATAGCATGAAAGGCAGTATTGGTGAAGGAGTCTTATATGAAAAAGCAATACAAGCTTGTATTCTTGTATCACAGTACAGAAGAAAATTTGAAACACTGTTGGCTGAATAAGTAGTGTTAGGAGGTCTGATCTGCAATCCTGTAGGTGTTTTTTGCTTTGAGTTGTGCTGTCCGGCACTTTCATCCGGCCTCTCCTCTGTTTCAGTCTTGACTATGAAGAGGGTTGCCTGTATAAAACCCTAAACAGGAATATTGGTTATTTGGATTTATATGAACTCATTGCGTGATTACTTCTTGCAGTTACATATCTGCTTGTGTTCCTTTGTCAGGCAGAGCCTGAAGCATCATTCTCTGCTGCAGTGCAAGCTGAGACACCAAGACATCCTCAGTGGCCTGTGCAAGGACACTCTTCTTTCTTTTCACTCCTGCTTGCAACTGGCTGAGCAAATGAAGATGTCGGAGGTACAAGTGGTTTAAAAGGCTCCTGGGGCTGCTGTTGAACTTGAGGAGGATAAGTTTTGTGCTGTGTTTATTGCTTGGGGTGGTTTGGGTTTGTTTGGTTTTTAACTTCATGTGGTAAGCAGAATACAGTGTTCTGAAGCCATATAAAAATGAGGTCCATTAACTTTTAGACTGGGCATGTGTTAGTGAAGCACTGAGAGTTAATTTCCACCATACTTTATTAGATTTTTTTTTATTTCCTAAAGTGATGATATCTCAAGGTTAATGAAAGAATATTTCAATTCTGAATGTTACTGTAAAAATGTTGGGGGCTTAGTGAAGATTTCTGAAGTTTTGCCTCCGTAGCTGCAGAGTTGGAGGAGAATCAGGTTTGGAACAGGCTTTGAACATTGTTAGCAATCTAGCTTTCTGTTTTTATTGTATTACGCTGTATATGAAGTTTTAGAACTGCTTTTTTTGGGACAGGAAGGCACTGACCTCAGGCTGTTCCAGAAGACAGTCAAGCTGTGCAGGTTCTTTGCTAATTCGCTTGTACACTACACCAAGGTAGGCTTTAATACTCAAAGTGTAAGTTAGTATTAAATGTAAGCCCTTGGTCTGCAAGTGGATCATTTTATGCTGTATATGTTGACAATTTGACTATACCATATGGATGGTATAAGTAACTTCCAATAATCTGCTGATACTTCTTCCCCCTGCATCTTCTCACGAGCAGGATCACTGCTGGGGTTTAGCAGCAAAGCCAACAGGAACTGTAAGCTGCTATGAGCAGCGTCACTGGGGAGTGGTAGATGTCCAGCCTATACAGGCAGCCTTGTGTCAGTGCTATGGTAGCTTTATCTGGAAGAATTAAGCACGTTCAACCTGTTGCTAAGTTTTCAGAATTATTGGTTGTTAATTAATTAATGGCTCTGCCATTAACTTTATGCTCTTTTCCTGGCCCTTCCACTTTTGTTACTGTGCTTTATCTCATTATTAGAAGAGAAGCTGTAAATCTCCCCATTTTAAGAATGTATGTGAAAAAATTTGCACTGTAGGAGCAGCAGTGATGGTGCACTCTGCATCTGTTCTGCCCCGTGGGGAAAAAGCTGGAGGGCGAATTTTTTTGATTTATTTGGGGGGTTTTTTTGTCACAAATTGAATAGCACTATGACAGGATAAACCAGCCTTACTGTGTGTATGGGAGCACTTCACATTCTTGCAGCTTTCTACGGCTGTTACAGCTGTGATCATTTTTATAAATAAGCCTATGCATTTAATTGTTTTACCTACAATATCTGTGCATGTAGTGTAATTAATCTTAGGAGTACTTTGTTTATCACTTGATTTGCAGTTGCTTTGTGCTGTGTATTGTTAAATTTAACCAATGTTTGCAGTGTAATACTTTACACACCAAAGTTGCAGGAGAGAAAGACAACATATTTGATCATGTATTTTCTATTAAAAGTACCACTCAAAATTAATGGTTTTTGCAGGAATTCCTTTCTTTCTTCTCTGACTCGTGCTTTCAGTTGCATCAGCTCTTTCTTCAGATATATAGGTAAGTGAAGTGCAAATAATTGTTTCTTGATAGTATCTTAATAGCATCCACATATTGTATTCTTAAAGGTACAGACATAATTGTAAAAATATTGTTCTTGTGCCAGAGCTGTTGCTTTGGTTTTTCATGTACAGAAATCTAAAATTTTATTTTAATAAATGAGGTATTTCTGTATGGCACTAGGTAACTTAATCCTATTCGTAATCAGTGCTGCAATTGTCTGATGCTGACAAACCACTGGCTTTGTTGCAATTGCTTATGTCAACTTTTCTTAACAAGTTGTTTAGAACATACAGATTGATTGTCTTGGTCTGCTTGTGCAAGTTCATTTGAAGCTTCTTATTCCTGAAGTCAAAAGTTCCTTGAGGTAGGATTAACCTTCAGGAACCTCGCAGTAAAGAGGAGCAGAGCTAAACCAGAGCAATCCAGCACTGTGATGTTGGTCAAATCATGCAAAGTCAAGGCCATTCAGAATTAACACTCCCTTGTAATCTCCATTCCTCCATTTCATGTATAATGCAATGGCCGCACACATTTTTTTGTCTTAAATTCTACTGAAAGGAAAAAAAAATCCCAGCTAAACCGCAGGTGTCAGCAGCAGCAATTTCACAGATTGCTTCAACTGTAAGACAAAGTATGGAAACTTCTGTTTCTGATCCTCTGTCTCTTCAGGACAGACTATCCTAAATTTTTTTCATGTCTTTAATGTTGTGTTTAAAATCTTCTGAAGCCTTGTAAGAGGATGCTGTGATTCTTCCAGAAGCAAAACCTTTGAGTGTTAGGCTCATAAGGCATAACAGTCCAAAAGTGGCAAACCATTCTTTCAAATGTTTTGTGCTGTTTGCTGCAGCAGTGAGGAAGTCTCTGGCACAGGATGATTTCAGTCATTCTTTTGGAATTACTGGAAAACAGGTTCTGTGGTGAGATGTGAACACAAGTTCACTGCATGTTTCACTGCAAGATTGGGTGGGGTTTTTTTTGAGTATTCCCTTCTAACTTTACCTTGTAGACCTTTCTCAAAGGGAAGGTTGTAAACTCTCATTCACTGAGCAGGGCTTTTTGAGTAGGCAGGTAGCATTTTTACAGTGACTTTAAAATCTGCAAGAGTAGGAGGTTTTCATTTCATAATCTCTTCCACTTCATTTTCAATATTGCTTTTTTCTTCTGTTGCCCAGGGATTCTTTTCTTTCAGAGTGTCGTGTGTTAAATTAGCCTCTTACAAGGCTTCAGAAGATTTTAAACACAACATTAAAGACATGAAAAAAATTTAGGATAGTCTGTTAAATTAGTGCTGTTGCATTTATGTAAAATTACGTATGCAGATGTTTTCTTGGCTTTTCATTGCTGGACTACTTTTGTGATTCAGTATATTCCTCCTCATACATGCTATGTATTTTACATGCATTTTCTGTGAGTTTGTAATGTTTTCTGTCAATGTTTAGTAAAATACTGGATCACAGTACTTAGCTTAAAGTCTGAATAGAGTTGTAACTGTCAGCTATGATAGATGTTCTAAAATGGGGAGCCTTTTCTGTTTATCTCATGGTAACAAGGCAATAATGAATTTGCTTTTTTGTAGTTCTTTCGAAAAGTAATATTACTAAAAATGCTACTGAGAATATTTAACTTTTTCCTCTCTCTGCTCAGCAAATTTCCTCCCAGTCTCTATGCTACAGAGATCTTGGAAGTTCATCGAGATGAAATATCGCGGGTTTTTCTCGTGGCTCTGGACCCTCTCATCAACCAGCTTCTTCCCTTTAGCCCTTTCATGGAACAAGTGTTAAGTGACAAGTTAGGTAGGTGTAAAATACAGCTGCCACTGCTGTGGTACTTGTGAAATCATCCCTAAGGGAACACGATTGATAGTTTGATTTTCTGGACCACAAGCAGTGTTCTGTACTGGTTTGCTTATCTCTAACTCTTTTGTAGGAACTATGGCATGGCTGCCGACTCAGATGGATTTCAGAACAGATCATGTTGCTGTGGGTGCATCTTTTGCAAAGTACTCGCAGTAATTTCAACATTAATCTGGTTAACAGAAGTCCTGTCAACTCTGCCCTTTTGCATATTTTCAATCCTCACAAACTTTTAAACTAGACTGAATTTTTTCTGCTGCTCTGTTGGTGGGGGAAGACAGCCATCTTTTCCTAAATTAAGTATTTTCTCTGAAAAGTAGAATGCCTTTAAACTGGAAAGTAATCATCTTTCTGTTCTAATGCACCTCCCCTTCCCATTTTATGCCCCAACCAACATGCCATCGTTCTGAGACAGCCAGCTGACTTCTCTCCCACATGTGTGCTCTGTCCCTGCAGTTATCCTGGTGAAATTTGAAGAAAATGTTGGTTTTGATGCTTAAGGCATCTGGTGCTTCTAAGGAGACTGGAAGCATGAGGCATCCAGATTGTGACTCCCTTGCAGCATCTTGCAGTGACAGTGCAGTGCTGGAGTATTTGAGATTTTACCTGATATACTATATAGCTTTTATTTTTCTCTTCAAATGCAATGTTCATGATGAGATGCTCCTTTTTTCCACAGCTGTTTCTATAAGTGAGGTTTTTTATTATTATTATTTGTTTTACCAGGGACTTTTGAGTTTCACCAGTTATTTGTCACTTGTTTAAAAGCCAGTTACATACATGATATATTTACTGGGGAAAATGTGATCACATTTAAAAAAAAAAAAAAACAAACCAACCAACCACTTCTACAGGTCTCCCTGCTGAGCAGCAGCTGCCGCAGTGTCTTGTCCTAATCACCATAATGGACAAGCTGTCCTCTCAGCCCGTAGAAGTACAAACTCTCTGGAACACAGGAAAAAGGTACTAAAAGGATTTTGACTCTAATTCTTCACCACAGCAACTGGTCTGTACAGTCAACCAGAAGGGCTCAGTTCCTGGGGTTTCCTTGCAACTGAACAGTAAAATTTGTCAGACTCCATGGATTTACACCATGATGCTGAGAAAAACAAGATCTCATGTTTAGTGCTTCAGGAGTGCAAGGTAAAGAGCCAGAGATTCCTTTCCTTTTTCAGGAAGGGAGTGGTATTTAGAGTACTTCCAGGGTAAGAAGAGAGATCTATGTAATTTGTTAATACTACACAACATAAAAAGAATGCATTTTTATGCCTGAATGCTCTAACACTTGAATTTGTAAAAGAGGAAGGTAGTCAGGAGTGTAAATCAAGTGCAGAAACACTGAGGTGTTGCCATTGTTTCTGCTTAAAGACAAAGATTCTGTAGGGATTTACATGTTAATAACCTATCTGTTATTTTCTCCCCCTCAACCTTTTTTTTTTTTTTCTTTTACCTTTGCAGACTGTCTTTGTTTGCAGCTCTTTTCTTCAGTTTCCAGCAATGTTCTGGCGAGCTGTCTCTCCCTGTTCATTTGCCAGAGGTGATCGCTACAGGGCAGCTAGCAGTTCCCATCACCCTCTATCACTATGTCTGTGTCCACCTGTGCTCCTTCATTGCTTCTGCACTCCCATCACAGTTTCCCCAGCTGGTAAGGTTGGTTTTTGGTTAGCATCAATTCAGCTGTTGTGATGCATAGGGACTGTTGAAAACAACAGCAAGTTTTGTCATGGTGTTGCTCCAAAGCGATGCTTAGGTATGAAGTAGTTCTGCAGGAGGGAGTTGTGACCCAGTGATGTGGCTGGAGTTCAGTTATACATCGAATATTATTTGTGGGAAAGGAGAACATAAAGCTGCTTTCAAGTTCTTGAGAGTCTTAGTGGTTGTTGAAATTTTTGTTTGGGAGAGGTTGCATTGTTATGCAAGTTCAGTGCTCTCTTTTATGCAGCATACAATTTGTATTAAACTTACCTGGTTTTGTTAGTCTGTACTGTGAAGTAATAAAGTGGCATTTTATATTTAGGGTAGGTCATATTGTTGTGATTCCAGATAAGAACATAGCATAAAATCACAATAAGCAAATTTTCCTACTATAGAGGGGTCTTTTGGGGTTTGATAAATGCTATATAATATTTTAAGTTTTTCTCTTTTTACCACAGATAGACAAGAGAACCTCTAGATAAGTATAAACCTTCATAAAGTTAATTGTCACAAATTATTGGCCTGATTTGTTTTTTCTTTCCTGAATGCTGCATTCCTCTCTCAGCTTAAATTTGTGTTCCAAAAAGAGGAAAATTTTGTTTGTTTTTCAGTAAGCTGCCTACAAAGATGCCAAGGAAACTGGAAATACATTGGTTTTAAAAAAAACTTTTTCATGAAAGATGCTTTGTGAGGAAGTGATGAACACAACGAAATGTTTGAACAGTGACAGATGCTCAGCCCACTGAAATGAATGTGTGCGCACATTCAAATTACCTGAAACTAAAGATGGAGCTGAATGTAGAATATGAAAATTAGTTTTTAAAACACTTTCAGTTGGATAAGCTGGAAATCTTATTAGGTTTTATGCTAATTACAGGAGTAAAAGTAGGTCATCAGTCTGTTTCTGCATTAATTTTATATCTGGATTTTCTCCTCAGGAGTATGCTCTGCTGGATGCTGTGCTAAGTTCCAGTATGATCACGTCTCTGCTAGCAATGGACGCATGGTGCTTCCTTGCCCGGTAAGATGTTTGTGTTACAGCTCAAGTGAGATTCCCACAGATCCAGTTAGTTCTGGTTTTGTATATAATTGCTTGAGAGAGATATTGTAAGACAAAATTGTCCCATAATTAGGTTCTTTTCAGATATAGAGTACACTTTGAAGATTAGGAGCAGAAACGACTTAGCTCTTTTTACATTCATGCAAATAAGGGGAACATACCTTTTCTGTTATTTAATAATTGTTTTTTGGAATGATTCTCTCCAGTAAGTTGTCTGTGCATATCAAGTTTAAAGACGTTAGAGGAAATCACCACCACTCAGACAAGATTTCTAATATTTATTTGGTAAAAGAGTAGGAAATATGGTCTCTCAAGCTTCTGCCTGTCACATTTCAGGTATGGAACCGCTGAACTGTGTGCTCACCACATTGCTGTGATCGCCCACTTGGTAAGAACCACAGTGATGTTTGCAGTTTGGGACCAGTCCTAATCCTACTTCTCTCAGCGCACTGTCTAAATGACCAGAGACAGTGATTTCACTTTTTTACAAGTCCAAATGGAGATTGATTTGATTCCTCAAATTTGGTTAATAATTAGTGAAAGCAGTACTATAAAAATACTAAACAATATGCCTAGTATTTCCAGCATGTCCTTCTTTGTTTTACTTAAGGTGTTACTGCTGTGATCCCACATAGCAACGCTCAGAACATTCTGTATTGAATTCATTTGCTAAACGATGATTTTTTCCTTTAATTCAATTGGATTCATTACCCTTCTGTCCTAATGCAGATAAAGTCATGGCCCATTGACTGTTGTCAGCAGGTCTCTGCCCTGGGTGTCCTGCTGAGGCGTATGATGTTCTTGATGGCTCCAGATCATCAGGCAAGTAGAGCCCCAGCCTCTCCTGTCTTTGGTAGAAAAGATTCAAATTGGTGGCCTGTGTTAAAATGTTCTCTTTGAGTTCCTCAGACATGGCAAGCTGTTACGTGCTCGCCGTATTTGACATTGCACTTGTTATTACTTGTCATAGTGGATCCTGATTTGTGCAGACGTGTTCTTTAAAACAAGAAAGGTGCATACATCTTTCTGAGAGGAGTCTTGCTGGGTGGTAAGGAAGCCCTTTTTTTGACTAGGAAAATGGCACATCTTCCAGATTTGCAGAAACTGTGTCCTGGTATTGTGTCGGTGACTGGTGTTCATGAGAGTTCTCCTGTCATCAGAGAGTAGTGTCCTTTCCTGTCAGTGGCTCTGTAGAGACCTGAGAGGCCAAAGCTCTTCCTTCTACTCACTCTTTCAGCAGCTTGAAGCTGTAAGTTGTTTAATCATTCTTATGTCCTACACGTGACAGTGGAGGTGGCAGCTTTAGAAAGGTTTTAGATTAAAAATTGGATTTTATTTAGAAGAAAGGTTTTATGCATTTTTTTCAATGTAATATTTTAAAGCGGACCAGTGATGCATTTTGGCTTCTCAGCCTTGTGACAGGTTATCACATTGTGTTCTGATCTTTTCAATTTGTACTAACTTCTATTTGCAGGTAGAATTTGCTCATAAGTTTCTTCCGGAAGAGGTGGAGAACTTGTCCATGTGGCAGCACATATCCCTCAAGGCCCTACCTCCTGATCTTAGGAAACGAGTAGCACGTCAGCTCTGTGTGGCAGCACTTGCCCAGTGCAGGCAATGGCTGAACAGCAAGTGTGCTTTTGGAGAGCTAAAATCTGTGGTAAAGGAGATTTGGTTCTTTTTGTAAAGATGTGTAAACTCTGAATTTCCAAACTATAAGGATGCTATCATTGTCCCCTTAATTCTATTTATCTGGTTTTCCATGTGCGAGAAGCAAATGGATGAGAATTAATTCTCATTTTAGTGTTTTCTTATAGCACACAGCACCTTGGGAGCCTCTGCTCTGAGGGCAGGGACAGTGGAGGTTGTGGTTTACTGTAACTGTTATTCCAGTTATTGTTTGCTCTCTGGGTGAGCAGATGTATTTTTCTTCAGAATTTCTGATTTAAGCCTGGTCATACAAGTACTAGTAAGTGTTCAAGTCCTGGCTGGTTCTACGTGGTGTCAAAACTGAAAGAAGCTTGCTGCTCTTCTTGGTGAAGGAATGTGAGAAACCTGAGACTTCCATGTGAAGTGTCTGCTACCAGCTTTCACCTGCTAGTGTTTCTAATGACTACAGCACAGTGTGAAACTCAGAAGTAACGGGTGGCTTCCTCACTTCGGGAGCTTTATTGGCTGGTGGCCTAGCTGACACAGCACAACAGCCTTCTTGCCATACTGCATCATTTTAGATGTTTAATATGAGCATGGAGGTTTGGTTCATTTTACATGTAGGTTTTTTTTCTTCTGTATTTTTTCCTATTAGAATACTGCCCTTTCTGTGCTGCTGGCTGCCTGCAATTTTGCCGGTGACTCTCTGGAGGCAGAACTTCAGGCTTCTATTCTAGGAGTACTTGGTCAGTTCTGGACTTCTCTCCAGGCAAAGCAGGTAAGAGAGTTTCCTGCCTCAATGGTGAAAGCACGATGTCTTTGAGATGCTGGTACTGTTCATATGGGTTACACATTGGGCATGGTTTAAATGTTGGTATGTTGGTTAGAATGTGAACAAAATTCATGGTGACTTTATTAGTATGTAGCTTAGCACATAAAAACCCATCAAGCCAGTAACCTTCCCCCCTGTATTTGAGCACAACGGGGTTAGGTGATTCCTTTGCAACTGTTCCTGTCTTCAGTTGCAGTAAGGGAAAAAAAAGATTATCGTGGCTCATACCCTGGATTAAAAGAAGTTTCAGAGCCGGGGTGAGGAAGAGCCAACAGTGCCCTGTCAGAGGTCTCTTCCAACCTCAGCTGTTCTGTGAAGATACCTGGCAACTGATAAATGAAAACAAATAGTTCAGATAACTTTTTAGCTGCTTATGTTAGTGGGTGGAGGAAGAAGATAAGGGGTAAGAAATATTCTTAATAAAAATCACAGAAAAGGGTCTTGTAAAATCTAAGTGTATAGGAACATTGATACAACTGTACTAATATTTTCTTGTCCTTACAGTGTTGTATTTTTTGTGTGAAGTTAGGCTGAGCATTTTAGAACACTACTGCAACTTTAACTTTTTAAGTAGTTCTTCTGTAAGCTCAAATGCAGTGTTACTGATATCTGGTGGTCTTTTGAAGGTCTTGGATGAACCAGGTCTCCAGCAGACACTGTGTTTATTACTTCATCTTTCGGAGTTCTTCATCCAAGCATTAGATGCTCAACTGATTACTCAGGTAAAAAAAAAAAAAAAAAACCCCAAAACTACTTATGAATAATTTACTTCATGAAAACAAAGTTCTTTGTGATTTACTGAAACCTCAAATGAGTTATTTCATGGTCTGTTCCTCTCTTAGCGCATGGAGATTCCTAATTTTATTTCTTCCTTGACTACTTTCCTGGTCTTTAAAGCCAAGTATATGGTACTTTGATTAACTCTGCTTTTAGTAATTGAGATACATGGATATGCTATAGCACATGCTTATTTCTTTCTGAAATGCATGCTACTGCTTTATCCTAGCCAGTTGATTCAGAGTGTCATTACTTTCAGTTGAGTTTTATAAAGTCAGATCTGAAGAAGAGACAGAACAGTTTTCACCTGCAGTCTGCTTCATCTATGGGGTTTGTTTTCTGCAGGTGTTTGCACTGCAATCTTCCCTTTACCAGCTGGGTCCCCCAGATCATGTTCGTCTAGCGATGGTGGATTTTCTGTCTTCTATGGGAAAGATGTTCATACCCCAAGAAGCACAGGTAAATAAAGTTGTGGCCTTGGTGAAGTAATCTTTTGAAAATGTTATTTATTTAAATATAAAGGATCAAATTCATCAAATGCATACATACAAATCTCTGACTTATTAATGGTCTGTGGTAGTCTCATTTTCTATCAAGATGTGCAGAGTGCATGTAAGATGCTTTGTTTATTTGTTTGCTTGTTGCTTCTGAGCAGTTAGAAAGGACAGAGCATGTCACCTCCCTTAGTGTTGTTCATTGCCAGACAGGGCAGTAGTGCTCTTGCATCTTGCAAACCTTTCCCTTGGCCTTAGAGTGATCCTTCATTTGCACATCATGATGGTAAGATGGGTACAACTAACTCTTTGGAACTGATAGATGTTTGTTCCTCTTTTAGAGGCAAGTTGTGCCCCAGTTGTCATGTTTGTTTGCATCTCTGCTGGCTGACCAGACCTGGCTGATTCATCAGCATGCGCTGGAGGCATTCACGCATTTTGCAGAGGTAAGCACAGCAGAACCCTATGTGGGTGTATTTGGCTCTGGTAACTTTTATTTACAGAAATTCTTCTGTATTAAATCTTTGCTGCTCTTTTCTGACCAGTTTGGACCTTAGTATGACAGATGCTATTGAAAGAAATGAGGGCTAATGCAGCTGGAAGTGGTTTCAGGAGCTGGAAGTGAAGGAATATTAAGCTTTGGCTGAAACAGGGAAGGGATTGTCACAGAAATGTTTTTCACTTTGTCTGTTCCCTTGTTAATGTGACTGTACCAGACAACTACCTTTTAACCTTCAACTCTCTTGAAGGTTAAAGAGAATGTACCCCTACAGATGGTTAGGAATGGTGACCTCATATCAACAGACGAGAAGGCTGAGGTACTTAACAACTCTTTTGCCTCAGTCTTTGCTGATAACTGCTCTCCTCACCCCTCCTGGGTCATGAGACAGCAAGATGGTGACCAGGGGGTTAAACCCTCTCCCGGAGTAGAGGAGGATCAAGCTCGTGACCACCTGAGCAACCAGAACATCTATAAGTCTATGGGAGCTGATGAGATGCATCTTGGAGTCCTGAGGGAATCGGCCAATGTGGTTGCCAAACCACTTTCTATGAAATTTGAAAAGTCATGGCAATCAGGAGAGGTCCCTGGTGACTGGAAGAAGGGTAGCATTATGCCCACTTTTAAAAGGGTAGAAAAGACGACCTTGGGAACTACTGACCTGTCAGCCTCACCTGTGTGCCTGGGAAAATCATGGAGCAGAGCCTCCTAGAAGCTCTGCTAAAGCAATGCACGCTCGCAGCCCAGAAAGGCAACTGTGTCCTGGGCTGCTTCAAAAGAAGTGTGGCCAGCAGGGCGAGGGAGGTAATTCTGCCCCTCTATTCCTCTCTTGTGAGACCTCATCAGAAGTATTGTGTCCAGTTCTGGAATCCTCAATATAAGAAAGATACGGAGCTGTTGGAATGGGTCCAGAGGAGGCTACATACATGATGTGTGGGCTGGAGAACCTCCCATACAAGGACAGGCTGAGAGATTTGGGCTTGTTCAGCCTGGAGAAGGCTCCAAGGAGACCTTACAGTGACCTTCTAGTACCTGAAAGGGGCTACAAGAAAGCTGGAGAGGGACTGTTCATAAAGGCTCATGGTGATAGGTTGAGGGGGAACAGGTATAAGCTGGAAAGGGGTAGATTGAGGCTTGATACAAGGAAGAATTTCTTCATGTGAGAGTGGTGAGACACTGGCCCAGGTTGCCCAGGGAGGCTGTGGCTGCCCCATCCCTGGAGGGGTTCAAGGCCAGATTGGATGGGGCTTGGGCAGCCTGATCCAGTGGGATGTGTCCCTGCCCAGGGCAAGGGGGTTGGAACTAGATGATCTTTGAGGTCCCTTTCAAGCCAAACTATTCTGTGATTCTAACCATTACTCAACATTTTTAACAGGAAACAAGCCATGAAGATGTTGTCCCTCAGTGCCTCAATTCTGAAGAAACTAAGAACAAAGTTGTTAGTTTTCTGGCTAAGGTATGTCTGTGGTTGAATCATTTTAGTACTTTCTCATGTGATGTTGTACACAACTGCTACAGTGCATGGCCTGTGTGTGTCTGTCTGCACCTGCATTATCTGCATGGCAATTAAATAAGCAATTTTAAAATAAGCTGTTCTGTTAACTGGAGTTTGGTGAAAATTTTCTTCAGTCAGCAGAATTAACAGCTGCCATTCTTGTGCACCCTGCTCTTCCAGTACTTCCTAGCTTTGATTTATATACTTTGCTTTTCCCTCCTTGAACAAAAAAAATTATTAAATCTCAGTTATTATTGTAAGCAGAGAAGGTTTCTGTTAAAAAGACAGGTATTTCATCATGTGATTTCCTTCCAATTTCTCTTGGATCAGTTTCTGAAAGCTAAATGACCATGTGGGAAACAATTCTTGTGGAAGCAGAACACAAGCAGTGGGAAGGAGGAGTGGTTATCCTGCTGTAACTGCAGACAGGATGAGCAGCTTCTGACAAGCAGATCATTATCAAAATAACGGATAGCTGCCAGTTATATCTACAACTTCTGCTTTGAGAAGAGTGTGATTAAATTGGATTCACTGTAAACTCCGTGTTAAGATCTCTTCCTTCCATTGCCTTTGTTCTGGCATAGAAATTGAGCCTATGAAAGCTGGTAGCACCGCCTCGATTTAGTTACCTCTCCTGTGGCTTTCTCCCTAGACGAAGCAAGTAGAAGAGACAACAGAAGGACGATCAAAACGCATGAAGCAAGAAAGTATTATCTGTGGTGCACAGTTCATGAAAATGGATGGAGTACTGGAGTCAACAGGAGAGGTATGTGCACTTCTTCAGACTATCTCAGCTCAGTTCTCAATTTCTGTCAGTTCTTCAAGTATCAAGAGGTTTTAAGATGGTCTTGCTGGTCTCTGTGGTGTAAAAAGAGAGGCTGGGCATGGTACCTGGATGTTCTGCAGTGCCTGCCAGCCAGCAAGTTAGGCAAGGGAGTCTCTTGCAGCTCTTTGCCAGCAAAGGATTTTCTTGCATTTGGATAAAGACACATCCCTATGTAGAGATTTTGAATGACATCTGTTTATTTGATCTGCAGCCTTTAGCAAAAAGAGCATGTCACCCGCCCTCTGAGGAGCAGTACAAGTCAGCAGTCAGCACAATGGATGGGGCAGTGGAGGCTGTGAAGCTGCTTCTCCAAAAAGGGTCACCCCCAGCTTGGCTTGGGGTGAAACTGGAGGCTCTACAGACAGCGATTGCTCTGCTCAGAGACAGCATACGGTAAGGTGCTCACAGGCTCTGGAGGTGTGAGACAGCGCAGCTCCCAGGTCTGAGAGGAGAGGGGCCCTTCTACCACCCTTGCTGGAGAATTAAAAAAACTGACAGGGTGATGCTGTGCTGTGCTGCTGTCTCGGTTAGCGTGGCAGAATGAACGTGGACATGAGGTGTTGGCTCCTCTGATACTGCCTGGCTGGGCAGGCTGATGTTTTAGTGGATGCTGTTGTGCATCAGAGTTGTCATTTTGTTGCTACTGCACAGTGATAAATGTTTCACAAGACTGAGTTTTGTATGCTAAGATGTTTGAATCTGCTGTAAAAGTAACCACTACCTTTGTGCCTGTCACGTACAGGTGACCAGGCAGTGTTTTTATCTTAATTTTAAAATACACTCAAGAATAACAATTTAAGTCTCTGCTGTTCTCTGACTGTACACCTGCTGCATGTTCCATTTCACACTAGGGACATAATTAAAAATAATCTTTATTGGTCACAGTTAAGAGCAGAAAGAATGCAGTGCTTAAACACTTAAGTGGTCCTTCACTGCACTGTTCCTAGCACATCATGTGCCACCCACTGACAGAACTATATAAACAGAAATAAATACTTTAAGTTGTGCATTCATCTTAAAGTCCTCTCTTAAGAATAGCTCCTTTTAACTTTTAAGCTAAGGGCTTAAAGAAAGAGGGGAAAAAAAAAAGAGAAAGGCACATTGATGAAGGAACTCAGTGTGACTTTCATTTATTGTCATCAGTTTTTGAAAGCAGGGATGAGTTCTGGAACAACTGCTTACACCGCTCTTGGCTCCAGTAGCACATCAGCACAAGCACACCCTCACACGGTTCCTCTCTGTGCTAGCAGAGGCACTGCAGCACAGCTCTGCGCGTTGCTGCAGCGCAGGCCTTATCCCTGCAGGTTTTGGCACAGACTGGACAGGAGCATCCGCTGTGAGCGCTGGGGCCACACAGGCTCTTGCTGGCGGCTGCGGCACCTGCCTGCCTTCTGGCAGAAGCAGCTCTGAGGTACTTATCCACAGTACTAGGGAGGCAGCGACTTCTCTTAACAGAATCCAACACACCATGGACTGCCTTTGTCTCTTGCAGTCCCATTACCAGTTAGTATCATCTTCCCAGTTCAACTCTTCTTCTTCACCCCAGCCCGCAGCTTCAGCCTAGAATTGCATAAAAGGATCAGCATTAAGGCAGGTGCTGGGCCCAGGCAGTAGCCAGTGTGACTTTTGCTGAAAGCACCTCCTAGGACCAAAAATGAAGTGTCAGCATTTGCAGCTTTCTCTCTTAAAGAACTTCAACCTACAACAGGGAACACCTTAAAGACAAACAACAAATACCCAGGGAGATTTTTTTTTTTTTTTTGATAAAATTAAAGTGAGAACTGGTTGTATGAAAACCCCTTTTATCCACTGAGGGCAGGGTGCTGTAAAAGTCGTGCTTTCTTTTCCCCTAGGAACCAGCTGTTCTAACATTGACTTTGATCTCTCCACCCTGCTGACAGCTCTTCTCCTCCACAGCACTGGCTGCACCACAGTGAGCAACTTGCCCCAAAATGGGGTTGGTATCACAGAGCTGCTTAAAAAAAACCAAAACATCGTGTGCCATTTCCAAATGTCATAAACAGCTTCAGTTTACATCCACAGCTCCTCTGCCCCTGGCACCTGTGCCAGCTCTCTTGAGGCTGAATGAGCAAAACAAGTTGAAAGCAACACCTATTCCCTGATGGAGCTCTGTGAGCAGGGGTGAGTGCTGGGAGTGCTACCTCTCCTCCCAGGAAATGGAAGCAGTTGCTGAGAGGGGGCTAGAGGGATTTACCTGCTTGCCTAAAAAGGCAGATTTATAACCCAGCCGAGTCCTCTGAAATGGAGAGGTGTCTTGACTATTACTTCATGAAAACAAGGCACCCAAAAAGCTTTGTCTGTAATACACAGGCTGTGACTTCCTGGTCCTTTATTTACAATGCTGCTGTTAGGTTTTCCTAGAAGAGCCAGGAGCAACACTGAGTCCCACGCATCCTCTGAAAGCACCCTTGTGTTTGTGCTCGGGGCCATCCCTGGTCAGAGGGGACTCTCCCTAGTGCGTGTGGGGTCCCTGCATCCCAGATACAGCAGCACCTATGAAAAGCAGGAGTTACTAGAACTCCTTAGTGCCTTTATTAGCATCCAAGTTAAGTCCATTCCATTAACGTGGCTCTCTTGCTGCTGCAGCAACAGCCCCCTGACTGACAGAGCCTGAGCAGACGCATCATTCAGAGCTCAGCATCTCATATTCACAGGTAAAGACTCAATGGGACAGCATACGTTGCTGCTGCTTCCTCAGCCATCTACCACCTGCTCGAGGAGCCAGCTGGAGCTACAAGCATCCTGTGCTCACTCCATGCTGTAGGATCCTCTTGAGGCCCTTAAACCCTCCTGCCAGAGCCTCTTACCTCAATAATATCCGCTGCTGCAAATTTGGGAGAAAACAGCACATTCTGGGAGGCACCTTCTCTGCTGGATACGGCACCAGAAGGACTGGGAACAACCACTTCTGTTCTCACCTCAGGTAAAATCAAAATAGAAGAAGGTTTAATGTCTGGGATCATGTCTGCAAACCAGTCCAGCTCAGGGTCTTGCACAGGTTTCCTCTTCACTTTGATTGTGAATTCTTCTCCTAGGCTGGAGTCTGATGAGGACTTCAACCTTTCCTGAAAGGTCATTTTTGGCAGCACAGTTTCTTCCAGTTGTTCCTGGTCATCCCACTTGTCGTTGCTCCAGCTGTTCCCATGGCAGGACTTTGCGGGTGGACTCAGTCTGAGGCTTTTGAATTCTTTGCTCAGTTGCTGGGTGCCTGGTGGAGGCCTCGGCCTTTCAACAGCATCAGCTTGTGTCACAGTGATGCAGTTTCCCGAGGACAGGTCAGGACTGGGGCTGCTGGGCTCAAAGTCATCCCAAGGCTTCTCATCCACATTGCGTTCTGCAAAGTAAGGTCTCATACTGCCCTGTGGCTCTTGGAGCTGGATTTGAATGTTCACAGTTTTCTCTGTGTCTGTCTCCTCTGGCTCACTCCAGTCTGGCCATTCTTCCACGGGCTTTTCAGAGGTAGTCAAAGAGTTCCTGCTGCTCCCTAGCATATTAATGCTTCCAGGAATTCCATTCAGGGGAGACTGAGCATCTTGCTCACCTGTGGAGGACAAAGGTGTTACACACATAGAGACAGAATTGGGCCTAGGCCTCCTGGCCACTGCAGGTACCACCTGGCAGGGAACTAAGCTGGCGGTGCTGATGTTCCCATACTTCAGTGCTAAGTGTCTCTTGCATTTGAAGGCACGGCCACCACCCTGCTTCCACAGGGCGGGCAATGGCAGCTGAAAAACCATGGGAGTAACCTGGGCCAGCTGCTGAGGGGGGAGAATGAGCTGACCTGGAAAGATCAATGTTTCTGCCAAGCTGTGGGAGATGATAAAAGCACAGCAGAGAACCTGCTGTAAGGAAAAGGGAATCCAAGGCCAGCCAGCAGTCTCTGCATATCGTACTCCAAAGTAACTTCCCCCTAGGCAGTCAAAGGTCACACTCTCCTTCCTTCATTGTTACCTTTCCTGGGTCACTGAAGTTCTTTCATATCACCAATTAACATCTTTTCTAGCAATGTTTCATCTTTAGGACACTTAATTTGTCAGAAGGAAGAGCTAGGGCAAAGTCTTACAAGTCTTACTTGTCTTTAAAGCCAGAGGATTGTCCTGTCGCACAGAAAACTTCTTGACAGGTACAGTGACAGAGACGGGGAACACAGTAGAATTCTTGAAAGGCCGAGTGGTTCGGTTCCTCTGATTGCTTGTGATGCGACGAGGGGAGTCTGCAGGGATGAAAGGAAAGAAAGGACACAGCCTTTACAAGGTGCGCTGTCAGTCCTCGCTGAAGCACCCACAGCATTGGAACAGCTGTAATTACACTATCGATGAGCAGTACTGACTGAGGGCTGGAGCAGCCTCCAACAGCAGCATCACTGGAGCACGCACTGCTCCTCTGGTCCTGCTGCCCATAGCTCTTGCCAGTGCTTGCTCTGGGCACCTGTAAATGCTCAGTGTTTGCTGGCATGTTCTTTAAAGAAATACATAACAAACAAACTGATCAGGATCAGAACAGATGCTTAAAAAAAATGCTCTCTGCCACCTGCCTGGCTCCAAAATCGCAGCTTCTGTACTGCACGGCATCACAACTCCCCGGTATCTGCCTCTGATACAAAAGCACATGCACCTACCCTGGCCACCAAGGCATGAGCAAAGCAGCTTGTGTGGCAGCCTCCCTCCTGTCGCAGTGGAGGTGAGGCGGCTGGCAGGCTCTGAAGGCCACGCTTCAAAGCAGTGCAGGGTAGTTTTTTCCCTGGGCCAATGATGCCAGCATGGTGAGCACAGAGTTCCAGTTCATTTCTCAGAGCTGTGGCAGAGGGTCACCAGCCTCTCTGGGTGAGGGGAGGCCCTCTTGCCACCACCCCAGAAGGGTGCAGGTGGGGCCGGTGCTGCATCTGCTGCCCCAGTGCTCACCCGTGTTCCCTTGCAGCCAGAGGCATGTGGCCTGTGGCCCTGGAAAGGGCAGAATTGACACTCAGAACGCACCCCCTCCCCAAACTGCCCTTGATTAAAGGCATCTGTTTAGGGGCTTAAACAACCAGCTTACTAAGCCTCACATGTTCAGCCTCTAGTGCTGTTTTGCAAGTTGTCACTTGCATACGAGGACAAAGGGGGTTGGTCTGTTGTTTGGTAATATTTTTAAATACATTCTGAAAAGTAAACCTGATTTCAGCACACAATCCAGAGGGTTTTATTTACTGTGGCCTACTAAAACAACATAAAGCGGGATAATGCAATGAGCCATCCAGAGATTTTAATAACAGGTAGAAGCTGTCAGTACACGTGATCAGGAAGAAAACCCCTGTGCTTCAATTGCTCTGTCGTGCATTGCATTTGGTGTCTGCGTGTCTAAAGCGGAACAAACACCAACTCCTCCCTCCTGTTCCAAGCATTCTATGAGTTTGACTATTCAGAAAAGCTTTCCCTCAGTGCACTTGGTTCCAAGTTATCTAGCGGGTGCAGGGACTGCTTTCTTCACGTGGATTAGATGAAAAGCCTCCTGAGAGCTGAGAGAATAGGGAAGTTCGTATTCCTTTTCCAATCTACAAATAGAAATTGGAGGGAGAGGATAAAATCGGCTATTTTTAAATCCGTGAAAGACAGAAGGAATCTTAAACATGGATAAATATATAGGTGCTGTAGAAGGACAGTGCAGCTTTTCCTCCAAAGACAAATACACACTTCATCTCCTTTGTATCATCACAGATACTTAAAGATGAAGAAGATGACACTTAAAATTTTTGTCCCCCATATATTTGGGCCCCTCACCACAAGAAGGATGTTGAGGCTCTGGAGCGAGTCCAGAGAAGGGCAACAAAGCTGGTGAAGGGGCTGGAGAACAGGCCTTATGAGGAGCGGCTGAGAGAGCTGGGGGTGTTTAGCCTGGAGAAGAGGAGGCTGAGGGGAGACCTTATCACTCTCTACAACTACCTGAAGGGAGGTTGTGGAGAGGAGGGAGCTGGCCTCTTCTCCCAAGTGACAGGGGACAGGACGAGAGGGAATGGCCTCAAGCTCCGCCAGGGGAGATTTAGGCTTGAGATTAGGAAGAAATTCTTCACAGAGAGGGTGGTTAGGCATCGGAACGGTCTGCCAAGGGAAGTGGTTGAGTCACCGTCCCTGGAGGTGTTTAAGGTTAGGGTAGATGAGGTGCTTAGGAGCATGATTTAGGGAATGGTGGGAATGGTTGGACTCGACGATCCAGTGGGTCTCTTCCAACCTGGTCATTCTGTGATTCTGTGATTTCCTACACTTAAAATACTTCCATATAACTTACAGTATCAATTCCGCAAAGAGTCAGCAGCTGGTTCAGAATTAAAATTTCACTGCCAATTATCTCTTTTTCTATTAACCTGCCATCAGCAAAAGATTAATCCAAGGAATTATGCCTATGTTGTCTGAACAGAATGGGCAAGAATCCCGAGAGCACTCTGACCGCCTCGTTTACCTTCTGGGGAGAGATCAGCAGTCTTCATGAAACTTGGCGCGGAGCTTTTGAAAATCTTTGTTCTTTCTCCACCTACAACTACTTCAGGGCCAAGCAGGGAGACGAGAACTGCCAAGCTGTGCAGTGTTATCGCAACGATGGAGTCACTGGTATCGCGAAGGCCCAGCAACACCTGCACCCAGAACACAATATTGTTACCAAGAAGAGACAACTCTGTTTTACAATGTTATATCTGCAGCACATTTCATTTCTGTGATCTCCCACACCTCTTGGTAGAGACCAGACATTATTCTGTACCATAAAATGAGCCTTCTGCTTTGTGTTACAAGCTAAGGAGTGTGGCTGATTCCAGTGCCTGCCACATGCTGGACTGTCCCCGCAAGGCACCCTGCGCTCAGACTGACTGCATCTTGGCTCCTGGCAGCTGTGGGGTGGGACAGGAACAGCCTCTTGCTGTGAGGCTATCGGACAGAGGCTTCAGGTTTAACAAACCCAGCACTCCTGATCGGGCTGGGCAGAAGGGTCAGGGTTTGCCAAGAATGGAGGTTGCAGACTGGCCAGCCTTGTGAAATCCCAACTTCAAGCTAAGAACCAACCCCAGCCATAGAAATCCCATCTTCTAGGATATACCACGTATTGTTTCGCTGTCCTTAACCTGTGGCAATATGATGTTTTTCAGCTCCTCCTGTGAGAACAGTTCCGCGTAGGCATGAATGTGAGACAGCAACACCATTCGCACATGCTCCTCGTGAACCTCAAACAGCTTCAGCAGCACAGGAATGACATGCGTCTGGAACAAGGCTGGTGACAGGAGGCAGCTGGTCTGGCTTTCTCCGTTTTGCTCTAGGGAAGAGAGGTGAAGATGAGAAGAAGCTGCTGCCACAAGAGACAGCTCACCCAAAAGCTACTCGCCGAGAAACCACCACAGCCCAGATCTCGAGTGTCACCCCGCTGCCAGGGCTGATTCTGTGTCACCTGCTGACGCAGCTGGGATGTCAGAGAACGTGGGAGGGAGGAGAGGAACACCAGCTCACTGGCAACGGCTCTGAACAGCAACGGACAGACACAAGACAGACGCTGCTTGGCTGAAACGCCAGCAGCTGTTTAGGATGAAACTAGAAGAGTGGGGAGGCAAACAGCACAGACAGTGAGAGATGGGGACCCAGCAACATGTGCCGAATGCCCCTTACAGAGGAGAGAGACCAAGCGCCCTTTACAGGAGAAAAACTGCAGTGGCAGAAGGGAAAAACAAGAAAAGGGATATACAAGAAGCCACTGGGAAGCCTGGGGTGAGGGGGTGGGAGACACGTAAACCTGAGAAAGGGCCCAGGCGATGCCAAGTTCTCCTCCCAGCATCAGCAGAGCAGTGGAAAGTACTGCAAACAGGAGAGCACACACAACTGTCCTTTCCAGTTCTGTATGTTGCAGTATTTGTTCTGGTTAAATAAACACCACTATTCCCTTGGTCCAATGGAATGACTGCTCTGAATTCATTCCAAACTCATCAGTAATAATAGTGAAGAGAGAAATTTTAAAGGTTACCTTTCTTTGGACCCAGCAGATGAGGAAGAAAACTCTTGACAGCTACAGGTTCAGCAAACACGAGTTGGTTGAGTAGAAGAGGCACCAGCCGTGACGCTATCAGCTCCTCTGACAAGCCAGCCACCCTGTCCAGCAGGAATCTGTATTCCAGGAGAGAGCAATTGATATCAAGGCAGCCTTTACAACTGTTTCCCTTAATATTGCTGTCCCCTCTCTTTGTGTCTGCTTTATCTGGTAGAGACAAGTCCCACTGCAGCCTCTTCCTCAGCCTGCACACTGACCTAGAAGGAAGTAATTCTGAAAGAAGCAGCTTCATACTTGCTTCACTTACTTGAAAAATTCAGTTTTTTCCTCCTCAGACTTTAGTGTTAAAGTCTTCAGAAAATTCACAACTTCCAGAAAATCATTCCTAAGCACAAAAACATACATTATCAAGCTTTAAACCAGCCACCACTAAGAGTCCGCAAATCCTTCATGTAGTAAGCAGAACGAGACAGAGGGACACAAGTCAAATTCTGGTGGCCCAAGAAAGCCCGCAGGGGAGTCTGACCTGGCAGCTGTGCCTGCACGGTGCTGCGCTCGCGAGTCAGCGATTCACAGGGCAATGTGGCACCAGCCACCACTGCCCCTTTCCTGGGCCAATGAGCAGAAGTGCCACCCCGGGAAGCACTCGGGTGACAACAGACACTGCTGTCTCTTGGAGCCTCCTTTGCTCCAGGAGTATCACAAACCATTTTATTTTCCAGAGTGTTTCTCCCACCTGCCACAGGCTTGGGGAGATCCAGCTGACTGTGGGTGACCGAGGGATAGAGTTCTGTCACAACTGCTAGGTCAGCACCTCAATGGGAAGGCTGGCAATGCTTTCTAAATTTAAGGAGTCTCTTTATCAAAGATCCCTGTCAGACATAGGGATTAAGACTGCACTTCCCATCTGATAAGTAATACACCTTCACAAAATTAACACATTTGCAATCAGTATCAAGACATAGCAAGAGAGGCAGGATGTTCCTTTCCTTACCTGAAGAACTTGTGAGACAACAAGCTGGACAGTGGTGGGCGACACTTTGGATCTGGATTCAGCAGTGTAGAGTGCACAGTTTGCTGAAAGCTGGAGAGAATATCTGCTGAAACTGAAAGCCAGAGCACCTACAGTTAGATTCCTCTCTCATGCTGAACAAGCTATGTTCAGGAGTCCTCTCCCCTCCCAAAAGCTTATTTTTAACAGCAATATTTGACAGCAGAACAGCTTAAATCCATCCCTAAAGGAAGGGGAAACAGCATTTCCATGTGTCTCCCTAGGCTGCTTGGCTATTGGGGCACCAAGGAGTGCTACTGTCCTCCAAGAAGCTTTGGGCTCCCTCTCCGCCAGAAGGCAGCGGCTCTTGCTGCTCTGTGGTTCACTCCATCCAGCACTCGCATCCACGTCCCCTGACGAGGTGGCTATGGGACAGGACCAAGCGAGCTCTGGCTGCTGCAGAGCAGGCTGGTAACCTCCAGCCACACGGGGCCACGTTCAAAGGCAGGAAGAGGGGAATAAAGGAGAGGGTGAAGCCTGTATTTTAACCTAGCAAACATGAAGAACAGTGGCCACTGCACATCTGCCAGCTGTGACAAAAGGCTCAGTCGACACAGGCAAGGACTAAGCTAGAGGCCTATTGATAACGAAACAAGCACATGTCATTCCTCACCCTGATCATTTAGGACTGTCAGAAGAGTTTCAACCATTGTTCCAAATGCGTAGGCATCCCTTGCATGCCCATAGCTGTTGGGCAGGATTTTGAAATCTGCAGACTTAAAAAAAGGCAAAAAAAAGCAAAAAGGTCAGCAAAGCAGGAATTTATGAAATACTTGAGTTTCCATCAATCTATCTTTTCCCCACTCCAGTCTCAGATTTTTTTTATAGCACCAAAGCTCTACTAGGTACTCTACAAGCAGAACATTACACTAAAAAGACCTCCACTGGGGAGTTTATAACCCACATCGCAATGAAACAATTCCCCCGTGAATGCAAGCAGCAACTGCAAGTCAACAACCAGTGCTTCTATGGGAACAGGTGATAATTAGAGAAAGAGCTCCTCTCCTTCAGCATCTCATGGGACACTCAATGGACAGGAGGTAAGTTAATAAGTAAAAAAGAGGCTGTTGTAGTTGAGACCTGCACAGCCATGCGACCATGGGCATCTGGGCAATCCCAGCAACTACTCTGAAAATTTTGCAAAGCCTTGGTGATTTGGAAGCATTAAAGCTGCAACAAAAAGTGTTTGAAAAAATATTAAGAGAATCTGCTGTCCCATCACTAATTCAGAATTTCAGGCCCTGTGCCCAACACCATTCCCAAACCAGGGATGGGAGGGGGGAAAAAGAAAAGAATAAATCTCAGGTATTATCCAACAGCTGCTTCCTCCCATTCAGGTTTGAAATTAGAGGGGGGAAGGTTTAGATTAGACAGTAGGAAGAAATTCTTAATGATTTGGGTGGAGAGGCCCTGGCCCAGGTTGCCCAGAGCTGTGATGGCTGCCCCATCCCTGGAGGTGCCCAAGGCCAGGTTGGATGGGGCCTGGAGCCCCTGATCCAAGGGGAGGCGTCCCTGCCCACGGCAGGGCATTGAAACTGGGTGGACTTTAAGGTTCCTTCCAACCCAAACCATTCCACGCTTCTACAATTCTGTGTTACTCACCATCTCCTCACAAGGGATGGACGACTGGTCTCGTACTGACTTGACATGACAGAGGAACTGGAAGGAGAAGGAGAGACATGAGCTGCCTCAATCCCTCGTCTGTGCCCAGCACAGGAGACAGGCTCCTTGTCCCCTCAGCTGCCATCCAAGGCCACCTGTGCTTTGCGCTGCCCAGAGCAGAAGCACAAATGGACCAGGTGTGAAACACAAGGCTGACAGAAGGCAAACTTGGGGCATCACAGCCAACTCATCCCTTCACTCCTTAGTCCTACTGTCCTGCATGATCCAGCTCGACAGGGAAATGACTTCATGACCTCCAGCAGTCAGGTTTTACTGCCATGCTTTTGCATTTCTCTGCCCCACCACACACAGCATTTATGTTTCTGTGTGATCGCCTCTGAAATGCAATAGTTGCCAGGGACACTTGATGCAGTATGTGAAGGATTTGTGGATCCACTGGAAGAAAAGGCAACGTCCACCCACAGCACAGCGCCAGGCTGCAGCAATGACTGCGCAGTGTGCAGCAGAAATCTAACCAGGAATTTTTCTGCCAAGACCAATGGAAGATGCCAGTGTGTCATCTAAATGACTTTTCCTATCAATTAATTTTGGCCTGGACCTTCCTGCTTCATACTACAGCTTTGTCTGATTTTTGTTTGTTTTTAAATCAGTCCAGAGGAGCAAAGATTTCTCACTCCCCTCAGTCTTAACCTACCCTCCAGCCAGCAGCCTCCCTTAGAAGAGCAGCTGCTGCTGGAAATTTGTTTCTGTTTGTGTAGATGATGTAGTTTATAATTACAGCATCCTTAGAGCAAAGATCCAGCTCAGCTGGAAGTGAGCCAACACAATTAATAGTGAACTCAAGAAACTGGAAGGACTTATGCCTTCACACCCACAGAGCTTCCATGGGCCAGAAGCCCTCTCCTGAGCATCCGAGCGTGCACTTTGCTCTGCTCTTACCTCCGGGGTGGCTTCACTGAAGTTACAGACTGTTTCCATTCCTCCCAGCTTCCAGTGTCCATCATCACTTACAAACACGGATGATAGACAGACATTGTTATGCGTTAGGCTTCCCTGAAAGATTAAAAAAAAAAATTTAAAATGACAGATTTGGGGATAAATGAAGATGTAAAAGCTTAATCAGTGCTAATTAGGTGCTGCAAAGAACTAAGGAAAAGCAGCCAGAAAACACACAGTTCTAAAGGCCCTTTGGGAATCCACAGGTGACTCACAGGTTTCAGGCAGAAGGGCTGGGGTTTAGAGGAGACAGAGCTCTACGTGTCACAGCCCTTGCAACGCAACTGTGTCCAGGGAAAACCTCCAACTACGAGCCCAAAGCTGCAGCTGGAGCGAGCATCCAACTGCAGTCCTGCAAAACACACAGTGACAGCACAGGGGAGTGGAGACACCGATCTCTGATGCGTGGCACCAGCCGTAAGTAAATGCCCAGGCCTAGCAATCCCATTTTCTTCAAGGAGGAAGCCCTGCAAGTAGATGTCAATTTATGACTTGAGAACTGCTCCCTCACTTCTGAAACCCCCAACATTTTCAAATGTCCTTCCTCCTATGAAGCAGACAATGATTTTAGCAGTTTCAGCCTAAAAGAACTATGGGTTGTGGGTCCATCTTTTTGTGAAGAACCAGGAACGAGACAGTCATCCAGGCAAACCGAGGTGCAAAGCTCTTCTGCAATGTTTCATGTGGCTCCCACCAAAGCCTGGTGACTGATGCTGGAGGTACCTACCCTGTCGTGGAGGAAGATGAGTGCCAGCAGCACGTCGTAGATCCCTGCACAGATTTCTGCCGAAGACAGCGTTTCCAGGACCATCTCCAAAGGCTTCACACGTTCTGTAACCAGGTGGATCCCATTTGCTTCCACAGTGCAAGAGAGGAAGCGTAGAAGGCAAGGGTGGCGCAAGGTTTTCAGGTGCTTCCAGAAACAGAGACATCTGTTAGATCTCACCCACGGCAGCACTTCAGGCTGCAGAGCTCAGCCTGGTACCTACAGCCACGTTCCCTGCTCGCATTCGCACAGCCCAGCCCCGCTCCACACACTCACTCACTCATTGCAGAACCCTTTATAATACATCGAGATAAAGTCTTATGAGGAATAAATATGGTATTTTGGGTAAGATAAGAAGACTCTGATCTTCTTCAATCTGCAGGACGAGACCAGTACTCCGTAAATGAATGCAGGTATTGCTATCTGAACACCACTTCCCAACGCTGCTCATATCATGCAGTGCACAATGAGGTTCCCAGCTGCTGTCTCCCTTTTTCCCCTGCACCACAGCAGCCTGCAGCCAGGACCAACTTCAGCCTTTTCTCCTATCCCTACTCCTTAAGGGTTTGACCATCATTAACCGATTCCCATCCTTCCATGAGAAAGGAGGGATATCTCCCACAGGTCTGTCCCAGGCCTGCTTTCTACAGTACCTTGGCAGCTTTATTAACCTTATCTTCATTCTCTCGCTTGTAGACAAAGACTGAAGCAAGTTTGCCATCCTGCAGCACGGCTGGATAAATGGCATGTCCAGTTGGCAGTGTGAACGGCGGCTCTTCCAGCACGTAGCTCTTTAAAGCGCTGTTCTCTGAGCCCATCACTTGCCGAGTTCGGCCGTTGTGAAGGTTCCCTCTTGATGACAAACAGGCTTTTGGGTGAGGAAAGGTTTTTTTCAGACAGACTCAGTCCTGGTGGGCACTGTCCACTTCACCTTCAGAGCATTTTCTGAAAAGCATGAGACAACCATGAAGAACATCCTCCTGCCAGCATCCCTGCCTTCAGTGTAAGTACAAGAATAAAATCCCCATTCGCTCTAAAAGAAACCAACTCTCCATGAAAAGTTTCAGATCAGCAGGTGAGCAGCTCTCACTGTGCAGCTAGGATTGTGCTGGTGCCTGTGCCCATGTCACCAGCTCTGCCACACAGATGAACAGACAGTATAGCACCCACAACAAAAAAAATCTACCAAATCCAGGACCCACCAACAGCCCCAATCACACAGACACCTACTCCACAGGTTTAATTCAGATTAAGCCCAGACAACCATGAGGAATTGTGATGCCTTAGGGCACCTGAAGCCCCCAGCCACTCCTCCAAGCCACAGAGGCCTCCAGTGAAGCTGCAGTCAGGTATCCTCCTCCAGCAGTTTGCTTCCCCCTCGATTACCTTTTTTCCATCTGACAAATATTCCAACTGCCTGCCAACGCTTCCATCCTCCTGCAACCTCTGTCACAAAGAGGCTGACACAGATTTTTCTGCTGCTTCCTGGTGCACAGAACTGGTAAAATGAACACGCTGATTGCAGAGGCTCTTTCAGAAAACATTGACCGAGCATATGCTCTGTAATCAGCCTTGTGATGGCAGGTGACAGGTGCAGCCCTGAACACTGGTCTGCATACAAAAGTTAGCAAACAAGCTTTAGTAGTGAGAGAAGAAGCAAGCAACATCTCACCTCAGGTCTTAGGAAAAATGGTGAAATAAAGTTGCCCATCCCAAATATTTTTTTTGCAACTGGAGAATCTCTTTATGATGGTGATTTCCAGCCATGACCTGAGGCTTCAGGAGGGCAATAACATAGGCATCTCTCTGCTCCCAGACAGAGCTGGTTCTAGCAAAGTAGCTGCTCTGGTCCCTCTCCCATGTCTCCCAGGAGCTCCGAGGTCAGCAACGCTCGTGGCCTTCTGAAGGGAGAGCTGCTGTTATGGTTCCCTGCCTTCTATCCACTGCTTCCATTCCATACTGGTTTTCTCAGTGATTGCCTCTCTTTCCCCAGAGCGTCTCATGATCAAAACCGGCATGGTCTGATCCTTTTATTGAATGTAAATATGCCAACTGCACAACCCACTAGGCAGCGAGCACACTGGGAATGAGCAGAACGCTGCCTCCTTAATATGCTCCATAAAAATTGTTGTCCACCCATCATTTAATTGCCTTCATTAGCTACCTGTTCAGCAACAAACAACTAGTTACACCTCTACATGGGAATAAGGAACCCTGAGAGCACATTCAAACTGCGAACCAGTTACAGCTCTTTGCTCACGGATGTGCACAACCCCTAACCCTCCAGGGTGCACCAAGAGTGAGTGCAACAACCACTGCAGCCTGAAACTGTGGAGTTTTTTCAATCAAGCCTAAAATCTGATGCCAAATTAACCACAGAACCAAAGTCTCTCCCTTCCAGTGTCAGAGACAGATCTGTACCTTTTCAGGACCTATTTCTTTAATTTGACCTTTAAGAAATAAAGAGGAAGTTACAGATGCCTAAACGACAGCTTCCCAGCACTACGCAGTGGGACTAAGACACGATGCAGCACTTGCACGCATTTCTAAAGAAGACTTTCTAGTGAACTTGTCACAAAAGTGCGAGCTCGAGCATGACAGCCAGCGCCAAAGCAGCGTCCCTGTTCCAGGTGGGCCCTCAGTGGGAGACCAGCAACTCTCGGGATCAAACACCGAGCACCTCGAGGCAAGTGGCTTCTAACAAACAAGCAGTGGCAGCAGCCTGTGGAACTGCAAGCTGCTGTTCTCAGGAACCACATTCTCAGGAACACTTCAGCCTCACTGCTGTTTGGTTTCTTTTCTGTCTCATAGCACTCCAAAAGACGCTGGGTTTTGAAACTGCAGCGGGCAGAAGCACTTGCAGCAGGGTGTGCTAAAGTAAGTCACACAGCTGCACTGTGCAAGGACCATGGGCGCTTTGCGGGTTATGAGCACAACCCATGTTATAACCCTTCTCATGTTATAACCCTTTAATGCCTTATTTTCAAGAAACTTTACGCACGAGCGTCAGCTGTAACATATAAAATCATAGAATCATTATCACTAAGTTGGAAAAGACCTAAAGATCATCGGCTCCAACCATACCTATCCACTACTAAATCACATCCCCAGGCACCTTATATATCCACCTTTTAAACCCCTCCAGGGATGGGAACTCATCCACCTCCCTGGGCAGCCTCTACCCCTGCCCGATAACCCTTTCTGTGAAGAAATTTTTCCGAATGTCTAATCTGAACCTCCCCTGCACAGCTTGAGGCCATTCCCCCTCGTCCTGTCACTGTCACTTGGGAGAAGAGCCCAACACGCACCTCTCTGCAACCTCCTTTCAGGTAGTTGTAGAGAGCAATAAGGTCTCTCTTCAACCTTCTTTTCTCCAGGCTAAACAGCCCCAGTTCCCGCAGCTGCTCCTCATAAGACGTGTCCTTCACCAGTTTCGTCGCTCTTCTCCAGACACCTTCCAGGGCCTCAACGTCTTTCTTATCCCGAGGAGCGGCCTCCCCAGCGCCGAGCGCACAGGTGCCGCCGGAGGAGGACGAGGCGCAGGTGGGAACGAGCCGCTCGGCTCTGCCCCGCGGGACAGACTCGCGGCGGCGCCCGCACCCGCCTCTGAGAAGGACTCTCGGGCGGAAAAAAACCCGCCTGCTGGAGGGCGACCCCGCTGCGGCCCCCCCGGCCCGGGCCGGGGCGCGAACCAACCCCGCGGGACCCGGCTCATAGAATCAGAGAATCACCAGGCTGGAAGAGACCCACCAGATCGAGTCCAACCATTCCCATCAATCACTAACCCATGTCCCTCAGCACCTCGTCCACCCGTCCCTTAAACCCCTCCAGGGAAGGTGACTCAACCCCCTCCCTAGGCAGCCTCTGCCAGGGACCAATGATCCTTTCCGTGAAAACATTTTTCCTGATGTCCAGCCTGAACCTCCCCTGATGCATCTTGAGGCCATTCCCTCTCGTCCTGTCCCCTGTCAGAAGAGGCCAGCTCCCTCCTCTCCACAACCTCCTTTCAGGGAGTTGGAGAGAGCAATGAGGTCTCCCCTCAGCCTCCTCTTCTCCAGGCTAAACACCCCCAGCTCTCTCAGTTGCTCCTCATCAGGCCTGTTCTCCAGCCCCTTCCCCAGCTTCGTTGCTCTTCTCTGGACTCGCTCCCGAGCCTCAACATCCTTCTTGTGGTGAGGGGCCCACAACTCAACACAGCATTCGAGGTGCGGTCTCACCAGGCCGAGTACAGAGGGAGAAGAACCTCCCTGGACCTGCCGGTCACACCGTTTCTGATCCAAGCCAAGATGCCCTTGGCCTTCTTGGCCACCTGGGCCACTGCTGGCTCACGGTCAGCCGGCTCATGCTCAGTTCGCTGCGAAGCAGCCCCGCTGCCCCTGCCGGAGGCTCCCCCCGTGCCGAGCGGCGGCTCCCGGGGAGGAGGGAGCCCGGTCCCCGCGCCCCACCTGCTGCCGCCGTGCCGCCTCGCTTCCGGCCCCCGGGCTCCCGCTTCCGGCCTCCGGACTCCCGCTTCCGGCCCACGGGCTCCCGCTTCCGGCCCCGCCGTCCTGGCGGGCGGAGCGGCGCCCGCGCGCCTCGCGCGCCCCCTGGAGCCAGGCGGGGCGGCCATCTTGCGCGGGTGGCGGCCCGCGAAGCCGCGGCGGCCATTTTGGTTGAGGGCGACTCTGCCCTCCCGCCGCCCCGACCCCTCCGTCCCTCACAGAGTCACAGAATCACCAGGTTGGAAAAGGCCCTCAGGGTCATCGAGCACAACCATTCGTACCAACCACTAAACCCTGGCCCTCAGCACCTCATCCACTCGTCTTTTAAACGCCCCCAAGGATGAGATATTTTAGATACCCCCCTGCCATCCGCATCCTGCCCCTCCTCTCCCTCCTCCTCCCTAGGTTCAGACTAGAGATCAGAAAGAAATTTATCACCGAAAGGGTCCTTGGGCACTGGCAGAGGCTGCCCAGGGAGGTGGCCGAGTTCCCATCCCTGGAGGGGTTTAAAAGATGGGTGGATGAGATGCTGAGGGACGTGGGTTAGTGATTGATAGGAATGGTTGGGCTCTATGATCCAAGAGGTCTTTTCCAGCCTGGTGATTCCACAATCCCTGCATCCCAGCCCTCCCCTCGGCTCCTCTTGGAGGGCCCTGCAACACCATTAAAACTAATTACCCTCCTTGCCGCGCATAAAGCAGCCCCAGGGAGAGGTTTCACAGGAGGGTTTTGGACAGCAGAGCGAACGTGGAAAGGAATTGCTCTCGTGCGGTGGGAGGTCTGGGCTTTTCACACACAATTTTCATGTCGCCAGCGTTATTCCAGTTCCGTGCAGCGCCAAGGCATTAGGATGTGGTTTGTTTGGTCCCTTTGAACGGGGCGCTTGGAGTGAGCTGGGCCAGCAGCACAACCCTGCCCATGGCCTTGTCTAGACATGGTTTTAATGGCACCGGCAGCATCGTTGAACAAAGGTGGTCTGAGCTGCGTTTGCTCCCTGGCTGGCTTTAGAAACCGAATTCCACCAGTGAAGCCTGCGTTACGTTTTGTGCTGTCAAATCTGGCAAGAACTTCGTAGAATGTTCTTTAGCAATTCACTCTGTCCCCCTTTCCAGCCAAGCCTTCCAGTTCGTGCCCAGAGTGTGGACCCTGCCAGGACTCGCTCATGCTGGAGTCCCCTCAGCACAACAAAGCCCCATGTGTCTGGACAGAAAAAGTGATCCCCGCAGATCCACGCTCTCCCCACAACTCCGCTCAGCTGAGCTTCAGGGTCCGTTCAGGCAAGCAAAGGGGAAAGGTTTCCTATGCTGCTGCACGCTGAAAAGTCTCTAAGGTGGCCCAGGGGGTAACAGGCAGTTGTGCCAAGACTTGTAACTTCATGTGCAGTACAAGGGGAACTGTGGGCATTCCTCACCAGTTTGTTCAAGGGCAGAGCTGTGCATTTGTGTCCTCTGTGTGCAGGTGTGTCTGTGGTGGAGGAAAGGCAGAAGACTGGGAGACCAGGACAATTGCCGGTAAAGACAAAAAGATTTGTAATAATCAACCACTGATACCTCCTGCACGTGGCTCTCAGAACAAAAGCAAACCTGGGTTGCTCTACGTCATTTACGGCATATTTGCTGGGCTGCCCTGTGGAGAAGCACTCTTTCCCTTTACCTGCTTTTCCTATGCGAGTCTGATGTTTCACTCAAACCGAAGAGGTGCTGAGGCACACACTCTTCTCAGGGCCTTGTGCTGGGTGCTGTACAGACACAGGAGCTGGGCTTCTGTCCTCCCAGCACTCCTGTTTGCCTTCCCTCTGAACACCCAATACAGGCTCCTCCAGAGAATAACTGGGGACCTGACAAGGTAGGTGTGAATCCCTTTCCTTCTCCTTCAAAGGCAGAAGAAGAAAGAGTAGACAGGGAACTAGCAGGATCAGAGAGCTCTTAGCAAGTGCCTCATTAGGTTTATTTAAGTTGACTGGGCAAAAAAAGATTGGCATAGTGGGGAGACAGACTGCTATAAACCGTGGCAGAAGCTGGAGCAGAAAACATGCTCTTTGGAATAGAGCCTGTGAGGCTTAGGACAGCAAGGGAGCAGCAGACTGGTGCAGCTGCTATCTGCACTGTAGAAATGTTCCCCAGCTCTTCCTCTTCCAGGCCAAAAGTGGGAGGTGGTGCTGAGGTGATGCTCCCAGAACCAACCTGAAATGCAGCCGGTACCTTTTCCAGAGATGTCCTCCTGCTGCATAGTCATGGTCGTTGCAGCTCCCTATTAGTAGCACTTTGCTGCTAAGGATGGTTCTCAAGCACTCAATTTCCTAGTAAACAGAGATGCGTTTGGGGATGAGGACCCCAATATTCCAACTCCAAAAAGTCCATAGGATACCATGAGGGAAGTTTCTAGGTGGAGTGGTTGCAAACATCACCTTCTGCCCATGAACTACGTGCACTGGAGCAGGCTCTTCACTGCCCGCGCAGGCAGGCAGCTCCGGTACCTCTCCTGCTGCCTCAGCGCTCTCTCCTGAACTGCAGATAGGAAAAATGAGCAGGTCACAACAACCTGAAGGGCTGGCAGTTGCAACATAATATGCACCAATAAATCAGCTTCACAGTATGTTTTTCAGCTTGCGAATGTCATGGAAGGAATGAAGGCTGTTGCTATTCTCAGCCTTCTCCCACGAGGAGTGGGCAGTGGAGCTTTCCAGGAGTGTATTGCTGGGATTCTGCTAAGGAACTAGCCAGAGGGGCTTGAAATCTTTTGCATCTCGACAGAGCTTGTCCTTCTTATTCCAGAAGAAGATACATCTTGTTCCTGTTTAATTTAATCCAGAGTGGATTAAAACAAACAGCACTGTGGCAGTCTTATATCAGAATGAAACGCACATGTTAAACTGTTACCAGACAGCCCCCCCCACACACCTATGGCTAAAAGACTTTGAATCGGGTCATTCATAGGCTCTCTAGACCAAGGATATTTGTTTACTTTTCCTTTTCCCCACCCTCTGTTGCCCTAGTAAGCTCCTAAGTACTAGCGTGGTACAAATAATAATTTAAATAAGACCTTGGGCTGCTGCATTAAGTAGAAAGCTTACTGAAATTATATTGTACATCTGCTGAAAGCCTGAGTAATAGCTAACAGACATATGAACTTCTCAGCCTATGCATTGTGCTATTAGCTTTACAGTCTAAATATATTGTACACACCTGCATGACCAAACTCATTAATTCATTAGCAGCAGACTGGGAAAGAGAATACTCTGAGATAGTTAGGGATTGCTTCTGTAGGAAAGGAATAGAGGAGCAATACAAAGTAAGGGAGAGAGACAAAGAAAAGGAGGTAAGGACAAAAGTTGCAAGAGTTGCTAAAAGAAAGCAGATCCCTCCTCGCCCCATTTTATGCAGGATACAGTACTCAGGGACTGAATCCATAAATACAGATAATTAAAAAGTTATCCTACAGGTCAGACTCTCCCATCTCCCTCCAACACCCACAGGAAATGCGATATAGATTGAAAAGTCTATGCGCTCATATCTTTTTTTCCCCTGACTCAGGAACTGTAATTAAAGGGAGAACCAGCCTCTCCTGTATTAGAATATAGCAGCACAGCTGGTTTTCATCTTGGCTAGCAGGCTCTGCCCTCAGGCTACTAAGTGCTGAGTAATTTCTACCAAGCTCTACTTGCAGATAAATGATGTTCTTCTCTTAGCTGCTGCCAGGCAAAGCTACAAATACTTGATCTTTTATTCTTTTCTCATAAACTCCTAGCACTGAATACTAAAAATGCAGCCAGAGATTTTTCCACTGCCATTTACTCTCAGCGTGGTCACAACCGGATTACAATTACAGACACTCACCCATGTGCTGAAGCTCAACTGTAGTTCCTCGTTAACCTGAAGCTTCCAATTAAAGGCTCCTTCAGTTTCATTGATAGTTTGCATATACTCCAAGGAACCACTTCATTATTTTTTTTTCTCCTAAACACATTCCATGAGAAGGGCAACTGCTTTAAATAACTTCACACTAACTTTCTGGAAAAGACTGACGAGCGAGTGCCAGTCTCAAAAGAGAAGCCTGTGTCTGAATATGCAGTTTGGGTAATTTCTCTCACCGCTATAACAACAAAAATATCTGAAAGCTTTTGACTAAATGTGGCACAACTGCTGGGCTGATAAAGCGTGGGACCAGGCTAACAGAAAGAATCTAGAAAGGTACGACACTGGAAACCCACGAGTTTAATTCAAGTTTTCTCTAGTGTTACTCTAGTAAGATCTTACATTTTATAAGAAACTGCATAAGAATTAATTACAAATTGCATAGAAAATGATTTTAAAAATATTAGTTAATCTTGGGAATGCTGTTCTTCCACCTCCCTCCAGTCAGGGAAGCCATGAACACGAAGCCAGCAGAGGGAGGAGGCAGAAAGCTGCTAAGAAATACTATGGCTAATTTTAGAATCATTTCCAGTCATGCAGTATGAAAAGTAGTGAGTAACAGCGCACATAAAATTGCCTGCACACTTTTAAAAGATAAAGTAGGGTTTCAAAGCAATCTTGATTTCAAAGATATTTTTAAAGTACAAGACCAGCAGCCTGTAACTTCCTAAACAGTGCCATGCCTTTGAAGATCCCCTTCCTAGCACATACATCAGTCTTAAAGGATTACTGGCTGCTCTTTCAGTAGTGCCAGCCCTGATGCAAGTCTCTTTTTCTGTTTAAACCAGAAATGAGGGTGTAAAGAGAAGAGGAAATATTCTGCAAATCAACAGCCATTTTTAAAAAATGATGAGGTGGAGGTAGCTTTTCTTCTAAAAAATGAAACTTGGAACTGCTCTCAGCATGTGTGGCAGAGATGGCATTTCTGTGCACTTTCTTCTGTCTGTTCCTGGTGGGCGTACACAGCTTTAGAACAGCTTTAGCCTAAACTTTGTTTGCAAGTAGCATATTTTACAACATGGCTTAATGCAACCCCTGCATTGCAATTCCAGCGTGAAGGTGTCTTGGCCTTTCTCTGCTGCTCAGGTCTGGGAACAGGCAGGACAGGATGCATTTGTATTTTAGGATGGGGAAGCTTGGGCTCTGCGTCTGGATTCTTAACCAAGCTACAGCGTTTTTTCTTGTGCTAGTCCTCAGGATGTGGTTGTCTTCTCTCAGCCCACAGAACTCTATAACGCTATGGTAAAGGTATTCTGTTGTAGCATAGTTTCTAATTTTAAGTGTTTTCAAGCATTTGAACTAGACTGGAAATGTCTGAAGCTCCAGGGGAGTGAATCTGTGCCATCTTTCCGTTGTTAAAGTATTCAGACCCAAGACTGGACTTCTGTAACTACGTGTCAGGGCAGTGCCAGGAGATGCTGAGAACACCGTTTCTCTTACTTAAGTGTTGGAGGGAAACAGGCCATGTTAAACATGCATCACAGAAAGCATTCTCCTTAAATGCCTCCTACAACAAATAAAACATTGGTTAAACACATTCACCACTGCTGACCACACAGGTTTTTATATTTAATAGAAATTAAATTAGTAGCTTAATATACACAATGTGACACTTTCCAGTCCAGTAGCTTTCCAATTCTTGATTTCAAGTCACAGAGCAAATACTGTACAAAAATAACGACAAAGAGCAACCAAAGAGTAAACACTGTCACTACAACACTGGAGCCAGAAAGGCTAGGTTCATCTGAAGCTACACTTGCCAAAGGATACATAACAATGGACCCACTGTGGTACAATCATGCATTACCAAGGGACAGATCTACTGCGAGCCGCTCACGCTGGTTCCTCCAGGGCAGGTGGTGGCATCCTGGGCTGCAGAGCACGCTTTTTATCGTGCTCCGTAGCTGTAGTAGTAAGGTTCATCCGGCCGGTATCCATACGCAGTCGCTGGGCGGCCAGGACCCCCAGGTGCTTGACCAAACCCATCTACTCCGATGCTACAAAAAAAAAGAGAAAGAAACTACAGGGTTTTGTACAGTAGGGAAGGCACGCTAGTGCTGGTGTCTCCAGCTCTTCCTGCCAAGGAGATAATTTTGTGAGGCAATTCTGCAATCCATGTTCCTCTTCTAGCCAGTACTGTTCCATCTCCTCTTCTGTTGTTTGGAAAAGAAACACTGCAGAGAAAACAACACTACTCCTTTTGAGGAAAGGCTATTAGGTCAAATAGAAATTCCAGAAGAGACAGAAGTCTTCTCTCCTATGCTTTTATGGACTTACTGGCAAAAAATTTCACTTCTGTGACTCCATTTCCCTATCTACATGTTAACATGTCTTCAGGAAAGGTTTCAAGCATGCGTCTTGCAAAGGCCATTAGTAACCCACCCTACACAGCACATCTGAATAATCTAACTTCCTTCCTTCAAGACATTTGCGAAGCCCCTAGGAAAATATCAGCTAGAAATGAGAAAGTGAGAATATCTGGCACAGCAACATATTTCAGCAAAGGACAATGTTGCTGGTGGGATACAAGATTGACAGCCAAATGGCAGAACGAATTCATCATATACTGAAAAGCTATGTACTAATGAGACAGAATAATTCATTTTTCATATAAAACAGCATCTTTTACACCTAAAAAGTTTCACAGAAATGCATTAGATACTAAAGCACAAGAATTGCACAGGGAAAAGTGGCACATATTTCATGCTCAACAATATCTCCCATGCAGAAGGTAGAGGAAGAATGAGCATTGCCAAAGACACTGGGTTACTGCCTATTCATAGTTATGTCACTTAACTTCCACTTCGGTAGAGGACAAATGGAAAAGGATTCTGAGTTATTGTCTGACTAAAGATGCATTGAAAGGAGTTGAACTCCCCCTGTGAAGACTGTCAAAATACAAAGAACCAAAGTGCTTTTGGAGTGGAGAAAAGCTGGACCTCATTACTGCCAATTACACATATGGAACATGGGTTACACAACAGCCAGTGCTGGGAAAAAACGACCCATCCACAAGATGTACAATGGATGGGCCCCAGGCCCAGGCCCAGCAAAAAGCTGGCACCGCTGAGTGGCGTGGACTGAAAGGGCTCAGCTCAACTGGCAGGGGACCATGGCCATCACTCTGTCCTTGCAAAGATACTTTCCCTGGATCGTGCCCTTGTGAGCAGTGCTGACTTTCTCAGGACTATAGTTCACTTATGGAATATTCTGATAACCAGGTGAAGGTGAATGGTCTGAGGCTGAGATCTGTCCTCTAAGAGTCAACAAGCCAAACTGCAAAGAAAATAATTGCTTCACCTGAATGTATCTTGAGTAGTGCAACACCTTGAAAGTGCTTTGCTGTTTCCATGTCTGCCTGTCTGTATTTGAATCGGCACTGCCCTTGGTCTGACCGGTCCCGTCAGCATGGCAAAGAGGAGCAGAGGAGCAGCGTAGCCTGCAGTGATGCAGCACTGTGTAACACACACCTCTGGCTCCACACCTTTGCTGGCCACCCAGTCCTTCCTGTATACACTCCAAATCATATTACTCTTTTCCAAGCCCATTATGACATGAGCTGGTGACCACTGAGGCACCTTCTCCAGGTCCCTCTTTTGTCTCTGGCAAAGAACAGCTTTCTCCTTAGCAGGCTTGAAGCTTTAAAAGACTCCTGAAAGAAGGAATTAAGGAAAATCCCTGTTACTTTGTCTCTATCTAACTCTCATCTCCAGGATCACCAAACCCTGCAACTCACCGTAGTCGGAGGATACTCCCTGATTCTACCACTGTTACTGGCTTGCACTTCACAAACTGATTAAACACAGAGGCCTCACGTGGGTTGCCTTTAGGTAGAGCTTGCTGAATACAGGCCATAAAGCTCTTCCAAACAAGCCAACAAGGACCTAGCATGAAGCTGACCAATCTGTTTGACAGTTTAGAAACAAGCAAGTTGAAGAACTATCATAAACAATGCCAATTAGAATTTTCAGTACTGTTAGTACTAGGTAGTTGATAACATACTGAAAGGAGGTATAGTGGGATTCAGAAGTGCAGAGTCCAGTTTCATTGTGTTATTACAAGTTCTCAACACCACACACATAACATTGCAGAGAAACAGGACCCTTAAAGGCTACCTTTAAACTCACTAATGCCATTGGTTTTCTTTCCAAAGATCCTTAAAGCATCTATGGTTTATTTATAATTAAAAGATATTTTAAGAGAAAATACTTCTCTGGGTTTAACTTTCAATGTTTTTTTTTATGTGACCATAACAACATTAGCTGTGGACACGCTGGTTTTTTTACTCATATGGTAGAATAGGGGCTCTTTGCATTTCTGCTAATTCCTGAAAAGTTCATTCTGGAAAGATGGTGTAGGGGAGGGATTGGGCTGTGACTCCAGTATGCAGGGAGGCTGCTGACTGGGAGCCGAGCTCCGAGGGGCCAAGCCTTGGCTGAGGGCAGAGACAGCAGTGGCCACCCTCAGGTTCACGGTGGCAGAGAGGGACACAGCAAAGGCAGCATCCCAAGAGACAGGTCCCCAGGCAGGACTTTCTTCTTAAATGTAAATATGTCTTCTCTTATGCTGCAGCTTCTAGAACTTCTTTTGGTCACTCCTTATGTACTAAAATAACGCTGGGGATTTGGGGAGGGAGGTGCAATAACGATGCTGAGCCAGGAGGTGGCAATGGGTCTCTATCACTGCAGACAGAGCTGTCCCACTGCCTCCAGTTCAGTAATCTTTATTCAAAGAATACTTTTAAACGTATTTAAATTCATAACAAGAGCAAAAGAAAAGATGGTTTCAATCACCTTCTCAGCAAATCATTTTAATATATATTTTTATAAACGTGTAACTAATTAGGTGAAGATCCCTAGAGTTTAAACTTTGAGGAATATCAGTTATTTCCGAATGGTTTAGACATATGTTAGTGTCCTGAAGAAAACTGGAAGAGATGGATCGGCTGATAACTGCTTTGGACAGTTAAAAAAAAAAGTAAAAAGGAACAGAAAAGTCACATTAAAACACCTTGATCAAATCACCACTCTTTCCTATCTAAATATTTCTCTTAAGTAAATGAAGGCTTGTCCATTGGCTTCAGTTTTATGTTAGTGCTTTTGAAACACACTCACTTTGCCTACTTGACTGTTTGCGCTGGCAACCCTAGCAAAAAGCTTGCCCTCTTCCTTGAAGGAAAGGCCACTGAACCCAGGAGGGGAAGGGCAACAAGACAGCAAACACGTGTCTGGAGACTGAAGTCTGGCTTCCTCATGAGGCTGGCAGGCCACGGGCAAGGACTCTCTGCAAGCACAACCTGCGGAGGTGGAGACAGGGGTTTAAAGTCCATGTCCTGATGAATCCTTGCCACTTCATCCAAGAACAGCAGACCAGTAGAGCCAGGAAGACGGTAGCTTTTCGGCTGTAAACATGGGTTGGGTAATTGTGATTCGTGGCCATGTGTTCTTAGATTTATACCAGCAACCAACTTCAAAACACCTAGGAAAAATGTGTTGTTGGCCTTATTTATAGAGCATCTACAGGGAAACTCAGTACTCAGCATGGCATCAGCCTGCCTTCCCAAGGTTAGAGGCCAGTAATTATTCCATCAAGCCAACAATACTCACCCTGAAATTTTCCTCCTATTAGTCAGCCCTGTTCAACTCCACACCTAGCAAGAGCACGTGCAGTACCTGGAGTTGTACGGTGGATACAGACCACACACACCACAACAAACTCCTCAGATAAATAACTGATGCTTTTGCCTTAATCTGCAAACTATTTAAAGCAGTTTTGTCTGACAAAATCACACGCGTGCGCACAGAGAGGTCAATGCTGGCTAACCACACTGTTAAAGCACAACTGTTTTCTTGTGCAGTTTACCACCTCACCTGGAGCTGATGGAGTTAAACAGTGAACAGCACAGCTAATTACTATGTACTGCTAACCTCAGTTGCTGGTTCATTTTGAGACCCTTTAAAATATGAACTGTGTATTTTACCCCTATGCACTCTCTTAATGATTTGTTTTTTTTAGACTGAAATCACTTCCAGCCATCAGTTATACTCGTCGTCTGTACACATGCACTTCTCCAAGCACAAATATTTCTTTTTCCTATTGGTCTGCCAGCCCCTGTCAGAGCAAATTTCACTTTAAACTAAATGCTATGATACTTAAAACCTCTTGGATTACTCAGGCTGCTAGTGTGATCTATGACCTCCCCCAAATGACAGCTGAACTTTCCAGTTTGCTAGTACTGCTGGGGAACTGAAGAACATATGCTGAAGAGGAAAACGTTCCTGATGTGCATGAGTGAGAAGAGATTTCTTAACAGCTCTGCTTATTGATACTTATTCCAATTCATAACATCCAAATTAATATGCCCACCTAAGATATGAGATGCCATGACATAATTTAAAATGTAAAGACCATCCATGTAGCCCCTCACAGCAGGAAGTGCCAGGGAGCACCCTACTCCATCCACAAAATGCTTCCTTTCCTTAACTCCCCTCCTGTGCCCAAAGCCTCTGAGACGAGACAGGCTTTGTAATACGTCTGGAAGACTTGGCAGCCTCAGACAGGGAGCACGCTGCCAGAACCCTCTGCTGAGGGTCCTGTTCAGGTATCTTTGCTGCTCATGAGTGCACAGGGAGAGAGGCTCTTGCTCTTAAGCTTAGTCTGAACTGTGGTACTTGGCACCTGGGAGCAGACTGACCACAAAGCAGCACTGCTTTCTGTAAGCTTTCCTGATGCGATATTCACCTGAGCCCGTCCACACTCACGTTCACACCATCACCGGTGCTGGTGCTGACATACTGCTCTGAAAAGGGAACTAATTCCTTCGGCATAAGCAGGGCCTCAGAAAGGCAAGTCTCCGGGTCACTGGGGAAACCCTTGATCAAAATTATCCCCTTGAAGTCCAACTGGAAATCCCCAGTGGATCTCCAAGGGAGACCAGTGAGAAATACTGCCTGGGAAACAGGCCCGCACACTCACAGAAGAGGCATGAAGTACAGCAAAAATTGTAGCAGACTGAATTGCAAAAGACTGGCTGCCCAGGCAGGCGAAGGTGGACCAGGAAAAGTCTTCACCTTACAGGGTGAAATACCAGTTTAGAAGCTTACACTTCAGGGCTCAAATTCCACCCTTTTCAGCCTATTAGTTTCATGGTTGGAAGCCCAGAATTAAATCACTCTGAAATCACTGCCCACTGAAAGTGAAATTCAAGCTAAAGACATACCTTGCTTCCACCAGAGACAGTAGTTTCATCTGCATTTCTTTTTCATCCTAAACCTGTTCTAAAACTCTGTCAATCCTCCCTCCTTATTCTGCATCAACAAGCCTTATACCAGCTTCACCTGTGAAAGGCACTCAGCTACTCGCTGGGGATACAAGTTTTCTGATTTTATTAAAAACAAAATTTGTTTTATAAAAAAAATCCATACATTTTTAATTCCTAGGTTCTCTGACCTTGGAAAAACTAAGCAAACACTACTCTCAAATCATCAGCAACCCTACAAGATCCTGACAAAGGAAACACACCCAAAGTTCTCCATATACTCAAGTGAGCTGCTGAATGGGTTTATTTGTAGGCATAAATATGAAGCCCCTATTCACACACATGGCACCTTTTCTTGCTGCCACTTATCACACCTGCAGCTTTGCAAAACTGCTTCTGAGTATCAGAGAATGGGGTTTGAATGAGGTCTTCGAGCATCTCTCAAAAGCCTGACATAAGTACAGTTCAGAGAAACCCCTCTGCTTCCACTGTACCTTCTCCCTTTATAAACTTTATGTTATTGCTTCTAAAAAAACACTGTCTTTGTTCTCAAAATATCCCCCACCTCACCCCAGGCAGGCACTCAGGATTTTGCATAGCACATCCTTGAAGTCCTAATGTTTCCCTTCTGTGAATCTACTGACGTGCGACAGCGCTGTTGATAACATACGGTACAGTTACCATCCTATATTGCCATATAAACTCTCATGTCATAAACCCTATAATATAACCTATAATCCCGTATCGAGTTCCTGTGTACAACAGACAAACAAGTTATGTTCAGATGAACACTCAAGGCTGTACTTTTCCCTTCAGGGGTACCTAAGCCATAGAAGTGGTGTATCAGTCTCCAAGATAAGCACAGTATTATAACCTGCACAACTGGGATGCAGTTTATTGTTTATAATGCTTGCCAACAAGAGACGGGAGTTTGCAGCAGCAAAGTCTGTTTTTTCTTTCCTCTCAGTGGGGCTTCTTATTTGTTTGTTTTAAAGTGCTGATGAAAGCAGCTAGACTGTAGGTCTGAGACAATGATTGCAGTGCAGGGCAGTATAATCCCGTATGGGATGTGGCAGAGGCTGCAGTCCTGCTAGCCCAACTAAGGGATCAGTCAGCAAATGCTGCAGCTCCCTCCCTCCCCAGGTTTCCTCTGCACAGAGACGAGGGTACGGAAAGGCAGGGGGAGCTGGGGACACCCCAGCCTTGTCCCATTGCGCAGTGAAGAATCAGGCACGGCATGCATCCAGGCACAGGAAATGGGAAGTGGGTTTGAATTCCATAGTACAAAAACAGACCTCCAACTTCTTGAATTATTTTAACGTTAGAAATATTTAGCTAGTCCTTTGCAGGTACCAGCTAACCACAACACTTGAACCAAGGCTCAAAATCTATGAAATCCATGGAGTCTTGGGCCTTCCTGCTGGTACCTACCATCAGCTAAACACTGGATGGAATACCATTTTCATAACTTCAGTCATGAGAGAGTGGAGGGCATCAGAAAGGGGCATAAAATAGGTTACTTTTCCCCTTTTCTTAGAGTCTAGCCATTAAGATGATCATATTTACCTCTATATGCCAGCTACCTCTGGTTTCGCTTCACTGACCATAAATTTTCTGTCCTTCAGAGTAAGAGCATACACCATGGGTTATTGAGAAACAGCATAAATGGAGAAGACTTAAAAAAAAAAATAATGTTTCTTTATATAATGTCCTGTAACTGTAGATTCTCCCACTACCGGTAATGACGTTAAACTATAAACCACAAGTCTCTTAAATCCTGCCTCTCATGGCCCAAACTTTTTCTCCCCTGTCTGTGAAGCTTTTTCTCCCCCCATATGTCCCTCAAGCTCAAGCGAGAGGGAGGTGTTGTGGCAGGGACTGTGACTTTGTACTCTGCATCAAATACCAAGCCCAACTCTACATCAGCATTGAATATTAACCTTGAATAGCAATCCTATATCTGCTCAACAGACACAGAATGTCAGGATGAACTTTTGCAATAATACTTTAGCTCCCTTGTGCATCATGATACAGCTTTTATGGATATGATCGGGTCTCTCCTTGCATGTGATCCAGCTTTCTTCAGTGCAGTTAATGACTAAGTTTCCAGTTGCTTCTGGACTTGGTGCCCAGCTGTATCTCAGCACAATGCTGCTGCTTTTGCCATTTAATTATAAACAAACGCAAATCTGACAATTGTGAGGAAATGAGCACTGTCTCTTCTGTCAGGCTCCAGCTATGCACCAAGTGATAAGCACGCCAACATTCACTGGTGGAGGCGCAGCATTTAAAGAATTATATATTTCCCAACTGAATAGCAAGAAAGCGCTAAACTAAAAACAAATGACCTTGCTTAGCCAAATTCAGTAAGAGCCTTGCTGGAAAGGCGTAGAGTTTGCCATCCCAGCTCTGTGAAAGCAGCCTGGGACTTGGGCTCAGTTTCTTGCTCTGTCAGTTACCTGCTGTGTGATCCCGGGCAAGTTGCTCCTTTTCTCCATGACTTCAGCTTCAATATTCCCATTGGAATATTGAAAGAAAACCACCCCAGACATGAAAGATAGCAAGTGACATACTGCAGTAAGGAGAAGACTCAACTGGACTGACGTAAACAGAAAAGACTTTTGCTTATTCTGTAACACTCCTCTAAGATGGAAAAAAGGAGTATTTCTGATCTGCTGGAAAGGCAACAAATCCAGAATACAGCTGCGGGCAAAAGAGCATCTCAAAAACTCATTGTTTCATGTAGCTGTCTTGTTACGGTGTAGGGGACCAGGGCAACTTCACCAGCATTTCCTCACCCAGGCTTAGAGCTCCACCACATGGACAGGGAGTTTTTCAGCTATTCTGTAAAGGATTTGCTAAAAGGTCAGTTGCACAGCCAGAGCTGGAACAGAAACCAAGACTTCTGACTTTCCATTAAAAGCCTGACAGAAGCCATCTCCTGTGCTGTTGGCTCAACAACCAGCCAAATCCACTGATTAGATATATCCACTTCTTAAAAATTAATTAAGAACTAAAACAAATAAAAAGGCCCTGAGGAGCAGGCAATAAAAAGCAAATATGTCCATCCCTCCCCCTCTCCTTGCACAGTCCAAAGTATTTGTGTCAGCTCCATAAATTGAAGAGTACATTGCCTTAATCTTAAACTAGTAACGCATCTGGCTTGGGAAGGCTCCAAGCATCTCTTTTACTGAGCTCCAGCAATGTCAGTGTTATGTTGGTACAGAAGCTTCAGCCAACAGCCTGAGCAGAATAAGATCCTGAAGTGGGAACTTCGTAGCAGTGACTGGTGGTCACTGACTAGATCAGCTCTGCATCTGGTCCACACGTTCCACAGGCTTCTGGTTAGCCTTCCCATTTCCAGATGAGACTCTTTCTTGCTGCCTGTGCTAGCATCACTGTGAAAACATACTCTGAGATAAACAGCTGAAGTGGAAACACAGGTTTTCAGTACCCTGCATTGAGGTGCTTGTAGCTGAAGAATTATTCCCATAAATATTTACACCAGCTCCCCAAGTGCAAGCACTGCTATATAGCTCTGTACTTCAATAAAAACTGGGGGGAAAGTTCCCTCATGTGCACAAATACCCAGAAGAGCCATGCCAACAGCTCATCGGCCGATAGCCGTGTTGTCTCCAGGGCTCAACACCAAGAACCAGGCAACTCAGTGTAGACAATTATCCAGATGCTGGACGAAAGGAGTGAGAGAAAGTAAAAAAATCTGTCCTGCTTTGACTTGCAGCTGCAGCCAATAAAAGCTTTCAAAGTCTTTTCTGAAAGTTAACATTACTAGGGGATTTGCAGTGTTCACTAGAGCACACAGCAAATGCACTTGGGGCATTATTACTGATGAATAAACTTCAAATATTTTTTGCCACCACAGATAATTGTCCAGATTTCAATCACTTTTAAATATCAACATAGGGCCCTAGGAAGTCTTGTCAAATCCTGTCCCAGATTAGTGATGATTTTAGCATAAACCAAGAAGAAAGTTAAGTCTCAATGTCTCTTACTGCTTTCTTTCTTAGGGCTAACACTGGATATATGAGGTAACAAGCCAGATACAAATACAGATGTGGAATATTTTCTTGGACATCTGTATCCTGAAGAAGCATTGTTATGCAAAAAATTCAACTTTCATTAAATGAACTAAAAATAAAATGTTTCCAGGCCAAAGGCTGCACAGGGAGTCTTGGAAAAAAACCCCAAACTTAAAAAAGCTCAAAACCTGGAAGGCAAATAAACACTCTAAACTATAAGACAGGTTTTAAACCATGAGATTTAGAAAAAATAATAAGAAAGTTTTCCAGGGGGGAAGAGAAAAGGGTGGTTTGGTCATCAGACTTGAATGGCTGAAGCTGACTAACGCAGATTCTGAAAATCAAATTTTAGAATCAAACGAATTTTACCTATTTGGCAGAGAAATTAATTTGATATGTTAGATTAATTTTTATACTAGAGACTTGTTCACAGCACATGTTCAATTCAGATGATAACCTTAAGAAATATCCCATGGATACATGGGACTTCTTAAAACTGCTTGTTGTAGGTTTAATTTTGAATCCTACGAGCATGCTTATACATAGCATACAAAACACCCTTTGCTTTATTACAGTTTTAAATCTTTCTCCCAGGTCTGGCCTTGCAACCAACTTGTCTTGATCAAATAGGTCACTTGAAAAAGGAAAGCTCAATAAAATGAATTACAAAACCAACAAGATTAAACTGATTGTGCTGTTTTTGTACAGTGCAGCTGAATTCTGCAAATATGCTGTTGGCTGTGGTTTGGCATTTAACAGCATGCGATCAGTGAGAAGGAGGAAATTTTATTCTCATTAACTGTTGCAGATTTACTGCAGTGAAAAAGGGCTATGTAACCTGAGAAGTGACAGAATGGAAAGATCAAAGCGGCAGTCTGGAAACTAAATAAACCTTCTGGCTACTTCCTGCAAGGAAAATTCACTCTGGCAATGTAAAACAGAGTCCAGTTAAAAACTACTCTCAGTTTTATGAGCTGTCACAGCAGCTTGAGTGGTTTGGACCAGTCAAGTTCAGAACATTATATTTCCTTGTTTTTGTCTCAGATACTTCTGTAAGCAGTTTTATAGTTTCTTTTTATTTTCTTTTTTTTTTTTTTTTAAGTAGAAAAATAAAATTCTTTTCTTTTGGTTGAAATTGAGAAGGTCACAGCTAAACTCATTAAAAACAAGCAGGTCTTCATTTGCACATTCCATTCCCCTTTACTACGTTTTAATATTTTACTTTGAGATTTATAAGCAATGTACATTTGCTTTAATAACTCTTCCGCATTCTGTTCACTTATTGTTTAATATAAGTGCAAATCAGTTTACAGAGCCCAGATGGCTTGTAACCAGGGAGCCAGTCTATTCCTAGTAGCACATCTGGAGGAACTAAGAGCAGCAGACAGAACGTGGGAATTAATGTTACATTTCAGAAGAGACAGACCCAGGTTTGGGGAATTTTTTGGTAAGACATTCCAAAGGACTTGAGCTAACTGCCACAGCCTTTTGGTATTCTTTTAAAATTCTTAATAGCCACCCAAACCACATCGGTTAAATGAGGCAAACTGCAGGTGGAATATAGTAAAATAAAAAACAACTAAAAAAATGTAAAATAAGTGACTGCAAGCGAAGGATACTCAAGTATCCTGTATTTCAAGAGAGCTTAACTGCATTAAAACCTCAGTGCTAACTCTCTTCCCAAAAGGCATCTGCAGCTTGCTGAAAAACATGCATTTTTAAAATATTCCCAAGCAAGCTATTTCATCTCTTAGCATACTAGTGCAATTGTTCAGAGCAATTAAACAGCACTAACAATAAATGACACAAGTGCAACATGATCCTGCGTGATTACGGACCACACACCTTGGAGAGGTGGTCTGCTCCGGTCACTGGGGCACTGTGAGAGCACCGCTCCACGCCAGGCTCTGGCACCTGACTTTGGATGAGTAACTTCTCCTCTTCTGTCTCTGGTTCCCTGCCTGTCTCAACTCTCAGCTCCTTAGGGCAAGGACTGCGTGTCATACTGCAGACTTCTGCGTGCTGGGGGATACAAGGAGAACTGTTCGGAAGCCTCTCCTGACACAGTCGAAGAGCAAAAAAATAATAATAAATAAGCATCCAAGAATATTAAAAAGTTGCTGTATGAAGAATACTGCGTATGAAGAATGTCCTCATGCAGACATTCCCAAACCACAGGCAGTGCTGTGCCCCAACCCATTCATGGTGCAGTATCTACAGATCTCCAAACCCTAGATCATAGGGAAAAATCTTCCCCTTGAATAATCGGACTCCTGGTATTCAAAAAGCCACATCATAACAGCATATTTTGGTCAAATACACAGTTATGACATCTAAATTGGATTATAATATCACCAGATTGCAATACTTAATTTCTATAAACCTGGGTTTGAGAAAACAGTATGAGAAAACTGACGAAGTGACAGCTAACAGGGAATATGACCACTACCTAAAAAAGGGGGGAAAGGAAAGAGATCTCTAGATTACTAGTGGTGCAGAAGCAAATTATTGGAAACTAGACATAAGGAAATTCAAGCACACATTCAAAAGCTTTTAGCAATGAAGCGTTCGTGTTCTGGAAGCACCACTCCCACACATCTGTACTGAAGGAAAACAACTATGCAGTGAGTTTTGATTTAAGCCATGACCCAGGATGTGAAGAAATGAAGTCTTTCAAAAAGCTTGTCCCAGACAGTGATCAAAACCCTCCAAAAGGCAGCAATTCCTCCCTCCTTATTACTGCTTCTATATGCAAGACCTTAATCCCGAGCATACATACCACCTGAACAGGCTCTGATGAGCCAAAAGAAACTCACCTGCCTGTTTCACATGAAGAGTCAGTAAATGCTGGACTGGCCAAAGGAGAGTTGTGCTTAACTCCATTATGTCAAGCCACACAGAGCCATCTCACAAATTTAGCTAAATCCTCCTGGTCACATTCAGTCTAACTTCTTTAAAACTAAACACACACACAGTCAGGACAACAAAGTATGATTAAAAAAAAGATATGACCCTGCTGCCACTGACAACATTCTTGTGGGATTAAAAAAGCAAAACAAGCCAAAACACCCCTTACTTGTCTCCAGAAACTTCACTGGTTCTGGGCTTCTCTGCAAGGCCTTTTCAAATTTGTTTCAGTGAGATTTACAATTTGCTAATACTGGTGTGTGATAAACTAATAAAACCTGCCTACAAGGTTATAGGCCCAATTTACTCATAAAAACCTAATTCAATTCTCTTGGGAAATGCGAACTAAATAGTGTCCAAATGGCAGAAGCTGAGTACAACTCTGCTGACCATACTGCAAAGTCAGAACTAATTTTTGCTGTTTTCATTTTTTAAATAAACTTTAGGGATAGAAAAGAAAAAGTAATGCACAGATCTGTAAGAAATACAACTACGGTAAAATATTTGAAAGTGGAATCATGTTGTAATAATAATTTACACTCTAATAGATTTTCCTTTGATCAACTAAAAGATTTTATACTTGTGACAGGGCAGCATTACTGCTTCTATTCAAATGATGAGGAAAAAGAGATGTGGTTATTTTCAATTCTACTGTAGCACAGACCCCAAATCAGAACATTTTTTTACTCTAAGCTCATCCTCCTAGGAACCATGAAAGCAAGTTTCTTCTGCCAGTGACGGCTGCAAAGGGTTGCCTGAGGCAGCTCACTTTTACTGTCTACGAATGTACAGCTTTTTCACCTTCAGAGACATCCTGTAAGATGGTCCTTAGCTGCTGAAAGGCCAGGAAGGGAAGGTTCAAACTCATAAATAAACCATGCGCTTTACTGAAAACACAACCTGGATGAGAAATAGTCCATAGCAGAGTCTCCAGACCCTCTAGTCTTGCTCTGGAAGTACATAACCCTAGTTCTTTAGGCTCTTTATATCAGCAGTACATCCTGTAGGGTTTAGAGAATGAAGAGATTAAATACTCATTTCAGTGCTTGAGAGGTATAGCATAGGATAGCTTTGAGCAAATCAAATTGAAGGTGAGGATTCATTTGGAAAATAGCTATAAATGTTGATATAGGATATAAGTTACAGGTACAACTATTTAAAAACATTTTGATGAACAATCACAAGTGTGTATTTGCCAGCACCTGATGCAGTTCCTGTACCTGTCCTCAACAGGAGGTGGTCAGCTGTGACACACCACTGGGAGTTCGCACCACACTGTGGGAACCCACAGGAATAAAAGGCTGCAGACCTAGGCCTCTCCCCCATGGAAATAAACATTTGATTTTCATCCGGCACCCAAACTAAAAAGCCTGTGGCTGCAACTATTCTTGCCATTCAGTGTGGACTTTTAGCACATGCAGATATTACGTGTGGGTAGCACAGTTGGAGAAAAGTCACAGTAACAGACTTCCCTGTGTTCCCATCAAGAACTACATGGACCTACAGTCATGTATTAAGTTACTGAAGCCCACATCATCACAGTTTCCATCGACTCGAGACACAACAGCTTGGTTATGCATGCCTCGACTTGCCAACGACACAGCTTCACTGAGGTCAACGTTGAGTAGCCTGCAAGGTCCTGGCTCCAGATAATTCACTCACAAAATAGCAGAAGAGAAGAGAAGAAATTCAGCTAAGGCTTTAGGCTGTAAATCCAGGTGACAGGAAAGATGTTCCACCAAGGACAGACACAGGCAGTCACCCCATAAAACTGGTTCTGTTTGACATGCCAAACCTCACTGTTTCCTGCAAAGAAGCTTCAATCACATCTCTGTTGAGAGGAGATGTGTGCACACGTGCTGCAAACAACACACACACAGAAAGGCGTTGCCCTAGTGAAAATGAATATTGTGCAATGGCAGCTCTGCTACGTTTTATAACAAGGTTAAAGGAGCCTGTACTGGCAAAAACTTCCTTGGGAAGCAAAAAAAAAAAATTTTAGCTAGCTCCAACATTCCTAACTATTAATCTTTGTAAAGCTACAGACAAAGAAGATTTGAGAACTCTGATGAAGATATTAACAAAAAACTGGCTTTTGCAATCAAGTTTGTACCACCACCTAGTTACAGCTAGGGAAGGTTAAAAAGTGGTCTCTTCCCCAAAGGGTAAGAACAATGCTCAACTAATACATTTAGTCATCACTATTATGTTTGTGCCTTAAGAAAGTAATTAGTCCCTAGAAGGTGATTAAAATTTGATAAATCACCATAACTTCTTGAAGATGTCTTCAGCTGGTCTTTCTCCCTCACAGCTCAGACACTAAGCTGTCATCACATCAGTCAAAGGTGAGGGATTTTTTGTTTGCTACAATCATAAAACTTTCACTCTATATTACGTGTTATCAGAACCAGGAGCCTTGAATATAGATTTTAATAACAGATGAAAATTTCAAACCTATGCCTAATGCCCATCTGCTTCTGAAAGACAGTTCAGATGATTCAAAGCTAGTAAGTTAATCACAAAAGTCTTTTCCTAACCAATGAAAAAACCTGGATACAAGCTGTCAAAACAACCTCCTCAGTCGTGTATTTTCTGCTGAATAGAAAACATACCTCATGATCTGTTTGCATCCTGCTCCAAACCTTTGAGGAACAGAAAATATGCTGTTTATGTATTTTATCACTGCTTATGTGTACGTTAGATTGTTAAACAATTCTATTTATTGACACCACAGAGCAGTACAACTCCACTAAGAATGTAGTTCAGAAATAAGATCTGTTATCAGCAGTTATCAGATGTGAAACACAAGCTGGATTGCCAAGAAGAAAGCATTTTTATTTCTAACGATGTCCTGAGTCCCTACAGGGAAGGTAGCAGTATTAGGAAAATGCCAGCTTTCTAGGTCTTCACTTATATGCTGCTTTTCCTTTGTTATACTTTGTACTTGTCAACATAATTATTCTTGCTTGCTTCAGGATATAGCCGAGAATAGTATGCATGCAAGCAAATCTACAAACTGAATTTAGGGCTAGGTACTTTAGCAGTTCCCTTCAAAGTTGTTCGGTACTTTATGACACAGAAACTAGTCATGCAAGGTAACATTCTCAAGTCTGACAGAAGTCTGTACCCTAGGTTTCAACAGAAAGTCCAAGAAAACTCCATGTAATTCACCAGATCTATAGGGGTTCTTACTGCTAACCCTATTACTTAATGTTTCCGTCTTAAAAATTATGGGGAAACATCTCCCTGTGCGCTAACACAGTGAGCGCAGGTGCCTAAACACTTTAACTTTGCAACTGTTTCACTCTTGACTTCCCTGCCTACCTAAGACTGTGCAGCACGTCTAGGTGTGCAGGTCCAGTGTCTCCTGGAACAGGGACTCCACAGGAGATGGTTGCGATATCCCTACTGGGTTACAGGAAACTCAACCACTTCATCAACACATCTGGATACAGCTGCTGCTCCAGTTCCCCTGAATTTTCCTGAATGTACCATGGAGGAACTGGACCTCTTCTAGAGCTAGCATCCTACAGCCAAGGAAGCATACAGTTTTCCTTGTCGGCTCAATGAAGTATAACTGGAGTAACAATGTGATACACAGCAGCTGGTGGGCGCTGAGCTCCCTTGAGTAGGTATTATAAAATATTGCTTGTAGGGAAAACCTTCAAGGTGACTCGAGTTTGCTTGCAATCCCTGAAAACCTCTCCGTACAGAACTGTTTCTTTGGCTCTGAAAAATGAGGTTGGTGATCAGAACACACACAAGCCCTGGCAATGCACCCGGCGCAGCAACGCCAGCTCAGCTTCTCTGTGACATACAGGCACTGAAACGGTGAATCTTTATGGCTGACTTGTTAGGCTCTCCTGGAGGTCCTGATCCAATCTGAGCACAATGTGAGGATAGGAAATAAATTCAGAGAAACTGAAGAACTAACATATCTTAAGTCTTCCTCGTAGGTGTGCAGAAAAGAGAAAAAAGGATTAGATAATTCAAAGTTGAGTAGCAAAAGTTAGCTCTTGGCTGTCGTCTACCTCAAATTTCACAAGGTGGTCCAAAATGACAGAAAAGCCTGCTTCCCAACTCAACCCACTGCTCAAAACCAACTGTTTCTATTACAGAATTAAAACACGTAATGTAAAAGTCCAAATCAGAAGACAGAGGCAGAACAAATAGATGTATGATAAAAAAAAAAGAAAAAGCATGACGAAGAGACCAAAAATATGCATCTACTCATTATTAGGCCATCTCTCTTCACACTCACAAATATGTTACTATTAACTGATTGCTAGTTGTCTATGCAAATCATAACTTGGCCCTCTCCAAAAAGAAGTTTTTGAAAGCTTTTTCAAATATTAATAATATAAAAATGAACCATTTTTATAACTAAAATCTTCATTTATTAAAAGCTGGAACTGGTTAAAAATAAATCCTTAACATAAGGTTCTTGTTAGCTTTAAACTGTAATCATAAAAGTACCCTAGAACGATGTTTTGGTATGGATGAAATGTACACTATATAACACATAAAAAAAGCCTTGACTTGCTGCTATTATTTTTAATTAGGCTCTCTAGCACGTATGGTTTTACCTTCCAACACCAATTCAAAATTGGGAAAAGGGAGGGTCTGACTCTCCAAACTCATGGGACTGGCAATTCCATGGCTCATGCCTTGAAGCACTAATGCATTTTACATTAGTTCTAAGCATCAGGAAATCCTGGCTTCTGGCGCCAAGAAGTTCAAAACGATAATGACACACATCTGAAAAGTAGGATTCGCCATTCAACTGCCAGTATCTATTCTATCAAACAATTCAGTCCTGCTCTGTTACAAATAGGACAGAACATTTGCAGCAGTCCACGCTGTTTCCAATTAAACTGTGTGTCTGGACTGCAGATAAATCCATGAAGCAATCACGTTGAGAAAAGTCTTCCTAGAAACCAGAATTTTAATGAGAAACCTGAATATTTACAGAGGCTCTCATCAACAGGCAATTACTAAGTTTGATGTTAGCCAAACTGCGGTATTCCTCTCCCTTCTTTCTTGATGTGAGACTCCAAAATGCCTTGAGACATTACAAGGAAATTCTACAAATATTTAATTTAACTAGGTATACGCCAGATGTATTTTACTACTCATTTTAGTTGCAATACAATCAGATTAAAAAGCAGCTTACTAATGTAGCTTCCTGAGAAGGGACTGAAATTTGAGGTTGAATGTTCAACTTTAACTTTTACCCAAGGACACTCACGATATTTTTCATAGCTGAAAGCTTCTGGCCAAAGAACATCTTGACTGAGGCTCCATCTAAGTTTATTGGAAGCCAAAGAGTCTGCAAGCTTCACTTTACACACCTTTCCCCCACCTCCAGGGAGGCATGAAGACTGTGGACACCACGTACCTATACAATGTTCTCGGTAATACAGAGATCTGTCATCTTTGAGTTGTGTGTCTGTTTGAAAGTTGGAAATGTTACATCATATAGTAAGACTCCAGGAGTAGAATTGACTTGGCACTTTGTAACATGGTTTAACAGACATGGTGTACTGGGCTGGTGGTTCAACTTGATGATCTTAGGGGTCTTTTCCAGCCTTAATGATTCTATGATTCTATACAGCTCATACTTCTCTCAGTTTCTCCATTACCTACATGCTCTGAAACCAAGGCTATGCATTTCGAAGCAATCAGCACCAGTATCCCCTTCCCAAACACAGGCTCCACACGAAATGTTACACTCTGACTTGATCCTTACTGAGCAGAAACGTCCTTTTTTCCAAGAGACTTCATCTCTCAAGACTTACTTTTTTTCCAGATTTAAGCATTTTGGTTATTTCAATTTGTTGTTTAAAAAAAAATGTTTCCATCATTCCACCCTTGCTGAATGTACAGCTTTCAGGTACATCACAGGTAGATTAAACAAACAAGTGTAACTGTCACTGCCCTTTAAAAATTACAAGAAGCCAAAGTGAGAGAGAGAAATCTTTTTTGCTTCAGCTGCACATACTGTGAATTAGTGATATTTTAGAAACGGTGACAAAAGTTCTAAGTGGGGAAAACAACATTTTTTCCACTGGAAAGAAGCAACTTCAGCCACAAGGCTGGGCATATCCAGACAGCATCCTATTAAAGTGAATTCTGTACCTTGACTGTAAAGCGTTGTAAATATTTCCTGCTAATGAGTGCCTAAAATTCACGCTCTGTAAAAGTCATTTTCTAAACATTATGGGATCTACGATGATTTCATTCTTTGAAATGAGCCTTTTCTATTTTGAACTCATAAAATCTACTCAGAAACTCAAACTGCTAACACTCCAGAGAAGCAGAGGTCATTGAGCAGAAGGGGAATTAAAAGAAACATCCCCCAAAAGTCAGGCTGGCATCTTTTGCTCACCTTGCAGATTTTCAAAGTGCATACCCTCAGTAATCTAACTGAGAATACCTTGGGAAAACTTAGGTTAAGGGGAAAAAAAAACAACCCAAAACCCCAAACCCAGAAAACTAGTTTTGGTAGCTAGAAACTTATTTTCAACAGTTTAAGAATATCAGAAACAAAAATTTTCTATGTAATCAGCATGTCAAGCCTCTCTTTAGATATTTCCCAACACTGCCTGAACAGTATTTGAATAATTGTCATAACATCCAGTGAGTTGTGTGTCCTAGTTTTACTTTTCTATTTGACAGCTCTTGGAGAGTGTCACATATTACAACATGCGTGTTAGTAAGTTAAAAGAAGACATGTAATTCAGTAGTAGTAGTATACAATTCAGAAGACAGACTAGTAGTGCTTTTCCAGTATAAGCCATTCCCACTGCTAGGAGGACAAAAAGTGTTGAACACCACAAATGAAGCCCTATAAAGAAACTTGAATACCCACTGCTGGATTATACACATTCTTTACAAACGGCAATTTACCTGCTGGAGAATGGGTGCTGCCCAACGAGGTCGCCATTCTGAAGATGGTAATCACTGAAGAAATCTGGACTCACCGCTCCATCAGGGGCTATTAGGCCATCTATAAAACCAAGAAAGATTTAGTGACTGTACGAAGGAGCATGGCTTAAGGGCAAGCAGGTAACGCAACCTGTGCTGGTTTGTCTTAGAGATTCATTAGCAACTTGCAGTATTTTCCGGGGGGAATGTCAAGCAGCAATAACAGTGAAAATCAGCAACTTCAGTTACAAAAAAACCTCACTGGGACCGCAAGTAGCTCAGCCTACTGCCCTGAAAAAAGCTTCTCTTACCCCTTCTTCCTCAGGCCTGTAAATTTTACATCAAGACTCATCTTGTCTGCCTTGTCATGAAAGCGAGCCAGGAAAAAGTAATAAGCAGGGTCAAACATTAATCCAGACCAGTGGTATGAGAGCAGAAAAACAGCAAAGGTCTTAATTGTTGAGACTCTACCCTTCACCACTGTACCGCTTAAAACTGGTTAAGTAAAACAGGAAAGCAACTTCAAACCTAACTTTAGTTCATCTCCCCTATATCTTAATGTCTTCTAGCTATTCCCTAGAAGGGTGGTCTTTTTACAGGATATCCTTCCAAGAACATCGGTTACAGGGTTGGGGAATTTTTTTGCTACCTTTATTTTAAAACACTGGCATAAGAAGATGCAAATGTTAGTAAAGCCAGTACCACTCCTTAAAGTTTTCACAGTCTGCTTGCTTTGAAAGGAAGAGAAGAAAATCAGGGGACTAACATTTTCCCTCCTTACATCAGTATAAATCCATAGTGTCTTTGAAGTAAAGTCAGTGGATTGACCCCAGCTGAATGAGAGCCCAGCTTAACTCTTTCCTGTTCCCATTCACAAAGCACATTTCTTGTTACTATTAAGGGCACAGTTTTTACTTGGTAATTAGTGTTACCACCTAATCCGATAAAAAAAACCTATTGCATTAAAACAGACCCCAGACTATCAGTCTGCCTCCACTGCTGCATGGAAGTGACCCCAGGCTTGCAGTGCAGAAAGCATCCCCATAGCAACAGGGCAGAAACAGGTACATTCAGACCAATACTTTAACAAAGAGGAGAGAGAAATTCCTAATGACTAGGAAGTTACAAATGCCATTCCACTTTAAAAGAAGAGAGATAAGATCCAGGGAGTCACAGGCCACTTAGCTTAACCTCTGTGGTTCCAAAACTACTAAAACTGCCTGTGCAGGAAGCAGTGGGAAGTTACTTACAGACACAAGGGCTTAAAGATGACGAGTCAGGCATTCAAACAAATCTCCCTGTGCTTTATGAACTTACCTGAAGTTTTTTGAAGATAATATAGTGACAAATGATAAAAGGAATAGAATTGACACATCTAGATTTCTAACGGACAGCTGATGAGGTGCTACAGAGATTCATTTAGAAGATAATACCTCAAGGGAAAGTGACGGAATACAACGCAAGAGATTGTAAATGAAAAATGCTAGCCCTGATCAGACTACATTTTAGCAGCGTCAGATAGCTGTACATGGCTATATTCTAACTGCATACATGTGTACACAGCATGTGAAAGAGTATTACTTGACAAGCAAGTAATCTGGCACAGATTGGTATTACTGTCTTTCAGCAAGTTCAGTGAGACGTGAGTGCTCTGTGATATCATATGAATGTAAAACGACCAAAGAGGAAGGAAAGTTGAACTGGCTATGATTAACACTTGTGCCAAGTTTTCCTATCTCACCACCTATTCTATTCTTTTCACAGAAAAGAACTGAGGGGAAATGTTAGCATTTTTATATCTGCAGCACTGCTGATCAAAAGCAATCCATTTAAGTGACTAAGTATTTTAAATAGTCACGTTTGGTTAAAGCTTATTTGAAAGTTGAGAGACTTAAAAACAACTAAGCAAGCACTAAATTTTAATTCTGATGCTAGAGCTACCACTACTTACAGTGTCTTCAATCAAAAGCACTAACATTCAAACCATAACACTCAGAGTTCTGGCTCACATGAATTTACAGGAAAATGAAAGCACATGGGTAGCATCAGCTGCATATAATGTGATTACACAGTTAAAGGACATCTGCTGTTATGTACATTTCAACATAAATTAGGGTTATGTACTTCCAGAGCAAGAGAGGCACTGAGCTCATGAAGGTAACTTCAAAGATTCTACCAAGTTTTTCACATAGGTTTAAATTCCTCTGCACGAGACGCTAGGGCACCACTGCAATGAGGAACTCCTCTCACCATCTGTGAACTCCACTGTTACAGCTGAGGGGGGCTTGTACTCAGCATCAGCCATCAGTGACAATTTTAGAAATTACCTGCAAATTGAAGTACAAGCAGTTCATTTCTGAATGCACAAAGATTTGTACTTTTGTTATTTTTTGACAGAGTAATGCTGTCTTTCAGAAACCCAAATGTCTACTCCAACTGGTACAACAACCCATAGCCTTTCCAAAGGAATATTATGTCCCCTCTGGCCATGTCTCAAAAATACAAATCTAGCAGATTTCAGAAGCACACCATTACTAGCGCTTGTTGGAAGGAATCTGAGAAGTGAATCTGTATTTCGAATATAATCACCTACTCTTATACTTTTAAAAACAAAAACACTTTTCAAACATCTGCAGAACACATCACTGGAAACCTGCCTTTCCTTCCCGGTCAAATATCAATCCCAACACAAAAATCTTTGTTCAAATAACATTCAGCCTGCAACCTAAATGATTAAAAGCCAGGAAATTCAGTGTTACTGATGCCACTCCACCTCTAGCTCACACTATTGGGAAAAGAAATCACTCTATGAAATAAGCACAGGTTTATTATAAAGAACTGTAAAATGCAGCCTACAACAGGCATGCTGGCACCTCTTTAACTTCGCAAGCCCAAAGGAGACTTGGTGTAATAAAAGACCCTGGTACCGTACAACACACAGTGGCTCTCACAGCTAACCTTGTAGGTCTAGTAAAGCAAGACAAAGCCGCAGGATTTAAAAGGGAAACACATACCAAACACAACCCACTAAAAGGGCAAGTTTCTATGGCTGACATATGCCACCAAAATCAGAAGAATCCTTAAGTTCTCACATCCTCTGAGAGTAGTTTTCAAAATGCTACTGAGATCTTGCACAATTATCTTCTCACAGCAGCTGCAAGTAAAGCTTAGGGGTTTTAGTTGGTTTGTTTGTCTTATTACTACTCCTACAAATACATCCAGAGTCATAGTTTAGTGACTCATGCCTCACAGCAAAGGACTGGACACTTATGTGGAAAATAAAAAGCCATGGACTGAAATCTAGCAATTAAGAAAAAAAACCATTCACATGCACTCATCCAGGAGTTTGAAAAGGATATAAAACCACTACTTTGAGAGTATAAGCCAACTTCTAATTATGAGAAGTCATGAAGACATTTATCCAGTGGGCAAATTGTTTCAGGATTGTCTCCTGAAGTGTTTTATGAACCTCCCTCTGAAACAGCTGGCAATATTGGACTGGATACATCAGTGTGTTAATCCAGTATGGCAACTCTTTTTTTCCTAGTAACTACAAAATCTTTACAAAGGAGAGTAAGCAAGCAGATTCCACTTGAGTTCCCCCAGAAATGTGCCATAATACACTACTAACAGATTAAGCAAAATTCACACTCTTCCCTAGATATATCACAGCAAAGATCATACAGCCAGATTAGTCACAGAATGATTGTTCCTGCTTAGAAACCTGAAGTTTGATGTGACTCAACTGAAGTCTTTCATCAAGATCTGCAATTCCATTACAGAACTAACACACAAGGCAGAACAAAATTCAGCATCAAATCCCACAACTGTGAATTTAACAGGGATAACAGTGGGTCTCTTCCAACCTGGTTAGTCTATGATTCTATGATTCTATAAGAAAAGCAAACAAGCTATGGACACAAGAGAGGGACGTGAAGAACAAGGCCAGGCCATCTTTATTCAAACCAGTCCTCTCTCTATGGCCCCAGGCCAAGCTCTCATTCCAAACACACAGGTAGCAATCCCAGTCCTGAATACTGATATATACTGCCTTACCTGCATTGTAATAGAGGTCAGGTCTTTCCAGAATATCCCCTTCATGGATGTACGGCTCAATAGGATCATCCCCATACAGGCACTGCTCACTGTCATCCATCTGCCGACTCTCCACCATCTCCAGCCACTGAGAGTTGTGCCATCGAAATTTCTCACTCTGGATTTTTTTAGCCCATTCCTCATCATATTCCTGTTAAAAATCACCACACAGTATTTTAGGATGAAGTTAAGGCAGAGCTCTTTGGTTTAATAGGAGAATGCAGAGGAATTTAATGTCAGCAAAAGATGCAAGTCCCAGGGGTCAGTAACAAAAATCTCCATTCAGTTTGCAGAATACGTTAAGCAAACAAGGGAATGATTTTGCAAGCAGCAGGCATTATTCTGGTTCTGTACATGCAGCAGTACAATCTTTCGTTCATGGTTTGTAACTTTACACCATCCAGAAAAACATTCTGCTCAGAGCAGGGAAGTTCCATCATCACAGCCTCCTTATTTGGTTTACCCACAAGAGCTAATTACTGACAATTTTCATGAGGGGTCAGTAATCAATTCCTAATACTGGCCAAATACCCTGTATGTCCTCATTAGATGAGCAGTCACTAGCACAACCAGTTACTAGAAAATACAACAAAAAATGGGGTGATAAAACCGCTAAATCTTTATTTTGTTTCACGAGGCCAAGTAAGACAGGATTTAATTTTCAATTTCAATTTTCACAAAAATGGTACACAAGATTTGTAATAAAAAGGATATGGGAATCCAAGATACAAAACTAGAAACTGAGAGGAACTTCTCCGGAAAGCTGAGGAAATCAGCATATAGCTTCTGGCCACTGCAGAAACAATACACAGAGGCATGACATTTCAATCCAAATTACAGCCTGACTGCACACAAGTGATGCAGTATACAATATAAGGGAGCATCAGAAGGAAGTGATGTAGGTTATGGACACTGGAATCAGCTGTTGAGAAGGCTCTTCAAAACAGGCCACACTATATGGGTTGCTGATTGGCACTGAGGGAACATGGACCTGTGAATAACACTCGGTTTTCCATTATTACTGGAAAGACAGGGCAGAGCTAACTATATGTGAAACACCAACACGTGAATTCTGCAGATGTTACCAATTTGGGAAGACTCATAAATGATGCACCATGGTTAGTACATTCTTAATCAAAGGACTGTGAAAAAGAATAAGATTCATAACCAAATTGCTTCTATTTATGGGAAGAAATAGCCTTGTGAAACAAGTCCCACGTCCCTGTCTTCTAACCCAACTACAAAAGAAAGAAAATTTAAAAGCATTTCTTAATTCTCATGTTGGTTAACACAGACAGACTTTTAATCTAGATGGGCTTTCCTTGGAGATCTAGCTAGATTAGTTTAAGGTTTTGCAAAGCTGTTTTACTTAGCTCTGAAGAGGATAAAGAGCGGTGACACAGTTAGCTACAAAGCCTTAGCTGCAGAAGCTAGGCAGGGAAAAGAGGTTCTGTCTATACCAGAAGTCAAAAAATAGCAGTGAAGACAGCTTATGTTGGCTTAGTAGTTCAAGTTAAACTTCTGAAGACCCTATAGACTGAACCTGAGCTTTTAAATTTATTTTAAATTCAACCTATCTTGTCTTTACTGCTGTGAACCTGGCACAGGTAGCACACACTCCACCCGGTGCCTTTTCCACCCTTCTGACTGGTCCATAATACAAAAAACAGATGGCCCAGTTATTCTAGTAGAGGCTTTTTAACGTTACTAATGAGTATCTCAGGCATCCAAGATTTCAAGGAGAATCATGTTGCATTATGGAACCACAAACCGTTCTTCTATGGCAGTAGGGCTTTAAATGGTTTTATTTGAGATACAGCAAGTTTCTCATGGCTTAGAGCAGAATGCAAATTCCCTTTTGATGGGGCATCCATGCAAGTACCTGCAGATCTGGGGCTCTAATCAGTCTGTGGAATTAATTTTAATTTCTGTAATTCCACTTGGGATCTACACTAATTACGAGACTTTCCCTGCAACATCCTGGCATATAAGTGTTCCTGTTCAAAAATCTGGTCTCGTGCACAGCTTCCATACATGAAGCTGGACAGAGATAACACTGTAAAGCAAGAGTTTTCTTGGAAAAAGCAGGCTCATCACTGAGATGCATGAAATGACCCACAAAAAAATGAAGGATGTGACTTTCAATGATGACATCTGCCCAGCATCTTGGAAACACCTCCCTTGCTGCCACTGCCAGGCTACCATATCAGCCTCCAGCAGCTGCTAATTACTTGCAAGCCTTAGAGAAACACCTTGGAATTGCCAGAAATCATATTGTAGTCTTACAAAACCTATTCCCAGAAGTCACAATTGCAAAGAAGTGAGGGAAAAATAAACAAATCTAACAGCAAATTAGATTAATCTGTGGGAAAGATAAATCCCTCTTACATTACCTTGTTTACCTTAAAAAGTTCTCAAGAGCAGAAAGGCCAGCAGCTAAATTACCAAATTCACATTTGCCATAAGCATAATCTGAAAACACTTTAATCTTCCCAAAGTTATAGTCCCAAAAGAATCCCACTTGCTTGATATCTCTGCTCCATTCCACACCACTGTCTGAACAGGCTGAATGTCTGTCACAAGCAGACATTAATTTCTTGCATCCTTCTAACTAAATCAGTTAATGTTTGAGACACAAACTGATTTTTTTTCTTTAGACAAAACCAGGGATGAATATACCTATGTATTCTACATTTCTTATCACATATTAAGAGGCTAAAAGTCCCAGGTATTTTACCTCAATCATTCATCTAAATTTTGGAAAACAGGATCAGCAACTGATTGGCAAATTAGTGGCTGTAAGATTGAGCATATTTGTACATTACTTAAAAATCCCAAGCTATCAGTTCAAGCTGTTTGGCTCCTCCATTACATTTGTCACTTGCATTTCACTATGAATGAGCAACAAGAACAAAGCAGTGACCACACCAGAATCGGATCAGTTAGAGGTTTTCTCAAGAGCTTCATTCTGGCAAAAATCCTAGAAAAGGACACTTTGCAATCATCTGGAACAATTTACATAACCTCAGCACAGAATTGTTCATCTAAGTACTGTGAGATCAGGAATATGTTTGTAGATTTTCAACAGAAACATGCAGAAACACCACAGGGCAAATGATTAATGGAATAACATCAGAATAGAGGAAAAGCTGTAAATAGAGGAATACAGCCAAAAGGAACAAAGAAAGCAAACTATAGAAGTTTAGGGCAAAACAATTCCCTAAAAAACATCAAATTTTCCAATAATTATACTTTGTGCTATTAAAAATCTACATTTTTTATTTTGTGGGGGGTTGTTTTTGTTGGGTTTTGGTTTTTTAAACACATGAACACCTCATTTACTAAAGAATTCCTGCAAAAATGAAACCAGAAAACTAAATTACCACAGAGATACAAACATAACTGTATGCCCTCCAGCCCTTTTAAATGTTAGGCTACTAGAAAAGCAGCGGGCGAGGGCATGAGAAGAAAGTGGACAGAATGTGTCCATGCTCCAACCCTCCCACTTTCCCCACATATTGCATACTCAGAAACATAAAAGGAGGAGTCTTGAAAATTGATTTTATTCTGTTCGGAGCTCCCTGACGTTACTGTTTTCAACATTCGGTTTCCATAAATCCAGAAGTGTCACAGAAGATGTATGGTTCAACTTCATGAGGAATGTGCCATCCTTTTTGAAGTTCTACTTCCAACTTTGTTTACTACTTAACCACTGAAATATTATGAAGCGTTAACTGGCCTATTATCAGAGCGTGTCTGTTCCCTATCAGGGGTCCCCTTTGTCACTGGCTTCCGTCACACCTTGTATCTGATTAACACACTATAGGATAACACAGAGCCCCACAGATCTGCTTTGTGTTCCCTCTCAGCTGATGAAAAACAGATTTTCCTTTTCACTTTAATGTGGTTGCCCTTTAATTGGGTCTGTAATAGGGTTCATTTGATTCCACTCCTCATACTAAACTAAAACTGCTATACAGTAAGTAGAATGTTCATTATGTTCAAGGCTGTGCTTCATGATATGTTACATTCTTCATTATTTAACCATCCTAAAACACATAACTTACATGAAAAGCTAAATTAACCATTTATTAAGAAAGAAAAGATTTATCTTGTCTAGCTATCCAGAAGTTAAGCATGTCACATGAACTATGTGCCTCTATAAACCAAAGCAAGAAACATATGTTATGGATCACCTTCTGCAGGTGTCTCCAACATCTATCTTAGGGTAAGCACCAGCGGAGAGGAACTCATTCACAGGCCAAGAGAAATCCTTCTGCCACTTACACCTGCACAACCCAGAGTCACTTCTTCCCTATCAGCCTCATCACTAAACATACTCTGCTGAGAAGCTCACAGAAACCCACAATATGAACTAATGGCAAGGCAAAGAGTAAACATTCATGCCCCCCAACATCTAGGTGCCTACACGAAATGCCCACAGTCCACAGGGATCCTATATTGTCAACAGCTAGAGAGAAACTTTTTTTTTTTTTTTTCATTTGGAGAAATGTAACATTTCTCATTTGCAGGTTCTTATAAAAGTAACAGTGATCACGGTTTCCTAGCCTTGCAAGTCCAATGCTAGGAGGGATTCTGTCCAAAATCATTTCAAGTGAAGACAAACCACTAGGACTCGCCTGCCCTGCCTCATTCTTCCAGTACAGGTAGACCCTTCCCTGCTGGGTGGGTGCTCATTGCCACTAACTGCAAATTTAACACAGAAAGTGACCACTGAAAAGCCATGTCGAGTTCAGCCTGCAGCCCTGCACCCCAGCTGGTCTTCTACCCACCTCTGTATTCATGATTGCTAGAGGAAAACAGAGGAACAACAGACACCACAGAGAAGGAGAGTCTTGACAACTGAAGGGAGAAACTCTTTTTCTGGAGTGAGCACAGCAATCTTCATGGAAAGCTAACACCAAGCTGGAGTCAAAGGTTATCTATTTTACGCTGCCTATTCAAACAAAGATCGCACCAAATCCCTGGGGTCTGTTCTTCTTCGATTCTGAGAGTGCTGGCCAACAGCTTCCACAGCTGACCCCAAACTCCAGAGCACCGAGGGCTTCCAGCACATTCCTGCTTCTTATGTGAAATTCCAGCATTTCCAACATGGAGGTTTTGTGTCAGGGTACTTGTCTAACATGGAAAGATGCAAGCCATTCATTAAAATAGCTTTCCATATGAGGCAAATGTTGTTTGGCATTCATTACAGATACTTGGGGCAAAAATCAGCAGCTGAAAGAACCCCTGAGGCATAAGGCCCTTCCCTAATCACATGAACAAAGCTGTAGCTATTGAGAAGACATCTTACTTCTGCATAAAGCACCATAATCCACTCTTGATCATAAGAGAAACTAGATGGTACAGCAGGCCTGGATTCAAAGATGTAAAAACACTTAACAGGAATATGGGGAGAAACTGGGGAAGGGAAAGGCTCAGACTACACAGTCCATAGACCTGGTTATGGTTAATTAAGTACCCTTCAAATAAATGAAGAAAATCATTTGATTTCAATAAGACTGAGCTAGGAACAGAAAAAGAATGATAAATGTGAGAAACAAATAACCCCCTCAGCACTTGACAATATTGTCTGAGGCAAACAGAGTAAAACCCTTTGGAGTAAACAATATTCTAGAAGCTTTGAGCTGCAGGTGTCCAGGCTTTTGAGTCAGAGGAAAAGGCAACTTCATTTGGTGGCGATTCCTCCACCAGCTGTGGATTCCAGGCTTTCTGCTGAGCCATGAGACCTGTAGCACTCTAGGTGTACAAGTATACTAACCTAGCCACTTCCTGACAAGACTTGGCACTACGTGAGACTGAAGCATTTCAAAATTAGCAACACAGACTTTCTTTTGCACAAAAGGGATATCTTGCATCTACCAGTGAAAAGCTGAGACTCTCCAGTATTTACTACATATGCTACAGCAGCACATCTTTTTCAGTTCATCAATGGCAGAGCCCAGCCAAGCTGTATTAAACAAATCATCACTAGCCTAAGATTTCCGTAATTTCTGTGACAATTACTTTACTACAGAAAGCATATTTCCCCTAAGGCTTATAAGGCATCTGATTTCCTTCAGTGTTATTTCAATCACACTACACAGAGCTTACTGAGGAATGAAAGAAGCATTTGTTTCCCTGAGAAGAAATTACTTTCAAATCTCTTTTCTCTAACATTTAGTTTCTGATTTCTATCATCAGAGGAACTAATCCTGTCAGCAGGTATGGAACAAGACTGAAAACTTGAGTTTTTCTTGTGGATTTAGCACAGATAAATTTCACAATCTTAGAGACTATGTAAGTTCAAACACCTCCGAAGATACTGGTTGTGTAGAATCACCACACAACTAAACACCTGATTGTTTACAGGCTGCTTTACCATATCCTCTGAGCTGAATGGCAAAGCAGCTATTAGGGAACGAGGTTCTGATAACTCACTGTTTCATATTTTCTCCCAGCACCGTCTAGAATGCTTTGCCTTTGTTGCCCATGATTTTTGATACTGGGAGCATATGCAACCAGCTGACAACATTGCTGAGAAAGCAATCAATTAATTAGTGATGTTCTTCATTTTCCAGAAAGGGGGGCATATTGCATGTCCAATTCCTCGCATGGGCACAGTGTTAGTTATGGTTCATGTAACTAATCACCCAACAGCTAGATATTAAAGCTGAAAAGACCTTCTCAGAAAGGGAACTGTAACGTACCAGTAAACATCATTCTAAGCATGGCACTACTCCAGAACCAAAGAAAAAAAAAATTGCCACCCTACAAACTCACCCCAGTGAATGCTTGTTATCTTTGCCCCAACCTGCAATAACAGCAGTACCATGTCATTTCCTTCCTTTATTCTTCCTCAAGGCCCTAGAAATCCTGTCTAGTGCTTCCTGCAATTTGAGGTCTTTCCAGCTCTTATCATAGCACTTATTTATTCACACCTAGCATAAAGATTACCTCTCTTAGGAAGAGAAAAAAACCCAGAGTACATTTTACTCAGATGTTAATACTGAATGTGAAGTTGTATCTTAATCTAATTCTTTTTCTAGATTCTCCAAAATAAATGTTGCTTAATGATACTACTCATATACTAGGATCTAGTTACTGAAAAATTATGTATCATATTGTAAAGCTCCACCTGAGACACCTGGAAACTTCACTGGCCTCAAGATAAAACAAGTGTTGTGAGCACTCAGTGTCCAGCCTCACCAGTAGGATAAAAATGTCTCCATTTCCACTGGGGCCGTCCCTGGAAATAATTGATCTTGGTAAGCTAAACATGATGCCCATCATAAATGGAAAAAATGCACATTCATCATAGTTGAAATACTGCCCTCAACAAACATCAACAGAAACTCTGCCACTAACTAACGGAGCATGATTTTCACTCCAATGCCTCCATGAAGCAAAACCAGCCAGACAAAAAGAAAATTATATGACATTTTACTTTTTCAGATGAATATTAAATTAGAAGGCATTAGTATTGAGTATAATAGCAAAAGACAAAATGGACTACAGTGTGGTGCAGTGTAAGTTAGGTCTTACACTATATTAAACCTCTCAGGGAACAAAACTCTATGTGTCATTTAACTAAAGAAGAAACTACCTAAATGGAAGGAAAAGCATTAAAGTAGTCAAAGTTGCTACTCTTGACTCATAGTTAAGTTCCCCTTGGCTGTAAGATCTAAATTCATGATAGCTACTCTACACCCAAAAGGATGTATAGGCTGTACAATCTTAAGGCACAATGAAATGCTGAAATTTCTTTTTGCCAATAGAAGTCAAAAACAGCCCAGGAGAAATTTTAACAACAAAATGTGTCTTTTAAGTGGAATTAGTTTCACAGTATCTTCGCTTCAAAGAAAAAAACCCTAGAAAATTTTACTACTTCCAGAGCTGAAGACCCCAGAAGCAGATCATAGATACTACACAAGCTGATAAAGCAATAATCCTTCATAATTTAGTATTCAATTTTTCCAAGTCAACAGTTTAATATAAAGCATCTGTCCCAAAGTTTATTGTGATCAATGGGTAGCTGGACAAACTAAGTCATGTAGCTAAAGGAAAGCTATCCAAGAGTGGAAGACAATATTAAAGAGTTCAATACTACACTGACTTTCCCCCCAGCAGAAAACAACCAGCTTCAGGATTGTCACCCACATTTTCTCTTTGAAACAAATATTGGCACCAGGCAATGTAGAAAAGTGGAATAAAAACTGAGAGCTTGACATACTTACGTTACATGATTAATTTGTTTAAGAATAAAAGCACACTTTAAAAGCATCTGTAGTGTAAAGCTAACTGGTATCAATTTTTGAAGTATATACACACTTTTTGGAAGTTTGGTACACAGCCTAGATTAATGATTGTCATTGTCTTGGTAAAACTGATCTACCTATGTGATTAGAAAGTTCATAAAAGAACTAAGTTATTGGTGCTTAGTTCTTTTAGAATCCTTTGATGTAAAGAGACTCTTGAAGGACAGATGATTAAAAAAAATCAGACTTACCGCTATAATATCCAGGGTGTTGTCACAAACTTTGCGAATCTCAGCATTTTTATCATGCATCAGGTCTATAAGATATGCTGGAGCCTCTGGAAAGAAACTGTTAAGGATAAAAGCTCTTTTTTTCACAGCTATGGGTTCTTCCAACAGTAAATTTCATTAAGAACCTTTGTCAAGAATTTTCCAACTCATGTGAAGTTCAGCAGCCTTCCCTCACCCAATTCTTTAAAATAAACAAACAACCCATTTTAAGATACCTGAATTGTAGAATCATAGAATAACCAGGCCGGAAGAGACCCACCGGATCATCGAGTCCAACTATTCCTATCAAACACTAAACCATGCCCCTCAGCACCTCGTCCACCTGTCCCTTAAGCACCTCCAGGGAAGATGAATATTCTTCAAAATTACAGAAGAGAAATTACACGCCCCTTATAAAGAAAATGCATTCTGGCCTGTTACAGGAAATCCAGGCACCTAATGGGTCAATCCAAAAGGCACAGATTCTGTGGAATGGTTTAATCTTTTGAGACTTACTTCTATAATACTTAGGGAGTTTTCTTGCTTGAAAAAATGGTTTTAAATGTATTTGTCTCAAAAATACTGAAGATAATCTATTGTGCAAATGACTGCATTAATACTTGCCTTGTGCAATTCAAGTGAGAAAAGCAGTGTTCAAATGTTGGCACTTTATCATTGTGGATATAAAGAGAGGCAATTTATTCTTTTTTAAGCTAGCTGCCCAGCAGTTCAACCAGGAAATAAAAGAATATCATCCCAAATGCCTTCTCAGATATTCCACAAAGATTAAAGGAAACAGCATATTAAGGAGTAGTCCGAAAATACAAGAGCAGGCATTATTTGTCTGGACTGATATAAGAAAGACTGTCATGAAAATATCTTAATGCACATAACTTCAGGCTATGCAGTATCAATGTACAATGGTGCAGCGCAGGAAGTTTGTTTATGCTCTGTGCAAGTTTTTCTATGGACTATGATTTTGACTATGATTTGCAAAACAAATGCATACAGTAATTCAGATTGGATAGGAACTAATGGGTCATCTGGTCCAGCGATCCTACTCGTTCCTGTTCACAATCAAACTAACTTTGAATCTTTACCATTGATCTCTCAGTCCCTCTAGTGCCTAGGCTGCTTGGATTTTTTCTTTAGCCGAAATAAACCTTTTACAAAGAAATCTCTCAGATGAGGACATTTATACAAAAGAAATATAGACAAAACATTGGCTGTCATTCATTAATAAATGTTTAATCTTCAAAAAGATACGTGTTTCCTTGATAATGACATCTCTGGTGGCTTGGTGGAAGACCATCTGATAAAATACATAGATAATCTGGCAGACAAACTCATCGTCTTCCTGCTGAGCTGCAAGAAAAAACACACCCAAACAATTTCAGATCTGATAAGGAGAAGCTCTTTATGCTTAGAGAAAGCCCAGCTCTTACATTTCAGCTAGACAGTTTAGTGCTATGCCTGAGATTTTATCTCCTGACAACACAAAATGAGTTCTTCCCTGCTCCAGTCAAGCTGAAAGACCATAGATTACAACAAGAGTTGTGGAGTTGTGGGAAAAATCAATCTATTAGAGAGAAATCAACACGTGGTCTATCAATAACAGAGTAATTGCTCCTCTTTTCATACTAAAAGCACTTACCCCTGCCTTCCCAGAGAAAATGAAGGGTGCATTCAAGTTACAGCACAGCTACGTCAACTAAACTTCTCAAAAAAACAAGAACTGAAGTCAAACAGCAATATACCATTAAGAAGCTCAATAAGGGCAGGAATTATTCCAGATTTAGCCAGCAGAGCAGCACAAGAGTCATCCATAGAAACTGTTCCAATCATTATCACCACTTCTAAAACAAGGTCATCTTCTGCAACACCTGGTAAGTCAGAATGGAAAAAGCATCATCTCTTAGCAATTCTTAATCTTCTGGCAGTGTATATTTATTTGTAGATATGATTCTGTTGTTTAGCACTGTTCCTCAAACAACCACAAATTACAAAGGTAAACAGGCTCCACTCGGAAAGAGCACTCTAAGTATTCTTCGAGGGACTCTACTTTGAAAGACTAGTCAAACTTTGTTCAGACCTGGTTTTAGCTTATCCTTGAGGTATGGAACCAGTTTGTACTCTTTCAGCACAAGTTCCCAGTCCAGATCTGGTAAGGTCAAATTTGCAAGTGTTCCCAGGCATTCAATCACAAATTCCTCTTCTTCATCATTTGATATTTGAGCTGCTAAGTCACCAACATAATCCTAAAGAAAATACAGCAACAAACATTGTGTGAACAATCTGGGGTTCTGAAGAACTCAACTAGGTCAAATCTAAACTAGTTCTCAAAATGAAATGAGGGCTAACTAGGCAGTTTCAATTTCAGTTGAAGAACGATCCAAGAAAACATTTCATCATTCTTCCTCTCCATTCTTTTACTTTCAAGAGTTGTAGATCATTTGTTGGGATGCTCCAAAAGTGGCTACTACAGACACAGCTTGAGAAAGCTGTTAGAAAATAAGTGAAAGAAGATAGCAAACACCATATCGTGTTAGCAACAGTAATGGAGTCCTCTTCCAAAAGATGTGGAAAAATAAATCAAAGCTTTGCAAGGCGGTCATGGAATCTACTCAGTAATTCCATAGTGCTTTAAGACAATTTGATATTCGATCTTCATTTTAACAACATGATTAAAATTTCCACAAATTGGATGTTGTACTTCCCTCACATCTTTTGAAAGGGCAGCTTTACACAGTTAACTGAATATTTTAAGTATTCGAAATTTTTTATTATAAACTTATACAAACCACATGGCACAGTGGGGAAAAAAACAACCACCATTTTATTTTGCCCTCTATCACTAAAAGCAGAGATTTAGGATAACTTTTAGTTGTTATGATTTGCACACCAGCAGCTGGGTTTTTTTGTTTGCTTGGTTTTGTTTTGGAACAGGGATTTATTGGATACAGCTTAAGACCTGTTTTCCCTGTAGTGAGGGATGCAAACTCCAGTCTACCAGTGGAGACAGCCTTATAGAACAAAACATAAATCAACCGATAGCAGCTAAGAAAACTTAAACGGGACACCCCGTAACCCCATAAAGACAAAACACAGCAGCCTTCCAAAGCCAGTCTATCCTAGCAGGAAGAATCAGAGACTACACAAGGTAACAGATAGTACTTACAATAAACAGGCTTTTGGTTGGTCCATCATGTTGTGAAATATTTCTGATCATCTTCATTAACAATGGGTCCTTAAATTTCAAAGCCCGCTTCATTAGCATTTTCAAACCATTTCCTGAAAAGAAACACACACAGACATACACAGATTTCTAGTACTTGACTGCACAAGCCAAGTCCCACTGCTATCATTATGTTTCCAAAGATCACCTTGCCTACCTAATAGCACTACTAACTTGAATTTCATTTCAAACTTCAATATAAAATTGGATCTCTTGGCTCCTCCCTCTTCTACAGAGCTATGTATACAAGTGTGACATGGAATTACTGGCCATAGAATCCATTGATTACAATTCTCCCTTTCAAAGTCTAGCAATTTATTATAGTAGTTCAACAGTGAAAATTTTGAGCACAAGGGAAAATCAGAGCTACTGATTTGTTGCTCTGGTTGTTTAGCCTGGAGAAGAGGAGGCTGAGAGGAGACCTCATTGGTCTCTTCAACTACCTGAAAGGAGGTTGTGGAGAGGAGGGAGCTGGGCTCTTCTCCCAAGTGACAGGGGACAGGACAAGAGGGAATGGCCTCAAGCTCCAGCAGGGGAGATTTAGGCTGGACATGAGGAAAAATTTTTCCCAGAAAGGGTCATTGGGCACTGGAACAGGCTGCCCAGGGAGGTGGTTGATTCACCTTCCCTGGAGGTGTTTAAGGGGCCAGTGGACGAGTAAGGGGCATCGTTTAGTGTTTGATAGGAATGGTTTGACTCGATGGTCTGGTGGGTCTCTTCCAACCTGGTTATTCTATGATTCTATGAATAATAATGTTCCGCTTAAAACTGCTAGTATGAAAACAATGAAACTTGAAAAGCAATCTAGAGCTAGCAGCAACTCACAGAAAGCTGCTGAATGAGATGCTTAACCCATCTATACCATGTAACAAATCACTAGAACCCAAAAGATGCTCAATTGGAAAAAAAAATTAATTGAATGTCGTAACGAAATGAGATTACTGTGCTATTAAGTTGGTATTGGCAGGTGAAATACCAATTAACTGAAGATAGATTTTAGGCATCAGACAGAATAAAATCTCTCTGTGTAGCCTTAGTAGTCTTAGTTTCCCAGTGTGTTTTACAGAACTACATGCACATGAAAGATATGCGCATGTGTGGCTACCCCGGTGTCACTCCTGCCACTAAGACCAATTTTTGGGAGGAGATGGCCATTTACTTGCAGTTGTTATCCAAAAAAGTGCATTTTACTTAAAAAAATGCATGTAAATCTATAGATAACTCAAATATACATTATTTTTATATAAGCACATATACAAAATATATAAAAGTGCTGTCATCTCCAAGAAAAGAGTAAAATCTCAGTATTCTTACCTTCACAGATAAGTTGTACATTTCTTTTGTTAGCAGCAAGGTTAATACAGAAAGAAATAAGCTCCAGGTCAACTCGCTCATCAGGACATTCAAAAAGCATTTTCATTAACTGCCAAGAAACACAAACATGCTCAAGTCGTTAATCTTTCCAAAGCACTAGAAGAGCAATATTATGATGCCAACTACAGTGGCTTTTTTTTTAAGGAAAAAAAAATTCAGCATTTCTATAGGAACAATAAAGTTATTAAGGTCAAGGGCACAAGATGTATAGATAAATTATTTGGGGATAACAATGCTTATAAAGTGTCAAAAATGGCAGTCACTCATCACCTTATATTAACTTGGGTTAGTTACATTTTATTGCTGCCACTGATTTTTTTAAATTTTTATTGTATTTTTAAAGTTGTGAATGAATAAAGTCGCTTTGAAAGTTTAGGTAGACTTAATACAGGGAAAAAACCCATAACTTAGTTCCACAGAAAGTCAGGTTAATAGCTGGTAGTTTAATCAATTTATGACTCTAAACAGACACTTAATTGCAGAATAATTCTACTATTTTGCTGTGAGGTTACTGACAGTAGGTAAATCAGCTGTATCTGCAGCAGCATGCTTTATCTTTGCAGCTTCTTTTGCTGAAGTTGAGCAGCAGCATATACCAAAGACTCCTCAGTAACAGTCCTGTTCTTTTAGTAATAGGACAGAGCAACCTGGGCTTTTGCCTATAATCCCGTTCCAATGGCACAGGAAGTATCAGTGAATTCCCTAGGCAAGTAATCTGTGGTGCCATCATTTTATAAGCCTGGCACCTTCACTGTCTGTGACATCACGGGCTCTCTAGCGTCATTTTGTTCAAAGCAAACATTGTTGAAATGGCACATCGAATATTCAAATATGGCTCAAATGTATCCGTTTCTTTCTGTATTTCCAACCATGACATACAAGTTGCATGGCTTCCTTATTGAGGGGCTGCATGATATCACTGCTCCTAAAACCTGCTCACTTCATAAGACACAGCAAGATTATAATGCAAAGCAGCATGATGAGTGAGATTACTGAAAGCAGAAACAACTGAACATCACGATACACAGGACATAAGGTATGAAACCCATTGATCAGTTTGTGTCAAAAAGGGATGGGGAGAGAAGAAAGCAACAACTGATCATTAAATATATTTGTGCTTGCCCCCTGGTGGAAAGACCATTTGTAACGCATTAAAAATGAGAGAAACTGGGTGAACAACCCATTTTGGGGTTGGGGGGGAGAAGGAACAATAGGACTGTGGGAATTGCACTCTAAAGTATTTTACCACAGCAGTTCTGTATATTTATCTACTATTAGAGAACAAATTTTCCTTCCCAACAGACTCAAATAAAGTAAAAAACAACAAAAAAAATTTTACAACAGTCATCTCTTTTTCTGACACTTTCATGTACTAATTTAAAAGCTATCATTAATTTCTTCCTCCCTTTCTTAAAAAGACAGAATCAGATTCCTTAAGTTGTTTTACGAAGTTATAAAATCCCTAGTTTATTAAATCTGCAAGTCTGACAGTCACGTAAGAGTGAATTAACCCAAGAAGAAAACTGCCACTTAACAAGTCGAACATGAGCATACAAAAATCACCCCCTGCAACTCCTCTGTTACAAAACCTTTAAAAACAGATTTTTAAACCCCTTCAAATAATTTGAAGGGAAACATTCTCACTACTGACACAATACAAAATCCGTGGAAATCAGATGTTTAACAAGATGGGATTACACTGTTAATTACTGAACTACTTCTCTATAAAAAGAAAAAACATATCCAGTTTCAATTAAAGCTGTTCAAATTTTAAAATAATAGTTTCGTACAAGCTCCATGTTTCCCATTATGTCTTCATTTAATTTGATTGCTTCTTGTGCCACTTCAAAAGGAAGAGTAATTGCTGCCAAATAGGAAATATTAAAATTGAATTTGTTCTGCTTTTACTATGTCCATTGTCATCTTTTACTGATTTAACAGGAAGGCAGTAAAAAGACTGCAGCATGTGCAAAGAAGAGGCAGTAGTGTTCAATCAGACAAGTCCCATATTGAGTATCAGATACCACAGACCAGGGCTGAAATCACTGCGTCTAGACTCTCTGGCACCTGCCTTCACTTATTTACCAGTGACCAGAGGCCAACCCCCACAGCTCTCTGTTCACATACACCTCTGTCGAACCCCTTCCCCAAGCCCAGCTCCAACATCTTTGAATGATTATGCCAGAACTGCATGCCTCAGGAATCTCTCCTGACCGGCTACTCCCTAAACTCTGCTGTTTGAAGTGATGCTCTGGTTTCTGAACTTCAGCAGATAATGGCGGACAGGAGCAAAGGGTGCTGTCAAGAGAGGACGTTTACCAGCATTAAGCTGAAAAGAAACTTACAGATCAAAGAGGGGCCAAACAGGACGACCATGGTGGAAAACATGTGGGTAGCTGTGGAGAACCCTGCACACTGCTCTGTGGTAAAATATTAAATATCCCCATGACATCACTGCCCAACCATGCCCTTTGATTGGCCAGGTTATTACCAATAAAGGCTTTTATAAGCATCTGGATGGCATTTGCACCTATTTAAACAAAATGCGCATTGCTGAGGTCTAAACAAGAATGAACTCTTAATACTTACTTTTAACTGTTACTAGAATAGCACCCACTAACTCCTGCAATCCACAAGGATGTTTACCTGGGACAGCACACGCAAGCCCTAGTCAAGCACTTTGTTGGTTCAGAACTACAACAGGGGAAAGATTTTCTAATCACTTTCTACAACAGCTGAACACTCATTATTGAGTACTTGCCAATTTAGATGTGCACCTTTCCTCAACAGGAAACAAATCTACAGAAGGGCACATGCTACTAAGAAAAAGAGAATGTGGTTTTCCAGGGTAGAATCAGATGGCAGGAAGTCTTTTTAAAAAGCTCGTTTTCTTCTCCTGATGCCTTATCCATTTCCCTATGTTTTCTGCTATCTCTATCTTCCTTAATAACTGTCGTAATTTTGAACATTCACCAATAAAATCCGTTTGTCCAGCTTGTCCTTTCTGACCACTGAGCAAATGCAAATAATTACACCAACCGCTTAAGATTCAATAGCAATAGGTATCCTTTGAGTCTTGTAGTTATAGCCCAACCCAATAAAGGCAGAAGACCTGTTTCCTGCTCCACTAGTTTTTGGATACAACTCTGTAAGCACCAGTTTGAGCCGTCTCTGCCAATCAGAATGATGATGTTCACCAAAGCTCGAAGTTTGAGATCACTGCAGTTTCCACAGCTCTTTACATTTGGCACTGAGGATCCAAAAGCCACGCCAAGATTCCCTGAAAGCACATCATAAGCAAGCCCTGAAATGGTGCATGAATTCTGGTTTGGCCAGTAACTGCTAAGAACAAGGCAGGTCCCTCATACCACGCAAATGCCTTAACAAATAGCTGCTTCTTGAGGCAGGAAAGGCAGTCAGCTGGATGTTTACAAGACCGTTTTGTAACATATACTACTTATTGCCACCAGTTCTCCCCTCTGTATTCTTCAAAATCCTCCCATACTTGGAAAAACACCACCATTTTTGTGATAAGATAATGACCAGAAACATTCTGAAAACTTTCCATGGCAACTTCCCATTCTGGATGTAATTGATGGTAAAAATATGTTTGGCAAGAAAAAAAAGACATCGTGGTGCAATTATGAAAAAGCTACCAGGGTGCTTTTACAGAGCAGGCTTTCTGAACTCCAGCCTCATTAGGACTGAGAAAAAGATCAATAAGAGAGGATTTGGTACTTGTTAAAAAAAACCCAACCTACAGAAAACAACAAATAACACAGAAAACAATACACAGAAACCCCTGAACAAATCCCCAAACTCCTCATTGTGTCTGTGCTTGGATCAAAGGCAATGACAGGAGACAAAATGTAGCCTGAAAGATCGGTGAAGCACCTTCTAGAGTCTTCAAGTCTGCCCTGTTGTACCCGCCTGCAGCTGGAAAAGGAATTGTCATGTCGCAACACAACACTGCTTGGCTGGTTTCTAGTTCATATCCTGTAACACTGGAGACGTTGAAATTTTGATACCCAAAGGGATCAGGAGAGAATGCCTTCCAAAACAGTAAATACTTTCCACAGGTTCCCTAAAGACCCACTATGCACAAGCTTTTATCTCTTTCAAGCATTCCCAATCTTCTGTAGAAATTCATCAAGGCACTTGTATTTTTACCAATTCATTGACACAGCTCAAGTGTTGGCAGCACTGATGGAGAATGTCACCCCATCCCAGGGACCATGAAGGGACAGCGAGAGCAGCCAGACTGCCCGAGGAGCCGGCTGTGGTGATTCCAGCTTCTACCTGCGGGTGTCAGTGCAAGCTCTGAAAAAGCCAGGCACAGGGTCTTAACTCCTCAATGCACCTGGCCCCCTCTGTCGAGAATTAACACACATACCTGTGGGATACAGTCTGTGTAGGCAAACATTGATTTAAAGTGGTCATCCATGCTTATGTGATACAGAATACATATAGCTACTTGCTTGTAGTTTTCATTTGCTAGGAGACAAAAAAAAATCCATATTAATAGAATTCTGGTATTTTAGATGTTGTAAAAAAGAAACAAAAAAGCACAAATATTCTAGCTAATAGATTTAAATCAGAACTGCAAAATTTAAAAAAAAAAGAAAAGAAAAAAAGAACTACCACTAAAATGTCTTGTAGACGGAATCTGGTGTCTTTTAAGTTATATACTGATTGTTTTATTATCCTGAATGATAACATTATCCTGTGGGTGTCTTTTGCATTCTCTGTAATTCAAAAACAACATTAGTATATTTTCACACTAATACTTATGAAAGAGGAAAATATTCTCAAGAAATTGGAGCAGTTAATGCAAGTAGACTGTGAAATATTTAACTGAAAGGATCTATAAAACCAACTTAGACAAACATACAAATGCATAAGAACAACACAGATGAATTTGATCCTGACTCACTGATGAAATCTGGATTGAGCATTCTCTTGAGCTCTTTAGCCCTACATCAGCAGAATACTGGATATAGATGTAATAAAACATTCATCTGAACATTTATATTAGTTAGACCAGGATGTAATAAGGTCACCACCCCAGAATTCACGCACAGTTCTTATACAACTGATCAAAAATATCCTACCATCCACTTCTATTTAAGCTGTTACAACATATCTGTTTAACACTTTGGCAAAGCACCAAGACCTCAAACGGGAATCAACACAGTTAAATTTTTCTTCTGCATACATCATTGCAAGCTGGAATTTCCCTTAAGCAGCAAGGATATGATGCCTTTATCCTAAGAATGCAGATTTATGCCTCTTTTCAAAATTGAATTACCAAAAAAGACCGATGAAACCCTTCTGGCAGTTGCCATACAACAGTGAAGAATTCTTTCCTGCACCAAACCTAAAAACATAGTGAAGCTGGGCCAGACCTTTAGCAGGTATGAACTGGCGGGCATTCAATAAGAATGATGCTACTTCATATCTGTTTAACCTCTGTCCTTCAGGGTTGGGTGTTCTGTTCTTTTTTTTTTTTGCAAGCTTCATTCATGCTAAGATAAAGCATCAGCTAAGAGATGGTCTCACGTTCAATAGCAATAGCTTTTTCCTGGTATTTGGCAATACTGGCAGCTTATTTTAAAATAAATTAGCCTGCTGTAGCAGCTACAGCCTTCTGGGTTTTTGAGAAGAAACTCTTTCCATAATTTCTCTCCCTTTTTTTTCAATGGTTCAGCCTGCTGCAGTAACCTTTCTGATGCCAGAACATCACCTTGGGTATAAGAGCCGAATGTCACCACTGCCTCGGCTTCTAAACTACCAAGGAGTATCAAAAAGACCTAGATAACTCAATCTGAATTGTGAATAATATCTAGAATTTAAATAAAGTTATTTTATCTGAATGAACTTTTAAAGAGCTGGTTTTTAATGATTGGTGCTTACATCATTCTCCCGAAGTACGTTCCATAAAATTTCATGACACATAAAAGGCAAAGACAGTTGTAGCTTCAAAAAGAAGAGCTGAATTTAAATTCCTTCGTGCTGTGCAGTTAACTGACCCCTCCTCCCTGAATTCCCCTGTCCTACTGTCCCCACAGGGAACAGAGAAGAGTGTAGAGCATCTATGTCATAGACACTTAATTGGACAGGATCAGCAAGGAAGTATTTTTCAGTTGTGAGTAAACAGAGGATGACCTTTATTTTACTAATTTGAAGATGAAAAGAAACTACATAACTAATAAACCACAGAACTAATGCTAAAACTAAGCCCATTTTAAAGTATTTAATGGTGTATGCAATTTAAGTTTGATTTCATTTTAATTTCCCAGAAAGGAAAAAATTTCAAGCTGATGTCTGAAGTTTTGCTGCCCCACTTTCCCTACAGAAGCACTAGGGTGGAGAAAAAGGAGAATCTCCTGGCTTTTTTCAGTCCTCATGCAAAACAGTGGAAATTCACAATCCAAAGTATCGAGCACTTCACAAAAATGAAGAGGAGGTGGTGGTTTCCAAGCACAGCCAGCATGATTTAATGCAACTGTTAATCTTGTGCTCAATTAAGAAGCATATAGCCTATTGGAAACCATGCCTGACCGGCTTGTCAGAGATTAGGAAGAGAACAGATTCAACAGATACAGCATTTTAAACACTAAGCATCATCTTGCAGGCTAAAGATTATATAAAAGGGTAAGAAGCCACAGGCTGTTTGAAAAATCCAGGCCAGCTACCATCCTTTTATACAGGGACTTCACTCCCCAAAATATAAACTGGCAGCTATTGACAGTTACTTGAACATGCCACTACCAAAGTTACTCTTTTTTAAGTACTTCATACTCATCCGAATGCTAATGAATAAGGCCTAAAGTCAACCACTGTTTAGAGACTTGGCTGTAAACATTTCAAACCCTGCCCAGGTCCTGGCTGGAGAACAGCTTTCTGAAACATGGAAGTGATACCTTTTCTGCTGTTTTTGACCACTATTAAAGGCCACACATGAAAAAGCAGACACAGCTAGAAAGACTTCTTTATGACTCAGTACAGTAGGCATCAATTATTCCTCTAACTAGAAAAAGCAAAGGAAAGAAAAGAAAAAAACAGATCTCTGCCAAACGTGCTCATAAAAATCACCAAAGTTTTGGTGGGGTGCCAGAAAGTTGTGGCCTACAAATGCTGGTATTTTCGAGCATCGAGGTTTTTATGACTGAAGGTGGAATAGCCAAATGGCCTAAAGCAGTAGGGGCAGCCCTGGACAATAATGGCCTAGTCATTATGGATTCTTCTGGTATTTATGGCAATAAAACATGAATCATAATGAACTCCTTGGATATTAAATGTGGGGGTCACGAGTACTTTGATAGGATTTCCACAAGAATTTACCATTAATTAACCAAATAATTATTTGAAAGTGTTAATGAATTATTCTTAGTTCTTATACAGCCATTCCAGAGCAACTGGTCATTCCCAGCTGAGTGCAGTTAATGCCGTAACAAACCAGTCATTAAGTGCAGTTACTGATTTTGTGGGAATTATTGTGTTATAAAATACATTCAACAGTTTATAGAAACAATACTTAGATTTTTTTTTTGCAGCTGCAGTTCAGCTGGAGCAGCTGGGACGGAAAAATATCAAGTCCCTCGAGCTGTTTTCACAACTAGTTTTTTGCAAATTAGAGAGGGAAATAAATACATGATGGGTTCTGAGTTCAAAATGGCTTCAGATTTTTAGCCTTTGAACATTAATAAGAAGCCATATGGCAGTTCCGTGGACCAATGCCTGAATTCCAAGTCTAGTTCTTACTAAAGATCTAAATGGTACCAGTAGCAGAATCTAAAGAAAAAATGACTTCTTGATCATGAGATCAGGTCCTATATTTTGGTCGAGTTTATAAGCTTAAAATGAAAAAAATCCTTCACTAGCTCCATAATAACGCTAAACTAGTGTTGCAGGAGCATCATTCAGCTTTCAAATGTTGAAGTATGATAAAAATGAGAATATACATTATGGAATAAATTATTCCAATTTAACTCTATCAGTAATTCAATAATTTCTAATGGAAATGGTATCTCCACATCAGATACAAAATATACTCCATCCAACACGTGCAAACCTTCAACTATACTACATCAAAACCAGAACAGAAATGAAGGTAAAATAGGCAGAGTGAATCTTCATTTCAAATTCTGATACTCTTAAGTCAAATCTGCTGCAGAATTAGGCAAATGAGAAATCGAGATGGATAAAAATGTCATAAATCGAACATCGTATTTATACACTGTCTCACACTGCTGTCAGAAAACATTGAAATCAAGAGTTTATTCACGTGTATCATAATTAGCAGTGATCTTAGGCAAAAAGTGATAGAAAGGTATCTCTGCTTACCTCTATCATATTATGCCTTGCAACCAGTTCTGAAACAGTTGCACTAACTCGATCCATGTGTGGTTTAGACACATACTGGTTTGATTTACATACGTAAATATAAATCGTATTGGATATATCAGTTTATTTTATCAAGAGAACCTGAAAGAATTTTGAAATCTGCTCATACTCAAGGAGACTAGGCATTGTAAATAATACATTATGCTATTAATCACATACTAATAACCCCTCTTGTGCCACCTTTATGTTATTTGAAACTGGCTTCATACCATAAGACTGACTTAAAGCCCTGACTTTTGCCAAGGCTGAGGGTTTTTCTTGGTTTGGGTTTTTTTTCCAACATCTAAAACATGGATACTTTTTTCTAGGAAATAAATGATTCCTAACAATGATTCCTAAGTCAAAGAACTAATCAATGACCAGTTTAGGTTAAATTATTTAATGTTAGTTAGATACAAAAATGAGCTGCACATCTGGAGCCCCATGTTCAATTTCTTTGCCTGGAACTCTATGCACGATAGACTGAAAAGTAGACAGTAAACACCTCAGTGCTCATAAGACAAAAAACCAAAGCTACCAGGTAAGCAACACAGTGCTAAATTCAGATATGTCCTTTTTTAAGATCTGATCTTACTTCAGAAAAAAATGTCAAAATTTTATTATACAGAATGTCCTACAAACAATCATACTTGAACTCCTATGGATTCACAGTGAAACTGGAAGTTGATTGGTTGTAATATCCCATACACTGAACAACCCAGAGATAAATCAGTTAGAAGTTCAGATAAAAAAAGAAAAGAGGAGCCAATAGGATTATCCCTGAAGGAAAAATATAAAGCTACTTCTCTTGCCTCCACAAAAGAAATATGCTTTGGGTCATGCTATCACCAAGGAAGAAGGCAAGAGAAAAAAACCAAACCCATCTACCTATAAGAAACTGGAAATTAGAGGAGGTAGTTCTTAGCTTAACTCAAACTAAGGAAACACCCACTTCCAAATTAGGTGGAAAAAATCCCATGCAAAGCTGTTCCCTTATAAGTCTCCACCAAACTACGTGAATTATATGCTATACAATCAAATGGAAATTTATAGGACACAAGTTTTGCTATATCTGCACTATATTGCATTAAATTACATCAACTGCTCCAAGTCCAATTCAGACTTCCAGTCTTCTTGCTTGGAATCCAGTGAGAATGGCAGTTGGTGGTCTTCCACGCTCCTGGCTCTGCAAGCACCCAGCTCCACAGCACAGCAGCCTTACTTCTGAACGGATGATCCAGCTCTATTTCAAAATATGCTCCTGCAGGATGCTGCCTTCCACTTTGAGAAAGGGATGGATCACCATATTGAAACAGAAACTGGTTCTACCCATATCTTGAAGTCACTGAAGTACAAAGCTGAGGTTCAGACCCATTAAGTCAAAACATGGAGCTAAATATTGCTTGAGCTTTTGAGTCTTCCAGATTACAAGAATTAAACTCTACATTATTCAAGAGATACTGTTCCTGTGCACTCTTACTGTTAAAGTCTTGGAAGAAAAGTAAACAATTCAACTGTACTTTTCTTATTGCAATAACATTACAGTGTTGTTATTTAAAAGACAGTTATCATAGTTTTCCAAAAAGAATAAAAATACACGAGGCCCCAGCCTCACAAAGGTGTTTATAATGAGATTACTTAAGTGTGTAAAAATAACGTATCCTACAAAGCATCTGTACATTAGAGACCAAAGGCACAGAAATTGATTGTATAAAGACAGACCAGCACTACACACGCTGCAGTGCAATAAACTTTTGTTAGCCTATCTCTTCTGCCATCAGCTTGAAGGTCTGAAGATAATAGCATCAATTGACAAAGGATTTCTCACCTCAGCAACTGCAGACATGGGGAATCTGCAGCTGTTCTGCACTGGAGAAGATCATCTGAGAAACTCACAGATAAACAGCAGAAACTTATGAGTTAAGATGCTTCCACATTTGCAAAAGGGAAAACACATTACGACCTTTCCCCAAAGGGCACAGTTTGTCAAAGTATGGAGATCTAAGCAACTGCTACTCTGCAAAACTGTCCCAGATGATCCTTTGAGACCATCCCTCTGCCTGCAGCCTTGACAGGGCTCTGGAAAGGGGCTCTTCTCTCTTCTGCCTTGGTCCTCACACAGGCTTTATGCAGATTGTACTGTGGATCAGGAAGACTAGCCTAAGTGCCTCACCCCTTCTTCATGGAGATATTCCAAGAAACTAGAGCTGGTTGGTTGTGTTCCATCATGCTTCAGACATCCAAGTTATGCCCTGTAAAGCTTTCAGATGTTAACAGTTCACATAGAAGACTACATTTACTTTTTACTGTTAAGTATTAATTTGTTCTTGCAATATGCAAAGAAACAATTAAAAGAATCCAATTAATTACAGTCACATACTGTAAACTCCACAGTAGAAACACTAGTTCAGGGAATCCTACCCATTCATCAGTTTAGTGAATTTCCAGCAACTCAGCTCCCTCATCTTTAGCTTGCTGCCATCTCTCCATTCCTGTCCTGGCTGCTGCCACAAACATTTCTATTTTCAGTCAACACTCATGAAGTTAGTTTCTTGTGTTACACTGAAGTGATCCTCTTCATTAAAAAAAGCTAATAACGCAGCTAAATACACATATGCGCTTGTGAGCATCACACTACACCAATGAGCTTTTACTCACCTGAAGAGTCAAAGGCTGAGTGTTCATATTAGCAAGGATTCACTTGTAAAAGCTACAAATTGGAGAAACACTGTTTCTAACTCCAGACAGTGTTATAAGAGTCAGAAAAATGAAGATGATGAACTTCAAAAACTTGTACACTTATATAAAAATATGATGTTATGAATTTCAGTTATTCTATCCTGATAATTTACTACAATTTACCAGTACCATGAAGCAAGGATATGGAGAAGGCTTCTACCTTAAGGTTAGCTGGGATTCTATTTCTGCCTCAAACATAACGTTAGCGACACTGACACCTCTCGACTTTGAGTTACATATTTCTCAACATCAGAGTCAATTTTTCTTTAATAACACTAAAGCTTGCTGTCTAGTCCATAGTTAAGGCATCTAAGTGCTGGGTTCTAAGTTGCACTGTGTGCCCAACACTCTCCTGGATTCAGTTAGCTGTGCTAGGCTTCTTTGCACTTCTAATAATGATTTAGAAGTTGAATGTTGAGACGTTTTAGGTTTCTGTTTCTTTTGGTGGGGTTTTTTGTTTGCTTGTTGTTTGGGTTGAGGGGTTTTTTTTAAGCCTTGGCTGTAGTCACCACAAATGATAAAAAACAACCATTAAAATAAATCCCTTCATAATTACTGCTTTCCAACAGACTGGTCCCTGTAGTTGAACTGTTACTTAACATGCTTCAGCCAGCCTCTGCTATAAAGAAATAGAGACACCCCAGGCAGTATTCACACAATGAGTATTGGAAACAGCTGCTACAGAGCGCCACCTTAGGAAAAAAAGGTTTCTCAATTTAATTGGGAAAACAAGAGGAAGCATAAATTTTACTGCCATTAATAACTTCAAGCAATCCCGATATGACTTTACCTCACCCTGATGGCTGGACATATGCTTTTTGTTAGGGTCTTGGCCACATCTGACCCCTATTGTTTGTTCACTTGATCAGGTAAGAAAATGTATGTTTCTTTATAGGATAAACGAGGCCTATAAAAGTCAGAAAAAACACTGCAGTAGCCTGTAAGAAGCTGCATTTTTCAACAGATGTGTGAAGCTCCATAATAAGTTCATTACAAAAGGCCAAGTGAACTCATAAAGAGAACACATCTACTTTAAGCCTTCCTAAAAGAAACCTTCATAAAAGGAAGAGAGCATTAAAAACCCATAGCACTCTGTTAATTAGAGAGCAAAGTACTTCTTGGGTTTTTAAACAGCAGTCAACATATAACCCAACTTGGCTGCAGACCATATCAAGACTTGATTGTTAAAAAATTCAACATACAACTGTTTGGCAATTCTTTGATTGGTCATTAAACCTAACTAGTAAAGAATGGAAAAATAACACAGAAATTTCAGCAGTTTACAGAAAAAAAATTTTAGGTAATAAAACTCAAAAACTCTATCAAGGAACCTAGTGGAGGCAGACTCTTCAGTGAGGACTAAATCAGACTGTCAAAGTCACCCTCTGCTCTGGCTATCAACAGCTTAAATAAAGAACTCAGAATTTTTACCTGCTTTGGAGTTTTCGAACTACTGCACAGCCCTTAGACTGCTACATCAGTTTGGGTGGCTACTACACCTTAGCATGCTGCTACTAAGTCTTGGAACAACAAGAAACTAAGAACAACAGGCCAGGATGCTCACGTTAATAAGGCATATGGGCCCAATACATACTGGGACTGACAAAACTATACTACTGCTACTTTAGAGAGACTGCATTGTTTTTCAGAGTATGATATGACATGCTCATCTACTCAACCCAATACAAATCCACAAAGCCAGTTTTCTTTCACTCACTGTAATCTGTTCTGGAAATCCAAGATCTTCATCGTCACCTAACAACTTTTTGAGATCAAACATTCTGGCACTGTGTAACAGTCACATGCAGAACCCTTCTGCACTTCATCTCCCATCTGGGATGGTTTTGCAACTAGTACTGTTTTGGGACCTGCCTGTTTTTCAGTTCACCAATACAGTGCTCAATCAGCCCTCAAATTTTAAAAGCACCAAGTAATTTTGTGCCACCGAAAAGAGACACTTCAGTTTGACTTCCAGGCATATTGGGTTTTCCTTCTTTAGAAATGGCTTGCACTAGGAGGCAAGTGAAAAAGAAAATGGTGTTTCAAGACCATACACATTCAGTACACCTACGAACTGTCCAGCAGCTCAAAGGCATGAACCCACACATCACTGAGAAATCTTCGCTTTCTGCATGCTGCCAGACCTACTCCATTTACCCTTTGAGCAACAAGTTTCCCGTAGACCACCTTCTCCTTATCACTTACGGCTTTAAATTGGAAGGGGGAAGATTTAGATTAGACATTAGAAAGAAATTCTTCACAATGCAGGTGGTGAGACCCTGGAACAGGTTGCCCAGGGAAGCTGTGGGTGACCAATCCCTGTTCATGGCCAGGCTGGATGGGCCTTGAAGCAGCCTGGTCTGGTGGGAGGTGTCCCTGCCCATGGCAGGGGGCTGGAACTTGATGGACTTGCACTAGGAGGCAAGATCCATTCCAATCCAAACCATTCCATGATTCTATGATTTACAGCCTTTTGAGCGGAATAACTCAATCACAGGGGGATACAGAAAACCCAGTACTGCCTGCCACACCCACACACCGCCAGAAGCTCCTTCTGAACAGGGGTCACCAAGAATAGTCTGCAGCCTGCCATAACACACAGAGCAGCACTTAGCTGGTTCTACTGTACAAACTGCCTGCTGTTCTCCTAAAGAATGGAAAACTATTTGTCTCACTTCACAAAGGCTAAGAAATCACTCAGATGCAGCACAAAATAGCAGCCTTATTAAAAGAATGTAAATCATGAGCTGTGTGTATATTTAAGAGAGCTGTACTAAAAATTCTGTATTTGGTTTGGCCCATTAACTGAAAAACAAAATGGATTTGGTCCAAACAAGAAGTGAGGGGATTTTTTTATTCTTCCTTGTAGACAATGTTTTTTTCTGTATGCTGCCAGGGCATTTACTTTAGAAACCAATCACACAGCAAGGGGAAGAATTATAAAAAAAGGGTAACATTTCCCTTCTGTTCAACAGCAGAAGAGCATTCCCAGGGATTAAGAAAACAGATTCACATCCTTCCTTTGAGTTCAGCATGGTTTCCCCCTTTCGGTGAGAATACTTTCCATAACAGCAAATACACTAACTAAACTCTACCGTATTTGGAGCAAGTCACTTCCCTACTTCACTTCATTTCAATTACGTCATGCAAAACAAAATGAGAGCACTCTAACAGGGAAGCAAACCTCCACAGAATAGTCTATAGCGTGCTGCTTTGGTTTCTCCTTCCACAGTGATTATTAAAGGGCATTAAGTCTGCATTTTCCACGTTTCAGGCAAACATGTAGTTTAAACCACCTGGTGAATTCACATCAATTCTCACGTTAATCCACTCGGGCCATATGTATTAAAAAAGATCACACATAATTTCTAAGCATTAAAGCAAAGTACCAGTATGAAGACATTCTCCACAAGGCCCTGGCAACTCAACAACTGCAGGTTTTTCTTAAAGAACTGAAGTCACACAAATCAACAAAATCTCTTTTCAATACTCTTCAAGCAGCTTGTTTATGAAAAAACCTGAACACAGCAGGCTGTGTCACAGGCCTCCACAACTCTGCTTCAGCTTCTGATGTCAAGTCTGAAGCCAAAATTCCCCCTGAACTGCACCCAGTTCTTTTAGATTCAGAGTGTAAAAAGATCAGCTGTAGCTGATTAACTTGGTTGCCTGGAGGGAGCAAGAGGAGTCTTGTCACAGACAATACTTCAGAGTTGTGAAGAGAAGCCGCGAAAATGAGCAAGGGGTGTTGACTGGCAGAGCTACATGGGGAAGAAGGCACTGGCACTAATAAAAAGAAAAGAAAAGGCTAATTAAAATGGAAACCAAGACTACGCAGAATTTCTCATGCCCATGTTTTCAATAGCAGCCTCATCACTCTGGAGAGGGAAAGAGAGAGGATGGTCCTCCTCCAATACATTCATGCCATACTTAGTCTATTCCTGACAGCCCAGTTGAAGCCAGTTCATCCCCATCACATCCAGCCTCCACCTACATTAGAGCCTTCCCGTCCTCAAGCCACTAAGTGTCCCTTGGGAAAGTAGCACATCTTCCAGAACTGCAGCCACCTCAGGACTCATCCCTAAACCAGTGTCTGACAGATCCTGTCCCGTTCGTTAATTCTTCACAGGCTCGACTCTCTCCTTAAACACCTACTATGCTTAATTTATACTCATCTCAAACCCAGTACTAAAGACTCAAAGGCACAGCATGCACAAATGTTAAATTTCAGTAGGCTGAGTCAACAAATTTGACCTCTTGGCATTAGGAGCTATATGGTAACTTGTCAACAGCTGCTGAGGTGTGTTAGCACTTTAAAGGGACCTACAAATGTAAGCCGAAGGGCACTGACTTGAATAATGTGTGTTTCATACCCAAGTAATCTGTACAAAAGAGGCATATGGCACAAGATTCTTTTATTATTAAGGTTGCAGGCTTCCCCAACACAGAATAAGTTAAGTGATGTATTTAAGAAATATCTGAATCACCTTATCAAGAAAAGCCTCACAAATCACAGAGCTGGCTTATGAAACAAGTGACAGACCATATTCTGGAAATACTATCAGAAAACTTGCTGCAAATTACTGTAATAGCCACTTCAGGTGCAGACTGTAATTTTATCAGACATTTTTTAACTGAACAGGCTTCCACACAGGCCTACTTAAATATCCAAGAGGATAGCATTTAAAGAAGTTCTCCTCTCCATATCAAAACCAGAAGCCAGAAAGCAGACATTTCACTGATTAATTTAGTCTGGCTCTAATATTAAACAGGGAATTTCTGAGAGGAGGGACTTCTCAGTGATTTGTGTCATGCTATTGCTTGCGGCCACAAGCACCCAGAAGCCTTAGTCTTAGGCCACAGCCCTAGCTACTGTACAAACAAATCAGAGAGAAACTCCTGCTCCAAAAAGCTTATAATCCAAGCCAAATCAGACTACCTACTCAGACCCCCTCTTAAACAAGAGAAAATGTGTTATTTCCTGACCAGTTTCCACTTCTCAGTTTACTTGACTGCCAAATAACACTGCCGCGAAGTAAAAAAAGTATAAAGAAGAGGGATATCATATGCAATTTTATTTTTTTGTCTAGCTCAGCCTCTAGGAGTTTATCAACTGCAAACATGGTTGTGGTACAGAAAGCTCTGAGGTGTTTCAGGACTAAATTAATCACCAACAGGATTAAAGCTTCCAAAGCAGTTTAAGTTTTCATGGTATTAACTTGTATACCAAACAATAGCGTGGCCGTGGTAAGGTTGAACGTAACATTGAGAAAACAATCCTAAGAGACTATGCAAAACTAGGGCAGAGAGCTCAGTGTCACCATTGTATTCTACTTGTTCCCATCACATCTGTATACACCATCTGCAACAAATTTTGTACATCCCAAACACAATCTATCTCAGAAAGCTTTAACAATTCCTTGCATCACTATTTCATGCACTTAGGGCTCCACAAGGTTCTCGATTCCCACAATTCTTATAGCCAAATCCTGCTACCCATTTAGAGTATTTACCAGAGAAGCCTCTAGATAGTGTAAGTGAAAGAGCACATAAGGGGCAATAAAAACTCCCTCCTGAGAACTCCAGCATATAACAAGACAGACAATCCTCTACTTTTCTGAACTCTTTATTGTCTCCATGGCTTTCCCCTATGGACAACAAAATAGTTTCACTTGTATCTGAAGTACTCACATGATCTTAACACAAATTACAGACTGTCAAGCTGTAAGTCTAAAAATCAGTACTGTCTAGAGCTGAAGCTGATAAAAGGTGGGAAATGTCTGATCTCTTGAGCTGGACCATTACATGACAAGACACAGCAGGTATATCAAGTTTCACAATAAAAAAAAAAAAAGAAGTGGTATCTCCGTGAAGTTGCTAGCTATTTTTCCTAGATACTCCCTCAAAATTGCAACTCTCTCCCATGTGTCAGCTCACATGGTTTTCAGGTAACTATCAAAGCTATTTTTAAAGACCAGAAGACTCGGTCAAAGTTTTAAGAAAAACCTAGGCATAAATCTGCTGGGAACCCCATTATTTTAAACTTCCATTTAAACCTGCATTTGAAAAGATGATTTGAATGATAGAAGACTGGGATTAGTATGGTCCTTTTACAAAGAGAACAGTGATGTCATAACTTCTAGGCACACTATATCATGACAGAAACAGCTTCACTGTTCCCCTTGAAATGTCTGTGTGAGAACAAAAGAAAACATACCTAGGAGGGCAGTCAGTTTAGGAAGCAGACCAACTTGCACCATTTTATTCCTCAGGCCTGTGTCAAAGGAGAGATTTAGTAATAGTCGAAGAGTGATGTTCAGCAGGTCTTCGTGTTCACAGGGTACCATTTTCACAAGTTTTTCAACAATATCCATTTCAACCTGTATATCAAGAAAAAGAAAAATCCATAATCCATCCAAATTTAGCTTTGTCGTTAATGTAAAAGTCCTCTCAGTGTCCAATACATTCACACGCACACGTATGCAAATACGATCCAATTTGTACCCATATGACTGTCAATGCATTTTCATCAATGCTTCATGTCTTTGTGGTTCAAGTGTTCTAAATTGGGTTACTGGGTAATGCTGATTAAAACTTTTTTAATGGAACAGTTCAGATGTCTTGGAAATATTCCTCACAGTTGGAATACTGCAAGAATGTGGCCAAGACATCACTTGCAAGACTAGACAAGAGGGGAGGGAACTCATTTAAACTTAAACACAAGCAACCCCGGAGCAACTGACATCAGAGTCAAAGAGATACTCAACCAAGAAAGGCAGAAAATTGGCATCCAAAAAGAATGTGAGATCTTTCTTTACGAATTTCAAATGAACCCCTAGACAGAACTTTGCATGTGCTCTCAGAAGACTCATGCTGTCCCCTCTTCATTCATTTAATAAAAGCATGAAAGTCATCTTGAAACACGTATCACTTTCAAATTAAGAAGGGGAGTCCAGGAACTAAAAAGTTATCAATTCCTGAGATCAAGTTCACTTTACCAGACAGAAAAGACTTCTAAGCATTGACTGGCAAGACTTCAGAAAGGTTTTATGATCTTTTAAGAAATATTTCTCTGCTTTTATTTGACGTAATCTTTAAAATGCATTCATTTCTTGTTTCCCAGAACCTCATTTGGCCAGAAGGAGGCACACAAAATTACTTTGCATTATTCCAGCTTTGGGATGTATGTAGCTAGCCTTCCAGTTATAAATACATACAGAATGAATACTAAGAAAAGAAACTACAGCTCTCTCCACATGGCATGGCGCAATTATCAAACAACTGACTGGATACTATCTGATTGTTTTTGATTGAAGATAAGAATTCCTACTTCATTGTTTTGAATTTAATATGGTATTTAAATGCCAAAGGAAAGAATGTACTATAAATATACGTGGATTATTCAGTTCTACTTAGAATCTGGCATTACACAACTAAACGTGCTCCGTTTCGCCTTCAACATCTTTGTGTTATTACCAGATAAAAACACTGACACACTTCATTGGTAGCTTTCCTTAAGAATACTGTGGAGGAAAAGGTATCTTTATTTGTGGCAAGAAATGCTTAAACAGACAGCTGGTCTGAAGTATACAAACTGAAAGTCTTTTCGAAACTGTTAAAACACTCTGCAATAAAGTAACTTCAACAATTTTGTTTCATTTGTCTTCCCACTAAATCAAACGGAATGCAGGAAGTGTGCCAGCAAATCAGTGGGCTGGAGACCTAATCCTTATTTTCCTAATAAAGTCCTTCAGGGCATTATACAAGTATAAACTAAATCAATGAACAGTCACCTGGAAAATGGTTTACATTCCCCTAAAAACACATGCCTGGTATCTGACTTACTAAGAAACAGGATACCCATTTATAAATAAGGGAGATACCTCTTGTGTGCTGTATTCAGTGCACATGCATGGGAGTGAATATACCAGTAACAACAATGCAATCAGTTTTCTATTGCATTTACACAGATCTATTCATCTCACCACCAAAATGTAACATTAATCTCAGATTATGTCTTGGATAAAAAGAAAAAAACACCCTATCATTTTCTTCTAACAAACTGTCAGAAAGGCACAGAAGTGAAGCATGTACCTACAAAAAGCCACTGGGAAATCAGTAAAGGAGATACTCAGCTACAGCTTAAAGTCACAAAAAATATGCTACAATTACAGGAGTTTGAGACATCACCTAAAAAATGGTTAGGAAGAATAACACTGCCTTCAGTGGCAGTGGCATGCTGCTACTGGCAGCATGAAAGAAGTCTCCTTTGAAGACCAATCCACCCACAAAATAAGTAAACTAACCTAGTCTAGCAAACTGCCAAAGGGTAACTACACCTCTTTCCAAGACCATACATGGCAGAGACAATAATACATTGTCAAAAGAGGCTAGTTTGGGGGAAGGGCCATGGGCATCTCCATAAGCGAGAGTATCACAAGACTTCAGTAGAGACTTCAAAATTTGGAACTTCACATGCTGTATTTTGAGGCAGCTTCACATTTTGGGATGACAGTTCTTCAAATATTTTTGCAGTGTGTTACATCTAGATGTACTACTTTCCTTTCACACATTTTACTAGCAACAAAAGACGATAATCAGTGCTGCAAATACAAAGGGTGGGAACAGAAATGTCTCCCTTCTCCCCTCCAACAACACAAAGTTTTCAGAGTCCATACCCTTCCCACATTGCAGCAGAGTGCTATGAGCCTTACCATATCATTTTTGTTCTCCATAAAAATACTGAGTTTCTTCAAGAAAGACACAACCAGAATAAGCAGCTCAAAATTATCACGGTCCAGCGCTTTCACTAACATATGGACAATGTTCTTGTTCCTCATCTTCAGCTCAGTGCGAGTATCCTCAGCCAGATTTAGGAGCAGGTAAAGTGCAACTAACAAAGTCCAAAACAAATCACAGATCAAGAGCAACAGAAATGAAAAAGTCTATATATACATTAAGTACCTAAGACAAGACTTTCAGAAGCATTCCACTCTCTTCCCAGTGCATTTTGAAGTAAACTGACCATGAATGCTTTTCATTCTTGTTTAGAAAGCATTAAGAAGACTGAGTCTAATAGCGGATTTGGGAAAAAAAAAACCAACAAAACAGCACAAATCCAGGTACCTGTGGTCACTAGAGGCTTTTTAGATTTTCTTTTCTTCCAATTCCAACAGGAACCCTTCCCAGTAAAGCTTTGACACTCAGATCATTTCAATCTAGCATTAAGTGTATTTTAGAACAAAAACTAAAACAGAATGAAAGCTATTCAACTTGAGTCAGATACAGATTAAGTTAAAAAAAATAACGACTCAAACATACAAAGCCAAAATATCCAACTCCTCCTAAACCAACATCATGAATAAGAAAACTTAAGTAGATCACTTTTGCTGTTTTTCCTCCGAGACCGACAAATCACTTTAAAAATTGTTAACATATTTCCGTACTCATCCACACACTAAGTACATTCAAGACATCCTGGTTATAACAAGGATCCAATAGAATCATCCACTCACGTTCACCCAACAAGGAAATAATTTGCCATTTGGATCTGGTACCTCTGAGTAGCTGTTCCTGCTTGACAACCAGCCCTTGATATTTCTTATAAGTTTTATCATAGTCCTTTTTTAGGGTTTGATTTTCAGGATCTTCATCAAGTAAATTGCAGAAGTTAAGGAGTTCAAATACAAGTTATACAATCTAGAAGACTACTATCCACAAAGGTATTATTCAGTCCCTAGTAAAAAGGAAGATATATACTGGACAGCCAGTGGGAAGATACTACCTCAGCAACAGCTTGCTACACCTGTAATCTACAGCATGATTATTTTCTCCTTCTAGTCTTGGATGTATTGCATCCTAATAGTCAGCAAAAGCATTCCTAAGACATGCTGCTGGTAAAACAAAACCTTTTTCTCTTGTGTTGTTTTAGTATCTGCAATTTAACCTGTTCAGCAACCCAGATTTGTCACTCTTAGCCTTTTTCATATCTACAATTATATTTTGCACTTTGTAGTGAATTCTACTGCTTTCACAGAAGTTGCTGCATGCTCATCTTGTGTAACTCAACAACAGCTACTGAGACAAATCAGAAGACATCAAGCTGCTCCAACATATCAAAAGGATATCAGCTTTCTTCTTTTTAGCAAGTTCTTCCTGCCAAAGCTCATGTCTCTTCAGCTCATGGTCTATGATATTCATACACAGAGCTCCAATTTTGTAATGCGTGATTATTCCGTGAAATTGAGAAAAACTATATTGAAGAAAAAACATCTGTGAGGAAAAAAATAAATGCAAACAACCCCAAATCTGTTTTGATTTCTATGGGAGCAATGTCCCACCACTGCACCACATGAAGTATTAAAAAAGGTATTTATTCTGTCACCTATTATAACACTTCTCTATTGGAAAACTATTTCAAAACAAAAACAATTCCTGAAAGCGTGAATATTTTTTTCCAACTTATAGAAGTACACACAACAGTGTGTTGTTCCAAGTCAAAATAAAAACATATTCCAATTTTCATGTGTAAAGGAAAATCTTTTCCAATCAGTCCTGCTTTTCATATTATAAGTGCTTTAGGGGACCCTCTGTTCACCAGAAATAGAAGAGGTCTAAAATAAAGTTGCAATGCAAATTACATTTGAATTATTTCTAGGCAGGGTATTCTTAAACACTGGCATATCTAAATAAGAGCAAGCACTCCAGTTTTGAGTACTGTTTCTTCCTTGAAGGAATGCTAAGGGAAATAAAATGTAGCATCTCAGCCTACAAGCTATGGGTTAGAATCCTTACTAGTTTTTTCCCAGCTCTACTACACACTGCCTCACCATGGGGGTTCTTTTTGTGTCTCACTTTTGTCACTTATAAGAAATGTGTTTGTCTCAGCAACTTTTTTTTTCCTGTTTCAGTAAGGTTTTATAGTGCAGTGCAAAAAGAATGAAAAGCCACTAAGCAGAGAGAAGTTCCTTACGTCTGTATACACTTACCTTGAAAAGCAGAAGAAAATATAAATTATATTGGTAGCAAGTTCAACACTTTGTTTCCAGTCCTCCCTCAGCACTCTAGCCAACGCACCCAGGGCAGTTTCTAAAATGAAACAAGATTTAGATGAGTATCAGCATTTCACCTTCATCCTTTTGCCCAGTGAGACTTGAAATCTGCGTGCACCTTATTCTACCTCTATCAATTTTCTCATGGAAGATTTTCAGGTGTTTCACTCTGGCATGTAACACTGCTCACAAGTTCTGTTTGGAGATGGTACTCAAATAGAGTACCCTGGGTGGGTCATCAGTCACACACCCCAAGAAGAGGTGACATGGAAGGAAACTGCAACCAAACATTTAAAAGTACCATTGACCTTAATATTTTCTGGTGGCCTCTGCTATCTGTATGTTCCATACTACACAGTGGCTCCTACCTAAAACACTGACGCATTCACCTCCAAATCCCCTTTACATACTACTTTGACAACTACTGTTTTCCATCCATTTCTATTTATTTTGTTTCCCCTGTAGCAACTTTGTATTATTTAATAATTGGTTTATATTTACTCTTGTCACACTTCAGGTTACTTTTGGTCTCACTTAATTTTCTATTCACTTTCCCCTGTTTAGATCCTCTTCACATACACCATGACCAGAATGAGAAAAGCAGCATTTTGATGGCTTAACATTCCCTTCTCCTCACAATTCTTAAAACAAGCTTGTTTGCTGATGTTGCAGGATGAGTGGAGTATATACTGAATTCATCACTTACATAAGGAATGTAGGGGTGTAAGGACTCAGTAAAAGGGAAAAGGAGCAAGGAAAAAAATTACTACATTAACAAGACAGAACCTACCATCAGATTGGAGGTTTGGTTTGGATTGGTCTTGTCCAAGACCTTTACAGACTATAAGGTCATTTTTTCCACACAAGAGAAAGGACAATGGGCAATGAGAACGTATATACCCGCACATGCAAGTATTGATGAACAAACAGTATTCCACACTGACATGGTTCTCAAAACTCACATGACGCAGCACATACACGAGCAGAAACAAAATGACAGCAATGTAAGCATCGTATCATGCATTCTGATAAGATTTTCAAATTAATCCATAAGCAAATAGAGTATGGGGTGCTAGTTAGATACTTCAGTGATGCATCCACATTTACTTTATGGATTCCCTTGAAAACTGGCCACCTATACTTATGTCAGTCTGCAAATCCCATTTTCAAAGCAAGTTTCCTGATCTTCAGGACAAAACTGAATTCTCTTGTCTCCATAGGCAATGCCAAGTGACGTTAATTTTGCATCAAAATAACTAGGATAAGAAAAAACAGCTGAAGCCTACTGAGGCCAGGAGATTTCTGTGTTAGGCACACCTAAAGACAGCCTAAGAAGCATCCATTTGTAAGGAGATCCACCTGGGCTTTGATAACCAGCTATATTAGCCACACACTGAGAAACCAAACCTACCAAACTACAGAAAATCGCAAATTAAAAGTGAATTGCTTTGCCCGTGAGAAGAAAGCACCACATATAAACAGCACAACATTAAAAGAAGTTACCATTCACAAGGAGTTCTTCCAAATTATCAGGATTCCTAGCCAGCTGCAGGATAAGGGCAGAGCCACGTACTTTGTCAGGAATGTCCTCATACAGTAACTCAATGTACTCATCCATGTCATTGATATTGGCAACTTCATCAATCTGAAAGCAGGCATAAGCAGGGGTTTCACAGAGAGAGATGTCAATTCAAGACAATCAGTCATGACAGTATTCAATTGCAAGACAAAAGAGTGCACAGCTTTGAGTTAAGATCTTAAGAAAAAATAAAACACAAGGAAAAAAACCATCAACACATGAGAATGACTGCCAATGAACAACAGGGAATCTGAGAAGATTTAATTACAAAAAACAAAGGATGCTCAGACATGACTCCCTGTGTCCTGTCCTATGTTCCAGACCTCACTTGCTGTTCTGCCATGTGCTATAGTTGGAGGGGGAAATATGCAAGTCAAATATTTTACCCTTTATGGAGATGATTTTTTTTATTCCATTGTGCAATATTTCCAAACCAAGTTCTTTGTTTAAAAAAACAAGAAGCCAGAATTCAGCATTTCCTCTCCTACCCTTCTTTACATAACCACTTAAGTAGTAAATGGGGGTTTGCATTTCTCTAACTCCAATGTTTACCTCCATTCCTTCAAATGGGGATGGATCTTTGGGCTTAGTGGTTTTCTCTTTCTTTTCTATAAAGAAAAAGACATGGTTGCAGTTAAATTATGCATATTCACAAACAAAAAAACACATCCAGTATTCTCATAGTAAGCATTCTGCTTAAATAAAAGCGAAAGTCCTTTCATGTCCAGCTGACCTGTTAGACTAACACACCTAATGTGTGTCAAGTGTCTGAAGCCGAACAGCTACAGGGAACAAAATAAACTACAAGATGCATTTTGACTCCTCAGTCTAAATCATCAGTTGCAACCCACTCAGCCGGGGAGACAGAGAGTAATAAACCTTAGTGCAAGCCCAGACTGATAAAACTCACTTCCATAGTTACGACACCTTAGCAGCTTTGATTCTGCTTATACACTGTGATAAAGCTGTCCTGTGCTGTACCAAGACACACATATACAGAATAAAAAAGAGTGAAACACCCAATGCAATTACAATCAAAGCATACAAATAACATCCGTCTTTATTTTAAATCCAACCCATTCAGATAAGAATCCAACTTGAGAACAAATGTTACCATTTTATGATTGCAAGAAATCTTCCTAACCACAAGGTAATACAGGATCAGATGTTAAATATAAAATTGGCCCCAGAGCAAAAAGTTTAAGATGAACTTAAGACATAAATAGGACTACTGAAATGCCTTGGCATCTGAGCAGAGAATTACTGTTGTCAGTAACTTCTTCACCAGGAACTTAAGATGACAAGCTGTCTGCTATGCTGTACCAAAGCTTGTCAGGCTCCGAAACTTCTCACTCTGCTTTACAGACAGTGCAAATTCAGCCTAGGAACACTTATCGACCCTTGCAACAGGTGACGACAGAGACCTTTCTAGTCTTTTGATGCCACTGCAAGTGCAGAAGCAATACGAAGAGGCTGTACCAAATAGTGGAATCTGTACCTCTGAAGTCCTGCTAAAGCACAAGGCAGCCAGTAAGAAGCATCGATGCTAAGTTTAAGCAACAAAAATAAACTTTGGCTGTTAAAGCAGTAATTCCCCCCGACCTCACTCTAAGACTGCAATTTTTTTTCCGAGCATGATTTATCTACACACCTTCCTTGCTCTCATTACCTCCAGAGAACTTGTACATCACGCAAGTTAGATCTCAGCTAGGAAAACCTCACACAGCAGTTGTTCAGTGCTGAAGAACTCCATTCCCAAGCTACTTTGATCCTGTATTATTTACCTTTTCCTGCTGTGGCATCTCTGCGATTCTGTAGATAGTACAACAGCTGTTCTACTTCACCAAGTTTGGAGGGGTGAATGAGCTTGCATTCTTCAACCACTTTTTGAGCCAGGGAAGCAATATCTGTATTTGCATTAAGACTCTTCAGCCGAATGCTGGAAGACAGATAGGTCATTTGTCAGTGTTTATGTTTATACGGTCGTGACTTCCTCGAAGCAGAAATGATCCCAATAGCCCCAATGTCTGTGCCATGCTTACAAAGGTAATGTCAAAGCAGTGGCTCTCTGCAGCTCCAAATGGAAAGTAACTGCCAAACAGATTTGACAGAGCAGAAACACTAAAAGCAGCTGCATGAACCTTATAACCATCTTAGGCACAGCCACCAGTAATTCATTTGCAATACCTCCACAAAAAGAAACATGCATGACTGTAAAGCAGCCTAGCACAAAAAGAAAAAAACTCAAACAAAATGAGAAACTACTGTGGGTACTGACTACGCAGGGAGGCTCTTCTGCAGTGCCTGCAGATGCAGCATCAGGATTCTGGCAGCCAGATCCACAAGCAACAAGTAGTAAGAAATCTCTGTGGGCACTAACAACAGGATGGATCAAAAAAGAATTCCACCACGTTGCAAGTGCCAGTTATGTTGATTCATCTGAAGACAGATGAATATTTCTGATGTCTTCAAAAAATTGAGACAATTCAAGGATTCTCTTTTGGTTACTCAATTACTCTTCCTACATGCACTCGCACATGTAGGAGCCACTTCAGCTCAAATTCTCAAGAAGACTTCAGTATAGAGATAAAACAAACCTAGGAAAGGTCCAAACTTGCAGCTTGGAAACTGAAGTCATGAGAGCTCCCTGGACCTATCCAATACGGAGTGTTTTAATCCTCTTAAAAGAAAAATACCAGGCAAAACTAAATTGCAAATACTGTAGTGAAATCAGTAGCAGGGGTGACAGATCAAAACAACAGCAGACTCAACAAGCAGAGCATCAGGGCTGTCAGAAGGTTCAATAGTATAATTTCTCCAATATTGACCATTACTTCACTTTTCTCTGCCTCAATTTCCCACGACATAAAACAGGAACAATCACTTTTCTTTACAAAACACTTTAAAGTCCATAGATGAAGTGCAGTTTACAAAATGTGTTTTAGATGTTAACTCTCCTAGACACATGTTATTTCCTGGGTTCTAAGCCCTCTGTTGATCTAGCACTAAGTTTTATAAAGATTAGAACATATTATTTTTTCTTGAAGGCCACTGAAGCTTTGAGTTATTGAATTTATGACTTTATGAATAACAGAAAAAGCTATCAGAACTTGCTATGACCTTACATCTTCTGACATTCCTTGCGCTCCCCCAGCATGAGGTGGCCCGACTCTCCCAGAATTGTTGCTTCCACTTCATAGTGGACAATAAGGGCTTTCTCAGATGGATGCACATCTATGTTGCCTCCTCTTACCTTCCTGCCATGAAGAAAAATATAATGAATTATTGATTAAATTAAAAGCTAAGAACATAGATCAGTAACAATGACCTCTCCTATTCATATCCTAAACCCAAGCATTGCTCTCCTTCCACACTTTATTTCATTTCAAGCAGCCGTACCAATGCTTAGGGTTACTCTAGCACATACAGAGACACCCACACCATTGGTCAAACCTTAGTCAGAGAAGTCAAGTAAGGAAGAAACAGGATAAAATTTTCAATTTCTAATTCTCCCAGGTCTCTTAAGGAACTACAGCAGGAAAAAGATGCATTTCATAGGGAAGGTGATTTTCCCAGCTGATCCTCTGTTACATTGTCAGTATTGAGAAATCTGCTACCAGCATTGATCTAAAGTAGTCATTTCCAAATGAAAATTTTTCCTCAAAGACTCTCTTGGCTAAATCTTAACAGTTAAAAATCTACACAGAATGAGCTACAACTTATTTGCATTTTGAACCATTCTTTCCTGAAGCACAAACCTCTTTGCTACTGTTCTTCATCTCATTGTGTCTATTGCCAAGCTGGGGGATGACCAAATCAACAGCTTCTATCAACAGGTATAATAAATCAAGCACGTCTACTCACTTTTACTACAGCTACAGCTGTTTTAGAAAAGCGTTCTCCAGGAAAGCACTCTGGTATGTCACTGCCAAAAGGGCATGTCCTGCTCTCTCCTCTTTCGTGCTAACATCTCTGTGTCCATACAGAAATGCAAGGGGCACAAGGACAGGCCATGAAGATGCATCTCATCTCTGTTTTCAAGTGATGGCAGAATCTCATGCAGAGAACAGTTACACAGTTCTCTGTCTAGTGGTAGAGCTGATACTTGCCCCTTTTCCCCTCAGCACTGCCAGTACAGGATGTACAGTCATGCCATAAACCAGGCCGCTGAAACACTGCAGATTAACAACAACTCCCTAATGTGGGTTTGGATTTTGGTATCACAGAATCACAGAATAACCAGGCTGGAAGAGACCCACCGGACCATCGAGTCCAACCACACCCATCAAACACTAAACCATGCCCCCTGCCACCTCGCCCACCCATGCCTTAAACATGTCCAGGGAAGGTGACTCAACCACCTCCCTGGGCAGCCTCTGCCAGTGCCCAATGAACCTTTCTGGGAAAAAATTTTTCCTAATGTCCAGCCTAAATCTCCCCTGGTGGAGCTTGAGGCCATTTCTTCTTGTCCTGTCCCCTGTCACTTGGGAGAAGACGCCAGCTTCCTGCTCTCCACAACCTCCTCTCAGGGAGTTAGAGAGAGCAATGAGGTCTCCCCTCAGCCTCCTCTTCTCCAGGCTGAACACCCCCGGCTCTCTCAGCCACTCCTCATAAGGCCTGTTCTCCAGCCTCTTCACCAGCTTTGTCTCTCTTTTCTGGACTCGCTCCAGAGCCTCAACATCCTACTTGTAGTGAGGGGCCCACAACTGAACACAGGATTCAAAGAATGGTCTCACCAGTGCCGAGTACAGACGGAAAAGAACGTCCCTGGACCTGCTGGTCACGCTGTTTCTGATACAAGCCAAGACGCCATTGGCCTTCTTGGCCACCTGGGCCACTGCTGGCTCATGGTCAGTCGCTGTCAACCAACACCTCCAGGTCCCTTTCCTCCAGGCAGCTTTCTAGACAGACTTCTCCTAGTCTGTAGCACTGCACAGGGTTGTTGTGCCCCAAGTGCAGGTGGTTTGTTTATTTTGGAGTTTGGGTGTTAGGCTTTCTTAGACAAATCACGTCAATAAACAGATTTACAGGTGATCTTATCAGCATATATGAAAGAGCAGCTAGCTATGGCATTGTGTCAATTAGAATCAAAGAAAACTACTTCGGCTTCACAGAGCTGGGAATGATAGCAAATCCATATGCGGCCTTCGGTGTAATCACTCTCTTCAGAAAACATTTGGAATGTGTGCCTCCATCTACCCAGCTACTATGGTGGCTGGTTTCCCTTCTGCAGAATATGACTGAAAAAAATACCTTCTTCTCGAGACATTTGCTGGTGAAAAAAAACCCACAAACCACAGGAAAGGTCTTGCATGGGAAATGAAAAGTCAAGTTCAGCTACCAGCCTTACGAAGACATACAGCTACAGGGCAAACAAATATAATTCACTGCTAAAGAGCAGCATCCTCCTTGATGAGACTGTAGCAGAACTTAAGATCTATCACTTAAGATTCTTCCAAAGATACTCGTGTTTTCTCCTTTACCAGTATTTGGAAGCAGATGCTTCATTACAGCATTGTTCTTACAAGGTCCAGCCTTGCAGGGCAGAAAACTTGCGGTGAATCTATTTCAAAAGAAAGCAGCTTTCACTCCTCCCCTCCAAATATATTTCCCTCATACTCAGACCTACAAGGAGATCCCAACTGCAAACCCTCCTCCTGACAGTCAAACCTCCGAAGTGACAGACTGGCAATATTTACAGATAAAAAGAAAAGGACAGGTGGGGGACAAATGGGCTCAAAGGAGCTGAGTATAGTTTTACAAGAACTAAGCTGAACTAACATCTCATCATTGCCAAAAAGATTAGATCTTCCCATGTTTTCCCTGCTCCTGGCAACCACCTTGGTTCAGCATGAGGGCTTGTCAAATGCTTTCATAGCCAATTCCACCAATCCAACAGAAAACTCTTCATGTTTTGGGCAGAGAGTTTTACAATATATTAAGGAATTAAAGTGCTCTACAGAAAGGGAATAATGCTTCCTATCTATGAGCAGGAATAAAGAGGAAGGAGTGAGACACCCCTCCTTTTGGCAGCAGTAAATTACCAAGGAACTTAGTGACCAGCAAATCCTAAGCCTAAAACTGCTTAAACACTTTTAGCATTTCCCATGTTTATTTTTTTTCCTTAAGAGGGACAGATGGGCAAGCTGAAGAACTTACTGCTGCAGGGATTTTTTCTGCACCCTCACACTGATAACCACCCTCATTTCTTGAGCTATTTCCTTGTTAATGGAGTCACAAATCAATTCACATTCAAGTTCCCTCTCTGACAAAAATCTTACTTATTGAACTGCTCGAACACCTACAGTAAAATGCACTACCCAGACACTAAAATTCTCTTCCATTTATAAACCACTGCACTCAGGCTGCTAGCATCGCAAATACCCCTCTCATATATTTAGAGAAAAACATCTCCCCTCACCCTCCCAATCAATAAACATAACTTTATTGATTTTCTATCTATGTTTATAAGCATCTAATCACTTCATAAAACATTTAAAAATACAGACATTCCTAGAACTGGTATAAGCAGCAATGCACTGGGGAGCTCTCCCATGCATCAGCCTGTCCTTTCACTTCACTTCACTGCCTGCCTTGTCAACAAGAATCCTTCTTTATTGAAGGTCTAAAAGAGGAAGGCCTTTTCTACAGACAAAAGCTGTGCCAGCTGAGCTCACATAACCAAAGCTGGTGTGTGAATGCCCTTTATTAACTAATTCCTTTGGGGGGAAAAAGCAAAAGCAAACTATCCTAATCACAAGTGGCACAAATTGTGCACATGTATAAAGCTAAAAATCCAATAACAAATCCCAGCAAATCAGACTTGGTGGGAGGGGCACTGCTCATGGGGGATGACAAAGGGAAATAGGGACCAAAGGAGTACCGGACATGCACACAAGCCTTGTCACATTAAACAGCAAAGAGGATGTTTTTTGACCTGTGCTTCCTAAAAGAGAAAACTATACTTGCTGCAGGGGTGACAACAAAAATAAAGGTTCCTCCAAGATCACATAAGACAGCACAAACAGAACATGCAAGGATAAAAATAGGCACTTCTCTGAAGTTACAGCTGTTTATTTAATTATATGCAGCCATTTAATTTTTACCTGTTAGCATATTTATTTGACAGAACTTCTGTTCAAAGATTTTCAAGATGTTTTTTCCCCCACTGTTTCTGATTATGGGTTTTATTTAATACATGATACACAGAGTGGGAGGGGTACACATAACCCAAACAGTCTAAAGAGCAAGTTCTGCAAATGCAAAAAAAGAGGTCAGGAACTCCACAGGATTCAAGATGTGATGGATAAAATAATAAAATCACCTACGTGGTAGAATAAAATTGAAACTGTTCACATATCAAATCTTAACAGAGGCCCAGATGGGATTGTTAGTACTTTTGCTCTGAAACAACTGATGGAGATCCAATAATTGTGCACTCGGATGCTATTCTTCAGGCTGACTGGTCTCACTGCCAAACAGGCAGGTAAGGGCACCATTCATTCATCACATTCTTAACATCAAATCCAGATAATCCACTTTACACACCATGGTTACCTCTCAGGATCACTGCTTCACCTGCTATCCTTTCCTATCAAAACCTACCCTCAACACTCCTTCAGCAATGCTCATCTCACCCTTCTATCCCTCACCATCCTGTCCCATCCTTCCTCCCATTTTACATGGGTTTAGACCACAGATCACTTCTCACAACACTCATCATTTACCATCCTAAATCTCAACCCACTCCTTTCATTCCACCACAGCCATCCCTAAACCAGCAAATTCCTTCCAACTACCACCTTCCCCTATCAGTTACCACCAGTGTGCCACCCAACCCATCGCTCAGCCTACCCTAAATCCACCTCAATCTCCACTCACCACTAACAGGCCCCCAGTTCCTATTTAAGTCTACTGCCCACCAGACTACACAGCCACCCCAAACAAACTGATCTCCCTTTCCCAAACCACTCACCCCAAAGCCTCTCATCCGTCTCCCCAGTCACAAAATCACAATCTCCAGCCACTTCCCAAACCAGTCCCTCTTCAACCTCAATCCCTTCACCCACACCATTATCTCCCCTCTCAAAACACACTCCATGCTCATGTCCTCACCCATAACTGCCCATCCATCCCCATACCAGCCTCCACCAGAGCATTCACCATCTCAGTCCCACAGTCCATCACCTCCCAACCCTTCCTTGTCCCCTCACTCCCCCTCAAGCCCCACCACAGCATCCACCACCCACTCCCCACCACAGGCTGAAATGCCTCAGCCCCACACCCCATCACCCCCTTCAACCCCTCCTTGTTCCCTCACTCCCCACCACAGCATCCAATACCTCGTCCCACCCCCTCTTCGGCCCATCAGCCCCCATCAGAAGCTGAAACGCCTTAGCTCCTTAGCTCTACAACCCATCACCGCCCCCAACCCCTCCTTGCATTCTCACTCCCCATCACAGCATCCACCACCCCAGTCCCACACCCCATCACCCTCCTATCCCTCCTTGTCCCCCCACATCCCACCACAAGCTGAAATGCCTCAGCACCACACCCACCACCCCCACAACCCCTCCTTCCACCCTCATCCCATCACAGCATCCAATGCCTCACCGTCCTCGACCCCCAAACCCTTCTTTGCCTCATCAGCCCCTACCACAGGCTGAAACGCCTTAGCCCCACACCCCTAAACTCTCTCTGAACCCTCATTCCCTACCACAGCACCCACCGCCTCAGCCCCACACCCCACAACCCTTCTTTTGTCCCCTCGGCCCCCCTCAGCCCCACACCCCATCTCCCTTCAGCCCCCCTCGCCCCCTCACTCCCCACACAATATCTACTGCCTCACCGCCCTCCTCTGCCCCCACCACAGGCCTCAGCCCCCACCACAGGCCTCAGCCCCACAGCCCCTACCCACCCCCCACAGCCCACACCCATCGGCCCCCCCTGACGCCAGGACGCCCCTCCGGCCCCAGTCCAACCCCTCCAACCTCGGTACCTCTTGAGGAACCGGGCATCCTCGCCCTGCATGGCGGCCCCGGAGGGAGGGAGGGGAGGCCCGGGCGGCGCGGCGCGGCGTGGCGTTACCAGGGAGAGCGGCGCCCCGCCCGCGCGCCCAACGCGCATGCGCGGGAGAGGCCGCACCGCCCGCTGCGACCGCGGCCGGGGGGCACTGCGCCCCCTGCAGGCGGGGGGGGGGGGGGAGGCGCTGCCCCCCGCGGCTCCACTGCGCCCCCTGCAGGCGGGGGGGAGGCGCTGCCCCCGCGACTCCACTGCGCCCCCTGCAGGCGGGGGGGGGGGAGGCGCTGCCCCCGCGGCCCCGCTGCGCCCCCTGCAGGCGGGGGGGGGGAGGCGCTGCCCCCACAGCCCCAACACCAAAACCGCCAGCAAATAAACATTCTTAAGACTCGTTTTTGAGTTTTAGAAAACAAGCATCCTTTATCAGACCTGGGCAACATGCAGGAGCGATCCCCATCAATCGCATACAGCCAGTCAGCAGCGGGGGACAGAATACATTTCCCACTTACATGTATGTGTATGAATTTCACCAGAGATCTTATGCATATTCTGTCGCTTTCCAAGGTCTAATTTTAATGTTATTATGAACTTCACAACAGTCAAAACTCCTGCTAATTTTGAGCTTTGGCTCCGGCTCTGCTTGACCTTGCATTTGAGATGGGGAAACACTGAAAACAGAGGTGATGGCAGGAGAAGACACCCCTGTTGAGCACAGATCACGCTGAACACCAGACGCTATCACCTTCAAAGAATAAAAGCTGTCTGGAAAAGCACTGGAAGATCGCATGCTGTCTGAGGGTCATTCTATTTAACTTTCAAAAAATTCAATTACTTAGATGAAACTGAACTCTGCTTCAGCTCAAATAGAAAATATTCTCTCTGTACTACCTCAAAACAGGATTTCAGTTTCTACTTGCTTCTGTTGAAATTAACAAACCTTTGTTGCGCAATTTGCAGAGGACATTTATTTCAAGTTATCCATACTATACCTTCCTTTTGTTTTAACAGAAAATAGAAAATCAGAGTACCCAGTGAAATGTAAAGTACTACCTTAGAGCAATGAATCTTAAAAACATTGCTAGAACATATCACTTCTGTTACTATCCTTATTCTATTTTTTATCACAGTAATATTTTCTATTAATGACTGTCAAAAAGAAGAATGTGTATATGACTACCTCATCAGAGCAATAGTTCTTCAGTGATTTCAGCAGCTCTTCAGATAAGCATGAGCCAAATGTTAAACTCCAAAGTCATATAAATAAACAATCTGGTGTTTCTTGAATACTAAGTACCTGACAATCTCCATCTATTTCATGGAGAATATTTTTTTTAATGTGGTGCCACATGCCTTCTAATAAAGAATAGTTGTAGACACCTATACAGAAAAGGTCAAAGATTACAAGATGAGAATGACACAAAACAACATGAGACCAGAAAAGTATGAGAAAAGAACTTTTATTGCATTTAAGCACACCAGAGTGTTTGGGCCAAAGCTGGTTGTTTGTTAGGGCCTGAACAGATAGAAAACCTGCCTCAGTCTGACAGAGTCCAAATGAAAATAGCTCAGCTTTGTAGCGATTGAGCAACAAGCAGCCCCAAAATCAGATAATTTTGTCTGTCAGTGGCAACCAGTTGATGCCAGGTTTAGTAAACCACGCGGTGCAAGCACCAGAAACCTTACATTACATGGTAGAGTCTTGTAAAATTAAATTAAAACGCTGCCTGAGATCTGGTTCTCCTGCCTTTCCCTTAGCTGTTGATGTCGCTTTACACAATTTTGTAGAATCATAGAATGATTTGGATTGGAAGAGATCATGAAAGTCATCTAGTCCAACATCCCTGCAGTGAGCAGGGACATCTTCAAGTAGATCAGGTTGCTCAGAGCCCCATCCAACCTGACCTTGAATGTTTCCAGGGATGGGGCAGCCACCACCTCCCAGGGCAACCTGTGCCTGTGTTTCATATCATCAGCATAAAAAATTCTTCATAATACCTAGTCTAAACCTCTCCTCTTTTAGTTTAAAATCATTATCCCTTGTCCTATTGTTACAGGCCCTATTGAAAAGTTTTTTCCCTTCTTTCTTATAAGCTTCCTTTAAGTGGGTCTCCTCAGACTCTTCTCTTCTGCAGGCTGAGCAATCCCAGTTCTCTCAGTTTTCAGGGTTGTCAGCCTCATCGCTCAGCTTGGTGTCATCTGCAAACTTGCTGAGGGTGCACTCAATACAATCGTCTATGTCATTGATGAGGATATTAAACACCACTGGTCCCAGAACAGACCTCTGCAGGACATATCCCTTCTGTTATAGTGTTATGAGGTTTATGGCATTATCACAGAACCCTGGTGATTCCCCTCACCTGCACACTAGAAGGAAACAGGATACACAAAGAGAAAGGCAGAGTGGTATTTGAGGCAGAAGGGTGACCGAGTTGCAGAGAGAAGATGGAAGTGGGTTTGGGGTTTGTGTTTTTTTTTTTTTTCTTAGAGCAGTATAAGAAATACTGTTCTAAAGTCAGGTAAAGGAAAAGACTCTTTTAGAGATGGAAGCTAGAGAAGGGTGGGAAAGAGCATGGGAGTTGTTAAATAAGAAGAGAACAAAGGAGGAAATTGCATGAAGAGAACTTGGGTGAGAGAGGAGCGAAGCAGGTGGGTAAATGGAACAAGAGAAAAGACAGAACCATGGAGTGTTCTCAAGTTAAATATATGGTACAATAAGTATAGAAGAAATGGACAATGACATTTTTGTAGAATAAGTGTAGGTGAAGAAATGAATATTTTTGCTCTTTCTTTGCATTAAAAAAGTGAAACCCCTTTATAATGTCATTGAGTAAGCACACTCTTACGTGAAACACAGAGATCTTCAATTTTGGTTTTTTTTTCCTTAAGATGCAACCAGACATTCTTAATCAGACAGACAGAATACATTCCATGACATCAGACCAACACCTGTATCACAGTAACTCAGTTTTATTTCCTCCTAGTTGTTCTCTTGGAATAAACCAAATTCATTATGACTGAAACATACTGATGCTAGACCTGATTTCGAAGTAAGAAAAGATGTTTACATTGTCTTCAATGAGTTTTTATATGGGCCTTTGGTGTGTAACCGCGGGACTACATGTTGAAAATGTCTTGGGGTATGATTTCTTCAAAGTTTCATTGAATCCTACACAGATTTTTTTACATCATTGTGAAAAAAATTCAAACAAAATAACCAACATTGTTTTTTCTATAGCAAATGGAATTATTGAAATGTAGCAGATTAACTTCGGTCTTGTGTAATTAAGAGACCAAGGCAACCCTGAGATTTGTAATCTCTCCATCAAAGATTGCATCTTCCTCTCAGCAAAAAGGCATATGTCTGGATTTCAAGGGAAAAATTTAGAATACAGATATTTTCCTAGACCTTGTAAAAATGAACTATGCATAAAACTCCTTAAGGCCTTTTCTTAGCTAACATAAAGTGTAGCAGCCTGAAGGAATGGGTTTCAGAGAAACATTTTAAGTGATTAGACTACGCTGTTCAGTGGGAGATGAAGATGATGTTGTTTGGATGTGTTGTCACACAGAAAATAATTGAGGTATGGAGGTAATAAACCCTGGGCTTAAAAGTTTATATTGGAAGGAAGAAGTGAGACGAAGCAAAGCAAAATCTGATATGCAAAGGGAGAGTCTGGCTTGACTCTTCTGGATGAAATTAACCTTGGGACACAGATCAAGGTGATTCTTGAATCCTTTTTTGATCAACAGTGACAGGGACATCTGCACTAGAGAAGGTTGTTTTCAATATGACACATGATTGTGCTGGTAAATGCTGGGTGCTCTTGTTATCCTTGAACACAAAACTTCACAAAAAAATAAAACAGGAGTCTCTCTGGAGAGCCTTATTTGTATTTTATAATATATCTAATTCAACATTGACCTGTGTAAATGCATCAATTTGCAGCTCATTTAAACCAGTGAAGAAAATTAGCTGTAGATTTTCATTGCTTCAGATGTAGAAAGAAAAAACTAAAGATGTGAAAAGAAGCAGACCTCTTCATAGAGGAGCAGGGCTTTCTTTTAACTTGACATTACAGAGCGAAGGGTGTGCTGTTTTCTCCCTTGGCTTATTCAGCTCAGAATTGCTCTCTTCCATGACAGCGATCTCGTCTGATGGCCTTGTACATTCGTTCCCTTGCCTGAGTGAGTATATCCAGCTGGTGGTAAACTGACCTCTGCCATCCTGTGCCTCTGTGCTCCTCAGCAGCTGGAGTGTTATAAACTCTGCATGTGCAAACCTGCACAAGCCTGCAAGGCAGGAATACAATACCCAAGCTCAGCTGGAGCTGGTAACGCGGCAAAGCAACCATCTATTTAAACTTCCAGTGCCTGATTTGAGACTTGACTGTTTCTACTTATGGAAAAAATGCTGGTATACTCATGTGCTAAACGAGGCTGGTCTAAGAAGTCTTGGAAGATATGAAATGTACTGCAGCTTTGGGTGCTACAATACCTTTTTTTTTCCCCCTCCTAATGGATCAACCCTTTAAGAGGGAATTTTGCTTTGAGAAACACAGAACAGCACATTGTGTATTTTCAGCTTGTTCTGCATGTTTATGTTCAAGACGTATGGTGCAGTAGAATTTGTGTTTCATTTCTGCTTATTTCCTTAGAAACAACCTGAAATCAGTATCCCTATCCAAAAAAAAGCAATGATGTACTCTCAGTTTGAGTTAAGTGTAATTGGACTAAGGAAAACATAGAAAGATTAAATATAAAAGTGCAGATGCCCCCTCTCTGCTGATATCATCGTGTGGGCCTTGGTGACAATGATGGAGCTTTCTTGTGCAAAATCCTGATTCCACTGAAGTCAATGAGAGTTTAACCATTGACCCCGATGGGGACAGAATTTCACCTCTTAATGTTTATTAGATGCAGCGGGCAGAAAGCAGACTCATAGCCATAAAGGCTATGACATTTTATGGTTCTAACTCTGCAACCACTCAAGCACATGCTTAATTTTGCCACAGTAATAAAGTTAAGTGCCAGCTTAAAGAAGGGGTCTCCTTTACACTTGAACAAGTCTATATTTGATCGTAAACCAGGAATTCCCCCTCTTCCTCAACCCTCCCCTTCTAAAGTAAAGGATTCTGCATAGGATCATCAAATTCTTTCTACTTTACTCAAACATAATTGCCATTTTGTTCCTCAGGTTTTGTCAAAAAAGCAAAGGGAGAGTAAGGAAGTTCCCACTTCACCTCAGCTGAAGTGACGTTTCTCAGGTGACATTTGACTTACAGCAAGTTGTTTGTTTCTAACAGATTCAAAAGGGAAGACTCCATATCCAACAATTTATAATAAATATCTCAGACAATGGCTATTTGCTTAGAAAAAATGAAGCTTTTGCACAACATTGTACAACCAAAAAGCTTTTTCAGTACATTTTTTTTAACGAGCCTTGTTCACCGTATCAGGGCAAATCCTACTCCTTTTGCAGTGGCAGCATTTGTATATTTGTTTCCATTTAATTTTAACAAAAGCACAAGAGAAGCATAGCAGAGTGAACACATAAGGAGAGGCGTTTAGGCTAGATGGATTTAGCCCTGAAATCAAGCATAAAATTTTAGTGTGATAGCACTTAACCAGTGGAATAAATTACCTTAGGATTTATGACTGCATGTTTCCCCATTATTACTGGGTTTTGTGTCAGGAGTAGATGTCTTTGTGAAACAAATGCTCCAGCTTAAACAGACTCATATGTTCACAGCAAATTGTACTGAAACAATCTCTTTCAGTCTACTCCTTTACGCTGAGACAAATAACCAGCACCCACGTTGTTCCCATCGCTAATACCATCTTCAGTGATGTGCATGATTCTGTACCTGGGGAATCTATTGCAGGACTGAATTGTTGTTATTTCAAGAAAACCATTCCTTTTTTTGTATCAAAACTGCTCAGTCAGTTATTCTTCTTACTGGAATAGGTAAGAGTAACTCTATATTGTTACAAGGATGAAATAGTCCTTCTGCGTGGTAGTAATAAGGCTGGTCTTAATGTGGGGATCAATAGATGGGGTCTTCCATGTGTATTATACTGAAGGGTCAACTGGGTGGTTATGGAAGTCCCTCCTGGTTTTAAATGTAAAAAGGAGAACATGGATGATGAGTGTACAGTAAATTCTTCACAGGTTCTGTTCTTATGCTAATTGTTTTACTTACATTGTAGTTGATAATAACAGAGGCAGTAGTCCACTGGGTAGAGGGAATGATGAGTCAATTTTAGACTCATCGGGAACCCAAGCAGATGCTGTACTTCTGCTTGATTTAGTGCACTTTGCCCTTCACTGCGCTTGGTCTTACCAGAGCTATCGGAGGCAATGTGGCTGAGGTGGAAATTGGAAGAATGTGTACAACAGAGACAGTTGTAAGAAAAAATGTGACTTAGGTACCTGACATTTGGCAGGGAGGCAATGACCAGCAGGATGCAGAGAGTGCAGGCTCATCACAGGGACCGTGGCTGTATTTCTCTCCCTTAAGGCTACACTCACTTGCTGGCTTAGACACCACCTTCTACTCCACACAGGCCATCCATTCTGGGTAGAATGATACCAGGCAAGATATGTTTTCCTGAGGAGATTCCCATCCACAATGTCTCTGACACGAGTGGATGTGACTTGCAGGCATCCTGAGACCTGGTGCAGTGTGCGTTCCACGTGGTGTCCTAGCTGGCTCAGCACAGAAACAGATTACTGGCTGTCAAATACAGTGAAGGAACAACAGGAGAGTGTATGGAGCTCCTGGAAGAGACAGAAGAGGAAGGTGACAGTGTTCAAAACAAGGTGGATGGGGTGGCAACAGGAGACCTGAGATGTGGAAGGGAATGTGGGCTGAAGAATATTTCTTCACCCTCACCGCTATATTTTCCAGGAGTCTGGAAAGCACTTGGGGAAAGGAAGGATCAGGCACTGGCCTGGCTGGCCCATGGGTAATTAAATACAAGAGCCTAGGAGTTTGTCTCTGGTAATTACTATTTCTCGTGAGCTTCTGGGTTACAATAATGGAAGTTTTACAATGCTGTTGAGCTGTGTGTTGAAAAAAACAATCCTTCAGCTTTCAACTAATTTAGTTACCATCTGTAAGCTGTTTAGGTAATTCTCCTCACTTTCCCCATTTAATTTTGCCGTGTATGACTTTTCTTCATTACACCTCCTACATATGCATCTGTACAGGCACAGAGTAGCACGCAGGTGTGTAACCCAGGATTTTCCACAGAACTGGGGAACACAGTTGTCATAGATGTGAACAGGACAATGCTCAATTACCTTAGCCCAACCATGGACTGGAGGCATTTTTGTTGTATTTTAGACTGACAGAAAAAGTGCTAAATATGTAAATAAGAAGTGCTTTATCCCACAAAACTGCAACATTGGCATTTGTATAGATGCCTGAGTTTTATTTTTGCCCTTGATGTAAAAAACTCAGCTCACTGTTGGATTTCAAATTTCAAAGTTAACATGTTAAAGTTATCCTCAGTTCACCCAGCTCTGACTAAGTATTACATCTCCTATGATTCGTAAGAGTTCCCTGGAACCCAGGGGCATATCAGCTGTCATGGCAGAGCATAGCGAGGTGAGCTAATTAATTGCATTCCAACAACTATTGGGTAGTGCAGAATCTCAGAGGAAGGAAAGCACTGTATTTGTGTCAGATCCATCCTGTGTTTCCTATAGATTCGTTCTTGAATTTTTTGCATATATATAATATTGTCTCGATGCCAGCACTCATGATCTCTGAAATTAAAAGCATTCCTCATAAAGGGGATTATGAGATTAAAAATATTGCTCATAAAGAACATGCTGATCCTCACTGGGGGGGTGCTAGGCATAAAAACCATCAGATTACCAATGTCACCAAATAAAACTAATTTAGGACATAACTGCATTTTTAAAGAAAAAGTGAGGATGTGTTAGATTTACAAACTCTAAGAACTTTCCTTTCCAGTATGCTCATTCTTCATTTATCATCTTATAATAAGAAAACCCCTTAAGCTTAAAGTCAGTCTCATGCAAATGTCACTTGCCAGCTTTCTTGCTAATCCAGAGGAAATACTATCCTAGTGGTCCCTGAGGTGCAATGTCTAGGTGTTGGATACATGATAAACTTACTTGAAGCTTTCTCAGTGAGATATAGTACTCTGGAGACAGCTGTGGATTTAGTTTTTCAAGCTTTAGTACAACTTAAAGCCTTAAAAATAAGATTTAGGTTTCCCTTGTCAGGTCACTTAAGAGTTTCTTCTTTGATTTTACTCTTTTCTTTCCTCTTCTGCTACTTGCCCAGACTTCTAATCCCTAGCCTCTGGAGGAAGCATTTAACCATCACAAACTTGTCATATCTTGATTATTTTTTGGTTCCAAAGGACAACACACATACATTTGGCTTTTGACTGGTTCTAGTTTGAGAGCTCAGTTAGACAATGTTCACTGAAAGCAAATAGTTTCCAGTCTTGATAGTTTAGGTTTCTCCTTTCAGTTCTGAACAAGGGTGATTTTTGCAAATTATGAGCCACTCCTCTGTCTAAGAGCAGAATTTCACAAGAGGAGGTGTGTTTACTGTCACCGCAATCCATGTTCCCGTGTGTTTATGATGTCTGGGAGTTGGGCTTAATCTAGTTTTCTTGTCCCTTGATACTTATCACTTAGTTTTCCAGAAACTGAGTTTAATGTTCCAAGGTATGCACAGGCTTTAACTGTATAGTTCCCAGTATGGTGAAACTCCACACAACACGGAGACAAGTTAAGGATGAAGGCTATCTGAGCCAGCAATGGCACAGATACACTGTGGTACTTCCAACTATCCACTAAAAATGCTGCTTACAGCTCCTGCCCTCTAATTTCTCTGGTGTTCACATATACAGAGACACCCCCGGCTTCTGCCAGACCATTTGTTCTCAGGAGCTATGGGAGGAAGAGGCCTTTCAAGGTCACTTGTTATATTTGTTTCCTACAGTCAACTTCACTTTTTTCCTTTCAGCTTGTTTTTCTTTGGTTTCCTTAGGAAATTAGTTTTATCTTGCCTTACCTATCCATACATTCATCAAGTCTCTTCTTCCTCCCTTTAATAACTTCATGACATTTGGCCAAGCGCAATCACCACTGAAAGATGTGCAGAGAGTTTGAAAATTAATTAAGTTTCTAGAGGTTTGCGTGCTCTGGCTGCCAGGTAGATGAGAGAGACCCACGATAGGGACTGCCCTGAGGGAGAGTTAAGCAGAGTTCAGTTCTTTGGCAGCAGTGAGAGGTCAGACAGACAGACAGGCAGCACAGATGAATGAGCTGGCCAAGCTGTCCTGGAGCAGCTCCAGACTGGCCGCAGCAGTTTTTTGTCCAGGGTGGATCTTTCACGATGGATGGCAACTGAGAGGGAGTTATGGGGCTTCACGTAGGGGCGGTAAGACACAAATTTAAGGGAAACTAAGTGTTATGTTGCTCCATGGTTCACAGACTAACATGTTTTCCAGTCTAGTTTTAACTGCCCTAACAAAAGGCAAGTTCTCCATCACAGCTGAGAAACGTGCTGCTGCACCGGGTCAGGGAAATCTGATATTTGCCAGCCTAGGCAACAGCAGGGAGGTGTCCACAGAGCTCCAGATCTGAAAGCCTGGATCTTTACCTCCCAGCCTCTCTGCATATTGCAGAAGGTCAGATGGCCTCTTTAACCCATGGTCTGTCCACATCTCTTCTTTCTACAGATCTATTGTTATCTGTTGCATTCTCTACATCCTCAGGTTGGAGTTTCTGGTTTGTCGTTATTTTCACCCTCCAGAGAAAGGCTTCCTCCTCCTGGCATCACCATTCTTATATCGCATCACTAGCCTGTGCTCTGGTGTGCCCAGATGGGACCCTTCATGCCTAAGAGTTTTAAGAGTTAAGGAAAATACCTGGTCTGGCCTGGAGTGCAGGCAGCATGTAAGTGGTAAGAACCAGCCAAAGCACATTTCCTAGCCAGAGCGTTTGAACTGTGTCCCTAAGCTTTGCTGCTGTTTGTTGTGAGAGACAAGATAACTGGGCAGGATGCTTTTTGGTCTGAGCAGATGGGTCAGTCACGTGCCTTGGGTAGGAAGGATCCATCCGAGAGGAAGTGGAAAGGCATATTTTTCTGGCAGATCTATGTGCAGAAGGAGCTTTGATGGTGTGGGTTGACTTCTTTCTTTTTGCTTTGGAATTGAAAATAAAGCCTTGAGAGACATTTTACCAAAGCATTTCTGGCAGTTGCATGCCAAAGCTGAAAGATGTTAAGACTAACTTTATCTCCCACTCGCCCAGTTCTCCCACAGGCTTTTCTGTATTGCTTTTCATGCTATTTCCTGAGTGTGCAACATTCTCTTTATCCTGGCTCACCAAACCACCATCCCCTCTGGTCACTCCTTAAAACTCTCATCTGATGTTCACTCCACAACGGCCGAGACAGCCAGTCTCCTGTTCCCCTTCCTCCTTGCTTAAAGAGCTCTGCCTGCATTCTTCAACATAGAGATCCAGGGCAATATGAAATATGCAAACGCAACGCTACCACATTGCTTTTTTCCAAACCCCACAAACCCTGCCATTGAGCCAGAAGGAGATTTTTGTTAGCTTTCACCTAGAAAAGAAGCTTTTTCATGTGCTTGAGCCAACAGAGGGCAATATATACAAAATGCAATATTGTGAAGAAATACTTTTAAAAGATGACTCTAAGCAGCCCAGCCCTTACTGTATCTGGAGTCGCATATCACAGTGAAAAGCAGCATTCCATGCTGGACCTAAAACCTTCTCAGGCTCCATCAATTAAACCACCACATATGGGGTGGAAGAGACTCAGCAAGGAACTCTCACTAGGGTTCAATGAAAACCAGATGTTGTGGGCACAGTTGTCATGCTTCTTATCAAGAACAACAGAGCAGCCCCTGCTGCAGTTTCATCAGGAACCCTGCCCTTCCTTCCCCTCAGCCCCAGCACTGCTGAGAGTCCCTAAACAGAATCAAATAAAATCCTTGCAGCAGAAGCATGCAGGAGTCCTCCCCAAATATAGCTATTTACGTTAGCATACTGTTCGTGGATCTCAGAATCAGGGTCCCGCTGCGACTGTCGCCGTGCTTGAGACATGATAAGACAGACTTCCACTCCTGCCTAAGAGTGGCTTCACTCACTGCCTTAAAAATGTAATTTAGTGTTGGCTCCGGTGCTAGAAAGATTAGAGGGAAAGAACTGTGTATTCCCTCCATAGGGATAAAAGTCTGGCCAATTTCATTTACATGAATTATAATGTTTTTACCCATAGGGCTCACAAGCTGTGTTTTGTTACTCTAGATGGAATCCCAGATTGCTAAATTCCAATTGTATAAATGATAACAGATTGCTGCTGTGACTGCCTCCATGAAAGCACATGGGAATTGTGCAGGATATGCCCTGAAGGGTGTGCGTCATCTGACCCACAGGCAGTGAACTCTGCTTTGGACATGCGGTTCCAAGTAAGGGTTTCTCATGAGAGACCAGAAGTCCTATCTCAAGGCTGGGTTTTTGCCCAAGGACCTGTTTTGTTCTGTATTCCCTTGAGTCCTTTTGCCACAGAGTGATTTTGCAAGACTCACTAGTCTACTGTTGACAACATTATTGTTGTTTGCACTTGTACATGATACACTGAAATCAAATTTACCTAAATTTAATTACAAATAAACAAATAAAGAGTGGAAGAAGTGGAAGAAGGGGAATAACCCTGCAAACAAACCAAAACGTTTTGTTTGGCCTGACGCAGAAAATTGTTTCGGGTGTGAAAAAAGAAATATTTCAGTTTCTCATCAACACAAAACACAACTGTTTCTTAATTCCACTCTCAAGTCAAAACCAAATTATTTTCACAGTAATACTGCTAAAGGCTGCTAAGTCTAATTGGACCCATGAGCAGAGTTTAGGTGGGTGAGGATGATGATTAGGAGTTCTGGATTTCAACAAGTCAGACAATTATGCATCCATTGTCAAATTACTATTTCCCAGCTTGACTCCCAGACACTGGTGTACACTGTTGCTCTGATTACCCAACTGAAGCTGCAGCCAGAACAATACAGGCAGTTGCTTTCCTGGCTGCGGCAAATTTTTCTGTAAAGGTTACTGCCTGGCATCCAACCTGCAGCCACTCTTTACTGCCTTCCAAACTGCATGTGTGCTCTCTGCCTGGGCCTCTTCTCTCAACATAAACCTGTGGTTTTCAGGAACTTTGAAAAACTTGTTGTCAAAGATAAAACAAAAATTGCTTGCTCTAACCACATATATTCCTGACAGCATATGCCAGGCATGAGCGTGAGGGAGAAGAATTAATATAGAGGCCTTTTTAAGATAAAGAGACATCTTACAGCAGTCCTGATGGCTTGTCCGTGTGGAAATCATATTACCTACCACGTGTTTTGTAAGCAGAACACAGTAATTTAAAGGCAAAATTGCCCCTTTGTGACCTGTATGATATGTGGAGCTAGTGCACATGTTTTTCTTCTTCTCTTCTGTGCAGCTGATGTATTTCAGAAGTAGCGTGTACAGCTCAGATCTGCAGACACGTGTAGCTACCTACTCATACAAAACTAACTCCGACTTCTCCTTACATACCCTGATGCTCTCCCAAACTTATCTTCCTTGGTTCTTGCAGTGACTCACCATAAGCCATCAGATAACTTATTTTAAACCTGCTGCCCCTCAAGCAGAGATCAGCTGTGGGTATTTTAACAAGAAGCTGCTCTAGCTGATCCTTCATTTTAATCTGTGATAAATGTGCTATCCTGGAACTGCCTGATCTCATGGGGAGGAAGAAGACAGATGGAGGAGCTATTTGTTTACTCACTGAAATACAAACACATTCTTATTTTAGACCAGAAGCTGTTTGAAGCAATGACAGTCATACTGTAGGGTTATGTCTACAGTTATTTTAGTGTAGGCTTCAGTTTATCCAGAGGTCCAAATTCTCTGGTGTCCTACTAGTAACTAGATGTCCTTTATCTTCAGAAAAAGTCAAATGGCTGTTAGAGAAAGGAAACTAAAGTTGAGAGTTGGGTTTACTAACATTTCAGCAGTGACCCTACAAGTACTATGGGTGCCACTGCACGCATACTCAAGTCCTACTTTTCTTGTTAATGGAGATGTAAGGTTTGTATTAGTGGATTAATTGTTTGCAGCTTCAGGGTAGATCAATACCAGTCCTGCTCAGAATATGAGCTTAGGATATAGCATGAAGCAGGGAGAGTTGTGAGTTGAGATAGGTTTAAATGTTGTTTGGTGATGAGGTAACAGAAGTCATAGATAGAGACATATACAACAAGACCACACATATATTTTTTTCCTGAGACAAGTGGGTTAGGAGTATGTTATGAGAAGATTGCTAGCAGAACATTAATAAGACAGAAGATGGCCCTGAAAAAATGCCCTTTTTCCCATGTGTATCCAGTCACTGTCATAATTAGCCAGATTCTCAGAGGCTGTGCATTGAAGTAGCTTCACTGGAGTCACAGTCTTTGGGCACTTTGTAGGCACCAGGAACCCAAAGAGAAATTTAAGCCCCACTTGTGCACAGAAGGCAGGAGACAGTGCCCTTTTCTGTTTTTGCACCTCCTAGCTAATGAAAAAGCTCAGGTCTCTGTGGACCCTATGAGCGTCAAAGTAACAAGGATGCAGTCCCAGCATCCTCCACAGTGCTGTCCCAGCATTTGACTCCACTGGGATACGTCAGAGCTTAGGTTTCATGCTTGGAGTCCCTGCTGTCTCTAAGCACAGGGGTCACTTTGCTACACAATGGGCATTGCCAAAACTACAGCCATGACAAATGTGAAATGTGGTGTCAAATGTGGAACAGGTGGGCTCTGAGTTCCTACGGGTGTCTTTTGTCAGTGACAATGTCTTTCCAAAGCATGGATATTCTGTCTTGATGCACCCATTCCTGGCACACTAAGTGGCAAGTGGCTGAAAATAGATAAGCGGCGAGATTTGTGAGAAAACCAAGAGAAACACCAGCATTGTGTCTAGGCTGAAAATTTTCAAAGTAGTTGGAGAGAGCCTGTGCTTTTCTGATAGATCCATAACCAGGAAGAAATCTGAGACTGACTTTTTTGAAGGGATGGCTGAAATTTCTAAAGGTGCACAATGAACATCACCCTCTGTTCAAGAAAGAGCTCAGCATTTGGTGCAGTGGTAGTAACTGCTGCCGTGATCCCACTCTCCCCACCCCATCCTCAACTGCACATTTCTGCCTTCTTGCGCTTTTCTCACAATTGTAAGCTTTGTGCTGACCAGAGAGGAAAAAGCAACTGAAGTAGCAAGCTGAAATGGTTCAGCAGAGACACCAACAGCAGCAATGCATGAGCAGGGAGGTGTGGGAGCATGGAAATGTACCTTCAAGTACTTAAATTACATTTGACTGTCGTGGAAGCTCTTCCAGCACACCTCTCTGACAAGATACAGGGAGATCTGTATTACTGGTAAGGCTGCTGTGTGTTGTGGCTGTACGGCTGCCTCCTCCACACCAACATCCCAAGTAGCTGTTCCATCCCTGTACTGTAGCACATGACATGTTCCCTTGTGTCATCTGTGGGCTGGACTGGGGAACTGATCCCACTTGAAAGAAAAATAAGTATATTTTTCTGCTTAAGATTTGTCCACTAATCTGTTCAGCAACACGTTTGCATGATCACGTGGACTGGAACAGCTGTGTGACAGTGCAGTTAGGTGAGAATGAGTAGTACAGGATGGTAGCTGGGGAAACAAGAAAGGCAGTAATACCCAGGGATGGTTTTGTTCCTAAATATTTTTCATAAGTAATATCAAAGCAGAGATACAGAGATTGCTGCAAGGAAGCAAGATTTTGGAAAATATGCTTTAGTTGATGCATTGCTAAATGCTGCTTAGCATCATCTATAGCTGAAATACTAGTGATTTTCCTTGATGGAATTTAAGTCTTCTTTGTCCTGCTCTGGGAAGCTTGATCAGATGTTTGTCAGGAGTTGCAGTTCTGCTCAGGACATATGGCAGCCTTTTTGTACTGAAAACATCCAACTTCCTGATCACGTGTTGCTGCATTATAATCTGTATACACTGCAGGCAGCTGGAATAAACAGCTTGAAAAGGGGATAAACTCACAAGCACCATGGGTGGAGGTCAGTGCAGTCAGTACAAAGCCCACACCCCCTTGCCCAGGTACCTTTGCAACTCAGGAGGCTCCAAGCTGTACCACATCGAGTGTCTGAGCCACCAAGGGACAAACAAGGTTTTTGAGGCAGTATCTGTCTCTCCATATCTCTTGAGAGACTGATCCTCCACTGGCATGGGGCATACTTAATATATATTAAGGGCTGTATACAGCCCTCTTCAGCAGCTTAGCATTCTCCATCCTACAAGTACTTCAGCTTCACACCTTGCTCCCTCTCTTCTAGAAGTTTGCCTGCTTTAAAGGCTTGGATCTCCTCTTTTCCAGCTAATATATTTGTCTAAGTTTGTTAGTGGGCAGTTTATCTCCTTCTGTTGTTCTGTGTATTTTGTTAGTTAAAGCAAAAAACACTTGCCCTTCCCTGGTTTTGCCATCCCTGCGTTCCCAGACAGCAGCTTCTTTCAGCTCTGATGAGACCATCTGTACCATTTAAGCAGACTGAAAGAACCTGAGCAGATTGTAGCACGCATAGAGTGCCTTGCCCTGTCATACACAGTGACAAAGTATGAACCTGAATCTGTTGCTTTCTATTTGCTTGTGTTTATTAGGGGACACGGTTTGCATAGAGACATGTCCATGTTCTGTCTTCTGGCCTTACTCTTGGGTACGTTGAACTGAAAAACAAATAGTGAAGGAGAGATGGAGAAACAAAATCACCCTGTGAGATATAAAAAAGGGAGACAGGAGATCCTGGGCAATATCTGAGTTCCTTTGAAGTGAAGGCTGAATAGATTAGGAAAAGTGTAATTGAATTAAAGTCACTCTTTTTTCGAGTAAGATATACTTTTACCCTGGCTAAGCAATTTCCTGGTTGAGGTTTTTTTTATCACTTCCCAACACCTGCTCATATCAGAGGGTGACACTCCAGAGATTGCTCTGAGCCAGTGCCAACAGCCAGCATTTCTGACTCCCCTCTTGCCCGCCCCCAGCACTGCTCTGGACACATACCCCGATATAGAATAACAGCACATTGCCACAATTTAAATGACGCTGCCTTTGCCTCTCTGGAAGGACAGGTCCTCCAGAGAGCACCAGCCACAGCAACTGTCCACCCGTGCAAAAAGCGTCTTCACCATGGCATATAAAGCAGCACACTTGGCCTTTAAGTCACGCTGGCACAAGACAGATGAAGAACTCTGTCGGCACAGTATGTCCTTCGTCCTGCATACAGCAATCCGTAATGACTTCTTTCAGAGTTACCTTTATCTGCTGGAAAACCTTCCCCTGGGTGAGTAGCTGGTGGGCAGGAGTGCCTGTGTGCATGGGTGACCATGATCCAGAAAGGTGTATCGTGTTAGGTGTGAGAGGACAAACACAGTAATGACAATAAGTAGTGGTTTTGAGAAGCCTGGCTAGAGGGACTGCAGGACTTAGCTAAAACATTCAGTACACTCTCTCAGCTCTCCCTGATTCAGTACCCTGTTGTTTTACCTAAGTACTTCACAGATTGTTGGAGGAGGGGAAGGGAAAGACCACAAGAGAGAGAGAAAGTTTGTTTTCTGTCTGCTGGTTCTTATTTTTTTGTCACCATTTAAATAAAATGTGCATTGACCTGTTTGGCACTTGGAAGGACAAATGCAAAACTAGAAGAGCTGACAGGCCTTGCTTTCTGTTGCCAGATACCTGTTTTGTTGTCATTCAGCATGTCCTTAGTCTTGTTTTGGACAAGTGCTTGAAATGTAATGATTTTTAAACTTTTTTTCAAGAGTCTTTGTAATCCTGATCTCTGCAGCAGGGTGTCTAATGTACTGCTTTGTTATCTAGGAGGAAAATGCTTCCAAAATGTTTAATAGCCAAATACCAGTGAAAACCTCCTGTGCAGGATGCCAAGATTTTTTTTAAATGCAGAAAATAAATGTTAATTTCTTATGACAATTAGAACCTGAATAAGAAACAAAATTTCCCCAGGACAATATAGCTAAAAAGTAGATTTTACATGAGTCTGTGTTATGTTAGAATGTCACTTTTTAAGCAGGATTATTCAGCCTCAATGTTAAACTGCAGGAATTTAAGATGGAAAGGATGGGTCTGTGCAGTCTGTTAAACTGCTCTTCACAGAGAATACTTGATGTCTCCTTCCTAATTGAATGATCCATTTAAGCAAGTGGATTATATTACCTGATTTTGTGAAACTATACAGACCCCAGTGCGAACTCTGCTCAAGATGGAAGAATTCCTAAGTCTTGTAAAAAGAAAAAGCATTTCTGATTTTGATGTGGCTTTTCAAGTGCAGCAATGTCTATAGTTATTTAAAATGAAACATGGAAGATAAATAGTCCTATCCCTAGTGGCAGGTGCTGTGAACGGGAGAAGGGAAGGAAAGAGGGAAAGGAAGGGAAGTAAATTATAGGTTGATGGAATCTCAAGAAGTCTATGAAAATGTTATTCTTTCATTTGCTTTGAAAATAAACACAACATATTAGAAACTGAGAAGGATTTCCTACAGTGTTAACTGCTACCATAAGTACCAGTAGATGTTTTTAAGGCTAGAAGGTACCGTTATTTACATTGTCTACAAAGGTTTGTAGAGATAGGACGAGGGGCATTGAGTATAAACTGGAGAGGGGCAGATTTAGACTAGACATAAGGAAGAATTTCTTCACCATGAGAGTGATGAGGCCCTGGCCCATGTTGCCCAGGGAAGCTGTGGCTGCCGCATCCCTGGAGGTGTCCAAGGCCAGGTTGGATGGGCCTTGGGCAGTCTGATCCAGTGGGAGGTGTCCCTGCCCATGGCAGGGAGGGGTTGGAACTAGATGATCTTTAAGGTCCCTTCCAACACAAACTGTTCTATGATTCTACGATTAACATCTAGCTTAGAATGTCATGTAAAATTCCTGCATCATGCTTCCAACTTACAGCTGGGTCACAGTATATATTTAAGAAGACAAAAATATCTTGGTTCAAGGGCTGCAAATGGCTGAGGATACGTTAGTCCATCATAAAACTGTTTCCAGGTCTAGTTGTTTCACTCTTGTAAAACTATATTTTATTTCTTGTCTGAATTTTATATGAATTTCCATTCCCTGCCAACAAGCTTTGTAAAATGGTCTTATCAGACTAAAGATCTCCTTTGCCAGGCTTTTAATGACCTGAATGATTAAAACTTTACTACAAAGCTTACAAGCTTCTTGCCAGCCTATCCAAATTCATTTGACTCCATGGTACTGTGAGTCCAGCCTTTATTTGAACATGCAATATGCATGTCACTCTGTGGCTGCTGTCATGGAGTAGAAGCAGACATAAAGACTGGTACTGCGGAGTGGCTCTTGCTCCGTGAATACATCCATGAAACTTCATGCCATTCTAGGATGTCATGGTCTGGATGGGTGGACAATCAGATGAGTAAAAAGTCGTTGGGTGATTTGGTTTACAAAGTAGTGGCCAGATCTCGAGGTCAGTAGACCTGGGACCTATCCTGTTTGACATCTTTATCAATATCTTGGAGGAGGGGAAGGACTGCTTGCTCATGACATTTACAGACTGCTGCCACCTGGAAGGACTTATCCACAAGTTTTAGATCAGGAGTCCCATCCACAGGCACCTAAACAGACTGAAGGAAAGGGACAGTGGGAACGAAGTGAAATTCAAATTCACTGAAATTCAAAGGCAAATGACAAGTCCTGTACACAGAAAGGAAGATGTCTTGGCAACAACACCACTGCTGCTGCTGGTAGGGTTTTGGTACACAGCAACTAAATATGGACCAGCAGTGCACCCTGGCAGCAGAGAAAGCTAGCAGCACCCTGGGCTGTATTAAGAAAAGCATAAGTAGTTGATTGAAGGAAGTGATTATTGCCTTTTATGCAGTAGTCATTAGACTGTATGCATTTAGTCATGCAGGAGTCCAATGCAGAAAATGACATGGGGTGAGTTGGACAACCTCCAAGGTGGTGAGTGAGCTGGAGCACATGCCCTGTGAAGAGAAACTGAGGGAATGGGTCATGTTCGACCAGAAGAGACAGCTTCAGGGAGACCAAATACCAGTCTGTCATTACCTACAAGGTGATAGCGAAGAAGATGGAGCTGAGGTCTGCACAGTGGTGTGAGGCAAGAGGAAAAGAGATAGTGGCCATAGACTGGAACAGAAGAAGTCCAGATTGGCCATAAGAAAAAACTCTTTTGTGTGAGGACAGTCAAACTTTGGGACAAGTTGTGCAGGAAGGTTGTACAATTCTCCATCACTGGAAGCTTCCAAATCCTTGCTGAATGAAGTCCTAATGAACCTCATATGACCTCATGTCTGTCCCTGCTCTGAGCAGAAGTTTGAACTAGAGACCTCCTTCAGTCCCTTCCAAGCTGGATTATCCTGTGGTCCAGCGCCCTTTGTGATGGAGAGGCAAGTCCGAACATCTCTGTAGAATGACATTTTCCAGTTCAGTCCAGAGTGGAACTGAGCAGAAATGAACTGAACTTCTCAAGCTCCAAGACTAGATCCAGCTATCTCTGTGTAAACAGTGTTAAGCAACTAAAGGAACACTAAGACTGTGACCTGGCAGGGTAGTTAAATATGTGCTTAAACCTAAGCACAAGTAACAACACTGAAGTTAAGCTTCACATTGAAACTTGCAGTGCAGCCGAGGGTCAGTAAAGTAGAAAGTTTGCTTCAAGCTAGGATAAGTCTATAGTCCCCCCGTTTCGTCACTAGGTTCAGCAGCAGAGCACTTAGGCACAATTACCTATGAGCTAAGCGTATCTGATACCTCAGCCTGTTAAGAGAGACATGTCACTTTTACAGACCAGGGTAACATTTATAAATAAAGGACATGAGTAACTTTAGGCCCTGATCCAACAATGTACTTAAATGCGTGTGAATGCCCTTAAGCCCAGTGGACTTCAATGGAGCTACACAGATGCTGGAAATTATGCATGTGTTTACATGGTCTGTGGGATTCGGTGCCAGTAGGGTGACATCTACAGTGGAAAACTTGGATGATTAGTCCACAGGGACAAATATTCCTGGTTTTGAGGCACGTGTCTGTAACACAAATCTACATTGGGTGTGGGCTGACATTCATCCTCTATAAAACAGAACTGCAGTGGTTCTTGGACCACAGTAGAGAGGTGAATTCTGCTCTGCACCCAGATAACAATTTTTCAGCTGATGAACAAAGCAGATGTTGCATCTAAAAGAGAATACTCAGCCAAACTGGAATTAGTTCAGTCTCTTGCAGAAAGGAGTTGCAGGCACAAAATAATGTTCACAAATAAAACCTTCAGAAAAATTACTTGCAACATCTATTTCTGCCAGAGAAATTTAGTTGAGTAAACCCTGCAACCAAGAACTGTAAGACTGTCTACTGCTGGTTGACATTGCATCCAGTTTTATATATTAAGTGGTCCCATTTTTCTAGAGTTTTAGATCTGATGCACTGGGAAACAGAATTTTGAACTAATCCATAAGAAAATAGTAGAGATAATGTTTTGGACTTTGGAGGGAAGAGGGCTTAGGTAGATACTCTGTCTAGTCTAGGCATTGGCATTCAGCTGTAGATCATCACTCTGCATCTGCAGACTGTGTTTGCAGAAACTGAAAATTCTTAATGTCTCATGACTGTGGAGTGATATTTAGGGCACCAGTTGCTGTTCTCAGCCTGCTTTTACAGTGAGTTTGTTTTAACCATCTCTACTTGGAGGACTTGCCAGCAGATTCAGCTGAGAATCCATCAAAAAAGTTTTTTCTTACTTGACTGGAAACACATTTCTAACCTTAAACCTTACAATTCACCTGCCTTAACACTGAAAACCTTTTCTGTTACAGACAGCTCCCCCCCCCCGCAACGTCTGAGACATACAGGCTCCATCATCCTATCCTGCTTATGCCCTTCTTCACAAAGTTTATTGAAATCAGGCTGTGTATCCAGAACTGACCTCAGAAGTATTTCATTTCCTGATGCACGAGGTAGTCCCACAGGGGTCATGGAAAGGGAGATGCCTCTGGCTAGCCAGGTCCTGTGATGAGGGGGAGGCATGATAAAGCAGAGTTGCAACACTAAGTGCCACCAAGGACTTGTGCCTCCTCTCACTTCAGGTTTTGGGGAGAAACACTGCAGGCTGGAAAACGTCTCTCCCTCTCTCTGGTCCTACTGCTGAAGCCTGCATGCCAGGCACTGAGAGGCAGATCAGAGCTGGGGTTAATTGGCTGTAACCCTGAGGGAGCGAGAGGTGGAAATCTTCTGTATAGATCACACACTGCGTGAGTGAGACTCTGTGGGTCTGCAGGAGAAGACTTTGTGTCCAGTGCCACCCTTTATGCTAGCATGCCTTCAGGTGGGGAACTCGCATAAAAACAAACTTGCAAAATTTGATGGGTAGGGAAAACCTTACTGATGCTGAGGGCTGGTTTTGGATGCCATAACACAAGGCCAGGCTCTGGGGCCCCAGCTGGCCCAGGAGGAGCCGCAGTCAGCTGCTGTATGCATGCAAGCCTAATACTGGTTCTGAGTGAGAAATCCGAGAGCACACACTACAGATCTGATATCCTGAGCAGCATATCGTCCCCATGTGTTGCCTTGGGTCAGGCTCATGTTTTGAGTAGAGGGACTCTGAATATTTGTTGTCCATGCTGCCAGCTGCCTGCAACACCCTGTCCTAGCGTGCAGACAGCCTGTAAATGCCTTTCCCTTCAATCTAGAAAAACAGGATAAATCACTGTCCTTTGATGGGTCCATTAAACAATCCCTAGATTCATACAGAAGATACTGCAAAGCCAGAATGCAGGGATTTAGTTCTGTTCACCAGACAGGCTGGCATCGGAAATGGAGAAAACAGAGATACAGGGAAACCAAGATGGCGCTGCTCCCAGGGGAAGATGGCGGCCATTTACTGGAGGAATCACAGCCACCGATGGAGTCTTTTTCCCAGGCTGTGGGAGACACCCTGGACAAGTTGTGTTGGGGATTGGCCGCTGCCCCCTTCATATTAATTTCTTCAGCTAAATGGTTTCTTCTGAGTATGTGAATATAATCAGTGGAGTGTGTAAAACTCCCAGGTTTGACCCTTGCTGGGCTCAGTGCTTCTTGTGGTATAAATTTCTTAGGCATAACACAAATGTGTAATGGATTAAAGCTTTAATAGTATCCGTTCAGCAGTTGACTTAAGCAGGTGATGACAAGAGGGGCTGGTAATGCTGCTTTTGTTGGATGAAGGATACGCTGGGCATGCTGCTTATTTGTAACCCAATAGCACTATTCTGTTCCGAGTGGTCCTTGGTGGTAATTATTCCCCATCCTACTTCCTTTGTCTCCCCCTCATTTGCTTCCAAAATGTCATTCTCCTGCTGAGGATGGGCCAGCCCACACTTATCATTCCCTGCTGAGCTTGCTTGCCCTCAATAAAGACATTCCAGGCTTATATTCACGGCCTCTGTGTGGAGGGCATAATTCCTGTTCCCTAGCCAGCATAAGCAAGACATGGCCTGTTCAAACCCTCTCCAGAGCGACTGGCAGCGCTCCCATGGATGTTTGAAGATGCAGCAACAAGTTCCCCTTTTCCATTGTTTTTAACCCAAAAGGTGTTTGCTGCTGGCTTGTTCCCAGTTCCTTGAGCACGCTGAGACTCTGCAGCAGAGCTGGTCTCACACTGCAAAGCGCAGTGCTTGCAAATACTTGTTCACAGTGCGACTCCATCCCTCCTTATTGCTTAGTTTTCATAGGCAGGCTTGCAGTTGTGGTTTTTTTGGACAGTCTGGCTGGAAAGAGTTATGTGTCAAACACAGAGGAAAATACCTGAACACCTGTAGGTGTGCATGAGACAGTAAGTGGCGCTGGTTTCTGAGCAAATTGCTTACACCCTGCCCCAATCCAAACTTTTGAGCTGCAAAACATAACTAATTTGGATAACCCAATGCACATCAAGAACAGAAAATAAAAGGCAGGATATGGAGCATAGACCTCAGGTTTTCAAAGAACAGAGGGAAACAGCCATTTACCTAGGAAAGTTGTGAGTTTTAATAAAACAGTTTCAAACTTATTACCACTATATATTACCAGCAAAATAGCCAAGCAATGAAAAGAAACATCCAGGGCTCTGGCACACAGGAAATTTCCAGTATATCACCCACTGGTTATCTTGCTCCTTGATATGTGACAGATAAAAATTTAGGACTGTCTCTTCTAAATTGTCTCTCCCTTGTATACTCATTTAGGCCTGAGACTACCATCTGCTCTTTGGTTCAGTTTACTTGCAGTGCCACAGATCGTACAGTATCACTAAAAATAAACCAGAGCAAGCACTTCATTCATGCACTCTCTTCTTGGTGCACTCTCTGTGCAGCTGTCAATGGCTAGAAAGCATATATGGAAATCTGCAGATCAGTTAGGTTTGAGAGAGCAGAAATGATGACTCTGCCAAGCATTAAATGCCACCTACCTTTTCTGGGAGTGAATCAAACCCCTTGCTCTGTTTGGCATGCTTGTTGACTTCAAATTTGAAATGATTTTTCACGGACATGAAAACAGTTTGTGATGACAAAAACAATATCAGAGCTTGGGAGGCACTGAATTTCCTCATGAGGGGAAATATCCCTTCAAGAGCTTGCACGATTAAGTCCAGCACCTTCCCTTCCACCTTTGCTGTAGGAATAGAGGTTTGGTGGTTTGAAGGCTCAACTTAAGTTTAAAGATTTTCTCTACTGTACTTGCAGAGCAATAAACTGTATTGGAAATATCTGTCATTAAAAATAAAATAGTGATTTATCTGCTTACAGTTAAACTTTATGCTTTGACAAGTCAAGTTATCAATGGGGAGATGCAGTTCTACGCCAGGGCCAAACTCTTCTACCGGGAGGTACCAGCCACAGAAGAGGGCATGATGGGAGACTACATTGAGCTCTCCAATACAGACATTGAATCCTCCAGGGAGTTTCTCAGGAAATTTGTTGGGGTGAGTAATTTAATCACATCTTTTGCAAGAAATAGTGATGACGTGTCATAAATGACATACACTGTGCAAAATAACATGTATTTTAAATGGCATCATATGTCACATTTGAAATGCAGTCACAGGTCATAACTTACTGTCTTTGGGTCTCAGAATGTATTCTGCCAGGTCATATATAATCATGAATACACATTTTGCCTGGGTTTATGTCATTATTTACCTGTTTTGCATCCTTCTCTTACACTTCAAAGGTGCCAAGAGTTCTTATAGCTTTGTTTGGATAGGAGATTAATCTTCATTGCAGGACTGGGACCTTTCACAAGAAAATCCTTACTGGCTTCAGTGGGAATTTTGTCCATGCAAATTCAAGCAGTCCATTTGGGAAAGTAGCTGAAACTAGATGTTAAGTTTCTATTTTGCCTATTTATAGCTATTTCTGAGAATGCTGCAACATAACCCAGCCTTTCCTCCACCCCAGACATTAGTAGTGTATAGAATAAGCTACACAGTAGCAAAAATAAATCCTTTTCAACATTCCAGTGTCACTAGGGACCTTTGCAAATAGAATTCTAGAGGTCCGTAAACATCTTCAAAGATCTGCTTTGGCCTGAGATACGAAGAGATGCCAAGTGGGATTTTAAAAGCCCTGACAGCAGTAGTATCACTTAGGCACTTGGGTTTCTAAGAATCCTGTTGATATCTAAATGTGTCTTTGGGAATCTGCAAATCTTTAAAAATGTGATCTGAAGGTTTTCTGCCTGGCCTTCCCTCTTCCCTGGGCAAAAGGCCACTAAATTAGCTCAACAGCAGTATTAGATGCTAAAGAATCCACAAAGCTACAGGAAACCAAATTTCTTAATTTCTCCTGCTCAGGAAATGACTGTTTCTCTATAATACTACCATAGATCTCTCATTTTCTGCTCAAATGTACAAATTTGGTATATCCAGATGACTTTTTTTTTAGTCTTAATGATCTGTTATGGAAAAAAGAAGTTCATCAGGTTAATTAGATATTGTGTATAAAAAAATGGGCACAGCTTAAATGACTGGAGTGAAAAATGGGTGTGATTTAACAACACATGGAAATCCTATGTAGCAGTGACAGGCAACTGATGGCAAAGTTTCCTGTACCTAATAGAGGGTGGCTCTTGGGGTAGTGAGCCACCTAAACACAAGTGAACAGCTGCATTTTTTTTTTTTTTAACAGTCATATATATTAACACTAATGCAAAAGGGCTTTGCAACATTTCAAAGCCTCACTGTAGCAGGCTTTCTACAAAAAACAAAATAAGAAAATACAAAGGAAGTTCAGCAAAGGAGCTGAACCTGATGGTAAAATGGCTTTTTCTAAAAAAAACCCCTAAACTGCAGCTTAGAAGCCTAGAGCTGAAGGCATATTCCTTAAATTTTACTCAAGCTTTGTTTTAAGGACATTTGTGGAATACAACTGATACATAAGCATGTAATAAGTAAAACACTTAGTGCTTCCTATACATATAGGTTGAATTTCCTGAACAGCATTTATATCACACTGTTACACTTTCTCATCTCCAAGACCCCAAAAGGAAAGAAGTACAGTCTGTAGCAGATTTTCACATGCCAAAGAGAAACCATATCCTGTGCATCAGGTGTGATGACAGATGAAAAATACTCCAGAGCAGAACTCCTACTCCTATTATTAGCCAGGGATAGAGAGAATACTCTGAATGGCCAAGATCAAACAAGAAAAAAAAAGGAACAGAAAGGAATCTGCACATTTTTCTAATTCTGTTTTGGTTTGTTAAAGCCTGTCCCCTGTTGGTATACACTCAATTGGTTATGTTACTTATGGTTTATTTTCCTTTCCTACTACTGCAATTCAAATCGTAGTCAACCAGATAAAGATATTTACTGACTTTCTGTAGTGGTGACTTTATTCTAAAGCTAATTTGAGTTATCTCTTCCCAAGTGTATGGCTCTGTGAATAGATTTTTTTTCCAATAAGGTGATCAAAACAGAAAAAAATCTGCTTCACACTAATATAAACTGTACTTGCTTTTAAAAAGAGAAGTTAAAAATTTCAGAAAATAGGAAAATTTATTTCAGACCAACTTATTTCACTCTTTTTTTATTGCTTCACCCTCTGAAAAACTTTTCCCTTTGTTTTCAAGATATAAGTCAGTTTCAAAATGAAAAATGCTGTTTAGAAATGAAAAGTTGACAAGTTACTTTTTTTTCCTTGAAAGTTGTGAAAAAGAAGTATCTTGACATTTTCAACATTCTTTCTCATGTTTTTTTGCTATAGTTATTCTCTAGCTTTGAAATATCAATTTCAGAGAGAGTTTTATTCTCCCAAAACTTTATTTTCTGGCAAAACCAGTGCTCCTTAAAAAACTGTTGCCCAGTTCCACTCAAATTACCCCTCTTGAGTTAATTTGGCTGGCATGGAAATGCCACACAGTGACATTTCCCTTGCATGACTGATGTTGCATACCTTCATGTATGCCATTTCTTAGCATGATTCTTAGCACCACTGTAAACTGAGCTACAGATTTCTTTACCATTGGAGAATTTATCTTGCTTGGGCACATGGAAGGAATTATAGAAAGTACTTGACTTATATTCTAGCCTCCCTTCTTCCCAGGCAAGTCAAACTGAGCTAAAAGTGCCACTGTGCTCAAGTTAAGAGGTTTTATGTGTCTGTGAGCAGAACTCAAACCAAAAGCAACATTACCTGAGCCAACAGTTTAGTACAGACAAGCTATAGGCTACCTTAGGTGCAGTTATGCTCAAAGAGTTATCAGCAGAGCTATAGCACTGCATTTTTATGGCAATGCATTTATTCCAGTTAAAGTCTTGATGTCTACATAGACACCGTGTTTTCAAGGGCCTAATCTGGAGGTAATGTGTAAAAAAAGAAAATAAAGAAAACAAAGAAACCATTAATCCAGGAACAGCTGTGAGCTATAGGTGTGTGAAATAATACAGACAGAGACTATATTAACCTTTATAGCTCCCTTTCTGCCCTAAAAACTTTCTCCTTTTCTTACCCTCATTTTACCTGCCTGATTGGATACTTGCTAAATGAAAAGCTTCTCAAAAGTGATTTTTCTTCTCCCGTTTGATCAAAGGGATGGAAGTTGTTGAAAATCCGATTTTTGTTTATTTTAACTTAGAAAGGAAACTGCTGTGATTTTTATCTATTATTTGAACTCTGATTTCTGTTTTACCCTACATATCTACATTGTCTGTCCAAGACCTGAAGAAGTAGCATAAGGAACATATTCCACAGCACTTTTATCTCTAAGGAAATATTTGAGGGCCATCTTTAGCTTTACAGAAAAATTTTGGGCTGTATATGTGTCCTAAACGACAGTGATTCTGAGTAATGGGAAGCAGGTAATCAGAGAAGCAGTCACTCTTAAATTTTAAAACCTGTTCTGGCTTAAAATTTTCACTTATACTACTTCTTTAATGAAGGAGTCTGATTTTCAACTATATTAGGCTTTGGGGGAAATTATGGTGTTCCAAAGAAAATGTTAATGCTCTGTCAAGACTCTGAGCACTCCCAAACTGAAAATATATTAGTTGAACATGGAATTATGTCAACATTTTCATTACAAATGGAGCTGTGGTGCTTTGCAGCACTTCTCAAGTGACCGCCTGATACTTTTGCTCCCTTTCAGTGAAGTGTGGGATCAAGCTTCATCTCCCATGATTGTTCCCATTCCTTCTTGATGGCAAATGGAGATGTGTCATCAGAGGTCCTTGTCATGACACATCATGGGAGATGAGTTCCCTCTTTTGAGTGAGGTACTGTGACTGTAGGTTCTTTGAGACACAAATATCAAAGAAGTTGTATGGCTTTTTGTCAAATTCTCTTAGTTGTTTTTCGTAAATAATCCTGATTTTCTCACCAGCTTTCTCAAAGATTCGTACTTAATCATGTCAGAGTATCTGTGTGATACACCTGTGTCTATCTGCCAGCAACAGTATGGAAATCCACCTTGTAAAGTTCCAAGATGCAGTTCCTTCTGCTTTTATGAACTCCTCGTTACAGCTTAGTCTGGTCCTCAGTAAAAGCCACATGCTTGTAAGTGCAGCCTGTGAATGAGGAATGGCTCACATTTTTTGGCTAACTCTCAGCAGGTAGTCTCCAGAGTCCAATAGGGCTGAAGACTTGTGGGCTCTTGCACACATCAGGAGATTAATCTTCCTAGGTATACAAATTGGGACCAACAGCCTTTGGTGAGAGCCTTTGGGGTCCTTGTGCTCTTTCTACAGTTACTCTATGTAACCAGATCCTCAGCTGGGCTATTCATAGTCATGTCATTGACAGTAGTGTCCTTTGACCTTAATAATCTACTGAATTACTTGTTGAAGCAAGGCCAAAAAAGCAGTGAGTTACATGATTTATGCTTGGTCATTACAGAAGGGTCTCCTAATAAGCAGGAAGAGCAAGACTCTTCCTGGTATTATTTCCTTTAAGAGCAGTGAAGTTGCAGCAGGGACTTTGGCCCATGGCTTTTACTTCCAGGGGACATGGAAAAGTTGTTTGCATTTGCTTTTAATATTTGTTTAACAGATAACTTTGTCCAGGGGAGCCCCAATCTCACAGTCAGTGCATGCACAGACTTAACATTTCTGTTTTACAGAACAGCAGCAGGCTCTTAAGAGCCATTTTATAGCTAGAATGGAAGCTTTAGGGGTGGAATACAACTTTCATTATAAAGATCCTTTTACAGTGATTCATTATTTTCTCATAGACACATCCTTGGTGACATATTTTTTCATGTCTGATCTCTATCCAGATACTATATTTTTGAAGAAAGAATAAACACTTATGCAAAATCTGCCCAATCATCTTTCTTGTCTCTATGCCTAAAAAAGAAATTCTCTACGTGCTCCAGTCCAAACGTTTGAGTTGTCATAACTTACCTACAACTCCAAATTTTTTCTTTAAATACAGCTTGTTTTGAAAACCACACTCTGATCTCAAGGATTCTCTGCACCTGCAGAGATGATCATGGGCACTCCGGAAATTCTGTGCTGCAGAACTTACTTCTCGTATACACTATTTGGACTGCTCTTACTTTTCTTGTTAGATCTTGACAGGGTTATCTAGCCATGTAGCTGGTTGTGAGTTATGAATATTTGACAGATGAAGTTGCTGTTTACAAAAACCAGTGGATTTTCTGAGAAAGTCTAGGAGCTTGTGAAATATTGTGTCTCTTCTCCTCCTGAGCAAAAACTTATTGTATAGCCATAAATGCAGGACTGCAATGAAGAAATCCCATCGACAGCAGCCTGTGAACATTGCTATGATCTTTCAGGTGGTATTTTTCAGATTTCAAATTATTTTCTTGTATCCTGCAGGGGATGGGGAAAGCTGGCACCAACCGTGCCCTGGACTGCGGCTCTGGGATAGGTCGTATAAGTAAGCATGTTCTGCTACCAGTTTTCAAGAGTGTGGAATTGGTGGATATGATGGAGAATTTCCTGGCTGAGGTCCCGAACTACCTGCAGGGCAAGGAGGACAGAGTAGAGATGTATTATTGCAAAAGCCTCCAGGAATTCACTCCAGCCCCACAAAGATACGATGTCATCTGGATTCAGTGGGTTTCAGGTTAGTTCAGCATGATTCATCCAGCCCTCAGAGAACTATACAGCCTATGCTAAAGTTTATGTTAAAAGAATGGTGCATCTGTAGAAGGACATTCTCAGATATTTGGGACTGCTTCCTACAATCTCACAAGAGATTTCTGAGAGTTCTCCCCACCCACACGTACACTAAAAAATAAAGTTGTTTGCATTCAGGTCACGTTCTGGAGGAAGCTACATGTTCTTTGAGAGTAGCCATGCTGCTGAGGAGTAGGAGCAGGAATCCTCCTTCTTATTTGCCAGTGCTGCAGACAGATATACACGGGGTTGGCCTAAACTGTGATCAGGGATTTCTGAATCTGGTGATTATCCAGACTTGGGGGCATTTCAGGAGATAATCTGAAAACAAACATAATGAACTCATCAATACCTATAAACCAGATTGTGTGTTACACGTGCACGGATGCTTATCAAACAGGTTCACTGAATTGTGTCCCACAGTAACCCTTCATATAAGAAATATCTGCTGCTTCTCCTGCAGCCACCCCAGTGAACGCCCTGCAGTGTTAAAAACAGGAGACTGGCAATCAGATAATGCAGGCTGAGGTCTCACCAAAAAAAAAAAAGTTCTTAATTTTTCCTAGAAAAACTGCTGCAGTGCCTAACTATCCTTCCAGAAAGAAGTTTTTCTCCTAATCTCTGAAACAAACTGTCCATGGTGCCTAAACAACTCCTTCTCTCCAAAATCCTGGATTTGGTTTCTTGCTAGGCAAAAAGAAAGGTAAAGGTAGAGAGATTAGCACAGGAGATGCTTTTGTTCAGGAACATTTATTTGTCCTCTGCATGTAGTCTTAAAAAGTAATGAAACTGGACATCTTGGAACAGATCTTTATAGCTGTACAAGCAAATTGCTTCAGAACAGAATCATTTTCCTTTGTGTATTTGATCTTCTTGAATAAGCAGTCATTGCAGTAAATGTGGCTCTTGCCTCATCTTTTGAGCAAATCTGAAAGAAAGAGTGAGTTGTTGAAAAGAGAAGGCTCTGAGGAAACCTTATAGCAACCTTTCAGTACCTGAAGGGGGGTACAAGAAAGCTGGGGAGGGACTTTTTATAAAGGTATGGAGTGATAGAACTAAGGGGAATGGTTATAAATTAGAAAGGAGCAGATTTAGGACATAAGGAGGAATTTCCTCACAATGAGGGTGGTGAGGCACTGGAACATGTTGCCCAGGGAAGTTGTGGCTGCCCCATCCCTGGAGGTGTTCAGGGCCAGGTTGGATGAGGCTTGGAACAACCTGATCCAGTGAGAGGTGTCCCTGCCCATGGTAGAGGGGGTGGATTTAGATGATCTTTAAGGTCCCTTCCAACTCAAACCATTCTATGATTCTAATATGAGACTAATGAGCTAAGGCCTGTCTGAGGCTGTGCTGATCAGTTATGTGGCTGCTAACAAAGGCAGTGTATGGTTTTTCTTTAGCATAGATGCAGATCTGAATCTCCTTCCTCCATCCGTTTCAATTAAATATGTAGTGATCTTAAGTATTAATCATCATTCTACCCTTATCTTGAACTTGGCTGAAATATGCAAATATGCCTGATGCCTTTTGGTGGAGCAAGGGGAGGACTGTGTGTTAGAGAGCCACTCTGTGGAGATCTCATTTTCTTGGGAAACAAGGCTAAAAGCTAAATTAAGAGAACTTTTAAGTTCCAAATTAGGTGGTCAGAAGCTTCAGTGAATCTTGCTGATGCAATCTTGATTGGCTTTATGCATGCATAAGTATATGATCCCAGGCTGTTATTTTATGAGAAAACAATAATGCAAGTTTACATTTCATATCGAAATTACCATATTTCTTCAACTTGAAAAGTATTCTGCTTTAGGCTTTGGAGTTTTATCCTTTTTCTTCTTCCTGGGGGCAGGGGAGTGATTAAGAAAAATGACATACTATGTCAAAATGTGGGTTTGAAGTGACAACTTCCATTTATAAAAGTTTAAATCTTCCATCAAGAAAACCAAATATTTTTACTAGAAAGTGCAAACAATAATCTTTATTAAAGTTTTCCATTCGGTTTCTGACCACCTGTCTTTGTTAATTCATTTTAGATGTTGAGTTCTCTTTTTGCTCTTCCCTGAGCCCTGCATCACTGACTTCAACTTCTCAGAAGTACTAAGCTTTGGGAAGGAAGGATAAAAAGCACTATCTTAAAAACATATTGAAAAAAGTATTATTGAAAAATATTTATAATGTAGGCAGTAATCACAACAGTATGGAGTAGTATAAAGAATTTATTTGGCAGTTTGGAAGGTCTTGCATTCCTCACTGGATCTTTAATCTGGAACTCCTTTGATAGGTACATAGTGTTATGCAAAATTACAGAGATTTGCAGAATTGAAAGACAGAAAGGACTGGTAGATTGTCGACTTTGACCTACTCTGTATCACAAGCTGTTCTGTTAATTCCTTCACCCTTGGACTGAGCCAGTAGTTTGTGTTCAGTTAAAACGTATCTTGAGAAAGTTAGCCGCACTTGATTTGAGGACTTAAGAGGTGGTAAACACCACTTCTGTTGATAGTTTCCAATGGGTAATTACTTAAACTGTTAAACAGTTGTCACTTATTTCCAATATGAATTTGTTTGGCTCCAGTTTCCTACCACTGATTCTTATTATGACTTTAACCACCAGATTAAAGAACCCTTCAGCACCCAGTATTTTCTCCAATATTGGCATTGAGTTCAGTCCACATCTGCTGCTACCACTAATAAAGATCCTAAATGTTGATTTGAGTTCGTTACTGTTGATCTCATAGATTTGCCCAAATTTTCATAATTAGATCTGTCAGGACTAGAACTTCTCCTGCAATAGAGTATGGAGACTCAGATCAAGGCACTGTTCTGATGTGTACAGGAAGAGTCTGTTTGAATGGTTAACAGTGATCTGTTTTCCATGTTTTTGTCTATAGGATATCTGACAGATAAAGATCTCCTGGAGTTTCTCATACGGTGCCAGAGTGGCCTCAAGGATAATGGTGTTATCATTCTCAAGGACAATGTAGCCAGGGAGGGTTGTATCTTGGATTGTCTGGATAGCAGTGTGATTCGAGATCTGAACATCCTCCACAGCCTCATTGAAATGAGTGGACTCACCATCCTACAAGAGGAGAGGCAGGAGGGATTTCCTGACCAGTGTGTCCCCGTCTGGATGCTGGCCATGCAGAAAGGCCCTGGCCATTCCTGACTCCCCAGGGAGACTGCAGAGATTGGACTGTGGATGAGCCACAGGACTGGAAAGCAGAAAAGTATCTTCTAGAATCCTACTAACCACAAACTGCAAGTACTACGACTCTAGGGCAGCTACTCCTAAAGGATCAGGAGAGAATTAAAACCGGAGCTTCTCCAGGGAATAGTTTGCTTCTAAGTCCTGCCAATTTTTATCATTCTCTTAATTTTTAAAAGCCTTTCTAATAGCTTCTTTTCAGATCTCTTTTTTATTGAAGAGTCAATACTGGACAAAACTCCAGTAACAGAAAACAATTAGGTCTGAAGTTTTTGCAGCGGCTAATCCATTTTGGAGTGTTCTCTATGAGGTGTTTACAAATAAGCCTGGTTTTTACTATGGCACTTATATCTTCCTGGAATTTAAGAAGGATATGTCACATCACCCAAGCAGGAAATTCAAACAACTTCTGGAAAACCTAACCCAAATTTTGACTGTCATCACCATCTGTACTTTAAAATATTTAAACCAAAAATATAAGGAAAGTTTTATCCATTTGCTGGCATCAGCTATGCTGCTTATTCATGGGTTTGCATTTCTGTCATTTTGGACAATAAGACAACCTGGGTAATCTCCCATTTTAAGGAACTATTTTATCTTCCTTATGTTTCTGTCATAGGACAATAACGGTGCATAAAAGGCTTCACACTCCAGGGGGAAACTTGGAAGACAAATATATGCATGTTTGCATTGAAATGTTGTGAAAAGATTGCCCCACAAACTGCATTCTGGAAAACAGTTTTTCAAAATGTTCACAGTGGAAACCACTTTAAAGCTTCTCTTTATTATTCATACCACTATAAATTTCTTTCTTTCCCACATTCAGAATGAGTCTGGCACCATATGCAGAACTAAGGGGATTTCAGGGAGTGTTAACAGTAAAACTATAAGAAGAACTAATACAGTATTGTATTAATTAGCAACTGTACTAAACTGCAGAGGGTGTTGGTGTAGCCCAAAAGCATATTCAAACAGCAGCTGTATAAGTCTGGATTTGAAAGCACTAGCACACATATAATGACCTGAAGTTTCACAGAAATGACACATTTAGCTTCTTGTCCTCTTTATACAGGTACCAAAAATGCTGTAGGAAGACAGAGGTCATTTTGCAAAAAAACCTCAGAATCCGAAATTTTGAAATCCTCCCACACCCATCCAGTAACAGAATAACAAGCATACAGCATCATCAACTTCAGAAAGTAAAAAAATCACAGATCTAGCTTAAAAAAAATCTTTGTTTGGAAGATTTCTCTGTGTGCACACACACAGTTAGCAGGTTTACAGATGTATATGCATATACATGGTATATACACAGTTTGTATTAGCCAAGATGACCTATGGTCCCTGCCTGCAATATGTGTGGCTTGCCAGCTTTTCACAGGGCATCTACTGCAGTGGAACCAGGGCCACTTTGTAATGTGGTCAGGCACTATTTGCCAAGGCAACTGTTGCTGGATCAGCTTTGGATGTATATGCTCGGCCTGGCTCCATCCCAGGACTGGATGGCAGGATCCCTTGGTTGACACATGGCATGTCTCACTTGTAAAACTCATTTGGATCTACCCTAGCCTCTTTGAATTATGTTACTTGTGTCTTAAGCCTCTCAGTCACGTGAGAATTTCGTAATGTGGTACATAGGGTCATGTAAGATGATCTAACGACCTTGTGGTTCCCTTCTCTAAGCCTGCACATAGTTACAAGGCACATCAGGCATGAGATGCTCCTCATCTGATCTGGATGTCTAAGAGATGCTTGTCTGAGGTTAAAGTGATTGTCAAGACTTCCAGTGATTGTCAGTGGGGAGAGATCAGAGCCTCTCAGTAAGCTTCTTCCCTCCTGTGATGGTTATCCCATACACTCAACTGCAGAAGGAGCCTACAGGACTGTCTCAGGTTCAGAGAGGTCATTCTTAGGTGTTTAAGTGATGTGAAACGAATTCTAGCTCAAGTGAATGGGAATTCATGGACCCCACTGTGAGACCAGTCTTAGTGCATTTGAGTCTATTCTCCCTCCCACAGATGCAGAACTTGAATCTGCAGTCCCAGCTGTCAAAGCCTTTCAACTCTGAACGTCTGTGCTGAGGATCAAAGTGAAGGTTGTCAGAAATTACCACTTCCTGGACCTTTTAGCATTTTCTTTGCAGAAGGTACTGGCATAGATGCTCCTGAAAACTCAGTGCAATACAAAACTGTGCTGAAGTTTGGTTTGTACCTCCCCTAGATAGTCCCGATGAGCTTCCTGAGGGGTGCTTTTTGTACTCTGGATTGATTGTTTTACCAATGAGCCAAGGCTGATTCTCTGTTGGGTCTTATTTAATAACACGCTAGTTTTATTTATGGATCTGAACATGTATGCATTGCTAAATAAACAAGTGGCTTCTCCTAAAATCAGGATACCACTGGCAAACTCTTAAAAATCCAACCCATAAAATAAACAGACTCCAGGATTTACTTGCGACTTCCACCACTGCAGTAACTTCAAGGTAACAAGATGTCAATAAAGCCCCATCGACAAAATCCCAACTGGGATCCAGCATCTGAGACTCTGAAGCAGCAATCATCAAGAGAAACTAAGCAGCTCAGTAAAACATTAAAGTTCCCAGAGGAACCATATTTGGGCTGCCTTCATTTGGTGAGCGAGGCAGCCGTGACCACTTACTAAAGCCAAAACGCAGGCCATTGGAGAGGCTCCTGTTTTGATAGCGTCTGTAGAGCCGTTCTGCTGTGTGACTTGCTCCCCGCCCGTCATTAGGCTGTGTATCATCCTTAGCTGTCTAGGTGACAAGGCAGAGGGACCCTGAGCATGGGAGTACTTAGCCTACACTAAGTAATTTCACTGCCCAGGTAGGGTTCAGCCTTTGTTTTTCTGTTCTTCTGGATCTTGCAGATCCTCAAACTGCTGTCTGATAGTGCCTACAGTTTGCAGCATCCAGTAATTCTGATTTCAATGGGCACAGGAAATCCTGGCCGATGTAACTGAGATCAGTAACTAATTATTTCTTTTTCTGGGCTCTTTCAGCACAGGCAGCTTTGTCTTGTCTTCCCCAACAGACTCTACAGCAAAGAGAGAAATATTACTTCACAAAAGATGGCTGAGCACATCATCACAGTGATCCAAACCAGCCATGCAACAGCCAGGACAGGTGGACGTACCAAACAGGACAGATTTAGGAGCCAAAAGACTACTTTCCATTGCTGCCTTCTCAGGTAGACAGATCTACTTAGAGTCAGGCTTTTATGACCTCCAGCATCTCAGCATCAGAGCATGCTGTAATAATTAGTATATTGATCCTTTCCACCCCACTGTCAGATGGAGAAGGACTAGTTAGCTTAATTGCATATATGGGAACCGCAGAAAGCAGAGTTACATTCATCTCATTTGACTTGTATTTGTAACTGTTTAGTCCAGCTGGTTATTAAAATCACTTAATAATCAGGGCAGCAAGGCCAATACCTCTGCAAGACTGTTCAGTCCATCTGATGATACTGAACATATCTGCCATTAGGGATATCCTGCCTCTCTCTGCTGATTAGTGTTTTGTCTTCAGCTGAGACCATATGCCTAATGTTAAATGAGTTGAATCTCACCTTGAGTGAAGAGGAGTCTTAGAAAGTTATGCGCATCAGAGCAGGTAACAGAACCCAGATCTCCTTAGTCACAGAAGTGCTCATACCACCGAGCCATTTTCCCTCTTATTTGGGTAAAGTGAAGGGATTTGGGTTTCCAGCATGGTAAGCAAGGATTTAACTATTTCCTCCTTCCTCCCAAATAACTTTCCCTGAAATTAACATGGTAAACAGAGCTTTCCCTCTCAAAAAAAAACCTTTCTTCTTGGTGTTGGTTTTGTAACTGATCCTCTGCTGGAAAACAAGCAACTGGAATTTCCACTGAAAACAGCCCAAGGGAATCTCTTAACAATAACATTACAATTAGTCTTAACACCCTGCTACACTGGGTGCTGTGACAGAAGAGTGGGCATCCACCCATGACTATGTTTGCAATCATGTGATGAAGAAGCACCAGGGTATCTGGCAGCACACAGAGAGTGGAATAGAGTACCTCTCTGCCCTCCGGCTTTGTGCCCGGCTTGTCAGACAGGAGTGAACAGAGCAGCATCTAGCACCTGGGATCAGGAGCCAGAAAGAAGCTGTGGCCTCACACTGAGCATGTGAGTGTTGCAGAGGTTGGGGTGGGAAAACAGCAGGATGTTTGGCATAGAAAGCAGGAGACTTGACAGGCCAGAATATTTTCACCCTCAGACATGCCGTTGTGAAAAATGGCTTTCAAATAACGACATCTTAGGAAATAATAATCTTGTACATGTAGTTTAGACCTTCTGAGGCTTAAGGTTCTTTCAAAAGGGGAACTGAGTGCCTGTGGGTGAAAATCAGGGACTGAGTGCCTGTGGGTGAAAATCAGAGGAGTCCATGGGCAGGAAGGCATTGTGATGGGAGTCTGCTATAGACCACCCAGCCAAGAAGAAGCAGCTGATGAGCTCTTCTACAAACAACTGAGTGTAGTCTCAAAATCGCTACCTCTAGTCCTTGTGGGAGACTTCAGTTTCCCAGATATAGGCTGGGAGTATAATACAGCAGAAAGGAAGCAGTCCCGGAGGTTCCTGGAGTGTGTGGAAGACAATTTCCTCACACAGCTGGTGAGCGAACCGACAAGGGACGGTGCCCTCCTGGACCTGATGTTGGTGAACAGAGAAGGACTGGTGGGGGATGTGAGGGTTGGAGGACGCTTGGGGCAAAGCGATCATGAGATGATAGAGTTCTCAGTGCAGGGTAAGATGAAGAAGGAGGTTAGCAGAACAGTTGCCCTCAACTTTCAGAGAGCAGACTTTGGGCTGTTCAGAAGGCTGGTCAGGAAAGTCCCATGGGAGGCGCTCCTTGAGGGCAAAGGTGTCCATGAGGGCTGGGCGCTCTTCAAGAAGGGACTCCTAGCAGCGCAGGAGAAAGCCGTCCCCAAGTTCCGGAAAAGTAGCTGGAGGGGTAAGAAACCAGCCATAGGTCTGAGGTAGGAGGTCCTAAGAGACATCAATAGGAAGAGGAGGGTCTACGACCTCTGGAGGAAGGGGCAGGCATCCTGGGTGGACTATAGGGAGGAAGCGAGAATGTGCAGGGAAAAAGTCAGAAATGCGAGTGGCCAAGACTGTGAAAGACAACAAAAAGTCTTTCTACAAATACATCAACAGCAAAAGGAGGGCTAGGGAGAATCTCCAGTCCCTAGAAGATGCAGAGGGAACAACAGTAACAGAGGACGAAGACAAGGCTGAAGTACTCAATGCCTACTTTGCCTCAGTCTTTAACAGTAAGGAAAATTGTTCCCTCTGTGCACAACCCCAAGGGTTGGAAGAGAAGTATGAGATTCCCAAGGTCCAAGAGGAGGTGGTTAGAGACTTGCTTGCCCAGCTAGACGCACACAAGTCTATAGGGCCAGATGGAGTCCACCCAAGAGTTTTGAGGGAACTGGCGGATGTGCTGGCCAAACCCCTTTCCATCATCTTCCAACAGTCCTGGATGACTGGGGAGGTTCCGCTGGACTGGAGGCTGATGTCATGCCCATCTATAAGAAGGGGCGCAGGGGGGATCCGGGAAACTACAGGCCTGTCCTCGGTACCGGGGAAAGTCATGGAGCGGGTGATCTTGAGTGCGATCATGAAGCACTTGCAAGAGAACCGGGGGATCAGGCCCAGTCAATGTGGGTTCATGAAAGGCAGGTCTTGCCAGAGTAATCTGATCACCTTCTATGACCGAGTAACTAAACTCTTGGACGAGGGAAAGGCTGTGGATGTATCTTCCTGGACGTTAGTAAAGCCTTTGATACAGTTTCTCACAGCATTCTGCTTCGGAAGCTGTCGGCCTCTGGCCTGGACAGGCGCACACTCTCCTAGGTGAAAAACTGGTTGAATGACCGGGCCCAGAGGGTGGTGGTAAATGGAGTTAAATCCAGCTGGAGGCCAGTTACAAGTGGGGTTCCCCAGGGCTCAGTCCTGGGTCCAGTCCTGTTTAATGTCTTTATCAACGACCTGGATGAAGGCATTGAGTGCTCCCTTAGCAAGTTTGCAGATGACACCAAGCTGGGTGGAAGTGTCGATCTGCTGGAGGGTAGGGGGAGGCTCTGCAAAGGGACCTGAACAGGCTGGACTGCTGGGCAGAGACCAACGGCATGAGGTTTAACAAGGCCAAATGCCGGGTCCTGCACTTGGGGCACAACAACCCTAAGCAGAGCTACAGACTAGGAGAAGCATGGCTGGAAAGCTGCCAGGAGGAGAAGGACCTGGGGGTGCTGGTTGACAGCCGACTGAACATGAGCCAGCAGTGGGCCCAGGTGGCCAAGAAGGCCAAGGGCATCTTGGCTTGTATCAGAAACGGCGTGACCAGCAGGTCCAGGGAGGTTATTCTCCCTCTGTACTCGGCACTGGTGAGACCGCACCTCGAGTACTGTGTTCAGTTCTGGGCCCCTCACCACAAGAGGGATGTTGTGGCTCTGGAGCGAGTCCAGAGAAGAGCAACAAAGCTGGTGAAGGGGCTGGAGAACAAATCTTATGAGGAGCGACTGAGAGAGCTGGGGTTGTTTAGCCTGGAGAAGAGGAGGCTGAGGGGAGACCTTATCACTCTCTACAACTACCTGAAGGGAGGTTGTGGAGAGGAGGGAGCTGGCCTCTTCTCCCAAGTGACAGGGGACAGGATGAGAGGGAATGGCCTCAAGCTCCACCAGGGGAGATTTAGGCTTGAGATTAGGAAAAAGTTCTTCACTGAGAGGGTGGTTAGGCATTGGAACGGTCTGCCCAGGGAGGTGGTTGAGTCGCCATCCCTGGAGGTGTTTAAGGTTAGGGTGGATGAGGTACTTAGGAGCATGATTTAGGGATTGGTGGGAATGGTTGGACTCGACGATCCAGTGGGACTCTTCCAACCTGGTTATTCTGTGATTCTGTGAAAATGAAAATTCTCACATAGCTAATGAATGTAAAACTGGGTCTAACCTGCCTTTGCAGATTGTCCTTCCTTTCTGTTCCATAACAATGAGTGCACAGAAACAGCTTGATGTATCCATAGACGCACAGCAGTAAAAATCAAAGGTCAATATAAAAATTATAAGTAAGGAGGAGACAGTACTATAGACAAAAGGAAACCAGGGATTGTGCTACTCGTTTCGACTGGGGAATAGCAAGAAACTTGCTGCCTATCACATAATCTAGGGATATGTGTTGGATCTGTGACTTCTATATGTCTTTACTTAAGGCTGGACCTAAAACCACAAAGCAGCTTTCATTCATAGGTCTTATGAGTGCAGCACAGAGAGGAGCTCGTTATTATTTCTACTGTAGAAGGGAAACCAATAGCCCAAGCATCATATCACCAAGTAGCCAAGTTGGGAGGGAGTCTCACCTGAATCAATCCTGTCTCTGGACAAAGCTGCCACTTCCCTGTGACTATAACAGGTAATTTTTTCACAGGCTGGGGCTAGGTTTTCTTTGTCACGCTGTGTACCTTTCCTTCACAAGAGAGACGAGAATGGCAGCTTGCAACCAGCCCTCAGCCAGAGCCTCACAGCTGCCAGGGGAAGAGCAAGGACAGTGTCTTGGTACAGTAGGACGGGAGTTCCAGCCAGGGCAGCTGAGGTGAAAATCCTGCACAAATCCACATGAGACACCCTTGCAGCTCAAGTCATCCATCAGCTAATCCTCCCTTTGGCAATCTCCCCACTTACCCCTTCCATCAAAGGAGCTTGGATTACGACTGCTGCAGTCTTAATGAGTGAGTCTGTGAGGGAGGCTGGTTTCTGCAGGACAAAAAATGAAGTACTTTTGCCTATCTGGATCACCTTGCCTCTTAAGAGAACCAGGCATTTAACGAAGTGTTACTGAGCCTCAGGAGGGAGGCAAGTACTAACACAGAGAGCTGTGCACTCCGAAGAATCAGGGGCTGAGAGGAGCTAAGTGCCTTCTCTCATGCTGCAGAATAATCCTGACCTGAACTAGGCACAGAAGGTGCATACCCCACCTTGCAGGGTTTGGAGCAGATTGTGAGGCCAAGGCCCTGGCCATTCACTGTCTCACTACAGACCTAGTGGTGTTCTTTGGCAGAAGGAAGGTGTTTGTGGCCACACTCCAATTTGGCTAACTATGCTCCTGCTTTCTTAAATTCCTGTCCCACCCAACCAACCAGTGTTGCCTGTTTGCTGATTCTCCCAGTCACTTGTTACTGGTGGTTGTGGAATGGCCCCTCTTTTCACCTTGGAGCTCACTGCACTGTGTTCCTTAAATGATCTTGTGTTGTAAGGTTACCTACCGTGACATTCCTGTTCTGGAGAAGCACATTTGCAAGATGGTTTCCCCTCGATTCCTTCACAACACCTGGAAGTGTGGCTGTCACAAGTAGAGTACAGTGGTCTAGTGTGCTATTGCAGAGCTGATGTGCTTAGAGGGCTTTCCAGTTTCTCAGTTCCTTTCATCATGGTTTTCCCTGTAACTATCAGAACAAACTGCCCATGCCCCTCTAATCAAAGAAATGTGAAGTTAGCAAGAGGCCCCAAATACTTTTCCTGGCAACAAGACAAAAGTTAGCCTACTGAGAAGTTTATGCAAAGAGAATATTTCTAGTATATACAGTTCTGTCTTGTTCTCAGATGCCCATACCAAAGCAATTACTGTATGGGAGATGCTGACTGGTTGGAAGAACTTGCTCGTTCTGGGTCTGTAATGGAGTCTGTGAGGAGCTCAGCTTCTTGATGTGGAAGAAGGGAAGTGTGTGTGAGGAAGGGAGGCTAGAACATGTTTATTTGTGAGGGTAACCTTTTTGGGCTGGGAGCCTACTTTTAAATTTATTTGGTGGTCAAGGAAAATTTGTCACATCAAATTCTTCAGCTCCTATTTCCACTGAGGCAATTACATCACCCTGGAGTTGTAGCTAGCTAACAGGGATGCAGCTGTATAAAGTGCAGGCTGACCATTTTGTGATGGCAGTGATGTGGTTTGTCCCTAAGACAAACAAAGTTGCACAGAAAAAGCCTGGGTCCAGCCAGGGAAATGCCGATCCAAGGCCAACTCTGAATTTTGAGCCAGCTCACGGAGGTTTTTTTCCATGTCTGCTTTCACCCCACCCTTGAGCTCCTCACATCAGATCCAGAGACACATGTGGCCTCTGTGTTCCTGTAATCACAGCGGCTGCTATTTCTGGGTTCCCAGGAGAAATGATCAGGATGAGTACCAGAACTTTCCAAGTGATAGCTTCAATGGTCTGAGAAACATTTTGATGGTCTGGAGTTGCAGGGCATCTTGGCTTTTTGACAGCACTGTATTTTGCAAAACAAGGATGAGGGATCAAGGCCTGTAGGAGCTGAGGCAAGGACTGAGACACAGGGCTGAAGCAAAGTACTGAAAGCTGAGGAACGTGGAAGGGGAGAGCCCTAGCATGTGAGGTTTCCACAGCAGAGAATCAGTAGCTCAAAAACTCACACGCTCACTTTTTGTTGTCATCCCATGTGCTAGCATGAATATGGGTGAAAACTTGGTGTCTGCTGGGTCACAAACTCTCGCTATGGTGTGCCCAAATTCAGACTTGGCATTCAACAGCTACTCACTTACAAAGTCTCACAGCACCTCTGAGAGGTGTCCGAGTGCTTCACCACCATTTTGCTCACAGCAGTGATAAAGCAGTGCAGGCTGTGCCTTTCACAGCTGTGCCTTTCACAGCAAGAGTGTGTGATGCTGTCAAAGCCAGAAAGAGAAAACTTGGGACTGCCTGGTGCTCAGCTCACTGAGTTCTCACCTGCTGCTTCCTCTGGGGGGGAATGGTGAATCTGATTCTGAAGCCCCTGTCTCATGTTTCTAGTCCATCTTTACACCAAAATGTTACAGTACAATGGGCATAATTGGTTTTAATAAAATGCATCTCTAAGCTCTTCCAGGAGGAGATTCTGTTTTCAGAAGCTGAACTGTCCCTCCTGCAACACAATGCAACCAAACTCTCAGGGAGTTAATAAATCCATGTGTGTCCTTTAAAAGAAACTAGGAGGACATTTTTAGGCAGTTTTGTTTTTTTTCTTTTCCATGCAGCCTCCTTGGTAACCCGTTAAAACAAATTCCTCCAGACTGTAAACTAGAGATAATGGAGTTCACCTTTAATCTCAGTCCGCTACAGATCAAGTTACCTCTTAGAAATTACTTATCCTGGCCAAGCAAATGAATTGGAATTGATGTTCCTAATTGTTTTCTAAATTGCTGTTCCCTAGTCCCTTCCTCCCCTTCTCTCCACACAGCTGTTTTGCATCAGAGTCTGGTCTAATGGGTACTGTCACTCACACGAGGGGGTGAAGTCATGTGGTCATAAAAGAGAAAGATTGGGGGAAGAGAGGGGAATACCACCCAGTGTATTATCTGGCTGTGACACACACAAATTGAATAGAAATGCTTGCTCCTAGGGGGCTAGTCCCAACAATGGACACAGTCCTGTCCTGGGTGAGAAAACTGTGAAGACTCACTTCATTCTCTGATACTTATTTCTCTCTCACCGGGAAGGATGACTATTAAAGAGCTTAGTTTGGGACACAGGAAACCTGAGTTGAAACTGCTGACTCTGCAGTAGCCTCCTTTGTCTGGTTTTGTGCAAGTTGCTTTGTTTATGCCTTGGTGGCTACATTTGTAATGCATAAATAATACAGTTCCTTTCTCCTCAGGGCAGCAATGGCCTTTCATTAACTGCATCTTGCAAAACATCTTAACCTGCTCTCTGTCTCCAAAAAGTGCTTCAGTACTCCCTGTATTTACACATATTGGTTTCCAGCTTTGGGTTCAGAAACCAATCTCTCCACATCCTCTAAAATGGGGAGTGATCTCAAGTCTTTAGCAGGAACCATATCCTGAGGATGTTTTTCTCACGTGAAAATTATTCCTCCATGTGAAATGTGTGCAAACAAACTATTTCACCAACTTCCATGTCCTGCCACTATGTTCCCTCTCAACTTACAAATGATCAATAATCCCAGTTTTGCTGCCAGCAGTTTTCGATCCAGTTGTTACCTTTCAGATCTTGTACTTCCATGGGCTGGCAACTGTTCTATGCTCATCTGTCCATCCAGAGCAGAACCTGAAAGAGCAGAGGTTATCCTCTTCTTAACCTCTCCCAGAAGGTCTTTCTTGACAAACAACAGTCCCTCACTTACTCTCCTTACACTGTCAAGCTAGTTTTCTGAGGGAGACGAGGGAAACAAAGAATCTGCTGCCCACACAAAACCTTGACATGCCTGCTGGAAAAGCAGCAGACTCTTGGATACCTATTTGTAATATCTGAGAACACTGTGAAGAGTAAGTCCAAGAAAAAAATGGCAGGAAAGAAGGAATTTTACAGAAAACAAGATAAAAACTTGTGTTAACTGCTGGAAGTGATGAGGAAGGCCAACTATCCTAAGCACGGAGACTTTTTTCCATCCTTTTCAGTAACGAGAACATAAATTTCTTGGGCTCACTGCAGCACTGCACACAACTATCAGGTACCAGATCATTGCTGACATTAGTAAAATTATATGCATTTATTCTGAAAATACTAGTCTGCGTGAGCTGCACATTTAGCAGTCTTCCTAACTGTAAGGAGACTCTAACACTGGCTGGCCTGTCCTTACAGACACAGCCAGTCTGTTTAAGCAGTCTTATTTCTTAGGAAGTGTAATGCAAGTTGTTATGATGATTCATGTTAACATTACAGTGCAAATACTCTTACCACTCTGGCGAAGGGAGAAGGAAAAGAAAATCTACCCATGACAAACCTTAGTTATGTGACTGGGAGGTGACATGATGCAGTTATGGAGAAAATGGTGTGAGAATCGAGAGGGAATGGATTTTCTTTTGCTCTCTTCTTCTGCAGTTGGTCATCTCTGAGACAGGTAGGGCTGTCCTGCAAGGAAGAAAATCAAATGTGCAGGTGTTGAGTGTTGTGAGTGAGGTTTTCAACAGTGTGAATGTGAATTATGAGCACAACTTCCAAGTCATGTTAATTGTCCGAATCTGGGATTCATCCAGCTGTCTAATAGCCTAAGTACCCAATTCCAAGCTAGCTTTCAGAGCTCTCTTAGAACTCGGGCTGGTGAAATAGGCAGTTCATGAAGCTGACACATCCTGCCCCTCACAGACACTGTGCTTGAAGTCTTGCTGCCTCTGTCAACAAGGACAGAAGCCATCCTTTATCTTGTTCTGTCAAAGTGATCCAAAACAACAGACTTACTTCATCTTTGAAGTGCCTAGGTATGACAAGGTCTTGTACCTGGGTCGGGGCAATTCCTGATTTCAGTACATGATGAGTGACGTGATTGAGAGCTGCTCTGCAGAGGACTTGGGGGTGCCAGTCAATGAGAATCTCGACATGAGCCAGCAACGTGTGCTCGCAGCCCTCAAGGCCAACTGTGTTCTGGGCTGCATCAAAAGAAGAGTGGCCAGCAGGACGAGGGAGGTGATTCTGCCCCTCTATTCCTCTCTTGTGAGTCCTCATTTGGAGTATTGTGTCCAGTTCTGGAATCCGCAAAGTAAGAAGGATATGGAGCTGTTGGAATGGGTCCAGAGGAGGCTACAAAGATGATCAGAGGGCTGGAGCACCTCCCATACAAAGGCAAGCTGATAGGGTTGGGCTTGTTCAGCCTGCCTTTGTATGGGAGGATTTTTCTAGCCGTTAGAGCTTTAAGCTGAGCTCCTGTGCTTTTTGCTTGTTACCATGTTACCAGGAAGGAAGAATCAGCAACCAGCATTTTGCTGAAGAGGTGCCAGGAAGAAGGGAATCCAATGTTCTTTTTCTATAGCAGTGTGTGCTAATAGCAGGAAGGAGAAAAGAACTCATTTATGCCAATGAAGCAAACAGATGTGACCCTTAGATGGTGCTACCCTTTCTGACTTTGGGTACTTGCTGACTCCTTGAATAGCTCTATTCAAGTAAACGTAAGTGCTCTTGGAGCAAGATTCTGCTCAGTGTTAATGAAGATGTCGGAATCTGGCCCACAGGGAATAAATGTGTTGAGCAAGAAGGGTCTCTTTTATAACCTCTTTCCTAGAACATGTTTGGAGGCCTACATTTGCAGCTGGTTCCTATCGCAAAGCCAGGCCAAACCAAGCCTCCTTCACCAGAAGATGCAAGCATGCCCAGATTTCAGGAAGTTCAGCTCCAGATCCAAACATCAGGCCTGATCCAAAGCTGATAGACTCTCACTGACCTAAACAGACACTTGGCCTGAACCTCCATGTCTTGGGCCCATCCTGACGCAAAACAAGACACCATAGACCAATAGTATTGGTGTATCTGGGCCCACGTCTGTAAGAATATGATCACTTATATTTTTCTTCTTGCTTTTAGGTTTTTTTTCAGGGAAGGGATTGGTCTCGGGGAGGCATAAACTCCCTTTTCAATCCCTTATTGAGTATCAAACTCCTCCGCTGAGATTTCTCCATGGAGACATTGGGTTTTCCTGGCAGGCAGGGTTGCAAACTACTCAGCGGAATGTCTACAGCTCTGCAGCTCCAGAGGAGCCAGGAGGCTGGGCATCCCAGCCAAGGGAAATACTGCTGTCGTCCCAAGAACACTTTCACGGAGACTGAGGTGCATACTGGATTACAGGCAACTAAGCTGGGTTGTTGGGGTTTTTTGTTGGTTTCCTTCTTAGGCTCAAAAAACTAAGGCACAAGGAGGAGAAATCCACAGACAAGAAATCTGGGGATCCTTGTGAATATATTGCAAAATGTGGTTTGTTAATGGATTTTTTCACTTCTGGTACTTCTGGCTCATTCAACACATACGCGCAGATACACACATACAGAGAATAACTTGGCAAGCTCATGTTTTCGTGGCACAGCACCAGGAAATGGGAGTTCCCCTCCCAACAGAGAAGATCAGGGCAATGAGGCAAAGGTGGGGAATCAGACCCAGCCTGAGTCTCAGTGGAGCTCTGGCCCGGACAACTCTTAAACAAATAATCTCCAGGAGCTCTGAACTCGTGCTTCATTGTGGACACAGACAGTGCTGTAGAAAAAGCAGTCTGAAACTGCTTCTCTTTCATGGCATCTGTAGTGTAAAAATGGGTTTTGTCCAAGACATTTGCGGTCGGAAAATCCTGACACCTCATAAATTATCTTAGAGGCACAACAAAGCTTCAAAAAGATGAAACTCAATGCTGAGGTCAGCAGGAATTTTTTTGCATCTTCTGCAGAGGAGAAGCATTTTCAGTCTCAGGAAAACCACCACAAAAAGAGGCAGCAAGAAACGAGACTATTTCTTGGTATAAAACTCTCAGTGCTCAGGGTAGTAAAACGTCTTCTATTATTTATTTTTGGCCACTTCTGTGTTCACACATCATCAGAACATGATCCAAGCAACTGAGGGCAGCCTGATAGAGAGGTGGTTGCAGCAGTTAGGCGACACTTCCAGATCCACCCAAAAATTCAGACTCATTACCTTTGCACAGTGCGGGGGGCTGCATGGCTTGAGAGCCTTCCAGGATTGGTCTGACAACTCTTTATAGGTGAAGTGGGTGCACAATAGTGGTGAAGTACTGCAAAACCACAGTAGGCTTCAGTGTGAGCTTGCAGAGAGCATGGAACAATGTTGCGAGGAATGGTTTGTGGTCTCTTCAGCTCATATCTACAAGCAGTCACTTGGCATTTATTAAAACTGTTTCCTATTCCTCTTGACTAGAAATGCAAATCCACTGTTGGAGCTCTGGCTGCCCTGCTGTGTGAGGCTAAGCAGGCTGCTCAATCCCTCAGACCTTCCCATAACTATAGCTAGTCTGAACAAAGACTGGAAGTTTCCCTTCCTCTCTTCTTGAATATTCCTTCTTTGCTATACAGAGGAGAGTTTCCTTCTTCCAGGTAAGAGCAAGGTGCAGAAAGAGGACCTACAGGGTGATGTCACACACAGGCAGGTTCTTAGTTACCACATCTGGGTAGTGGAGTAGCAATCAACTGCCCTCTGCAGCATGTTAGACCTTGTGATCCTCAAAACGGTGGGAAATTGAGGTGGTGCCTGAAAGGAGAACAGATGCCTGGTGTTCAGGATGGCCTGTGGTTTCCCTGCTGTAGTGTGTGGCAGGAAGGATCCAGCCAAACCCATTTAGTTCAGGAAAGAAGTGCTTCTTTTTTCAGGATGCAATGATGCAAGGTTGAAGGGATGTTTCTAAGAAGGCAAGAGACTCTTGTCTCTGTTAGGAAGAAATCATCTGTACTGCGACAGGCCCTGTTGCTGCTCCTACCAGCCAGATGCTGTACATAACTGCTGCCATCCCGATCCGTGCCGGGCCATGCCCCACAGCACTCGTGGCAGGAGGTCTGGTGTGCGGCGCCACGCTGGAGCTGTGCCTGCAGCCTGGCGAGGGTGGCTTGGGAAAGGCAGTGCCCTGGATGTGGCAGCCCCTCCTGCAGGGTCCCAGCGCAAGAGGGATGCTGCCAATGTAAAGCCAGTTCTGCGGGCAGGGACAATCCCTCTTGGGACAGACAGTGGGGTTTAGGATCAATTTTTATCCCATTCGCTGAGTGATCATCCAAATGGCTCCATTTTAATCTGTTGCATTGCCTGTTGCTTTTATGTGTCTTATTTTGGAGAGTGAAGTTACAGGGTAAGATATGAACTGCTTTCCATTTCTGTGGGTGGACAAAACTTCCAGATTTAAAACTTCTCTCCATATGTTTAGCCCTCTGAGTCCCTAGCAGGATCTGACCTCCCTACCCACTTAGTAAATCAGTGATTTCTAAGGCATGTAGAACTGATTTTATGGCAGCAAGATGCATTTCACTAGATTTATGTTATTAAACTGGAGGGAGGGGGAGCCCTCCTTTATTTGGGACAGTCCTTGAGTTTTACAGGCTTGTTTGAGTAAGTAATTATTTTGGTAATGCTGGGGCCTCCTTTATTGTATCGTAAATGCATCCTGAACAGCCCTCAGAATAACAAGCAGACATTTCCCTGAAAGTCTATGGATTGCCCTGATGAGTAAATCTGAACATTAGCAGTTTACTTTCCAATTAGCTCTGCTGCTGAGGGCTGCTGTGGTTCACTTCGCTGGGGCTGCTCATAAGATGAAGCATGCATGTAAATGTTTGCAGGATTACTGCTACAAAGGAAAAAAAAAACAAGACACAACTGAAAAGTCGTTTCTTTGGAAACATCCTCTCTGACCATGTTAGGAAAAAGGATCAGATAATTAGGATCTTTATGATGCTTATTATAAAAAATGTTCTGGAACTAGTTCAAGCACCAATCAGAAACCACATTGTTCCACTAAATCACTTTCAGATGCCATTTCAGATACAGAATACAATTACTCCTAGTTTAAAAATATAAATGTTCCCTTCATAAAACACACATATATACACACAACTATTTTAATTTCTTTTATTTTTATCTGTCTTGGCTGGATTTCGGTTCTTCCACAGATGATCTATCAACAGATTTCATACCCTTTCTTTCTGCTAGGCATTGTGCAGAGACCTCGTATGATGCAGAAGAAATCTGCGACATGGACATTAGGGTTTTATACACAAAAGAACTCTTGCACAAGCCGAGCGGCTTTTGGCCCAGGCTTAGACGCATATGTGCTTAAGAAACCGACTCAAAGCAAAACCTGCAACAAAAATTCTGCCCAAATGCTGCATTAAAAACCCACCGAGATGCCTGGAGGTGTTCCTGGCCTGTCATTTTTTATTATTGGATTGCTATGGAGTTTGTGAAGCAAACTCCCTTCCCTATGTGGTGGCTGCCATCCACAAGCTCTCCTTGTTGTTAGGAGAGAATGGAGGCCATCTGTGATGAGCTCAAACTGCAAGCCGAGCCCTGATCCTAATCGGGGGACCCACCCGCTGTCCGTGCTCTTTATGTGAGAGCACATGCTGAGGTGCAGGCAGACAGGGAGGTGTGAAAAAGCTGGAGGGAGACAAAGCTGTTAGGCTGTGGGATGGATGGGCTGGACAGCCTGGGCTCACCTGGGGACAGCACAGCAGGAGCCTGCTGCCCTGACTCAGCTCATGGTTAAGGCAGTTAGTGTTGGCAGACAAATGCAATCTCCTTCTTTCTGAGTCAACACACAGGCAGGCACCTCCAGAGAGTTTCTCAGCCTTTTTGTAAGGTGTGACTAATTTCCTAGGAGAGAGCATCTCTGCAGAGAGCTATGGAGGGAGCCAGGATGACTCAATAGCGAACCTCAGGGCCTTGGTAGGCAGTGAGCTGTTTGGAAAGGGTCTCATTCTGCCCAGCGGCAGCCCTAAGCCTTGTGACTTCATGGTGTAGCTGCTGGGCTCCACCATGCTGCCTCTGGGTTGGGACTGTCTGGGACATGTCTAGCAGAAAGCTTTCCTTGTCAGGAAATCATTCTTCATCATTGCTGAAATCCTTCTCAAGAGTGGTTTGATTTGGGTGAGCCTAACCCAACCACGAGTCTGCGGGTGCACAGCCTGCTCTCCTGCCAGCTAGCTGCATTGTTTTCCAGGGGCTGGGGCCCCTGTGCTGCCTTCAGTCACATTGTGGGTAGAGAAGCCCACAGACACCTGGAGTGTTGCCCCAGAATCCAGACAAACCTCACAAAGTTGCCAGACCCCCAACAACCTGGCAAGAATCCCTGGGAACCTGGGATCAAAACAGGAATAACAAGGCTTAGTTTTCTACTCCAAGGCTAGGTATGCTTGAGGATGCTGCCATTTTTATCTTTTTTCCAGGACAAGCAGAAGGATTTCTTAGCATTGGGGCAACGTAAAATTCTGGAGGTCTGCATTTTAGAAAAATTTATATGAAAACATTTTCATATTTTCCAAAACAAAAGATGCCAGGGGTTTGTTACAAATGGAAAATTCCTGGACTAGTTTTGCAAAGGATGGGATTTCTGAGTTTCCTTAAGCACTGCTTCTTTAGGAGGGCTTTAGTCCCGACATCTTAGAACTCAGTGGTAGCTTAAATACAATATGTGAGATCCTGGCCAATGGTCTCCCAATGACTGGCACCAGCAAGTGGGATCAGGGAGGAACTCAGCCATGGTGCGTGATACTGCTAGGGTCTCATTGTGCTCTCAACCAAACCTCTGGCTTGGTTGGCCAAAGACCACTTTGTTCCCGTGTCTCCCATGGCTGGAAAGCAAAGTTTAAATGGAGAACAAAGTAGTTTCTTAAGAATGGATGTTTAGGCTGATGCATCATTTGGAGAAGCATTTTATAGCAGTCTGAAATAAATCTGAGAGAGGGGATTTTAAGAAGCAGCGTTGTTTCTCCTGCCACCAGTGACATGATTTTGCAGTGGGAGCACAGTCAGGCTGATGCAAGGTGACTGTGGAAATCTGACCCTTGATGCTCAGGATTTTTAGTGTTTCTGGCCAGAAGACTGGAGCTCTTGCTGAGACGTGATTATTTCTGTGATGTTTTGTTGTTACAACAGTCATAGAGCCTTGTTCAAAGTCCAGGACTTCCCTGTGCCTTGCTGCATCCTTAAAGGACATTCCAGCAATTTTTGATCCAATTGGGCAATACCCTACCCAAGTCAAGAATAGCTCACAATCTCCTCCAATGAGTATTTTAATTTTTTCTATATTGCTACTATTAATCAATTTCATTTTTTAGCAAGATGGTTGTGGCCTTTGCGCCAACATGCTGATTTCTATTTAAAAGAGAAGTTATTGACAAATGCTTTTCAACCCTTGCATTATGATTTGCTTCTTACATCAGGGTTTCAAGTTTGTTCTGCAAACTGGAAATATTTTTCATTGATATGATGGGGGGGGCTTACAGATCCTGATGCTGCTAACTCGAGATGCGTTCTCAGGTTTGGAACTACTCACAAGGCACTAGTCATTGGCAATGTGTGATTATTCAAATCGCTTATGTTTCCTGTTTTCCAGAATTATTTTCCTAGCCCTTCTGGTTACAGAAAAATTTCTAGCACAATGAGATAACTGCACCTGAAACCCTAACAAAACCTAACAAGACAGAAAAAATGTGTCACATTTCTTATTCCTTATTCTGTTTTTCTTTCTTCTCTTCGTGTCTGCCTCCTGATTCAATGCTGAAATTTGGCAGCACAGAAAACTGCAGTGGGAACAGAGCCAAGACTGTTTGTGCAGATGGGTTTAAGGTGTGGTATCAAAGGTGCAGCTCCAGCCTCAGATTAAAATATCACCAGAATCTAGTTTCTGTTTGCTCTGGTGGTTGGACTTGTGCTCTTCTGCACAACAAAGAAACCTTAATTCACCTATGTGGTGAATTGAGGTGTGGAAAACCAACTGTCAGTAGTTATTAGCAGCAGCGGGACAAGTGCTGTGTTTCTAGGTATGTGCTTCCTCTGGGGCTCACTCCTCATTCCACGGTAACATTGAAAATGCCAGAGGAAGCATAAGCAGCAGGAGCAGAGGTAATGGGCTCAGAATGGTGCCAGAATGCCACGGGTGGGTTTCCTTGCAAGCTGCCCATGGAGAAGGCCCGTCAGCATGCCCCAACAGAGCCATATTTCATTTGCACATAAGAACCTGGGACTGTCCTGAGAGACTGGATAAGAAACAAAGCTCCATGGTTGGTGCAAAACTAATAACAAATATTGTGTTCCCTCCTACCAAGATATCAGAGCACAGAGGGTTGCCTACAGTGGAGGGAAGCTGGGACAAGCACAGAATGGCAAAGATGTTTGTTAGTTCTTCATTGTATCTCGTACCAAGCCTAACTAACCTCACCATCATCAATAAGGTTTGTGACCATGGAATGAACCCAGCCTGGGGACTTACTGGACATTTTTCATTAGAAGAGTTTTAAACAAGACGTGGTATATTTTTGTGCAAACATTAAAAAAGTACCGGATTTGAGTATTTTTTCTGGAGAAAAGAAAAGCAAAGAAAATCCAGTATTTCCCAAAATGAAACATTTCTGGAATGTGAGAGAAAGTCTGTTTCTACAGTTTTTAAGTGTACTTAAATTTTATATTTTCCAATATGAAATATATTTGATAAAATGTTTTGAAAGTTTCAGAAAATTAGTGTCAAAGTGGAACACGTGTGCTCATATCACAGAATCACAGAATCACAGAATAACCAGGTTGGAAGAGACCCACTGGATCGTCGAGTCCAACCATTCCCACCAATCCCTAAATCATGCTCCTAAGCACCTCATCTACCCTAACCTTAAACACCTCCAGGGTCGGTGACTCAACCACCTCCCTGGGCAGACCGTTCCAATGCCTAACCACCCTCTCCGTGAAGAACTTTTTCCTAATCTCAAGCCTAAATCTCCCCTGGCGGAGCTTGAGGCCATTCCCTCTCATCCTGTCCCCTGTCACTTGGGAGAAGAGGCCAGCTCCCTCCTCTCCACAACCTCCCTTCAGGTAGTTGGAGAGAGTGATAAGGTCTCCCCTCAGCCTCCTCTTCTCCAGGCTAAACAACCCCAGCTCTCTCAGTCGCTCCTCATAAGATTTGTTCTCCAGCCCCTTCACCAGCTTCGTTGCTCTTCTCTGGACTCGCTCCAGAGCCACAACATCCTTCTTGTGGTGAGGGGCCCAGAACTGAACACAGGACTCGAGGTGCGGTCTCACCAGTGCCGAGTACAGAGGGAGAATAACCTCCCTGGTTAAACAGGACTGGACCCAGGACTGAGCCCTGGGGAACCCCACTTGTAACTGGCCGCCAGCTGGATTTAATTCTGTTTACCACCACCCTCTGGGCCCAGTCATTCAACCAGTTTTTCACCCAGGAGAGTGTGCGCCCATCCAGGCCAGAGGCGGACAGTTTCTGAAGCAGAATGCTATGAGAAACTGTATCAAAGGCTTTACTGAAGTCCAGGAAGATACATCCACAGCCTTTCCCTCGTCCAAGAGTGTAGTCTCACTCGGTCATAGAAGGTGATCAGATTACTCTGGCAAGACCTGCCTTTCATGAACCCACGTTGACTGGGTCTGATTCCCCGGTTCTCTCGCAAGTGCTTCTTGACAGCACTCAAGATCACCCGCTCCATGACTTTCCCCAGTACCGAGGTCAGACTGACAGGCCTGTAGTTTCCCGGATGTAGTTTTCTCATGTATCTGTCAGTGTAGTTTCAGAAACTTATTTTCAAAATATTACCTTATCAGTAATATAAAATGGTTTTACCCACTGTGGAAGAGCAAAGGAATTCAAAATCATGGAGAAAGCTCATGAGATCGAAGACCAGAAAGAAGAAGAAGGAAGGCAGTAATGAAAAGAAATGGAGGAGGCTGCTTTAGGAAGGCAACAGGACATTCAATGAAGATCCACCAAGACTAAAAATGCACAAAATTCTGCCCAGCCAGGTGCAGCCATCCCGCTCTGCAAAACATGCACACAGTGTGGGGTTTCAGAGGCTGCTGGAAAACCACCTCTTGGATATGCTCCAGTCTTGAGTAAACAACTCAAGGACACCACCGAGGTCCCCTGCATCTTGGGTAGCAGAAGCCAAAGTGAGAAAAATTGAAATAAATCCCTCAAAAGAAAGACAGAGGAAAGAGGGAGTAAATGCCATGAGGCCCAAAGGGCTAAGGATGTGGGTACTGCTGTGCTAATTGTCATCTTCCTTGCTCTGTGAGGAGGAATGTTGCTGGAACAGTGTTGCCGTCTTTGGGATTGTTACTGGTTGGGGGTTTTTTAAATATTTTTAGTTCCCCCAAAGCAAACAGACAAGTGACACAAAGCAAATGGAATTGCAGATCTGAAGTCAAGACAGTCAGAGATGATCCCGGGCTGCAAAATCCAGATCTGGGTTTTGAACCCCCTGCATAGCTCAAGGCCACAGGCGCCTTCAGCTCAGCTAGTTCTGCAGAATGGAAGAGGGGGAGAACAGCCAACTTCAGGGTCAGGTTCGAGTTTTTATTCTTAAACAAACCTCCCTCACCGAAAGTTCAGGGTCATTCCTGGAGACTCAGGAGGGAAGAGCCAGTTCCAGCCCTTATCCTCTGTCAAGTCTTGGACTTACTGTAACAATTCATCTAGGCCCCTAATGAGGAAAGCTGTCTTCTTTGTGATGACAGTTAAGTATGTGCTCAGGCTCATTCCTCAATCAAAGGTTTACATTAAGTTTAAATTATTCCTGTATTGTGGGTGCATCCTGATTTCACAAACCTTTCAGGCTATTCTGGCTTGGAATTTGTGCAGAACTTAGGCTGTTGAATTAAAGCAGGTAGATGTCTTCTCACAACCTGCCGTGTTGTTTCCATTATCAGCCTCGAGTCCACACCATTGACTTGTTCTACAGGGACATGAGGGACTGGAAACATCTGGGAATGACACATAAAATGAAAACCTCGAGCTCCAGTAATCACTGCAAATCTGTGATTGTTTCTTTGTTTAAAGGTGGAATTCTCGCCAAACTCATGGCCTGACTGGACTGTCCATCAAATGGTTGGGAAGGAAGCAGTTATAATTTGATCAATATTTCAGGCAAATCAAAGAGGTCAATTAAAAGTGAACTCTGAGAGCACATTCACATTGAGTTAGCCACAAAAGAGACTGCTTTGAGATCTTACATCAGGAGAAAGCTTTACAAGTCAGTCACATCTCCTCATCCTCATGGCCTCTGCAGGCACAGAGTTGAAGGGCAGTTCAAGGAGATGGAGCTGGTACACACAAAGTAACCCCAGGGCCTGCGATTGACTCAGGTCAGTGAAAGGGGAGCAAAGGGAGTGCAGTTACTGGGTAGGAAATAGGGTCCATGAAGCATGCAGGGATTTCAGACACTGGGATTTTTTACAACATTTATTGAAACAGACAGGCTAAGAGCGCTGGGGGATAAAGGATCCCAAATCAAACAGTCTAATTGGTCTCAAATGGAGAGACTAAGGAACTCTCTCCATTCCAAAATGGGTCAAATTGCATTTTAGAAGGAGATCTCTGAAATTTGAGTGGGAGGCCTGGATAGAAAAATGAATGGATGAACTCATAATTGACATGGATTCCATTATGGCTAATACCTATGTCAGAGCTGCCACTGAATATGTCCTGCAAATGCAGTCTGGGGGAATTCCCCTCAGAGATGTGACCCAGGTGAAGCAGCCTATTTGCCATGAGCCTGTGAGGAACTGAGACTTTAATTGCAAACATGTGGTCCGGTAACTTTCCAGCAAGAGAGAACTGGGGGTGTAGAAAGAGACTGGCGCTGAAACAGATGATCTAGAAGCGCTTTCACTATCTTCAGTCCTCATAGTAGGTTTCTGTGCTTTCCTATCACTTTATGCTGAACAGAAGATTGTAAGGAAAGGAAATATGATTTCAAAACTGATTGTTGGCACAAAAAGCCCAAGGAAGAATGAAGGTGAAATTAAGCTCCCTGTGATTTTATTTAGATTAAGTTCCTTGGGTTTGTCTTCTAAAATGCAGCAATCTGATCTTTGGCTTGCTCCTGTCCTGGAGAAGACATAATGTGACTTGCACTGTGAACAGTTCTGCCTGGGTTCCATTCCAATCTGAGAAGATGGCCTGAAGGGCAAGACAATCACCCACTTGTGATGGGGGGACAAGTGTGACCGCTTGAACTGCCCATCTTGGTGCTCAGCCAGCAGGGTGAGTGCACTGCAGCAAGGAGGACCTGGGCACCAGCTCCTTGAATCTGATTGCTTCCAGGGTGACAGGGAACACCTCTCCCCCCTGTCCAGGATCAGGTTAAACAAGGTGTATCAGCATGGATAGTCCTACAGGTAGCTGAGGCAAAGAAAATGTTGAGGGCTTGACTTTAAAGGCAGCCTCCACATGAAGAGAAGGGCCCTGTAGAGGCTTCTTGCAGTTATTTCATGTTGGTTTTCACTGCAGTCTGATCCCAGATTACAGCTGCAGTGTATCAGAGCTGGCCTGTAGTGCTGGTGGCCAAATCCCAGAGAAAATAAGGGGCTGCAGTGCTCCTTGTTGCTATAGAGGCTGTGGGTTTCATTTTGTTTCTTGTTATCTCTTCTGACGGCCCTGAATGTTTTTCATGCTTTGGAAAATACCTTTAATACTAGGAAGCTTGTGTGTTTATGCTTTTCTGTGGATCCTGGAAGCATATCTTTATGTACAATGAGGGATGTAGAACTATTGTCCTGGGTGACTGGGAAAGAACAAAGGGCATTGATCACAGGACCAGAAGGGGTGAGCACAAGGGAGTTTTCTTTTATGAAAGTGGTTTTATTTGTCAGATGACCATGAACTTAACAAGACAGAGTTACCTTGTGGTGGCTAACACAGAAAAGTAGTTAGTCAAGTTTTGTTAGGTTGCACTGCATCTTCTGAGTCCTGGATTGGGAGAGGCAGCTCCTTTGCATCACAGATGGCCAGTCCATGTGGAACTTGAGCCTTTTCAGTGCTGGACTTGTTTGACTCCTGAGTGTTGGAGGCTCAAGTTCTGGAGTGAATTGAGCAAGACCTGTACTTGCTGTGAAGAAGGGATTTCTCCTTCCTTCAGCAGGTATCCAGGTAAGGTGAGCAGCACATTGAATGTCATCTGGGAGGTTGGCTTTGGAAGAGAACCAAATATGAGTTTGAACAAATCTGACAGCCAGTGAGCACTGGTTTTGCATCTATAACTATAAACCTTAAGTATTAAGGTTTGAAGAGGCAAAGACTGTAAGTTGCTTACAGCCTAATTGATACTTTATGATGTTGTTTAGCAGTTCACATGGGCCAAAGCACCAATTTTGGTCAGGATAATTTTTTTAAGAGCAGTGTCTGAGACATCTGTGGTAAAGACTCTGGTTATGCCAAGTAGTCCTGAGAATGAAACCAAGAAAAGTTTGGTCTGCAAAAACTGAGGCATTTAAGAGTAAATATTCCCTAAACCAATGACCACATGTCTAAGAAAGAAGATTTATGCAAAACAAGAAGGGAAGTTCTATAACAGCACTCTGTAATAAAATAAAAACAGTGACATATGCACACATGCGCATACACACAAATTCCAGATAAGATCAAACATCCAACACTCCAAGGATGAAACAATTTTCTATTCATTTTTTTCCTTCTAACTATGAAATTCATTTTTTCTTGGATCCGGCAGAAATGCTGTAGAGAATTCTTTCAGCTGCTGCTGGGGGAAAGCTCTCTTATTTGCCTGTGCCAGGTTTTCCCTCCCTGTAGTTCTTCTTGCATATCCCAGTCTTCCTGATGCTTTGGTCCTGCTTGCTTTGCTCCATACATTCCTCTCCAGGGCACTGGAATGCGTCTCCACCTAGAAGTTCTGTTGTTGGAGATTTTAGCAGATGATGGGGTAAGGGTTGGACTGGGGCCATCAGAACAACAGTGTGATCTATTGGAAGGGAGAAAATGCAGAAAGGAGAGGGAGAAAAGAAGTAAAAAGATAGAACTGGAAGGGAAGAGAAGTCAAAAGAAGGTGGTGGAGAGGGAAGAGAAAGATAGGATAGAAAGAGCAAAGATCCCAAAGAATGACAAATTACTCCTCTGAGCCATGTTATATCCTGCATAAATTATAGTAAATTGAAATACTGTGAATCTATAAAGGCTGTATTCTTCTTTTTGCTTTTGGCCAACTACTGCTGATGTAAGCAGGAATTCTGCTCTGGGCTGAGGAAGTTAAAAGCCTAGCAAGCAAGCTTGGCACTCAGACTGGAGGTGGAAGTGGGATTTGGCCTTTCCTGCAGAAAGACTTTGAGAACTCAGACTTAGAGGAACCCAGGGAATGTGAGGCCGTTGGGCAGCATCAGATAGGAGCATTTTGTCAGCATTTCTTCTACAAAAGCTAATAAAAATACATGGTTAAATCTCTTTCAGGAAGATGTTAGAGCTCTACTGCAGAGTTAACATGCCTAATGTAGCGACCAGCTTAGTCATTAAAAGATAAGGCATAGGGATTTAAGTCCTGCTTGGAGTTCATATATCCTACAAGCTTAATAAAGGAGGTGCTGCTTACTCCATGATATGTACAAATGTATGTGCGTGGGTATATATATGTGTGTGTGTACCCATTTATAAGCTTATGTAGCTATCTGTTTTCTCCCAGTAATTCAGTAATTCTGCCTTCAGCTTTGCAGGCTGTGGGTTCCTGGCAGCTGAAGCAGGAAAGGCTGCCAAGTCCATCAGGTTGATGGAGCCAGCAGGCTGCTCCACCTGACTGTCTAGAAGCATTCTTTTGCTCTCTTGGGAGGTTCCCAAGCTGTATCATTTCCTCTGAAAGAAGATTTACCCATGGCTGCCGGCATCTACGTCAGGTCTTCTTTCCATGGGTGCTGCAGCTGCAATTATAGAGACCCACTTAGACATTTCCCAGTTGCATAAGCCCTGAGAATTTCCAAAAGGTAGCTAATGAAGCAGGTGAAAAGATACAGGCTCTTGGCTAGTGCTATAGCTGCTTTACAGGGATAGAAGGGATGATGATCTCAAGCATTCTTTATATCTCACAGCCTGGTGAAGGTAGTAATGCATTATCTTCTTCTGTGCCTTTAAAGAAGAACTTCTTTGCTAACAGTGGAGAAGAACCTGAAGAATCCTGAGGCATGTGAGGACGTAACAACAGGACAGCTGAAATTTATGGATTTGTTAAGTCTCTATGCCAATCTCAGCAATGACCATGCTGAGAATATAAATCCTTTGCAAATGCTAGTGAATCACTGGTATTCAGATGCCCTGCAGGAGAGAGACGGAAACATGGAAAAGATTTTCACCACTTGATCTCAGCATGCAGCTCTCATCTGGTGCTATGCTCTGCCTGCTCCTTGCCTGGGATGGTGTTCAGAACAAGCAGGATTTTCAAAAGTGATCCATATAGGGGAGAATGAGAATATTCTTGGTTTCCCCCTGCCCAGGCTAAACAGATTGCTCCAACTGTACCTCCCTTTCTGGGTCCTCATCCCAAGTACAGGTGTAGGCTGTTCTTCACAAGACTTGGAAGCAGAGGCTTGCACATCACTGGCATTGACAGTTGTGTTATCCATCCGTAGTCATGCCCTGCTGTTGTACTGTCTAGTTGATACTATTATCTCCTCCTGTGTTTCAGCCTCATTTTACACATGAAAGTGCTACCCTAAGTGTGTACACAGCAGTGAAGCCCTGAAACAGGAGAGACAGACAGTGGAACGAAAGGAGGGATGTTAAAAAACACCAGCAACAAGCCCAGGAAATTCAATGAATGCATAATGAGTACGATTAGTATGTGCTTGTGTTATGTGTAATATGTAGCAGAGAGCAGCCTTACTGGTTCTGGCTGATTTGGACCAGTAGGTCTCTTCTGCCTGTCAGTAACATACAAGATGTTCACCCTGACAAGGAAATATGTCACTTTTTGTTCACCTCACTGTAGATTGTCATAGAAAAGACATGCAACTCCATGCTCTTTCTCTCTTTCTTAACATAGAAGTTCCCAGACCATGGCAAAGATCCCTGTCAACCTACCTTATGTCTTTTGGAGCACTTACACTTTCGTTGTTAAACTTTGAATAGCAAGTCTTTAAGAACAGTTGGTTCTCCAGACCAACTCCAAACGTTTTAATCTTGCCAGCCATCCATGGATTAAGGGTGGGAAGCTCTGGTTTGGCCAAAAAGCTGTGGATTTTTAGTATTTTCTCTTTGATTTTTTAAATATGATAAGAATTGTGGTGAAGAAGAACAGAAGAATCCTCAAAAGGAGTTGATGATTAATGAAGAAGCAAACGGGAGGTCTTTTTCTGCTTATGTGGAAAGGGAGAAAAAATAAAACGGCTGCTTGTGGAAACGTGAAAGGTCTCCAGTATAATGAATAATAAGAATAATTTCAGATATATTTTCTTAGATCTGAACAGTATTTATATGCAAATACTGTCTTAGAAGGTAGTGGAAAAATTCAGTTTTCCTAACATTGTCTGGGAAACAGAATTTGCAGTCCTGGAAGATTTACAATTTCCATAGGAACCAATTGAGATGAAGTAGAAAGACTTAACCGAGGTGATTAAAAAGTATTTTGTATTGAAAACAAATTTTCCAGCTGAATGGCATAAATTGCATTTAAGGGAGCAAATGGCTTTTTAGCAAGTTTAAAAAAAACAAGCCAATATCTGCCCTTTGCTAACTCTGTGTTAGAAAGCCTTAGAGAGCAGAGCACTAAACTGAAGAGGATAACCTTAGAGGAACGATGGGCACAGCTTCGGAGTGGCATACTGAGAATTTTGGGGTCCTGTTAATATTCAAATGTATGCAAATAAAAGCCCCCACCCTTGCTTCACAATCAAGAAAGGGCCTTCATTATTTTCTCTTCTTCTGAACAGAGGTTGGAGGTGCGTGGTGTGAGCAGAACAGTTCATCCACACCATCTGATGTTTGGGAATTTTAATGAAAGAAAGAATTATGGAAAGTATCCTGCATTAAGGATTTGACTAACTTGTGTATAGTTTTGATTATTTTAGCAGTAATAATTTTGTGGTTGCTGTATTCACCTTCCCAAAGAACAGAGCCATCACAAACAAGCAAGCTGCTTCCTCTGCAGTGCTATTTCTGTTCTGGTTTATTAGTGAGCTAAGAAAAAAGCTTTGATCTACTCTTCAGCTTGGTACGTAATGAGATGCTTTCCTTGAACTCTGTTCTTAGTTGAACTGATATTAATCTTCGCAAGATTAATGCAGCTATATGTTCTTATGGGTTTCTGGACAATCAAACAGCATCTTATTAGACCTTGATGGTGCCAGTTCAGTGGACACTGCTGAAGGTACAGGGGTCTTTCAATAGAAAATTCATTGCAGGATTGGTGTGTGAGAGCAAGTGCATTTGGCCTGAAGCACAATCAATTAATGCATGACTAAAGCTTGCTTGTGTGTTGGTCCTTCTCCCGCTGAAGTTAATGGCAAAACTCCCAAGGAGCTCAGCAAAGTGGGGTGGAATCCATAGAAAAATTATTTTTTCCCAGAACAACTTTGCAGTAACCAGTGGATTTGCAAACTTCTCACTCTGACACATTGAAATAATTTGGGATTTTCATTCCATTTTGCTTTGATTGGAATTACTCTACATATGAGTCTTCCTAAGTGGGTTGCAGTACCTGAAGTGTATACAGGCGTGTTTGCACTCTCTGAGGGATCATGGAGGTTAAACTAGAGGGTGAGGTTATGTTAGCAAGGATATTTTCTTTTTATACTGCTTCCAAAGGCAACCTTGTTTTGGGCTTACCACTCTGGCTTGACTGCTCTGTGCCTCTCCCCACCAAATCATGCTGGGATTTGATGATAAAGCACATCCTCTTTCCAGGAGCCAAGCCAATCCCTACATCCTAACTCACTGGTGTTCTGGTACCTTAGGCACTTTGTGGTCAGAAGGCAGACTGGAAATGTCAGTATTAGCCATGGTGATGCTGGAATGTCCAAAACCTCAGTAGGAAGAGAAGAAATTTCTTACAGATCTGCTGTTCCCCTTTTGATTCCCAGTGCCTTTGGTTTTATGTTTCTTGGACTGTGCCAGCTGATATAGCACTTAGCTGGATAGCAGCATTTGCAGGGCCTGATTTGGTTCATATCTTCTATAAAATTTTTCCATCTCTGACCATGGTATTTCAGATCAGGGTAAAAATGTGAGTAAATCAGAGCTGGCATCTATCCCAGACATATCAACTCCTTTAATTCCCTTTTTCCTGTGGCTTTGGGACAATCAAAATAGGGAATGTTTCCACTGCTATACCTTTCTGAAGTACAATATGTGAACGCTATATTCTGACTGCATCTACTATGCTTCCTTACCTTGGTCATTCCCAATTGCACAGCTTTCTCTGGCAATTATGTGAAACAGAACACTGCAGCAGAGTAAATCTTTTGGCAGGGCTTCGTTCCAGGAAAGATCAAAACCCCCAACGTGACAGTTAATGAAACAAGGAGAAAGAAGATGGAAGCTATCAGTCCCAGCCAGCCAACACTAACAGAGTCTGAAGGCAACTGGAGGTGCCAAGGTGTCTGCTTGCAAAATTTGGAGAGAGCTGTTGAGGGTCATGGAGAGGGCTGCACCAAGGCAAGTTTTCCTGGCAGGAAAAGCCATTTGCAATAACAGAGGAGCAGTAGAGACATCTCATCCTTTCCCAAAGGGATATGTCCTGTCTTTTTAAAGATACAGGACAAGCTGGCATTATTCTGCATCCCTCGGGCAATTGTACTTTGCCATTTAGCTGATGGGGGTGGAGTACGTGGAGCATGGCATGGATCCAGGGGCACAAACTGAATGCACAGTAACTGCAAGGACAAGATGGCTTAAACTGAGCATTATGGAGCAGTCCCCAGGGGAGAGAACCAGTGCCCTTGGGTGGGCAGCGTAAAGGAGTTGCAGACAAAATATGGCAGCATGAAGAGGAGAGGGGAGCAGAGAGCAAGGGCCTCTATAACGAGCCTATTTATCTGTAGAGCAGCATTTCTCAGACTGTGACCTTTGGTGGTCTATAAAACATCCAGTGGTGGCTCAGGAAACAATAGCAAACCCTCTCTCCTCTCTTCCAACAGCCACAGAAGCAAGCACGGAAACAATGGGAGAAAAGAAAAGCTACTATAGATTAACTTTCAAATGTTAGTCTTTTGTTTATTTGATTTGATATATGAAAAGTATACAAGTTGGTCTTTGGTTATTTTTTTTTTCTGAAAAAAAGGTTAATCCTTGGACTTGAGAAGTTTAAGAAATGTGGCTCTGAGGGTGCTATTTTTGGAGCCAATTACAACAGCATTGAAATGTTGAAAGATTCCTTTTGTTTGTTGAAAGATTAGGCTGAAGCCCTTCAGTCTATAAAAGAATAATAAACCCTAGTGGGATAAAATATTTCATTGCAATGAGGATACAAAAGCCACCTCAGAGTGGTATGTGGCCTGGATGGAGGCACAGGGCTGGCAGAGCTGGCTCTGGTAAGTACTGGGGCTGTCAGCACCCCAAAAAAGTGACTGTGAGCTCTTACTTTATTCAAGTTATACAACCTCATCCTCCACCTCCTGCCATCATCTAGAGCTGATTTGATAGTGTTTGTGAAATGATACCTGTTTACACAATGTGCCAAGTCCCTGCTAGTATCTTTCAGTCTTGTACAATCCTTCCTGAAATGAGTTGTTAGAATGGAAGGATTGGAAAATTCATGTCTCATGAAATCTTGGAGAAAAATGAGCTCTAACTGACCTTTTCTTCCTTGCCAGTATTGTCTGCTGGGATGTTTCTGATGTTGGGACCAGGCACTGCACATCTTGCAATTGTGTAGAGTTTTCTTTTTGGAGAATCCTGCTTTGAAGAGTATAGTTTCTGGGCTATTTGTAAACCACCTAGAGATTCCTCAGGAGTGAGGATTGTGTAGCTGTGCCTGCGTCTGATTTTGTGCAAATGATCTTCAAGCGTAGCTTACTGGCGGGTACAGCCGAGCTGAGGACCTTTCTAAAGGAATGGTGGGTTTGAAGAGAGGTAGGCAGTCCAAGCTGAAGAGATGACATGAGAAAATAAAGGCATGCCTTTGTCTTATCTGCCTGTAACAACACCAGTTCACAGCTGGTGAATCAGTACAGGTGCTGTTCTCGGGCACCTGCCAGCAGCCTGATGGGCAGCAGTGAGTCACGCCCAACAACCCAATCACGCTGTTGCTTTTGGAAGTTTTGCCTAGCCCTTTCCCTCCCGAGCTGGAAACTGATCCTACCTCTTAGCCCATTCTTGGGAGACACTACATTACCTGTCACACCAGAGTACAAATGGAACACTAACAGAGCCTGATAAAAATCATATGTACATTTCACTGTTGTCTTAGCCAAGTTCCAGTATTATTAATCACACTATTCCTGCCTAAGCTTCCCTTCATTCACCACGATTTTAAATCCTTTCATTTCTTTTCTTGCTGGTGTGTTATGTTGAGCAGGACTATTCTCATCTGTTAAATGCCTGTTTCACCCCAGAAAGTGCCCCTTCTCAATAGCAGAGGAGGTGATACCCCTGTGTCTCTCATTTCTTCTCAGGACTGTGGTGAGGATGAAATACGTAAGCATTCACAAAGAACTTTGTGATCCTCTGAGTTAAGGGTTTATGCAAGAGTGAATTGTTGCCCTTAACAGACCTTGTGCTAGTGACCAGGTCAGACTGCAGCTGCATGCGCTTTTGGGCTGTAACTGGGTACCGTGTGTCATAAGCAAGGAAAGGTGAAGCTATCTTCATTCCCCAAAAATTATCTCACATATCTCTGGCATCAAAGCGTGGCTTGGCATGCTGGTGGGGCTGAATCTCAGGGTGGGTGACAGACATCTGAGGTCCATGGCAAGTTTGGGTCTTAGGAAGTCAGTCTCACTGGAGTTTGAAGGGTGGAAGGGATACCTGCCCGCCTGCCCCTGGTGATGTGAATTTGACAGCAGAGTGGAGGGACTTTTGGGGAATGGGGAAGGAAAAAGAAGAACTCTAAAGAAATTGATTTCTACCCCAAGTATCAATTCCAGCAGAAATGCAAAAAACAAGCCTAATCATTCAAACGGAAATACCTACCATGCTGCAGGCATGACCAGCTTCTGCTTGTGTGCGTCCTGCCCTTTTTTGGTGCTAGTTCATCAGGCTTCAACTGATTCGATGACATTGACTTGAAAGCAGTGTGGGTCCCTGATTAGAACTAAGCTCGGGCAACGGCAAGGCTCCCAGCACCAGAGCTGCCCTGAGCAGGGAGGTGCTCCTTGGGCTTTTGCGGCTGCTCCTGCCTGGGTTTGCTGTCAGGAGGGGAGATGCAGCTCAGAAGGGCATCCATCTCCCGTGTCCGTGTGACTTGGGTAGCTTTTGGCAGACTCATAGGAAGCTATGACTCCTGCCTTGATGCACTTAGGATTGGAATAAGAATGATACAACAGGCCTAATCCATGCCTACTAATTTGATTAAGTTTTGAAACTCAGCCTCCCCTTTGCAATGAAGCAGGCTGTAAAAGCAAGTGGGTCTATGAAACTGATGAAGACAGCTTTCTTATGTCTACCTCCTGGTGTCTGCTAAGTGAGGTTATTCACCTTCCCTTTACTTGGGCCCCCAGTTTGGCTCTCTCCCCTGTAAGGGTGTTTTATTGTCATTATTTCACTGTTTCTAGGAAGTCTGCCCCTTTGACAAAATGGGTTTCAAAACTTACTAACCAGTTCAAAACTGATAACGAAACTTAGGTACAGAGTTAATACATCAGTGCTGTTTCCTTAGGAAACTGGCCTGAAAACCCATCTAGCCCCCTTCCACCTGCCAGTTCCAGCTTTGTTTCAGCTCAGAATTGAAACCCTTTGCTGAGCAGCCACTACCAGGAGCAGCAGGACCAGCTCCACCATGTACAGCCATCCCACGCTGCCAGGCAGCCCAGAGCAGGTCTGCTAGCTCCAGCCAGCCTGGCATTTGCTCCAGCCGTCTGGCACTGGCCAGGTTGTTTTGGGCAGTTATTCCTACCTAATGAAGCCATCCTGCTACCCTGCACCCTCCTTGCCACTGAGCCGATGACAAACTTGGGCTAAGCAGGTGATGTTTGTATGGTTGAAGTTTTGTGGATGAGTCCTACTTTTATTAGATTTTTTACTGGTGGTGCTCCAGGGACAGCACCAGGACTCATGTGTCTAATTCTGACCTTTCAGATTTAGAAGATTTGGGATTTTGAAGTGGGCTGAAGAATCTGAGTAGATTGTAACGTCAGGCCACCTCTTAGTGAAAAAGCACATGAAATGCACGTGCACGCACACACACAGAGCCAAGGACAGGGCTGTCAGATCAAGCCTCGATGACAGCAACGCGTGGAGGAGAAGAGCAGTGGCGAGAGAGATGCAAGTTGAGTCAGACACTTTGCCAGGGGCTGGGAAATCAGAGTGGGAGGCAGGGGTTTCTGACACTCAAATTAATTCCAGGGAGGGGGCTTTCATGGAAAGGGGAGAGGTCAGTTACACTGAATAATGCCTTGGCTTCAACTTTTCTAGGAAGCGGTGGTCCAGAAGAATTCTTTTCCCTGCCAAGAGAGAGACAGTAGAATGACACTCTTCTCCCAGGGCTCCACCCTCTGCAATGCAATAATGGAAGATATTTCCTTTTCTGTGCCACATGTTAACACTACAGCTGCTAGAGCGACATTCCCCTGCTGGCCCCACGCTGCCAGCCTGGGAATGTGCCTGCAGCCTGCGCCCTGCTCCCTGCTCTGGGGGTGCAGGGTTGAGTGAATGGGGCAGTGCTGTGTTGACCCCAAAAAACTACTGCTATGCTGGAAGCAGTGGCAGGGGGAAGGAGTTGCCTCTCCACGGGGCAAATCCCTGTCCCCCTAGCTCAGAGCTGTTGAGCTGTTGCACAGAAAGGCCTCCGTCATTTCCACCATGCTCTTTCCTCCCCTGTTGTCTTCCATGTCCTTTTCATCACTGCAGTGGGTCTAGGCTGTGTGGATCAGACTGGGAATCTGCTCAGAATTAAAACCACCCCATGGAGGTTGCAGCTCAGCCCCCCGCAGAGTCTGGCTTGCAGAGTAATGAAGTTGAGTTTCTATGTTACGGGACTTCCAAAGGTGTAGCCAACCCCAGCTCTCAGTAACCATCCAAGGTCTCCTGAGAGAAGATGAAATTCCACCCACAAGATCCAGAGCCCTGGTAAGGGGCTTTCTGGAGAAGCCCATGCTTCTCATGCCTAGGGCGCTGTGGAGACCCAGGGGACAAAGTGCCTCTGAGGCACCAGGGAAGCATCACTTGGAAACATCACGTGTCTTGAATTTGTCCACTCTGTCCTGGCACTCTTTTTAGGGAGCCAAGGAGACTTGCATGGCCTGGGAGGCTGCTACTCCCCTCTCCCCAAAAAGCAACTGTGCTTGCTGATCTCTGTGTTTCTTTTTAAGCAATCTCCTCTCAAGGGTGCTCTCTAAGCACATGAAAATAAACCTACAGCCTGTAGCTATGGCAAAGCACTACATGACTACTATGTGAGTTTACACAAAGAAATTAGACTCATCCCTGACTGCTAGCCCTGCAGAGAGCTCCTCAAAATGTTGCCAGGTTCACACCAGTGCCTCCAAGATGAAGCAGCTGTGCTTCACCCTGTGCCACCAGGTCCCCAGGCAGAGGCTGCACAGCTTGACTGCTGCCCATTTCATCACATGCCTTCTGTCATGCTGGAGGGGTGGGCAGTAATGTCATTGTGGACATCCCTGGTGTGTCACAGCCACTGGGACTCCTTCCACGCAACTTCTTGGGTCCCACTGCAGAATAGGCAAGGATGGGAGCCAGCTTTGCAGCTGCTTGTGGCAAGCAATGCTGCGTTTATCATCAAAGCAGGACCTCTGGCAGCATGTGTGGGGATTAACGTCAGATCCTTTGCTTGGACCAGAAGCTTCAAGGTGTCCCAGCTCCGTCTCATTGCCTTCACCAGACATGTTTGCCCAAGCTGTGCCATCACTTCTCTGAAATAAAGGAGGATGACCACAGGCGTCCTCATCTCCCATCTCAAGCAGGGTCCCCATCTCCCATCTCAGGCGGGATGAGCTGGTGGTACGAAAGGGTTAAGCCATGTTGTTGATTGTCACATGGTGCTGGGAATGCAAAGGGAGCCCAGCGGCAGCAGCACATCTTGACTGCACATGTGGCCTCTACCACAAACACTTCAAAGTGCTTCCCTCAGACTGATGGAACAGCCTGACGCCGACTGTAAATGCCCTTGACACGCAGAGTGGAAAATATCAAACGCTTCAGCGTTCCCCCCGAAACACAGCCTGTTTTCACTGGGGAAGGCCTTAATGAACGTGTGCGGGAGACGAGGAGGGAGGATAGGGAGGACGGGAGGTGTGACGAGTGGTTCTCATTTAGCCCATGTATGGGTACACGCCAGCCCGGGCAACTGGACTTAATCTGAGGCAAATCCAAGCAACCGAGGACATTTTAGAGAGGCCAGGACATCAGCCCCAGGCGGCTCCATGTCAAGACCCCATCACACCTTCCCCCCTGCCCTGCCGCCTGCCTTGAACTGTGCCAGGAGGAACAAAAGTGTTTCCAGATTGGAGATTTCTCTCCTTTGCTCAAGAAACCCCTGCTTACTCCCGTCCCTGTATCACCACCACTGCAGCACCCCTGGCTCTGAAATATCTACCCTGATCGGGCAGTTTCATGACACTGAAATGCTCTCCAACCCCAGCATGAAAAAAGTGCTGCAGAAAACCTTGTTGTGGTCCATTCCTTCTCCTGGAGCTGTGATATGGGGCAGGCCTCTTTGCCACATCTGCTCTGAGCTGGACAAGCCTTCCCTGGGATGTGGTCCATCTCCAATAAGTAGGAAGAGGTTCGAGGACTACAGGGACAGGTCTAGGTTCGAGGACTACAAGGATAGATCTTGATCACTGGTGACACTGGTGCTGGTGACAGCATCTGCCTTTGGTCATCTGTGACATGACAGGACATGCAGTCCTGGCTGGGGATGCTTGTGGTGGGGTTTCATGTCATATCTGCTTGTTGGGTGAAGCCTGCCAGGTCACTGCTCTGAACTGGGACAGGCAGACAGCCTTCAACCATGGGAGCAAAGGTCCATGCCCATTCCACAAGACACGACTCCTTCTTTTGATGGAGGACACCAGCCTTATCATTGCACGAAGGACCTGCAGAGTCACAAAACCAGAGAAAAGGCAGTGGCTACAGTGTTTGGTTCCCCAAATGACCAATGCCACCCACAAGCCAAGGAAGGAAAAGGGCAGGTTGGCCATCCGTTTGGGGCCAGTCAGTTTCTCCAGTCTACCTCCACAGGGCCGTGAGGTGCAAACAGCATGTTTGCAGTCTTACTTTAGCAAGATGGGAGATAATCCATCTCAGCTGATGGGCCTGGCCACTGTGGCTGGGTAGATGTCATCAACCAGCAGTGCAAGGGTGCAGGGGAATGTGCCCCAAAGCTTTGAGGCTGTTTACCCAAGAAGCAGGTTAAGCAGGGACCCTGATCCAAAGGGGAAGCACCACATTCACCTTGCTGCATGGAAACATACAGGCAGAGAGCAAGGCACTGCCTGTGCTGTTGGAGAAGACATGAGGTACAGAAGTGTGGCTCTTGACCCGCAGCTCTTGACCCTGAACGAGCATCAGAAAGATATAGTCTCTGATGTCCTTTTTGAGCACGACCGCTGCAAACCCAAGGGAAGTATGAGTGCAAGTGATGGCCAACAGAGAGAACACATGCAGGCAGACACAAATCTGCCCAGCCAGATGCAGAAGAGGGGACAGAAAGACGATGGGCCTGTGTGTGATCTCCTTGGCTCCAGAACAACACACATCACCAAGATGTTCAACAGGGCTCTGATGACTGTAGGCAGGGATCCATTGGTTACAACACATTTGGCATGAACAAAACTGCCTCATAAAATCCTTCTCAGACTAGCAAGAACTTCAGAGATCTCAGAAGGGAGTTGAAGGTGAGAAAAGTTCAGACTATCAGTGGCGAGATCCCTCATTATTTCTTGGAAGCAAAAGCAGACAGTGAGGAAGACCACCAAGAGGCAGAAGGTATAAAGAGGAGGTAAAATAGAGGTGTTTTTGTGGAGTTCTAGTTCATGGAGCACTAGGTCTGCTCTCTGAGAGAGCATATAAGCTGGACCACCTCCATCTTCCTGGGAGAGAAACCAAGATTCTGGATAACAAACAACATAGGGCAATTAAGAGGGCTTTAATGGAAAATCTTTGGGGAGCAGTATTAAGAGAGTAAACAGAAGACGTATGTACCACCATAAACTACTGGCTCCTGGCAGTGTAAATGTTAAAATGCAATCCTAGAAGCCTGGGCAGAAAATAAGAGGATGTAGAAATAGAGGCTGATGAAAAAAAAAAGAATGGCATGGGATTTCTGAAACCTCATGGGAAGGTTTGCCCATGAGCAGGCTGTTGATCATGCCCTCTGCTTGGAAAAGATGCTATTGCCTTCTTTAGTGTTGCTGGCTTTTCAGAAGGCAGGAGGTGGGGTGCCTCCTCTCTGGTGGATCATAGGAGGGGACTCGGAGGGTGACTTGGCTCAGCTGCTCTGCACCCAGCCTGCCAACTGCAAAACATAGCAAGGAGCACAAGGGGATGATGCCCAAGACAGTGGGAGCCTGCTCCAGGCCAGAGGGCAGTGAGGGAGATTGAGTCTGGCGCTGGTGAACCCCCGGGCGCTGCCGGAGACAGCGGGGGATGGCAGCCTGGCACAGCCAGAGTCATCCTGCGCTGGTCCCCGCGCTGACATATGAAGACAGATTGATCGCTGAGTTGCAGATTGATGAGAGCTGTCAGCTGGTGGCCTGCCTCGCCAGTCAGGGAAGGGAAGCAGACTCCATGCTCAGCCCTTTTAAAGCCTTTTTGCCTCGGGATATGATTTATTGTTAGAAAACAAAGGATGTTTAAGAAAAAAGCCAACACAAAATAAAACATTTCAATTGATGAAAGCTGTCTTTGGTCCCCAGTGGCTTTTCCCCCTCTTCTTAAGCCTGAGAGCAAAGAAGGGATACATCCTCCCTTTAAATAACCCCAAACCAGCTTCCTCTGCCTTTTAGGTATGCAACTCCCTAGTCCCATGATGAGCAGGGACTCTGTAACCTATTCTCAGGCTGTCTTCTTGCCAGTGAGCATGACACTGTGCAAACATAGAAAAGCTCTGACCAGTACTATTTATATTTGATGAGGGACCAGAGTTTTGAAAGCACAGAGGTGCCCAGCTCTAGCCTCTGATTCTGGAAAATGAACAACTTCCCTGGGGTAAAAGTAATGGGGAGTAAAACCGAGGCATTGTAAGGACTGTAAGGAATTATTTAAACAAAACTGAATGGATGATAACTGGGGAGCGTTTAAGGCTGTTTGGCGAGATGCTGCAAGGTAACTGCTATTCCAGGAACCTGAACACTGTTTTGCATAAGCAAGCCCAGCTAAAACTGAAAGTGGAAGCAGCAGTGTTGTAGGTTTAGTATATAGACATGCTAAGATAAATAGCATTATGGCCATAAATATGGGGCAGCAATGTACATGCATGTTAATGGTTGATGTGAACGGTAAATAAAAAAGGAGGAATCTAATAACGATGAGTAGACATTGGTGAATACATGCATACACCTGGGAAGAGAAGCTAAAGGCAGGAGTGAAGAATCTCTGGCTGCTATGGTTAATGAGTATAAGAAATTGTTTAGATATGTCAAGAAAAGCCAAATCCTATAATGAAATCCCAGACACTAACAGGAAAATATTTAGCTTGTGTGTAGAAGAGACAAAGTTATTTGTTCAAGATTTACTTTTCTCTTTGGAAAGAAGTAGGATGACACATTCATGCTTTACAGAGATAATGGAACACTTCGTATTCTACCAGTAATGAAGCTGCATGTTAAACAACAGTGACTAAAGTTAGACATTTTGCAGGATCAGATAACTTGCATCAAAGGATAAACAAATTGGCCCAAGAGCTTTCTGAACCATTAGTGTCAATTTTTAAACAAATCTGGGAACTCTGGGGAAGTTCCAGAGGGCTAGGGGGAAAATCTAACACCAGACTAATAAGGCAGTAAATAAAATGTCCCATGAAAACAAGTGGTGTTTGTCAGGACATGGATCCAGAAAGACTTATCATAAGAAAAACCTTTATGGAACACAGTCCATATGGATTCACGGTATGTTATATAATTAAGGTCAATCAGCTGTGGTTTGGAGAAAACAGAGACTTTTTACTGTTTGGGATGGGTAATGACCTTAATTGACAAGGTGGCGTCATTTGCTTAGGTTTTTGCATGGTGCTTGACTGACTGAGTCATTTGGGGAAAATGGAGATGTTGTCTGGTGGACTTGTTCCTTATGGGACCTCACAAGGGTTTGCTTAATAAAAGAGATTGATCATTGCTGGGGAAATGAGCAGGCAAGCTGGCCAGACAGGTCACTTGAGCTGCATCTACGCTAACCAGCCCTTGTGATTTAGACTCCAGCCTCTGCAGGGTAGTGAGCTATTGTGATGCGCCAGCATTCCCATCTGGGTTTCCTCTGTCTGAAAACTGAGGCTCTAGGGTTGCTGGTACATACCCAATCCGGAGTTGGGATGCAGCCAAAGCATGCCTCCAGATCTAAGATTTAGGAAGCATTGTGGGATAACCTCATCTAGACACAGCTTGGGTTCCTTGGCCAGGAGGACTCCTCTTAACAGTATGTATTTTAGTTGCATGCAGGGTCTTCTGTAGCTTGAAGGTTTGACTGCCTGGCGCCCCAAGTCAGTTCACATCCTCAGAGCAATTTAGCTCCCTGCAGCTCTCTCAGGCTCATGAGCAATGGAATATATCAGCCAGAGCAAAGGTGTATGTGATAGCAAGAGCTGTGCATCCTTCCCAGAGCTGTCCCACACACGTATCCGTTCAAAACCAGCTGTTCCCTGTCATGCCCCTTTATTCTTTCAAGTGGTGATAATGATCATCCTATTTCAGTGCATGTGACAGTCTGTCTATTCCCTTCAGCCAAGTTTCCACAACAGTGGTATTTACAATCACGTACTTGCACCCAGTAGTACATGCTGAAATGCAAAGAAGCTGAGAGCCCCATTATTCCAGTCATGTTGTTTTCAATCTATGATTTTTTGGGGGTCCTAAATCTTTTTCTTAAGTGTCAAATACCTCCTTTAGAAATTTGTGATCTGTATATAATTGCCGAGCCCATATCAACTTTCACTCCTTATTCACAGTAGTGTCTTGCTGTATCTTGACTAGGTGGTGGGGCATAGGCCATAGCCCCTGGTTAAAAAGGGGAACTGCTGATCCTGCAGGGCATGGAGAAGGTCAGGCTAGGAAGCATCTTGAGTTTTATATGGTGCCTTTGAGCCTGGAGGCTTTCAGCAGGTTTATGTTGCTGAAACACCACTGCATGCATGGCTGGAGCACAGACACCTACACTGGGGAGCAAATACAAATGGAAAGTTGGGTACAAAAAAGTAACTAACCCAGCACAGCATCTCCCTGAGAGTGTCTCCCTTTCCCTGGGGAATGGCCTGGCCCGGGGCAGTGTTGTTTGTGGGGACCAGTGGCTATGACCATCCTGCCTGGTGGCACATTTTTGGGGTCAGCAGGACACGGAACCGAATTCCCTTTCCCTTGGTGAGCTGCGTGCTCCATAACTTAGGAATGCAAACGACCACATGTTTGGCTGAAAAATGATCATCCTCAGGAAGGGAACAGGTCTATCAGACTGAGGGAAGCATGACATGCAGAAATGACACCTCAGGGCTTCAAATTTGTTTGCTGTCAATGCAGAGGAAGAAAACTAACCTCTACACTGTCGATGTTGACAGGTCTTAAATTTAATCTGCTCTAAAGGCAAGACGTGACCCTGTTCCTGTGATCTGTAAGGCTGCAGCTGTTTTACCCATTGGCTTTTCCTACTCCCTGGCCATTTCACAACCTCTCCAGCAGAGTGGCGAAGTATTCCTGTCTATGCACTGACTGTCAAGCATGAAATTCAGCTAGGAACATCTAGACTGAAACACAGATCTAAGGAGGGGGCTTTTGCCAGAGGATGTCATCTGTTCTCAGTACCTGGCTGCTCGCTGCTGAGCAGGAGCCTCCCTCCAGTGCTGAGGCTTTCCTGCCTAGCAGTCTTGAAGGTATGCCGAAGTCCTTCTCTTTACCACTAAGCTCTTTGGAAGAGGTCTAGTTGAGCTGTGCTTATTCAGAGTCCCAGCTCCCACCCTTGCTCACCCTTTTTTTGTCTTCCTGGAGCCCTAGTTTGGATTTTGGGGGGTTTGTTTGTCTGGTGTTGCTGTTTTACCTTTTTCTCCCTCTTTGTTTCACACCATCAGGCAATTCTAATTTCATACCCTGGCTCCTGCAGCCAAGACTGGGCTCATCAATCCACTCAGAGTTGCACCAAGGGGTCTGACCCCCACATCTCTGGGGGACCCTTGCTGGTGGTCCATATGATGCTTACAGACCCACAGGCACGAGACCTGGCTGATGGTCCCACAGGTTCCCACAGTTACTGTGGGCATGAAGACTACCTGGATTGCACTTCAGCAGCAGGCGCCAGAATAACCACAGGGTTTTTTTGTTTTGTTTTACGTGCAGAGCCAAAGCCCTGAAGAAGAAAAGGTCCTGCCAACTCAGCAGAACACATTCATCTTCCCAGTGAAGCAAACAAAAATGGATTTCAGGTTAATCTATCTGCCCCAAACGAAGCATTTTGGTTTGGCCTTCCTTACTTCCCCATCTCCTCCTGCATTCTCCTGTTGCAACTGTTTGGATTCAGGATCTGTTGGATTCACCCCAAAGCCACAAAGGGGTCCAGTCCACTTGAATAAGTACTTCCCAGCAGACAAAATCCGTATCTGAAAACTTGTGTGTGCTTTTAAGTTCAATAATTTCCCCTATCACAAATTCTTTCCTTTGACCTTCATCCAAATACTTGACCTCTGTGGGACCTTTGTTTATTTGCCTAAGATGCTCTTCTCTTTCAGTGCTGATTGCTCATCAAGGCCAGGACTATATTTAAGCCGTACCCTTTGTTTACGCAGTTGGCCAATGTGTTGTTGTGAAACCATTGATTGAGGCCCATTAGAAGATGCACAGTGCTCAATGCAGATGGACTCTGTGCTTCATCCATCTGCTAAACTCCAACAAGCTGCTGCTATTTTGGAGGCTCGTGATTTAACCAATTTCTGGTGCTGTCACGAGGATGGAGAAAGGCCTGTCTTCTCACTCAAACGACACTTCTTGCCAAGACCGGAGGCAGTGCTGCTTCTCCGTAAAATGGTTGTAATAATGTTATAACAAGGGCAAAAGAAAAACTAAATAAAGAAAAGACCTCCCTAAATCTTGTTCAAAGGGTTGGTGGAAATGGAGTCATGGAATTTTTTGAAAAATACAAAACAAAACACAGCCTGAGGCAGAAACCCAGAATGGAAAATTGGACTCCAGTTAAAGTCTGGCAAAATTTTAAGTGGAGAAACTTCTATTCTCTTCTATTCTCTTCTGATCCTAAAAAGCTGCTTGGTTCCACCTCTCCACTGAGAGGAGAGAGTATAGGTATATGGTGCACAGCTGGAAGGTATTTGTATTCATCATGGGGATGATGATACAAGATCTCTGAAGAACAGAAGAGTACGAGACGTTCACTGGGGTTGGAGGCCTTGTGGAAAAAGTGGGAAATGAAGAAACACGAAGTTCTGGCTCTGGTTCAGCCACTGATCCAATGTACTAAGGGAAATATCAGAAATCACCTTTCTGTCTTCCCTCCTGACTGTCCTTAAGGCAAAGCACCTTTCCACCTTCCTGGGCTGTTTTGCAGGGCTGGTGGCAGGTAAGGTGAGAGGGGCCACAACCCCACCTGCCTCTTGAGTCCCCATGCAAGCTCTGCACCCTGTCCCACAGCACATCAAGGAGGGAGAGCGGGGAAAGAATACTGTGTAAGGGTTGCGGAGAAGGGAAGTACTTAGAAAAGGTGAAGGAAATGTGTTTATATGTCTAGGAGCATAAAAGGACAAGGTAATTTTCCCTGCTGGGGTCTCTGTCCAGGCATCGATCAGTGCTCACCGTGAGTGGGGAGGGCTGTGAGTTCTGCAGTGCTGGCACTGGCAGGACTGCTCACGTGCCCCTGGCCAGCCTGGCCACGTCCTGCTTTCTCCATGACTCAGAGACCCTCAGGAATGTGTGTCTAAGCCACTTCCCCTTGACCATTTGGGGAGCATCCTCTGTCCGCGAGTCATTCCTGAGAGGCTGGAGCCTGCCCTTCCCTCTGCCATCACTGGATCTCAGCAGCTCTGTTTCAGGTGTGACCACATGTCGCATCCCCAGAGCTGTGTTCAGAGCTCCTGGCTGGGCTTCTCCATCACCCTGCTGAAATGAGTTATCCTCTCACTGTCTCAAACGTGGGCCTGGGGGTGTCAGATATGGTGACAAGTCACTCACAAGGAGAGACTATAGAGAAACAGCACGCTGCACGTAACCGCAGGAAATCTCAGTGCTTGAAGACCTGAAGTAACGGAATCAACAAAACTATCTGGACCAGGGAAGATGGGACAACAGAGAGGGTGGCTCTTCTGTTGGTGGATGCACAAATGTGTTGGAGGAACTGGCCAGAAGGACAATCTGTCACTGCTAGGGGCCAGAATGAACCCAGCTGGAGTTCACATAAAACTTGGTGGATGCCATTCCATATTCTGTTTGGGTTTGTGTTCTTGTGTTCAGAGAAATCTGAGTTGGATCCAGCATGTTGCCATTTGAGATACTCCAAATGCTGTGGCATATGAAGAGGAAAATGAACTACCAGTCTCCTGCCTGTTCAGGCCCTGGGAAGAGCAATATTTTGGCAAAAAAAAAAAAAATTAAAAAGTACTAGTAATAAAATCAGGAGCCCTACTTAGATTCTTTTTTTTTTTTAAGGTACCAAGGTCCACCTTCACAAGGGGATGCTAGAAGTCCATCTCCTCTGGAAGCCTTTATAGACTCCTTTGATCTTGGGACAAGATGCTACTTATATTTTTGTTTGTTTAGGACATCTATTCAGCATTATCCCAGCTTTCTTGACAAAGACACATTTTATCCTCGGGTACTCCCTGACTGCTGTCTGCTGGTGTGGAGGCACTGGAGTTTGACTGCAGGCGTACCAGAACCAGTCTTTTGTACCTGGTCTGAATGGAAAGTGGACAGACTGCCAGCCAGAGCGCCCAGACAGACACACTGTGGTTAGAGTAGTCTTGATTTTTGGATGGCAACGGTATTAAATGTGCATAAAGCAGACAGACTGGTGCTAAAGTACTTACTGGGAACATTAATAAACCGTGGACCACCCTTCCTCCTCATATGATGTGGTTCTGTCTATAGGCAAGATATGTAAAAACAATTTAAAATTAATTTAGCTTTTAAACCTTTTAAAAACATATAAAACCCCCAACCTTTTGATATAGGATTGGGCTGTTTTTCCAAGTGGGAAAATGTTCACATCAGGATTGATTTAATTTTTTTTTCCTCTTTCAAATCATAAACAGTCCCAGTACAAGAAACAGTAGCTGTTATTGATTAAAAGTTCATTTGCCTTGTCTTTGCTGATGATTGATATTTGGGAAGGAGGAATAGGAGAAGGGAAGGGTGTTGTACTTTGGAAAGGAAAAGAAAACGTGTTACATGTTACCTGCATCTTACAATAATGTTAGTGTTGGAAGGCACACAGGTTGCAAAGAATAATAATTGTTTTAAGGTTCAGTAGATCCTGGTCCTTTCTCTGTGTGTGCGTGTTTTAATGTGTCAGACACGCCCTCTTCAAATAGCAGTGTGATGCAGGAGGGGAGCAAGGCAATTGCATTTCCAAATGGGATTTTTATGGCCCGTTGAAGGAAAGCAGCTATCCACTGAATAACGCCGCACAGTTTCCAGTGGCAGATTGTAAAAGCTTCCTTTCGTGAGCACGTGTGCCGCGCTGCTGAGCAGGCAGCAAGCGCAGGAGGTGCCGCAGCACCATGGGATGCTCAGAGCCGGTGGGTTCTCCCTAACGCCCCTGAATCTGAACTGGGTCCTGGAACCCCCAAATACTGTGAGAAAAACTGCAGCAACAAGCTAGGAGTGCAGGATACGGCCTCTGAGCTGCCCGGTTTGGAGCTAGGGCTGAGATGAGCCCTGACAGGGATTCTGTCCTCAGTTCTTTGTCCCAGGGAGCATCCATTGCCCCCAGTGCTGTTCTGCATTGGATAAGCTTGATGTTGGAGGTGGAGGATCCATTTGCTCTAGAGCCTTCAAAGTTAGAGTTAGACTCAGTGTGGCACAAAAGGCATTTCTCAGTCAAGCATTTTCCAGGAGAAAAGGATGGATTCAGAGAAGGTGAAATTATGTGAAATTCTCCAATCCCCAAATTGTTGAATTGGGAAAGAGGGAAGAAAGGGAGAGATTTTGCTTAGATGTTTCAAAGGACAATGTTTCTGAGGTTTTTTTTCTTGGCCTGGTCTTTGGTTTCAGGACCTCCTTCAGTTTCAATAAAAAAATAAAATTCTTAAAAAAATATTTAAAACATCTGTCAAAACAGCAACTTCTCAGTAGAACCAAAATCTCCTTTTTCCAAGACTTTATAATTTGCTGAAAATATTTGTGGCAAAATTTCTTCCCAGCTCATTCCCAGTGCAAAATTCCTGTGAACTGGCAGGGCACGAGCACGCTGGGATTTGTGGAGCTCTCGGGTGCCATTTCCCAGCACTTCCCTGAAGGTCCCTCAACGTGTGAAGAAACTGTGGCAATAAAAAACCCAACAAATTTCCCAATAAAGGAGCACTGGGGTTGCATCACATGTACTTTCAGACTGTTTTAAGGAAAGTTTATTAATTATAAATGGAGATGTGCTATAATGAGAAGGTGGGGCTTGTCACCATCAGCTTGAGAGGCTTAATAGCTAAACGTCACAAAGACATTGCTGTTTCAGCTGCCCCTGCTCATCCTGGGGTTCAAATTTAGGGGGTTTGGGGTGGCTTTCTTCCCTCTCTTGGGGCAGCAGGGAGCGAATCCCTGCAAGGTGGCTGATTTGGAGGGATTTTCTGGGATGGTTCTGTCATGCACTGCACATCTATTGTACTCTGCGTTAGCACTGATTCACACCTCAGCACAATAAATGTGGATTGTACGCTCCTTACAAACAGTGAGTAGCCCAGAGGGGGGTTTCTCCCCAAAAGGGCAGACTTTAGGGTATCTTGGTCTTAGGGCAGGATAACTTTGACTTACGCTGATTCATTACACCTTCTCTAAAAATTATTATGTCCATAAGGCAGAGGCATCTGGCATTTTATTGCACTTCCCTGTTTTGAATTGATTTGAAAGGAGAAGAGAAGAAGGGGAAGCACTCCTCTGTCTGACAGATGTGGGTGTTTTCTGGCCTGCTACCTGTGTCAGGGCAGGCTTCTTCACATCCTCCTGATTTTACTGCTGCCTTTCCCATAAACAATGTGCCTGCCTACTATTCCCTTACTTCTTCTGAAGCAATTTATGGTGGTGAGAAGAAGAAATCCATCTGAGCCACAGATCCAGAGCCAGGGTTCCCTCCAGGTAATGGGTCTGTCCCTCATCCCAGTTGTATGGAGTGAAGGAGCAGATCCTCTGCCATTAAAATTGGTTATCAGCAGCAACACAGCCATGTTCATCTATGGAAGTGGAGATTTGGCCACATCAGTTCACGAGCCTGAATCTCTTCCAGTTTAGATGATGCAAAATTCCAGCCCACAGGGGTCCAGGGTCTGGGATTTCTCAAAGTATGACAAGGTGGAAAACTTGGTCTCAGGAAGACCTGTCTCCTCCAGCTCATTGATGACTTTTGTTAATTAGCATTAACCCTTTGCTTGGCCTGGTACCACCACCAGGATTACGTGAATGTTGCAGCATCCCTTTGCGCCCAGGATTGCATCCCTTTGTATCCACTCACCAAGGCACCCCCAGAGACAGAGCAAAGCAAGCACAAGAGATCCCACCTGGCAGAGAGGTCTCAGCCCTAGAGGCAGGCTGGGACCTGGGAAGGAATGACAGGAGACAAGTGACACAGGTGGGCCACCCCCTCTGCACGGCATCATCTCATCACTGCCCTGTGCCAAAGGGGCTGGTGCTAACCATGATCGGTTGGGACATCACCCCCTGGCCCCCTCTCTTCTCCCTCTCTGGAGGAGATGGAGTTACAGGCTTTGCAGCACAGGCACCCGTGCCAAATCCCCTCTCAAATGCAGGCGTTCCTAATCATGCATAAATACAGTGGTGGATATAGCCGTCTGTGTTGCTCCAGAGAGAGCCTTTGATCCTGGATTGAGAGCTCATGTTTCAGGTGTTTGGGCAAATCAAAAGTACAAAATAGAAACTCCAAATTGCCTTGTAATTTTTAAGAGGCAGATCAGGAAGACACTGCTCACTGGATGGGGAACAGATGTCTCTCCAACAACTTTGCCGCTGTCCAGAACAGAGAGGCAGAATGACTCCCCTTCCCATGGGTGCCTGCACACAGAGATCGTGGCGGTTTGGTGAACGTGTCTCGGAGCTTTATGGATCGTTTCTGGGGAGAGGGAAACTCTACCTGTCTGTTCAAGCACCAGCTCCGGCTAGCCCTGCCCTCCTCCTCCTGTGAGCTTTTGGGAGCACTGCCCATCAGCAGCATGGCAGGCCTTTGCCTCAGGGGTTTCACCACAGAATCAAGTCCACCTGGAGAGTAAATCAACCCCCATGCAAAGCAGGTGGGGTTGGCAGCATGATGATCCCTGGACCAGGCACCAGCACGAGGCTGATGGAGCCATTTAAGAGATGCTATAAAAGGAGAGGGAGGAAGGCTTGCCCTCCCTTAGGTACAGCAGTGGTGGAAGCTGGGGTGGGTGCTGAGAGGAAGGCTACAGCCAGCCTCCCCAGAGAAGTCTAGGGAGTGTATGGGTTATTTCCAGTGTCACCTTGTGAGCTTTGCCTTCTGGAAGAGGTATTTAGAGATGCTTGCACTGGAAAGACCCCTCCACCAGCCAGGGAGGATGCTGAAAGGGCACCCCATGGCAGGCATGGTCCACCAGTGCCTTGAGGATGCAGGTATGTGAAGTTGGGGTGCACTAAAGGGGAGCTGCTGGCTGCATTAGAGGCAGAAAACAGATGAGATTATGTACCAGGACCCCATTACTGCTTCAGGGTTGCCCTGATGCCAGCAGTGGCCCAGCCTGGTAACTGGATGGTGCCAGAGGGAGTGAGCCCAAGGCCAGCAACCAGCTGGGTGCTCCAGTAAGTATGGTGCCTAACTCCCTTTGCTTTTGTGCCTTGGCTGAATCTTGAAACCACTTGAAAGGGGCCCAGGCTGGCACTCATCGCTGCCTGAGTCAGTGGAGGAGTCAAGCGAGAGCCTTGAGGTTAGAGCAGAGTTTGTGAGTCATTGCCGCTGGAGCCACTGGGACAGCAGCCGGGTGCCACACTGCTTTTTCACAGAAAAGAGCAACTTCTGCACTTGGCATTGAGAGAAAACCTGAGCAGGGCTGTGCCAAGAAGCTATTGAGGGGATGGGAGGAGACAAGACGGTTGTGTTCCACTGTGAAGGATGGTGATCAATAAAGGTCTCAGTGCTTGGACAGTCCTAGTGTCAGTGTGGGAAAAGGCTTCCTCCTCCTTGTCTTCCCCATTGACCTGCTGCCTTGGGCAGGTGGAGGTGTGGGGACCTGCTCCATCCACGGGTCTGGCCCTTCCCTGGGCAGGATAAGCCAATGTTTTGTAAAGAAATGGGATGAAGGGGAAGATTTTCCAGCAATAGTGGTTCTTTCCTCCCCTTTGCCTGAAGCTTTTGCCTGTGCAGTGGGCAGCTCAAGTCAAGACATGTTGTGCACAGAATAACCCAGCAGAGAGTAATAGTGCCTGAAAGCAGGGACTGTCCTTTCTGGTGCCAGGGCTGATGCCAGGGGAGGAGGCAGGGACACAGGTTTCCATAGGAATGCTCAGGATCAAGCAGTGAGAAAAGGTCCTTAAGGTTTGCAGTGCTGGGGTTGGATTGTGGACTGGATGGAGGTAGAAACCAGCCCCTGCGGCAGGTGTTTGCTCTAGGAAAACAGATGACCCCCAAGACTGGGGTCCCTTAATGGGCTTTAAGGATGTTTTGGGAAGATATTTGTGGAGGGTTGATCCTAAATATCCCTGATTACATCAAAAGAATTTCATATAGAGACTCCCAAGCCAGGCTGGAGATGAGCATGATCAGCTACCCAGTCAGGCAACCACTGCTTGGTGTGTTAGGGAACTTGGGTCCATCCTGCACACTCATCTTCATCATCCTGGGGAGATTTTCTCTGCCCACTGCCCTAAAACCCTCCACCCGAGAGGCGTGTCTTGTCATCTACAGCCCCCAGAGCATGGGATGGATCTGCTCATGCTTTGGCCTTCAGTGTCTCTGATTTATGCTCTGGGCAAAAGGCCTGTCACTGAGAGCACAGCTTGGCCATGATCCCTCAGCTCAGAGCAGACTGAGTGTCTCAGCCATGCCGAGCCTGACCTCAAGCTAACAGATGCCAGCTCCAGCTCTGTGTTCCCCTAAATTGTCCCGAGTGTGGGGAGGGGGTGTGGGATGTGATGGGACAGCTGCTGTGAATTAGTCCTCTCTGTTAAATTGCCTCTGAGCCTTCCCCCTTCCCAAAAGGCAAGCTGCAAACCCCTCTGAGTTTATGATCTGTGAGTTCATGCAGCCTCCATTAATTTTATGAGTAGATTTTCCTATATCTACTCTCATATATCAGCCACGGGAGCAGAAGGTGGTGGTGGCAGGGGAGCATGATGTAAGCTTGGTCTGACACACATCACTGCTGGGAGGGAGGGCAGAAGTGCCCAGCATCAATGAGAGCAGCAATCCTGCCTCTGCAGGCTTGCAGACTTCTCCTACTCTGATGCAGTAAAGCTTTGGGGCTCCTTGTGCAGAAAGGGACTCTTCTGAAGTCCCTGTAGAGGAAGAGCAACCTGTTGTCTGAGGAACCCTGGGAAGTGATGCTTGATGCTATGGGGTGAGGATTGTCCCTTCTGGTGTCCTGTCCTAGAGGGTGGGGACATCCCTGGTGAAATCGGGATGAAAAATGGGAAAAGACCATAAAGCACTCAAGTAAGCAATGGAGCTGGGAACATAAAAGGCTCCAAGCTCCAGAACACAGACTGCTAAGCGAAGTCCCTCTGAGCAGGATCAGCTTCTGGTCAGTGAGAGTGGTGCAACGTGTCCACTCTGCATTATTGCTGCTTTTAAAAGACTGATGTATGGTACAAAGCTGGGATGATCAGCTGGGTCTGGAGTGCCCACAGGAGGTGTGAGCTGGGGACCTATGACGCAAGCAAGATGGGTAGCAAAGGCTGTTTTACATTCCTTGGAAAAACTTGGAACCCTTCTCCAGAGGCTTGAAGGTGACTGAGCCTCTGCCCGCAACCAGTGCGAGTCACTAGCCATGACGATGGTGGCACAAGCAAGGGTCTATAAGACCTCCCTGAGGAAGGGGTTTGGAGTTACCAAGCCAAAGTCTAGGGTAGGAAAGGGCTGGAGGGGTCTGAGCTGGCAGGCACAGCTCAAGGTGGCTGGGGGTAGCCCTGAGCCCAGTCATTGTTTCTGGGAGCAGGGTGGAGGCAATTGATCATCCAGTAAAAGCATTTGATGTGTGAAGGTTAAAGCTTCAGTGAGCAGAATAATAGGAATAATAAAAGGGGCATTCTTCCAATGCCTTCTCCTACTTTTATTTGCCCAGCCTAGGTAGTGTTAGTACCTCTTGTATTCAGGGAGTGTTAACCATCCCCTGAGCCCCTGGGGGAACTGGGCTGCAGAGGCAGAATGAAAGAGGGACATAAACCCCCAGTCCTCCCTATAAACTTGTGGGGTAATTGGCAGCATTGCACTTGCCATGGAACCCAAGAAGGAGCTAATTCCTCATGCAGGGGAGAGCTCTGAGAGGAGGGTGCAAGGGAGCTTGCTGGAAACCCTGGCTGTATTTCAGGCTCAGGTTCTCCTTTGCTTTCCCCTAGGGATTGGCTGCTTGTGTGACTCCAGCATAGATGGCATTTTTTGCCTGTCCTGGGGAGGAGCAGCTAGGGGTGTAGGTGTGGGGACCCTGATGGGGGGTCCCCACATCCCTGGGAACTGCCAAAAAGTCCTTGTCTGAAGCTCTGATTCCTCAAATCACTTCATGTCTGAGCAGGCTAATCCACCAGTAAATGCAGTTTTAAGTTGTTTTGGCAGTAAGTTGTGCTTGCTGAGCTGTTGCATGGGGCTGGCAGGAGCTTTGGGATGAGCTGGGGCTGGACTATGCAGCGGGGCAGCTTATGGGGCTGCATCTACAGAGCAGGGAGAAGATGCTTCACTGGGCTCTGCTCTGCAGCTTTTGTCTATACTAGCTCTGAGGTGGTAGAAAGCCTACTCCGTGCTGCTGGAATGAACAATGTGTGGCTGAGATGAGGCTGGCTCTGTCCTGGGCCAGCCAAAGATTTCTTTTCCAGTAGCACTTTTTGCCCACTGATTGCTAGGGTCACTTTCAGTGATACTTTTTGATCTGGTCATTTTTTTTTTGAACAAAACTTGACCATTTTTGTTCATCTTGCCAGCACTTTGTATTTGTTTCCCAACTGCCAACAGTTGGGAATTTTTTAGAAACTTTATGTTGAAAGACTTTGGGGATTTTTTTTTTCCCCCAGTATCAATTTTGCAGTGGAAAAATCCCATTTTTCAGCTACTTCTGTGCATTGACTCTGACAGAGCACCCTCTCCCAAACCAGCAGTAACCAAACCACAAAAATTATTCTCAAAGAAGCGATCAAAAAGGAAAGAAAAAGGCCCTGGCCAGAATCTTTCTTTCTATATTCTGAGAAAGCATGTGAATTATCCTGCTTCCAATTCTTCCCAGAACATTGTAGTAATGTTACAAATTTAGTCATAAAGCTGCGGTTGAATTATAGTTATCATTGTAAAACAATAATAACTATGCAGATGCTTATTATGGTGCATTAAGTTACAATGATAGTAAATCTGTCATAATAACCATGGCAATTCTCTTAGCCGTGCAGTAGGGATCCTGCGATGTTATTGATAAAATCTGCTGAACTCGCCTGTCTTACCCTCCGCAGAGCCGCTGTACTGTTTTATTGGAAATGGTGATTAAATGATGCAAACCATATCTCCCCCAGCAGTCATTTGTTCTCGTCATTTGCGTGAAGCCCTGAAGACGAGACATTAAGTGCTCTGTCATTTAACACATGGGACCAGTGATAATTGTGGACCCCGGGTGAAACTTGCCTCGCTGGGAGAGCGGTTTGCAGGATGGGCTCAGACTGAAAGGAACGGGGCAGGGGGTAGGTTTGGCTCACTGAGTGTGTTTTTTGAGGCTTGTTTGGCTTTTGGACTGCATGGTATATGTTGCCTGCTTTGGGTGCTGGGGAAGGCTCTGGGGCTGGCCCTGGGCTAGCTCTGCGGGAGGGCTAGTGCCTGCATCTAAAAACAAGGGGGTGCCCTTCCAAACAGCACAAGAGCAGAGATTTGGTCTGGAAGATGGTGAGCACTTCTTCAGGTTAGAGATGGTTAATGGTGCTGGGCTGCCTGAGCCAAAGCTGGGAGCTTGCTGGAGGCAGGTTGGTGGCAGCGGGCTGACTCAGGCTGTGGTTGGGCTTGAGCACCCAGTGCAGAGACTCACATCATGCGGCTGATGCTCTGACATGTTTTATGGCCCTGTGTCATCTTACTCCTGTCCTGTCCAGCCCTGCCACTGCCGGAATAACCCACAAGAAAGGTTGTTCTCATTAATTTCCCCAACTGATTTTGGGGTGAGGGAAGATCACACTTCTAAGGAAGCCTCAAGGATGCCTCAGGGAGCCAAACCACAGTGGCCCCTTCCTAGTTTCCATTGGTCTCATGCGTGTGCAATGTTATACAAACACGTGGGGTGATGCCAGGGTAGACACCAGTCTGCCCGGGCAGAGATGTGCATGGAGGCATCAAATGCTTCCAGCACCTCCTGGTCGCTTCTCTACAGCTCGGAGACCTATCTTCAGTCTATGCCCATCTGCCCTGTGACAAAGTGGGGCTACGTTTATCCTAGAATAGCCTTTGGTTTTGCTAACCTGGTTTTCTAAGGACTGTGGGATTGCTGTCTGTATTTTGAGGCTTATTTCAGAGGAGCACAGCAGAAGGCTGCTGTTTGCAGAGACATGGGAGCCAGCAAGTTTCTGGGGTGGCAGGAGGCTGCTTTCATGCAGGTCAAGAGGCTCCTGAGCTCAGTTCAGATGTATTAGCCAGTGGAGAAGCCACACAGTTGTGCTGGGCTCTGCTTGAGCTGTGGCTCAGGGACACACTGGCACATTCTGGCTGTTGTGTCCATGGGTGACGTGGGCTGCCTGGGGCTGAGGACCACAGGGAGAGGTTGCACTGGGGAAGAGCCAGACTGGGGCAGGCTCTATCCCGTGCCCTTGCATGCCAAGCTGGCTCCTGGTCCCTCACCCCCATCCTCCTCCCTGCCAGTGCTGCCAAAAATGGACATGTTTCTCCTTTTGTCATTTTTCCATTGTAATGTTTCCTGCTGGTTTAGGAAAAAAAAAAAAAGGCTAGTAATTTACCACTGTAATAAGGATTTTCTGGCTGAAGAAAAAGCCATTAAGGTCTTGCTGAGTATAGGAACCCAAGTTCTGTTGTGAGTGTTTATATTTTCTAATTACTCACAGATGACTCCAGTTGTGTCAGGGTGCAGATGGGTACTGGATTGTAAGTACTAGCTGTTTTCTGCCCTGTTTCTTTACTGGCTACTCCATGCAAGTCTGCCATGTTCAGGAAGAAGCTCAAAGAGCTAGTTTGAAAGGAGAGAAGATGCTGGTATGTGTCAGCCTTACCGAGTTGCAGTGGTCCTGCAGGATGCTTTCAGTGTTTGCTCTTGTTTAACCGCTGTATTTGCCCCAGGATCTGCTGCTGCCTGACAGCAGCTGGTATAGGTCAACGAAGTTGCAATGAAGTGAAGCAGCCTCAGCTCTTGCCAGGGAGAGGGCTTGTGCTTCTAAGTAATACTTACCCTGTAAAACATAGCAATTAAAAAAAAAATCTGAGGAGCATATTTTGTTCATTTTGGTGCCCAAGCGTTCAACAGAACTGAAATAGTGCTGCAAAGAGTCTTAATGGGGCATTTTCAGTACTTCAGTGATTTTATTTAAATACTAAGTTGGGGGAAATGTGTCTTGGTGTAAGACAGATTTTTCCATCCTTACACTGGGGAGTTTCCCAGGCCTGCGGGAAATCTGCCTGGACCCCTCTATGCACCAGCAGAGCAAGTGCTCTCAGAATAAAGCTGCATTGAGGTCACTGGCTGGGGCTGGAATTAGCTCCTACAGAGTGCTGGGGTGCTCCCCCCAACTGAGCACTGTGCCTGCCTTTGCTTGTGTGGGTGAGAACGGACGCAAGAGATCAGTGTTGGGCATGTGCGGAGGTAAGGGCTGGCAAAGGATGGTCCAGTAGGGTGGAGGCAGAGTGATTACTGCTCCTCTTTTGCAGCTGGTGACCAAGTTCCCTTTGAGTCAGGCTGCTGTCTGCTCCCAAAGACCCACTGCAAAGTTTCCTTTCAACTGCTGGGATCCTTTCAGTTTTGTGTAAAGATCTGTGAATGGATTTTATCTTTGTTGATTGCTGATTGGAAACTTATCAGTATAATTACACAAACCTATGTTTTATAGGTTGCATATTAACACTACTAAATGGCATCTGATATTTACTATAAGTTATATTAACTGTTACTGATTACTATTACAACAAATGCTGACATAATTATTGAATTATTGAATGAGGGCCATTTTAAACTGCAAGCTCCCTCTATATGCTACTGTGCAATACTTTTCTGTTACTGAACTGAGCAAAGGGACATCAAGTATCCAGATGTGCTTTAGTTACGTGACTAAAGGCATGATGGATTTCATGTGTTGCAAAATCTGAGCTCTTGTGTAAAAACAATAACAGGGTTCTCCAGGTTGCCAGCTCTGCTCATTGCCTTCTTTCCCTTGAGCATCAGGAAACTCCCAACAGCCTGTACACCTTCCACAGGACTGGAACTCAACCAAAATTGTGTCGTCTTGGGGATTTTGTTTTGCCCAAGTCTGCAGATGCTATCTCAAGGGCTTTCAGTTCTCAAGGAAACTTTCCACTCCACAGCAAGAGCACTGAGAGATGTGCTGTGGACAGGAGATATTGCCACAGAGCATGAAGGCCTCATCCTGCCATCGCCATTGGATTGTTTTAAGGTTGGGATTATCCTGAAGGTGAAGTGTGTGAAAGTGGGGACTGTTGTAGTGTGGCATTTCTCTGTAGTGGTACCCTTGGAACAGCCCTGATGAGATGGCACTTTCAATCAGGTCTGATGGGGAGGGAGGTCAGGGAAGTTAGAAAGGTTGGGTATGTCAGGATAGCAGACATTTGAGAGCTTGTTAAATCAGGGAAGGGAGGGGGAAGAATATTGGTTTTATAAAAAGGAACTCTAAATGACTCAGGATGCAATAAAAGCTCTGTTTCCAGCTGAGTAGATTGAGTTACACTTTAGGTTGTGGAGCTGTGGGGCAAAATAATCCTGTGCTTCTTGTTTGGATGTGTGTGCTGTGATGTCTGCTCATGGATGGGGCATGACCTTCAACTGGACTCACGAGGGCTTAGAGGGAGATGATATCTGGGGGCTGGAGAGGATCTCAGGATCTTTCCTGCTCCATCTGCATGTGGGATGGTAGTAGCACTGCCTGAAATGGCTGCTTATTAAGGAATGTGCCTTTCATGATATAGGGCACCTGGGAGCACTAAATAATGACTTATAATGGGCTATATAAAAATAAAGACTCATTTTGTTCTGGCCGTGGCTCACAAATGGAAGTTATCATCTCTCCGGCTCTCTGAAGGGGCTGGGGCGCTTTTGCTATCTTAGACATATGAAATCTTGGGTCACAGGAGGGGAAATGAGGGGCTCATGTCTTGAAAGACTGCAAAGACTTGAATCTCTGTTTTGAAAAACCTTCTCCTTAGCTGGGTCTCTTAGGGGAAAATGAGAAGGCAAGCAAGAAAGCTGGAGAGAAACTTTCTACAAAGGTATGTGGTAACAGGACTAGAAGGAATGGCTATAAATTGGAGAGAAGCAGACTTAGACTAGACATAAGGAAGAATTTCTTCACAATGAATGTGGTGAGGCACTGGAACAGGTTTCCCAGGGAAGCTGTGGATGCCTCATCCCTGGAGGTGTTCGAGGCCAGTTTGGATGGAGCCTTGGGCGCCTGATCTAGTCAGAGGTGTCCCTGCCCATTGCAGGGGGATTGGAATTAGACGATCTTTAAGGTCCTTTCCAACTCAAACCATTCTATGATTCTATGAATGCTGTACTGAAGTCTCCCAGCAGAGACCTGTGGAGGGATGGCATTTGTGGATAACTTGGTCCTGACTGTGGCAGCTGGATAGGGCTGCTCTGCTGGGGAGTTCAGGAAGCCACTTCTACCCATGGTTTTCCTGGCTGTGGGATAGAGCAGATGACTGAGAATGAGGCAAGCACCATCCATCTAAGCATCCCATCCACTATGACAGCTTGCCCAAAAGTGATGTGAAGGGTAAGGAGCAAGCTTGTGTGCAGGTTAACCACCCAGTCCTGGAGCACTAAGGGTTTGCTTGTCCAGCAAAGACCTTCCCTGTAGGGCTGGCTTCTTTAACTGGCTGTGATAATTGGCTTTGGGTATCCTTGGCCATCTGCAGGGGCAAGGGCTGTGAGGAGAAGCAGCTCAGGGTGGTGAGGGAGTAATGGAGGAGCAGCCCTTGCTGTCATGGGAGGGCACCTCTGCTTCACCTCTGCATTTAGGAAATCCTCTTGGACCAAAAGAATCACAAAGGGGGAAAGATCCAGCACAGCAGCAGCTTTACGATGTCCCCATCCTGGCCCAGCGAAGGAGTGTCCAACTGTAGCTACCTCTGAAGTCTGAGCTACCAAAGAGTACTTAAAACCACAGCTCACTGTGTGCATGCTAGAGCTGTAGACTTGTAGCTCACTGTGCTTATCCTGCCTTTTTAGTCTGCTTTCCCAAGAGAATGAGTCTTCTGTGAACAGCTTTCTGCCTGTTTTTCCCTTGTCCACCCCATCATTTACTTCCAGATTTTGCCCACCTGACAGCGAGGCAGAGGTTTAAGGTTTCTGTGAGCTTTGTGAGAAACAAGAGGTGGTCAGCGGAATAGTGCCAGAGGTGTCCCCACCAAGGAGCTCAGTGTTCATCAAATACCAAAGCTTGGGAGCTTGTGCCCTGTGGTGTCAACCCCTGGGAGCTGCTGGTTGTTCAGGGCTGGGAAGTGATGCTGGGCTGCTCTTCCTTGAGCAAAATGCAGCTCAGGGCACCCTGTAAGTTGCAGGTAGGTGCTGTTTGTTCTCAAGGTGAAAATAAAGTTGCTAACTCAAGAGGACATTACTGCCTTTAAGAAAATGCTGCTTCCCTGCCTGCTCTTTCCTCTCTGGAAAAGTGTTAAGGTGGAGATCTGCAGGAGAAAAGGAACTGCTGGCTTGGCTGCAGGATGCTGCAGAGTTAGGGCATCACCTGCCAGACCTGAGGGTTTGCTAACCAAGTATTTTTTACATCTAATAGGAGCAAAGAAAGGCACTTCGTCTGTGAGGAGACTCCCACAGCACATACTATTGGAATAACAGATGGAAATATTACATTTTTTGAAACATTCTTGCTGCAGAGCCACCTCTTTGAAGTGTGTTTGAGTATAACACACCGTGCCAAGAACAGGGAAAGAAATTATTTGTGTCAGCAGAGCTGGAAGCTCGCATGTCCCAGATGCTGCAGAGCCCCAGCATGCTGGGCCACTCACCTCTCCCAGGGAGGGGCAGAGGTGATGAGGGTCTGGGAGAATCTGTCCTCTGCAGGCAAATCCACTGGCTGTGCTCAGGTGAGACCGTGAACATGGAGCTTTCCAGAGATGTCAATCACTTGTGCTGCCAGCAGTGCTGCCTGATCACATTTGCACTTACACATCCCACCCACCCACTCCTGCAGTGAAAAATGGTTTTAGGGGGAGTGGAAAGGGAGAGGACTAAAAGTTTGTGCGATTTTTCTCCAAAATATTACAATGTCATTATAATGACATGACTTTTCCTTCCACCTGATGCTCTTGTTCTTGGAATTAAAATTTTTGTATTTAGTTAATCTGGGGTAAATTGAAGAGGGAGTGGGGCACCCCCTGGGACTATGCCTGGGATTGTGGCATTAAACTGGAGACTGTGTGGAAGAGGTAAAGGAATTGCTGATGGAGATGGGTTGCTAGCATCCAGTAATAGTAAGGAAGCAGTCCCAGAGGTCTTTAACTGGGCAAATGCCCTATGGTCTGGTCTGGCTCCCACTGGGGTGGCTCTGCAGGGCTGGGGGCCACCCAGCACAAAATGCCTGAACTCAGTGCTAGGGGAGCATCATTGTGTGCCAGGGCAGGACTCAGTCTGCCCAGCTAGCAGAGAGAGGTTTGGGTTGGAAGAAGCTTCCGCCAAAATAGGCAAGGAAAGAATAAAACAAGGTCAGGCAGAGCAACGAGGATCTCGGCTCTGTTTATGGGGTCCCTGTGGGTGAATAAATACCGCTTTGATCTGCAGAAGCTGTTTCTAGGCTCTGGCTGTGGAGTAAGGTGGCTCTTGGTGTTGGAATGGTGGGTTTGCTCCAGAGATGCTGGCAAAGAGCTCCAGTCCTGAGTGGCCCTGACCATGAAGTGGGTGTCCTGGGAGGGCTGTGTTGTGAACCCACACTCCTCTTGCACATCGGGTGCGTGTCGCAGCGTGTGCTGAGCCTTGGGCACTGCTGATGGAAGAGCAGCTGTGTCCCCACACTGGCTGGTGGAAGGAGATGGGGTCCCGGGGTGGGAGAGGAACAGAGCAGTGCCTTTTCCTGGGAATGTGGTGGAAACAGCAAGCATTAATCCGCAAGATAGTGGGGAGCAAGGGAGGCTGAAGCCCCGAACAGGCTGTAACAGCCCTGCCTGGTGCACAGTGACCCCATGCTGAAATCAGAGGCACCACTGCTCCTGCTGACTGGCATCCAGGCTTTCTGGAGCAAGGAGAGCTTTGAGGAGTCAACTGTAATCAGCAGATCAGTCCCCTGGGGTTGCATGGTAAATGTGAAGAGTTTCAAGGCAGAAGCAGCTCTGATGCTTTGCAGCCTCTCCTATTCTGCCCTTCAAACCCTCACTCCCTGCTGGGAAGGATGGTCCTGTGTGCTGGGCGTGGAGAAGCTGCATCTCTCCAACTTGTCCTTAGCTCAGCCTGGCCAAGCAGGACATTTGGACTCCCCAGAACTGTCTTTCCCTCTAAGCAGACAGACCCGTCTGTAAGCAGAGCTGATATGTGCTATGAGTAAGTGAAAATGTGTAGGTCGGGAAGGATGCTGTTCCTCCTCGGGATTAGCGGGAGAGGCTGGCTATGTGCTGGTGGGTTCCCTGAGTTGGTCTGGCTGTGCGACGTCAGGACAAGCATACATGGGTCCTCTGTCATGCATCTTCAACATGTTTTCTCTGCACAGCATGGGGTGGTGCTGGCTGCTGGGGGCTGTCTTGTGACAGCAGGCTGCAATGCCATCCCATACCTGTTTGATCTCATGGTGCAAAGACGCCTGTGTTACGAGCTTGTGATGAAGTTCCTGTGATAAAGCAGCGAAGATGTGACAGCTTCAGACTGGCCTCAGCCCCATTCCGTGCTCTGGAATACAGATGCTGGCTGTGCCACTCCGCATGCTGGGTTGGATGGGGGGTGTCCAGGCAGAGCTGTGTGGAGGAAAAGCATTTAGGACTTCCAGAGGTGTTTGGAAATTTGGTCCTTTCTGATAGGAAGTGAAATTTTTGATGATTTAGGGCCCTCCCTCAAGAGCACGAAGTGGTACGTGAGACCTGCTTGCTGAATTGCCCTGGCACAGCAGCCACATGTTGTGGGTCCCCTTCTCCTTCTAGGGGGCAGACAGAGGAGCGAGGAGGATAATAAGCAAGTTTCCACTTCTGGCCTGGGCTGTTTCTTAGAAAGGGTTCACTACTTCAGCAGGGGGATTCGATTTGTATGAGGCTGCAGAGTGCACGTTTGCTCAGGGCTTCCCCTTCCAGCTCTGACTCATGTTCCAACTGTGGTGTGGGGAAACTGAGGCACTGGGATTCACTAGCATCCCTGCATTGCCAGTGAGCATGGAGCAAGGCCATCTGTGTCTTGCCTTTGGTCTATTGCAGGAGAGCAGCTGAACATTACTCTGCTCCAAAGGAATCTCAGTCTTCCAGTGTGCTCCAGAGTGATCATGGGCAGCCAGAGCTGTCTTTGCTTCCCTTGGCCTGATGGCAGTTCCACTCCTAATAAGTTAATCTGATGGATTTTGTCATGAGCAAAACAAGAAATCACGTTTTTAATAATAAAAAAGGGTCTTGCATCTTGTTAACATCTGGAGTTCAATCATTTCTGTGCTCAAAACTGTGGAATGCTTCAGCACAGTATAAATCTTGCCACTTGCTGTACATGGGCTCCAGATGGGGAGGGAGAGTTCATGTTCACTTGTAATGCATCTGGGCACTGGCGGCTCTGAGCGGAGCTGCCACAGTGTGCGGCTACGCTGGTCCCATGCTGAGGGACAGCAGTGAGTGTCACAAACGGGCTCTGGCACCACGTTCAGCACCGATTGTCTCATGGCTCTCCCATACCCATGGTGCTCACCAGAAGAGGGATGAGGTCTCTCTACTGCCTAAAAGCTTGTGATGCTGAAGGTTTCCCAACACCATGGGGTGAGGGAGCCACAGCCCAAAGCTCCCATGGGAGCAAAGCAAAGGCCAGGTTGGGCATTTCCACCAGATGGATACACAAGCTGCTCCTGGGAGCCAACGGCAGGTCTGGAGCTCTGTCCCCCTTGATGGGACCCTTGGCTGGACAGCCCCTGATGTGGTTGATGGGACCCTAAGCCCTCATGGGCTTGTCATCTGTAAGCATTACCACCTTGCTTTTTATCCAGAGCACTGATAAATATATTAAATCCTGGAGCAGATCTGTGGGATGCCCAGCTGTTAACCTGATGTCAGGCTGAGAGTGAAGTATTTATCTTCTCCTTTGCCAGGCTGTAATCCAGACCAGTTCCTTCCCTCTCACACAGTGACTATTTAATTTTCTTAATAGTCTTTTGAGAAATCTAAGTGTAGCCATCACACTGATAACATTTTCAATGAAAGCAAGAGAATTTATTCTCTCTGGAAGTTTTCTTTAATTTTCACTAAATAACTTGAAAATTGCAGTTTTGGGTTTAAAGCAAGACTTTTGCAGCTCGAGGCCAAAACTCAATGTTTTTTCTAGGGTTTTTTTGACATTTCAGACAAGTCAGGCAAATTTCCACAAAAAGGTTTTCTGTGTGGTTTTTTTCCTAAAAAAAAAGTTGCTTTTCACTGAAAAATGACCTGCTAAAAACCGTTTTGATGGTCATTTTTCAGGCAGCTGTAGTCAGGGCATTGATGTGAGAAAGGCAGTAGTAGAGCTGCAGGCAGGAATAGGAAATGTCTGCTCGGAGGGTCGGGGAAGCTCCATGCTGCTTGTGGTTTTGTTGCTGTTTTAGGTGGAGAGTGGTGGTTCAGCTTCTCCATGGTTTAGGCATGTCTGGTCAAATAGCTCTGGGCAGAGTGAGGATGAGAGGAGGGAGTCTGGGCATGATGTGTGATTTTCAGAAACAGCAGAGCTTTGCAGCCGGGGGTCTCTGGCCTCCCAGCATTTGGGGTATCCCAGGCAGAGGTATCCTGTTGCATTAACAAAACGATGCAGCTGAGCTGGCACTGCAGCTGAGATTAGGGCTGAGTTTTCCCATGCAGGTGGTTTTCTATGATAACATGAAGGTTTACAAGCCCTGATGAATGACACATGTGCCTAAATCCATTCTTTCCAGGTAAGCCACTAGAAGTAGGGGTTTTTTTAAGGCATGTGTGCACTTCAAGCCCCTATGCACAGAAGTATACAAGCTCTTAATTCTCATTAATATCGTGTTCAGTTCTGGGCCCCTCACCACAAGAAGGATGTTGAGGCTCTGGAGCGAGTCCAGAGAAGAGCAACGAAGCTGGTGAAGGGGCTGGAGAACAGGCCTTATGAGGAGCAGCTGAGAGAGCTGGGGGTGTTTAGCCTGGAGAAGAGGAGGCTGAGGGGAGACCTTATCACTCTCTACAACTACTTGAGAGGAGGTTGTGGAGAGGGGGGAGCTGGGCTCTTTTCCCAAGGGATAGGGGACAGGATGAGAGGGAATGGCCTCAAGCTCTGCCAGGGGAGGTTCAAGCTTGACATCATGAAAAAATTTTTCACGGAAAGGGTCACTGGCAGAGGCTGCCCAGAGGTTGAGTCACCTTCCCTGGAGAAGTTTAAGGGACGGATGGACGAGGCACTGAGGGACATGGTTTAGTGATTGATAGGAATGGTTGGACTCAATAATTTGATAGGTCTTTTCCAACCTTGTGATTTTGTGACTAAAAAAAGCCCTGTGTCTCTAGATACCTTTTGAGGGTCTAAGTTTTACCAGTTGGTGTCTAGGTCTTACCTGTTCCTTCAGGCATTTAGATATCTTTAAACAGCCTGATACAGTGGCTTCAAAGGAGACTAGAGATCTGCCTACCTGCCTTCCGAAATAGAGATTTCCTAGATGATGGCTGGAACAATGTTCTTGGTGTGGCTTTGATGGATGACGTACTGCTCTGACAACCCCCTCCTCCCAGTTTACATCGCTGCCTTATTTATGGGGAAATATGGAGTCCAGGCATATGAAAATAATTTCTCATTTTTATCAGTTTGACTGGGAAATCCAATCTGGTTCTAAGCAAGGGCCAAGGTGAGTTCAGTGCTGCTTATAGGCAGCTCTTGGTCAAGAGGACAGCGGTGAAGCAAGAGTCTTGGGGCTGGATGGGTGCATATGATCTATCCTGATGACTGGGACATATGCTTTGGGTTTTGGGTGGTCTGGAGATTGTTTGGGGATCTATATAGGCTCATATCACCAGTGTTTTTTAAGCAATGTGCTTTCCTGTGCTGCCACAAGTCTGCAGAGGGAGCTTTTGTGATGTTCTTTGAGACGTGGAGCTGTTCTCACCTAGACTGTTTTAATTTACAAGGCTGATGGTTGAATTAACTGATGCTAGGGCAATGGCAAAGAGGGTATGGGTATCCCTGTCACAAATAGAGGGAGGATGCAATGCCTTGACATTAGCCTGGTGGAGACGGCTCCAGAGATGCGTGAGGAGGCATATGTTGGTCATCAACATGACCAAACTGGTACACTGATCAAAACTTGGCCTTTGAAACTCCCTCTTCCCCACCAGAAGACCTGATATGTGGCAAAAATGAATGTTTCCATGTAAACTGTCAGTCACCATTTTGAAGAGCTCTAGTTTTAACTGCAAAGCAAAAAAAAAAAAAAAAAGAGAGAGACTTAGGCTAGAAAACATTTTCTCTGGGAAACAAACTATCCCTTGTTTGATAGATGAAGAATGATCTCTGCCAAGCTGATTTGGGGGCAATATTCCTGCCTGACACTAAAACTAGAGACCTAGTTAGCCCCAAATACTACCAGGATGCTCAACCAACCACCAAGGGGGTTTCCCAGGACTCCCAGTATCTTAGGATATCTGAATGAGAATGGGGAAAATATGGGGTGGAAATCGGCCCCCTTCAATCAAAGCACTCTGGTATCCATCAGGCTTAAGAAGCAGGTGTTAGTTTTATCCATGGCTTCTCCAGTATGGGTTTGGTATTGCTGACCAGGCTGTGGCTCTTCTGTGCACGCGGTGAGGAGGAAGGGTCTCAACTGCATCCTCAGCTCCTCCAACTGAGATGCAGCAAGCAACTCTTAGTTTTCTTTTCTGCTTGTCTGTGGTTGAATATCTGTTGATGTTTTTTGCTAAACAAGAGTGCCAGTGGCAGAAGAATTAGAAGAAATCCCTTCTTAATTGGAAACAGTGAGTTTGTGTATTTTTTCAGTTGACTATTTTGGGCCTTGTAAAATTAAAGTTATTAACTGTAGTGCAGTGGTTTCCAGATTCCCACAGCCCTTTACAATAGTGTGGAAATTCATCCCAGGTCACTGGGAGCCTTTAATGAATACATTACGGCTTATTATTAAAATAAAGTACTTGCAGCTTTATGGGAGACATCTGGCAAGGATGCTTGTCTCTCTGAAGGCAGCAAGGCTCCCTGACTGTCCTCTCCCAGTGTGCACCGCGCCTGCCCTGACAGAGGCTTTCAGGAGCAGTTCCGCACACAAGGGTTCCCACAGGCGGGTCTGGGAGACAGAGGATCTTTTAGATGTGATGGAGAGCACCAGACCTGCCTCTGCGATCACTTCATTGATGTTTCTAGAGCTGACCAGCCTCACTGCTGCTGCAGGTACTGATGTGAGCCCTGCCAGGATGCTCGCGCTCAGCAGAGCAATTGCACTGGGGCAAAGCCACTTCATTCACCACGTAAAGGCAAAACTGAGCTTGGGCTAACCCCAGGCAAGAAGGAAAGGAGACAGAGCAAGGAAGGCCAGCAGTTGGCCAGCTGTGCTTGCCTGTGGTGCTGAGCTAGCAGGGTGCCGCATCCGATAAGCAGCTTTGTATCACGTCATGCGAGCTCACTGGTATGGCTGCACCCATGCAACATCTCCACGCTGCATGGATACATCATAAAACAACTCCTCAGTGTTGTACGGAAACCTGGCAGCCACATCCCTGGGATTTAGTGCTGTAATGCTCCCTGGCTCTGCACTGATGGGAGAAGGTAACTTGCAGCTGGGGCGTTCGCGTGCAGATGAGAACAAACCGCAGCCAGCAAGGCTTGTGAAAGGGTCTGGAACAGCATGCAATCTTATCACTGCTTTATCTCTATCCAGACTTGATCCCAGCAGAAAGCAGGGCCACGTGGCAGTAATTGTGTTAGGAAAACAAACTAATCTCCAAAGGGACAGAGAGCAGCTGTTGGGTCTATCGGCACTATGGAGGGAAATGGATGTGGCCTGCCAGCTCAGAGCACAGGGCTGCTTCACTGCCGGGGACAGGTAGGGCCTGGAGGGGGCAGAAAGAGAATAAAAATAAGTTTAGGCTGCCAGGCGGGACTGAAGGAACGCTTGTCATGGCATGACCTGTCCAGAATTATCTGCCCCGCTTTGCCAAGGAGTCCTTTGCTTGCCAGACTGTTTGTGGAATGATGTCTAGCAGATCAGGCATAGAAGTGGTGAGAGCTACACTGAACATACTGGCTCAGTGGGAGCCAGGTTTAACCTTAGCAGATCACTTATCACCATCTGCCTCGATGTCTCCTCTGTGCTCCATGTCTAGATAGGCAGCAGAGCAGCCTCTTAATGGGCTTCATAAAAGTCTGTCTTTGTGCCCTAGGCACCCTAAAACCCAGTGCTGACCACAGCTGAGCCCATGGGGTGCTTGCCCATCCCAGGGCTGGGATTGCCCTTCTTCCTCACTCCACTCTTCAGCCTGGTCTGATGGGTTCCAGGCAGGGTCTCAGTGGGAGGGCATCACCATGGGGTGTAGGGGCTGGACCCTGAAGGTCTGCTTAGGGAGATGAAAGAGGCTTGTGGAGACCAGACTGCAGGATGAGGAGCCTTTCTGTGTACCCCCTCCCCAGATTTGCAGGTGAAAGAAAACACTCAGTGGTCTGACTGGTTTCAAGCTTGTTATCTCGTGCTAAGTTGATGGCAAGAAATTAACTACATACCTGTTGTGCTTGGCCCTCCCCACACCTCTCCTCTGCCTCTGGGTCTCCAGCCTTGAAGCTCAGGCAGTAGAACACTGTCACAAGATACGTTTCCCCACCAAGTCCTAAGTGTAAGCATCTTTTGGGTGGTAGAAGAGGGGAGGAAAGCAAACAGCAGGGACAGGTCAGCCTCACAGGTTACACGTGTTCCCTCTCCTCAACAAGCCAAATCAAGCTCCTGGCTTAGAATAAACCCAAACCTGAAGAACGTTAAAATCCAGCTCTGAAGTGTCTGGCTCTGACCCAACCCAAACATTATTGTTGTTTCTGGATTATGCAATTTAACAGAAAAGAAAACCCCATCATTAAGTAATGCCAACAAGATACACACTTGTGTCTTGCATTTAGTCTGTCCTATGATCTCTATTAACGCTCCAGTTGAGAGGAACTTTTAAAAAGCCCAGAATTACACAGCTCCAAAAAGTTTTCCTGAAAATAAATTTTTGCCATGCTCTTCTCTGGCAGTTAATTAAGACTTCTATTAAATGCTGACAGGTACTTGATAATGTTATATATTGCAGCAGGCTCTGTTCATGGTTTTATAATTATGGCAGTAAAGCAGTTTCCATTATAGTCCTTATTTTCATAGGCTAATAACTTTTGAAAACATTCACTTTTCAGGCTGAAATTTTTGCATGCCTGGACCTTACCCAGGGGGAATTTTTTTGGAAACTGAGCAAAATCCATCCAGTCCATTTTGAGTTACAGAATAGGGGGAGAACCCACTTTTTTTCAGTGGTAAGACAGGTGGGAAAAAGGTAACATTTTAGGTAACATTTTTTCTAAATCAATGGATAGCAAAATGCATGTGATACCAGCAACTTGCTTTGGAAATCAACTGGGCAGGCTTTGCAGAGTGCCTGGGGCATCTCCCATCCAAAAAAATTTCCTATCTCCAAGTTAAAAACCTTAATGAAGCCAGTGGCAGAGCCTCGAGAGAATTTGATTGTCACCCATGAGAAATGGTGTATATTAAAAATAGAGTTTGGTAATTAATAACTTATTCCTTCTGGCAGCATTTTTGAGGTACTGATGGTATTTTTCATCTCTCGTGGGGATGAAGATTCAGTCCTGAAAAAAAATTAAAAAACTGAAGGGTAAGATCTTTTTAGGTCAACGAAAATATTTTCTTTTGATAATTTCAAGCTTCCTGTTTTAATAATTTTTTCCTACAAGCAGTCTACTTCTGAAAAGACCTTTTCAACTGAAACCCTGGGATGTGTCACTGAAGGAAATATAAAAGCCAAACATTTGGGTAATTTGAAAATGCATGTCAATTTTTTCAAGTTGAAACAACTGTTTGAACCACTTGCCTGCAGAAAGTTAAATGGGCATTTTCCCACCAGTCCCCCTCCCCTTCCCAAGCCCATTGCACTAGGAGCTTCCCAGCTGGCCCATATTAGGTGGTGTATAAGGTGCAGTGATGGAGCAAATGTAATAGAACCGCACTGGCAGCAGTAACTTGAACTGCTCTGAGAGCTCACTGGACTCTTGATGGGTTTAAATTGTCCCAGGGCAAAGCCCTTGGCCACTCTGAGATTCGTCCTCATTCCCAGCCACTGATATCAAAATTCCTCAGGAATTATTTCAAAGGCATGTGGGTCCCCTGAAGAGACGTTGAAGATACAGAGGAACCTATACTGCAATCTTCAAAAGCTTCTAGGATGATTAATAGTCTACCTCCTGCTGGGACCTTTAACCACATTAGAAAGTGGGATTTAGGCTCTTCAATCGTTTCTGCTTTTGAAAAATGCTTGTAGTCCTCCTTGGGGCTGGTTCTTCTCAGTCTTCAGCAGCAGTCAGACAAGGACATTGGGAACAGGATCAGATGGGAGTATGTCTGGAGATCAATACCTTTGCAGCATCATGTCACTATTTGCATTGGGCTCTTTCTCAGAGATAAAAGTTGTTCTGGAGAAGGACATGGGTGATGAATGTAGGCACAGACCTGCCCAGGAGGTGGGAGTTATCCCTAAGAGATGGCAAATGCATTTTGGCAATGCTCATGAGTGATAAAGCAGAAGTAATTGGCTACTTTTGACCCCCTTGTTTTTAGAAGTAGATTGAGGAGACATCTAGCACTAAACATAGCAGTTACACATTTATTTTCTCCTCTGTAAAACAGGACATTGGCTGCTAAGTTGCATGCTTATGTATGGCTTTATATACTCTGGTGACTGCTGTAGGATGTTTCTGAGGACCAGCTGCGTTTTCTGCAGTTCTCCTCCTAACCTGATGCAGAAGAGACTGGTTAGGAGAGTCTGCACAGCAGCTGGAGGTGGGTCTGCAGTGTGAGCTGGTCTTCCCCTCTACTGTGCCCCAACTCCGGGATGTGGAGGGACCAGAGCCCTCCCTGATGTGCTGTGCACAGCCTCTGACCAGCCTGGCTGCTTTCTTTGGCGTGGTGGGAGCTCGGTTCTGCCAAAGCCATGTCTTGACACTGATGTAATTGAAATCCAAATATCACTGAAGCAGCTTATCTCCAAACACGCCCAGCACTGGAGCCAGCATCCCTAGCACAAGCCTGATGCCCAAGGCAGCGCCAGGAGAATTGTGTGACAGTATTTAATCTCAAAAACAATGGCTTGCAGGCATTCTGCTGAGATCTGAGATGTTGATTAGGACTGGAACAATCTGCCTTTGTTGTCAGACACAAGGGTCTTACTGACCTGGACCCTTTGTCTTTAGGTTTTCTCAGAAGGCTGCCCTGTCAAGGCAGGGGGTGGCAAGAGGGACACATGCCCCAAGTGCTACCCAAAAATCCCCTCTGGAGTGGCTCTAACAATTCCAATGACCCCCAAAGGTGGAGGCAATGGAAATCTTACTCTGAGTTGCAGTTGCAATATATGTCCCTGCTTAGGACTGGAACCAATGTGGGGTGTAGGCTCCTAGGCAAGACTCAGGTCAAATGCACATCTGAAAATGAGAAAAATTCTTCACTGATAAAGAAGTTTTTGGAATTACTGAAAACTGTTGCCTGTGAGCAGGCACTGAATTGGGCAAAAAAAGGGATGAGAAAAGAGGGATCAGCAAGTAGGAAATGACATCAGGGCTCTTCCTGATGGAGAAGAGGTTTAGTCCGCGGAGTGCAAGTTTGAAAACACTTGTGAACACTGAAAACATATTAGGTAAAAATTACTGCAAGAATGAGAGTGTTGAAAGGAGAAGCCAACAAAGAAAGAATGTGAGAAGTGCCACGTTAGGTTCAATCAATGGTTTCTGGTGTCCATCCACAGGCAGCGGTGACTTATTAGAGGCGGAGCATTTGGGAGAGAGCATGTATGCTGTGATCTCTAGAGCCAAGGGTTGTACCTGGCCTGTAATTTTCAAATTGTCCTCAACAGATCAGCCTTCCTAGAGTGTGAATTTATCTCTTCCTCTTCCCTCCATGGCACCCTCTGGTTCAGATACAATGCGACCCTCTGTCCATAGGAAAGAGTCTGTGAGGTTTGTGCTGTTGGCAGTGGCACAGTGATAATTTTCAGCCTCTTCCCTGAATTCCCAACATAATCATAGAAACTTAAGGCAGTGCAGTTCTTGGTGGGTCTGTGTCACCAGTCTCAGTGCTCTCAAAAGGGGTTTGTCACTGCATGCTTCTTCCCACAGCAGCATCAAAGAGCTCACCGTGTGTCTCAGGTATGTGCTGCTGCTGCGCTGTGCTGTTGGGTTTGGACTTCTCCACTCTCCAGCTAACCTGCTTTCTCCACTCCAATTGTTTTTCCAGACTGACAATAATTGAATGCACAGAGGTAGTGGGGCATGGATCTGTGTCTGAGCCCCACTTGCAGTCACTGCTCTGGTGTGCATTTGGAGGAGGGAAGAGGAGAAAACGGGGCAGGAGGGAGGCTTTTATCCCCTTTTAAAAAGCAAGAACATGGGATGTGCATTAGGCTTTCTTCTCCAGAGTATTTCTGCATTTCGCCTCTCTGAGACATCCCCCTACGCGCACACACAAAACACCCCTCCTCGCGCATTCCTGCACAAGCCCCTTTTGTTCCCTGCCCTCAGCCAATATAGAGGCAGCAACAGCAGCCCAGATGTTCCCTATCAAACTCAGAGCCATGCCAACAAACTTTGGCACACATGAAAGTGTGCTGAGGAATGGGCCTCCGCAAATACCATTTATTTCCCCCACCCCCACTCCCACCCTCCAATTCCTGTAAGTATTTTTAAATGTTAATGGCTTCCACACCGCGACAGCTGGCAGGGGGCTGCCAAGCTGGGCTCTGGGGGCGTCTGGCAAATTAGCAGTTCAGGTATCCCCGACGCTTTGTCAGGACTGTGCTAACCTTGGGCTCCTGCCCCACATTTTCCACAATGGCTTTCCAAGGACAAGGCTGAAGCCAGTGATGTTTTCCTGTGGGTGATGCTGTTTGGAGACTACAAACCCCATACTTGGTAGGTGTGTGGAAGAGAGAGCTGGAGTTTTGGCTGGTGTTGGATGCAGTTTTTCATTATCTTTCTCAAGGTCTTTCTTGCAGTTGACTCCTACTGCCATCGTTCAGCTCTGACCTCTGGGTCCTAGTGAGGATGGGGCCACCATGCTGTCCAGGAGTGCTGTCAGACCCATGAGTTGCCAGAGATCACTGACATGCATGAGAGTGGACTGAGAGCTGAAGAACAGCATCCCTGGGACTGGGCACTGCAAACCAGAACTGACTTGGCTTTGGCCACATGTGGGTGAGTGAATGCACAAGTAAAAAATCTTCCTCTGTCCATAAGAGTAACAAATCTGCTAAGGAAAACACAATTTTAATGCTGCACACACATGTGCTTCAATGGAAAAGTTCCCCACTGTGCCCTGGCATGTAAATGTGGTTAAAAGTTGGTGCAGGCAGGAGCTGCCACCCCTATACACTTCTGTGCCCTTTGCTGCAGATGTTTCTCTTTCCATCGCAAATGGCAGGCATGTGCCACCTCTCCAGCTCTACTGGTTCAGTCTGTCCCAGACTGTGGGGTGCTGTCCACCACCCTGACAGTGGAGAGATGGGCTCAGGCAGGAGATGGCAAATGCTGCCCCTCATTCAAGCTGATGCTCACTGAAGCAAGCAAAAGCCCATTCTTACCTAATTTGAACAAGAGAAGCCCATTTGTTTCAGTACCAGGGCTCTTCAAAGACAGCATGAAGGCCTTTCTTTCCCTCCACTATAATTGCAGCAATGTATTCTTTTACTCCTCTCTCACATTGTAAAGACTGAAACACTTTTGTTCAAATTTGAAAGAAAAAAAAAAATCTCATCTGGATGAAGACCAGACCTTGCAAAGTTTCCACAGAGGGTGGTGAACCTTGCTTCCCAGCAGTGGGCTTATCTGAGATCATCTCCTCAAGGAGTCTGCCAAGATTTTCATACCCCATTTTTCCAAAAAGGCCCTTCTCAAAAGGTTTTGCACAAGAAGGGATCTCACAAGCCATTGCACAGTGAACTCAGCTTAGAGAAGAGGAGGCAGACGAGGTCCTAAGGGAGAGAGAACAATCATGTTTCCAGCACAGAGCTGAATGGAGATGAAGAGAAACAACCTTTTGCGTATGCCATAGCCAGGACTGTGGAAGACAGAGAAAATACATTTGCACAAGGAGTCAGTTCTGGCTATGAAGACGTGTTTTGATGGGCAGCAACAGCCACCACTGCAGAGGGGCCTGACTGGGTGAACTGGGCAGCATATTGGGCTGGATGAGGGCAGAGGACATTTGAAGGTGTGTGCCTCTTGCAGTGGTGACAGTGACCCTCAAAAGACAGTCAGTTGCACCCTCTGTATCCTTGTCCTGGCCATGGACTTCAGAAAATAGAAGTAACCTTGGAGAAAAGGTTAAGTTAGTGGTAGTGAAAGAAAACGGTCTGAGCTGACAAATGCCCCTTCTCTGTCTGTGGGGAGAAAGAAGGGGAAAGCAAGATTGTGGTTATACTTTTACAAGGGATTCGTAGAGACTATTTCTAGAAAGTAGGAGAAATTGGGTGCCAGTCTCTGGTCCCCTTCATTAAGGAGAGAAGGCACTATGAATTTGCCATTGAAATAGCAATAATAATAATAAAAATCCCATAGCCCCTAAATTATCCAATTTTAAAATAAAATAAAATACAAAATTAATAGGTAATTGCCGTTTCACATGTGGTCTGATTTAAATCCTGGGAGCAACGTGGCCCCTGAGATCTAACCTGTTGAAGCAGATCCCTGCTGTGTTCAAAGACAAGAGTGAACCCTTGAATTTGCTTTCAAACTTGGGCTGAAGTCGCTAAGGTTTTTAAAACCCTGAGCAAGAGGAAGATCTCTTTTCATGACCAAGCGGTCTGTGGGAGAAATACATTGGCAGATTTGCATGAAAGGAACAGTTTTGGATGTGAAACGAGTCTCTCCAGATACTTGCTGGATTGTTTTGTGGCTTTTGCAGAAAGTCTGCAATCTTTGGGGCTTTTATATAAACCTGGAGCACAAAGCTCCTCTCTGTAAGCATTAGATGCAATTAGATCCCTCAAAATGAGGCCGATTTCAATAGTTAATCGTCATTTAAGACTCCCAAGCCAGATGAAAAATTGCAGGCTGAATGTGTACTTGAGAGCGTTTTCTTGTTGCTGGTGCACAGGTGTTGCTACAGGGAGGATACCGACATACCCTAATACATGCTGCCTAATCCTGATATTCCAAGCTGGATAGTCTGCATTTGGATTTAAAAGTAACGTCAGCTTGTTCTCAAAAACCCAGAATAAGTGTTTGTCCTCTCCAGTTCATCTTGTTTCATTGTGGGTGCATTGCTACACTGAGCACGCGGACAAGGATTGCAGAGCCTTTTCTCCCACTAGGAGAGGAATCTGGAAACAATTACAAGCTGCTCACGCTTAATCACTCGGGTAAATCTTAAATGCTTGTCTTAATATTTTGCAGGAGTGAAGATGGCATCTGAATTTTTGTGGTGCATGAGTTACACAGTAGAGCACACAGACTATGACAGTTTTGCTCAGTGCAGGTTTCAGGGGTGGCTGGTCCTGAGGACCTGACAGCTTCTCTCAAATTCAGGTACAATTTTGAAGAAAACCTGAAATGCAAGGGAAAAAAACCCAAGTTTTTGCCTGACACTTGTGCAAATTCTCAGTTCATCTGTGTTCTCATGAACCTTTGCTGAAGCTGAACATTTGTACCTCAAATTGAACTGGAAACGAGTATTAAATTAGTTTTTAAAAAATGAAGTTCTCTGTGAAAATGAAGGCAATCAAAACAACTTGCAAAGCTGGGCTGAAGTCAGTCAATGACAAGACAAAGCGATAGAGGTCCCTCAGCATCTTCCGGCTGAAGCTGTTTGCTTTATTGAAGATCATTTACTCGGAGCCTTCTTTTTTTTATTCTCAAATGGACCTAAATTTAAGAGGAAGAAGGTTGTGGGTTTTGCTTTGACTTTTTTTAAAGGTTAAACAGTCTCCAAGCAAACCAGAACATTTTGTTACTGGTCATGCAAACCAGTTTTGGTTGACCCAAAAAGAAATGAGTTTTTCTCATTATATTGTCTTTCCTCCTCAATTCAGCTCCAAAGCCAGATTTTTCCACCACTACAAGAAACCAAAAAATCAAAACTCTGTGGTTGTCTTAAGTCAATTCTCTCCACGTTTTGCTGCCCTAACTGCTGGGAAGCCACGGCTCATCTCTAGCCTGGGTCTCGCTTTCGTCTTTACCTATCCACCACAGATGCTGGAAACACATTGCCCATATCTCTTTACAGCTGCATTTTATATTTTTAAGGCTATTATCATGACTTCTCTCCCATCCAGACTAAACAATACCAGTTCATTCACATGAGCATGTAACAATAAGTTTGATGAAAATTCAGTTTGTTTAGCGCAGTGGTTCTAATCACTTGTGCTATGCCAAAGATAACAAACATCCAGTAAATTTAACTTCACATCTCTAGTTTTATCAACTGTTTTGACAGTTAGATTATAATTTTTCCACAAATGGTTAGAATTAAAGCAATTGCTTTCTATTTTTTCTATATAAGTGTTTGAATTATGACTAACGTTAAGCAATACAATTAAAAGTATTATAGAACTGTTGTGAAATATCTTACTCTGCTTTTTAAAAAGTATTCCTTTAAAGATATTTAAAACTTATTTAGAAAGTATCTTTTGAAGGTCATTAGCTACAAAAATATTTCTTAGAAAATACATATAAATAACTGTTCATTTCCGCTTGTTTTACTCAGCTCTGGTTTTGCCACCCAAAGTGGTATATTTATAATCTTCAGGGTACTTCTGGTCAGGATAAATTTTATTTTATTTGACCAGCTTTATTAAGGTGCTTTTATTTAGCCAGCTGTTATACCTATTTAGACAACTGATTTTCAGGCAAACATTTTAATATGAGGTATTACAAAGGAATATTTTTGTCTCTATGGAAATCTTAAATAGACTAAGGGAGGAAAGAAAGACAGACTGCAAAAAGGTCAGTAAAAATTCTCATTTTTTAAAAAAAAAAAAATCATATTGCATGCCGAAGTTTCTTTCAGTTCAGATTTTATTTTCTGAAAGCTGGAGTTATCTTAAGGAAAAAAAACACCCAAAAGTTGAAAAAAAGAAAACTCAGGGTGGGAGCCTTAAAAACTGAGATGTTTTGAGGCTTAATTTCAAAGCAAACATATCACTGCAATGAGAAGTGTCCTGGAAAAATACGCCGCTCTCCCCACCCAGCCCTGCTCGGGATGTGCAGAGGAGCAGGTTTAGCCCCAACACAGTCCCGACTCCCCGTGCCTGCGGGACCATCTCACCTCCTGGTTAGGCTGCTGACAGCCCCAGGCACCCTCAGACAAGAAGAAATGGTGTGCACAGGTCTGGCTGGAGAATTTGCAGCCTGCTGGTGTCCATGGCACTGCCTGTGTCTCCATATCCCATGCTCCAGCTTTATGGGCACCTTTTTCTCAGACAGCCCCACAGCCTACTGCAAGGAGAGGTCTGCCAGGAGCCTTGCTAGGACATGTCCCCTCTGCACTGGGATCTGAGAAGCAAAATTTGGCCCTTTTGAAATAAACCATCTGTGGTTTCAAACCACTGCCTTAGCCCAGGGGTCAGCAGATTGCCCAGAAGGTCTCTGTGAAAGGTAACTCAGAGGAAGCAAGGTCACAGCCTCAAATTTGTTGCAAGAGAGCCTGCCTCCTCACTAGAGAACATGTAAGATCCACAAATCAAAAGACGTTGAAAACCATTGTTTTATATGGTTTAAAAAGTATGTTTCTAATGTATTTTTTTTTCACTGGGTAGCTCTTTAGATAAGTGGATTTTTCTTTCCCTCTAAGAAATTTTTACAAACCAAAAAGACTGCCTTGATCCCAGATATGACAGTTATGACTTAATTTCCAGTTGCTGGGCAGCTAAGAAGAACAGAAACTGGGTAGGCACAATGATGCTGTATTTTTTAATTCAACTTTCTTACCTTATTCCAAAATAAGAATTTGTTTATTTTACAGTGAAAACACCACTTCCATTAGATACTCCTGCATTTTTGCATCTATCCTTACGCCAGCCCCTTGCACCATGGACAGTAACTGCAGGACAATGCTAGGGCTGCGTTCACACACTGCATTACAGGGCTTTGAATTGCTGGCTACGGTTTTATATTCAGAACAAAGCAGCCAAGAGGCAGAGTAAAACCCACAGCACCCACTGTTAACCTCCTCCAGAGCTGAAGTGCGATAACACCGGTATAATATCTCATGGCACTCAGAGTCCCAGCCTGCTGTGGGCTGAGCTCTGGGTTCGCAATGCAGCTACAGCCTCGAGCACATGGTTAGGAGCAGGCTAGTGCCAAGCCAGGCACCTTTGCACTTCCCTGGATCCACCCAGTAAAGCCCCATTAAAGAACATGGTGTTAGCACATGGCTAAAGTTAAAGACACGCTCACACGCTGTCTTGGATCTGGGCCTGAGGACCAGGCTCAGCCAGGCTCATTTCCATCTTCGTTGGTCTGGTGTTTGCTAACAGAGAGCACTCAGCTGTCGGGGTATTTAATGGGTGAAAAACCCTACTGCAGACAGAGATCAGTACCGATAAAAGGCTCTAGGCAGAACCTAATCCACAGCCTGCTTAAAAAATGGCAACACCCAAATGCCTTCAAGAGGCTAAAGAGGAGTTACAGATCCGTACATGGGTGCTGGCAGCCTCAACACCCGACGTACCCGCTCGCTTTCAGTGCTGTGCTAAAGAAATTAAATCACCCATCTCAGGCTTGGAAGCTACTTGACGCTTCAGCAGAGCCTCTGCAAAAGAAACTTTCACAGCTTGGGTGTCAAAAGCATTCTTTATAGGACAAATGAAATTAGGAATTATTTTCAAAAGGCAGGATTTGTTCCCTGCTCACACAGTGCCACGGCTCAGCTGGACACAGCGACTCTTCCTAAGCCAACTTGCATTACGCTCTGATAAAAGATGGGATAGTATTGATGTGGATACAGCTTGATAGATTTTTTTGTTAAAAAGCAAAATAAATGGGTTTAGGAATTTTTGGCTCTGTTTCAGGATTTTTATTCCCCCTAGGCATCTAGAACTATGTGTGAAAGTCCTCAGGAGCAGTCTTAAGCATAAGCAGAAAAAAACTGTCCTTCCCTTCATTTGCCTTCCCCTGTCTCACATTAGGGCTTAGTCTTCTTTTGGGAAAAAGTTGCTTTGTGTCTTTCTGTGACAGCATGCAGAGTAGTAAGCAGAACTGGATTAAAAATATACATTTATGTCAGGCAGCTCCTTGCTGAAAGAGCTTATTTGGCTCTTTAAAACACCAAGTTTTCAGCATGAATTCAACAGATGCAAATTGAAGTCCTGTCCTCATATAAATTGCATCTGTCCCAGGCTGAAATGTTCCCTGAGGTCTGACCCCAAGGTCTGACTTGGAAAGTCCAGCTGGCCAGTCATCATGGTTTGGATTGTCCATCATCTCACTTCCAAAGGGGGGATGGAATCTATTTTCCTCTTCATCTGGCCTTGTCCTGCTAGTGTTGCAGCAACATTTGCATTATTCCTGCCTGGCAAATGTCCAGTGCCATGTTATGCGCACAGGACTTTAATCAGTCCGAGACCACAGCTGGCCACCACTTTCTAAATCTACTGTTGGTAAATGCCCCATGAAATGACGTCACTGTGTTTTAATTGTTCCTGGAGAAAGCTGGCTCAATGGCTCATAATTAAACCTTTGGCTGATGGAAACTGTTAAAACAGATTGCTTCTTTGCCGATAGCATTAGAGTTAACAACTCAAAAGTCTTTATACTTTTTCTATAAAACACGTGGGGGCTTTATTCCTGGAATATCTGCGGCAATAAAGTGAATATGGTGCTTCATTTTTGTTTGTAGCATTAAAACTTGGAAGAGAAGAAAGAGCTAAGGTTCAAGAATGAGATCTGGCATCTGTACTGCATGAAGCACATTCGGTTGATATCTGTGGGTTTGGAACAGCACGTTACAGTGATTTAGATTCCAAATTCCTATACAGGCATCTAAAAGGGAATTAGGTGCCTACACCTTGTTGTGAGGCTGGCCAACACTGATTCATTGTAAAACTCAAGCTGACATCTTTTCCTCAGTCTTTAACAGTAAGGAAAATTGTTCCCCCTGTGCACACCCCCAGGGGTTGGAAGAGAAGTATGAGATTCCCAAGGTCCAAGAGGAGGTGGTTAGAGACTTGCTTGCCCAGCTAGACACCCACAAGTCTATGGGGCCAGATGGAGTCCACCCAAGAGTTTTGAGGGAACTGGCGGATGTGCTGGCCGAACCCCTTTCCATCATCTTCCAAAAGTCTTGGATGACTGGGGAGGTTCCACTGGACTGGAGGCTGATGTCGTGCCCATCTATAAGAAGGGGCGCAGGGAGGATCCGGGAAACTACAGGCCTGTCAGTCTGACCTCGGTACCGGGGAAAGTCATGGAGCGGGTGATCTTGAGTGCGATCATGAAGCACTTGCGAGAGAACCGGGGGATCAGGCCCAGTCAATGTGGGTTCATGAAAGGCAGGTCTTGCCAGAGTAATCTGATCACCTTCTATGACCGAGTGAGACTAGACTCTTGGACGAGGGAAAGGCTGTGGATGTGGTCTTCCTGGACTTTAGTAAAGCCTTTGATACAGTTTCTCACAGCATTCTGCTTCGGAAGCTGTCGGCCTCTGGCCTGGACAGGCGCACACTCTCCTGGGTGAAAAACTGGTTGAATGACTGGGCCCAGAGGGTGGTGGGAAATGGAGTTAAATCCAGCTGGAGGCCAGTTACAAGTGGGGCTCCCCAGGACTCAGTCCTGGGTCCAATTCTGTTTAATGTCTTTATCAACGACCTGGACAAAGGCATTGAGTGCTCCCTTAGCAAGTTTGCAGATGACACCAAGCTGGGTGGAAGTGTCGATCTGCTGGAGGGTCGGGGGAGGCTCTGCAAAGGGACCTGAACAGGCTGGACTGCTGGGCAGAGACCAACGGCAGGAGGTTTAACAAGGCCAAATGCCGGGTCCTGCACTTGGGGCACAACAACCCTAAGCAGAGCTACAGACTAGGAGAAGCATGGCTGGAAAGCTGCCAGGAGGAGAGGGACCTGGGGGTGCTGGTTGACAACCGACTGAACATGAGCCAGCAGGGGCCCAGGTGGCCAAGAAGGCCAATGGCATCTTGGCCTGCATCAGACACGGCGTGACCAGCAGGTCCAGGGAGGTTATTCTCCCCCTGTACTCGGCCTGGTGAGACCGCACCTCGAGTACTGTGTTCAGTTCTGGGCCCCTCACCACAAGAAGGATGTTGAGGCTCTGGAGCGAGTCCAGAGAAGAGCAACGAAGCCGGTGAAGGGGCTGGAGAACAAATCTTATGAGGAGCAACTGGGAGAGCTGGGGTTGTTTAGCCTGGAGAAGAGGAGGCTGAGGGGAGACCTTATTACTCTCTCCAACTACCTGAAGGGAGGTTGTGGAGAGGAGGGAGCTGGCCTCTTCTCCCAAGTGACAGGGGACAGGATGAGAGGGAATTGCCTCAAGCTCCACCAGGGGAGATTTAGGCTTGAGATTAGGAAAAAGTTCTTCACTGAGAGGGTGGTTAGGCATTGGAACGGTCTGCCCAGGGAGGTGGTTGAGTCACCGTCCCTGGAGGTGTTTAAGGTTAGGGTGGATGAGGTACTTAGGAGCATGATTTAGGGATTGGTGGGAATGGTTGGACTAGACGATCCAGTGGGTCTCTTCCAACCTGGTTATTCTGTGATCTGGCGCTGGCACCTGGAGTCTCTGGAGTTTGTGAGCATTTGGGTCAAGGTTGGATTATGGTTCTTGTTCACATCTCTTCTGTGCTCATTCAGATTTCCCTGAGGAAGCCATGATCTCATCTGGAGGGCCACTCAGCACGCCCCAGGCTCACACAGGATGGACAAGCACCGACAGAATCAAGATAACCAGGCTCTGGCTGCTCTCAGCTGGATGCCCATGATGCCTCTGCTCAGCATCAGGTCCGACAGCTAAGTCACAGGAGGAAAAGGGTGATACTTCTGTTCCCCAAGGGCACTCAGCTGAACCCAATCAGAAACACTGAACACCTACCAGTGAGTGGCAGCTCAGGACCACATCTCTTCTGACCAGGGCTGGTATTTATGGGACACGTTAGTCACGCAGCAACTGTTAGAAGTGCTGCTGTGGTAAATTGCAAAGTCATACATGGTCATCAAATTATGAGTTTTCTCTGGGATACAGCAATACTTCAGAGCTTGACTAATCCCTTACAGATTGGAAATGGGAGGGATGTGGTTAGGCACTGAAAATGTCCCCATTTTATTGCCAATTATGTATTATTTAAGCCACCAGTCTTCTGGATGGCTTCAGCCTAGCCCAGGGCTTGTGCCCTTGTGTTCCAGCTGACTTTCTCCTGGTTGGAGGTAGGCTCGTTTGTAAGACCTCTGATAGGCTTAGAGTGGCCACAAGAATTTGGGCTGGGTCTAAAAAAAAATGCTTGTTTTCATGGCCACTGAAAAAACATTGCTGTTAGTTGTAGGATCATGTCAGTTCATACCTAAGTAGGAAGAATGTGTGTCCATCCTTGTTCATAATGGTCAAAGCAGGCCTTCAGAAATATCAGCATGGGCATAATAACACTCTTCCTTGCTGACCTCCTCACAGTGGTATCACTGTAACTCATTAAAGCCCATCAGGACATAGCTGTGTGGAAGCCCTTGCCTCAGAGCTCACTCACTCCGCAGATCCCACAGGCGTGCTCTGGATACCCTGCACTGGAGCAGGCATCTTGACTGCTCTCATAGCCACTTAATTACACAGTACAAATGAACCAGGGGGCCATGGTGATGCTCCTTGAAGCTGGCTTTATTTGGGAGCGGCTCCTCCTCCTCACTTATCCCTAATAATATCCTGCCCATGGCAAGGGGCTTGGAACTGGATGATATTCAGAGCCCCATCCAACCCAAATCATCCTACGATAAACCAGGACACTCCCTACCCACGCACAGTCCTCGCTGCACCCCCAGCTTTCCCTGCAGCCACGCCCCTTCCTGCCTTTAGGCCACGCCCTCTCCCGCACCGAAGCCACGCCCCCTGGAGAGAGTAAACGCCCCCTCCGGCGCCCGGCGCCTCGCCACGCGCCGACCACGCCCCTCTCCGCGTTGCCCTTGTTGCTGTGGAGAGCCGAGGCCCCCCCCGGGGCTGCCCGCGGCGTTCGCCTGCGGAGGGCGGAGGGCGGAGGGCGGAGGGCGGAGGGCGGAGGGCGGAGGGCGGACGGCGCTGCCGGGGCAGCCGCAGGCCCTGCCGCCGGCGCTGCCGCCGCCGCCGCACCGGAAGGAGGAAGAAGCGCCATGGCCGAGGCCTGGGCCGGCTTCTCGCAGGATGAGCTGCGGCGCCTGCAGGGCCAGCGCCCAGGTACGGACGCCGCCGGGGCCTGGGGCCAGGACTCCGTTAGCGAGGCCGGAGGCGCAGTGCGGGCCCTCGGCGCTCCCGCAGCAGCCCCCGACCCCTAGGCATACCCGGCCCTCTGGCCTCTCTGTGCAGCCCACTTAGCCTTCCGCGTCCTTTTCCTCCGTCTTGCCGACCCCCATGGCTTTGCACCCCTTTAGCCTTCATTCATCCCCTGTCGTTCAGCCTGGTCCTCCTCATCCAGCCTCGCAGCCCCCGACATCCCCACCTCTGTCTATCCCCTCCACTCATCCAGTCCATCCCTCTTCGAACACCTCAGCCTCTCCAGGCAGCCCGTCGTTTCCCCTGTCATTCCCTCTGCCCCTCCATCCAGGCCCCATCCCTCGCTGCTCCTCTCAAGTCTCTCATCCTGCTCCTCTGTCTCTCCACCCTCAACTGCTCTGTCACATTTCCGAACTCTGCAGGCACTTGACCTGCTGCTTGTCTGCCCACAACCCACTCATGTTCACAGCCTTGTCCTTCCCCTTTTGTCATCTTCACCATCTGTTCTTCCCCATTCTTCATAAATCTCCAGTGTGCCTACCAGACTGCCCCAAGATCCTTCTTTAGCCCTACCTCTCTCTCTGCTTGATTCTCCAATCCTCCCTAAGGCTCCCTTTGAGTCCCTCAGTCCAGGCCCCTTATTCCTCCCTCCCCTCATTTCAGATGCTCAGATCCTTTACAACTTCTGTTTCTTGGGTTAATGAAACATTTCCAAGTTCCTGGATTTTCTACCATATTGCCTTCCTTGACATCTTGGCATGTCTTTTCCCTAAGCTGGTTTTGCACCAGTTTGTTTTCTTGCCCAGAAAAGCTAATTCACAGGAGTGTCTGTGATCTTGAGATTTGGTTTTACTCCTGTTTCTCTCATCCATTGACAGATTTGGAGCAGCAGCAGCATCGCCCCCACACTGTGAATAAAAGTCGGAAACAAACACAAAGAGAAAAGGCCTTTCAGAAGCAATGTCAGAAGCTGGGACTGCAGGGTGGAGTGGCCTCTGTTTCTCCTGAGCAGTTGCTTTCTGTACCAAACCAGAAGCCTAGTCATCCTCAGCAGCCTGTGCCACCACCTAATCCTTCAGCAGAAGATCAAAGGCAAAGTGATAACCGAGACCCACAGAAGAAAGTGAAACCGGTAGATCCCTGTGACAGCAGTGACAATGCACAGACCTGCCCTGCAAAGCCGAACTCCAGGATGGAGAAAAAGAAAGTGGAATTGTTAGTAAGTCAGTAAAATCAGAGGAGGGCTTTTATTCTTTATTGATTCGTTCTTTTGTTGTACAATGAAGTGAACTTTCCTGTCTCTGGTAGGAAGGTTTGAAAGATCACTTTTGCTTCCCGTGCATTTAATCTTTGTTTTTCATTTGTACTTGGGTTAAACCTGATTTAAGACTGAATTATGTAGTGCAATCCATGCAGATAACATCTAGGGCCATGCTGGCTCCAAATGATTTCTTGTGGCAGTGGGACTGTATATCGTGGAGTGCCCAAGATGCAGAACTGTCTTAATGGTTTATGGAGATGTAAACTCACCTGTGTCACGCTGCATAGAAAAGCCAGCAGCCACAACCAAAAGCCCTTTTGGAAGATACACATAGACTAGACGTAAGGAGGAATTTCTTCACCATGAGTGTGGTGAGCCACTAGAACAGGTTGTCTAGGGAAGTTGTGGCTGCCCCATTCTTTGAATCATTCAAGGCCTGGTTGGATGGGGCCTTGGAGAGCCTGACCCAGTGGAATGTCCCTGCCCATGGCAGGGGAGTTGGAACTAGGTGGTCTTTAAGGTCCTTTCCAACCCAAACTATTCTATGATTCTATATGCCATGATTTGTGTAACTTTGTGTTCCCTTCATAGTATTGGTGCAGATTTGTTAATGCCAGAACTGTTGGTAAGGAAGCAAAACTTCAGGTTTAAGCAGTTCTCCAGCTTTTATGATGAAAGATTAAACCGGTCCCAAGGCTCTCACCCTATGCATTAGCCCACAGAGGGGTGCCTTCCTCCCTCAGAAGCCTCAAACCGGTACATGTGAGAGAGAGAAAGGAAGAAGTACTGAACATGGCTCTCTGGGATTGTGATTGAATGTGGCAATTACTTAGCTCGATAGCTGGAATTCAGGTAGTAGCCTCTAAAAGGCAGTTGTCTAAATGCTAGAGAGGGCAGGCATTTCTGATATGAGAAATTAGTTGGTTTTACCTCTTAACACTTGTTTACCTGTCTGTATCCAAGTGCTAATTTTCTTTTTTTTTTCTCCTGCCAATATAATCAGCAAACACTAGCTGGCCACCAAATTTCCATGTATCTTTTGTATTGCCCCAGAACAGCAACTTTCCAGGTGTGGTGTGTCAGACCCTGTCTTTGGTTAGATCTGTCCATAGGATCTCAGAGGGGCCTGGAAATGCCTGTAGGTGCTTTGCGATGCATTGGCAGGAGTGTGGCAGTCAGCAGCACTTGTGTGGAGAAGCAGTATGTGGCTTCTCTCAGATTCAAAACTCAGAAGGATCCGGGAGGTTTGTTTTGCACCAGCGTGCCTTGAGAGGCTACAGCAGCTGGCCATGCTGCCTGCCGTTTACCTGCCTGGCTCCTGTCTGGGATCATCTACCTGTGAATAGCTGTCCCTTCACCAAAACAGCACCACTTCAAAGAGCAGTGCTAAATTCCTAGTGTGGGTGCATCTCAATCGTAGCACTGGCTGTTCAACTCCTTCCTCATGGTGAAAAATACAGATGTTACGTGACAGGGGAGAAGATAGCTAAAGCTTTGCATAGGTGTTTTTCACTGTGGGAGGAGCAAATGACTTTTGGCTACAACCACTCCCTGAAACTGCTAATCTCATCTCACCCTGTACACTTGAATTTAAATCTTCTTAACATTTCTATACATGAGGTTTAGGGATAGGGTGGTGAGGAGGAATCTAAAGAGAGATTGTTGTGCAGAAATGATTGTTAAGATTAATATAGCTGAGTTACTTGGGTATTTTTAAGCAGCACAATTTTTAAGGTGAAATCCTTTGCAGGTATGAAGAACAGCCTGATGGAAAAGCAGCAAAGCAGTTTTTGTTTCTCCTTTATGCTGCCCAGTTGTGTTCACACAGGCTGTCCCCTCTCACCCGAGACCTTGCCTTCCATCTTCCGGGACTGGTTATATCTCTAGCCTAGGAAATGATGTGAACTTGGTGATCTTAAAGGTCTTTTTCCAACCTGAACAATTCTAAATAGAATCCATATAACTCTTTCCCTGGTGACAAAAGTGAATTCTTGTTCTTCCTTTTTGCTTATTTTCATTGTAACTTTTACCAACCTTCATTTGTATCAGTTTCATTATTTGGGGGCTATATTGTAAAGCAGACCTGTGCAATGATCTGTTCTATAGAAAGAGCATTTCCAGAAAAAGTGACTATGTTAGCAGAATGAACAGATAGCGACTTCTAGCAGCCAGTAAGAAACCTGAAACTGCTTCTACCTAAGCAGTGGGGAAGCACATCCTTTATAAGAAAAAATTGATCCACTTCTGAAAAATGCTTTACGCTCTTCCTTCCAGCAAAGCTGAATCAACCAGCAGCTTATTTGCTTATGAAGATATTGGTTCTGATCAACAGATTTCATCTGGAAATGTTTTATTGATCTAAATAACTTCTTGCAGATGATTCTTTCCTCAGAGCTGAAACCCTTGTATTGTTCTTTTGACATTTTAAGGATTTGCTCGAGGAAATACGATGGTGAATATTGTGTCATTTGGGAAACAGGGAACTTTCTATTGATTTTGATCTCGTCAATGAGCAGGCAGGAGAAGTCACGATGGGAAATCCTCCAGCAACAGCAGCGGCTGATAGAAGAGAAGAATAAACGCAAGAAAGCACTCCTGGCCAAAACTATCGCTGAAAGGTAAGTGCCTGCACTGCAACATGGGCAGAGGAAGGGATTACTTTTCTTGTGCAGCAAGTTGCGTATCTTCTATTTAGATGTCACTTTTTCCTCCACTCTGTGCTCCGTATGTGCTGCTCGACAAGTGAGCAGCCATGATTGACATTTCCCTTTGATAACAAGTGCTGGCCAAGAAGCTCTAACTAAGCTTTTCACGCTTCCAAAGCTGCAGCTCTGTGTGCAGATGGAAAAATTATTATTCATTCAAGAATTAGCTTGCCTGTCAGTAAAGGAATGTTTGGAAGTTTGGATGCTCATCCTTATTCTGTTCCTGCTTTGTTTTCACTGTATTTAAGGAAAGTTATTTTATTCCTAGCCTGAGAAGGGAAACTATAGCTATTTCTGTTTGGGCTTTTAACTCTTTCTTATTGGTATGTGAAAAGTGTGGAAAAGAGAAGGCAATTGACTTTAAGTTTAAGAAGGTTTTACCACTGGCTGATTAGAAATTATAAAAATTCACATGTTCTCACAGTTCCTGGCTCTTGCTTTTCAGGTGACCAGACTGTAATGTATTGTACAGTGTTGTCTGCTGAGGTGGTTTAAGACTATTGGGAAGGCAGGGTTTGTAGGGGGAGGATGTTGGAGCAGCAGGGGACACTGGATCAAGGAAGAAGTGAAGCTTTCAGGCTCACAGCGCTCTCGCAGACGTGTGCTATGGTCTGCCCATCAAAGCTCTTGGGTAGCACAGATGAACTCAGCCAGTGCTGCGCAGAAGATTCACTTTGAGGTTCTAAAGGTTTTGTTTTCCTTTACCAGGCAGAGATAACACACTGGTACACTTGGTCAGAGTCACAGTAGGACTGCAAACATGAATGTGACCTCCAGGCTGCCTTCCTCCTCCTGGAAGTGGAGCATGAGGAGAGAGAGGGTGACTTGGAAGGTGATAGCTTGAGAGTTAGGTCTAACATCCAAAAGGCCACCTTCAGGCTCTAATCAATACTACAGGATATCTTGTGTCAGCTGATTGAATGAGAAGGGGTGTCAGTTCCTACAAACCTAGTCTTGCTTTCAGGTACTTGCTTTAAAGTGTAAAGCAGTGGCGGAAAAGCATGGTTTTGCTGGTGGTTTTTGACAGCAAAGTGACCTGGTGTAAAAGCTCCTTGGCTTGCTTGGGAGTGAAATCCATCAAAGCGCACTGCCCTTTGCAACATGTAGTTTTTCAGAACTTAGGAATGAATAGGGCGAGTTGAAAAAGGTTACATAGGACTTGATTGAAGTCCTTTGTGTTTGATGTCAAACTTCCCGTTGATTTCATTGGGATTTAAGCTGGGCCTTGCGGGAATAATTTTACAAAACAGAAATCAAGCTTAAGTTAGGTGACTTTTTGGCCCCCCTAACTGGGCTTCTTTGAAAGGGGATATTTGCAGGGCTAAATACCCTTACCTCTCTTGCTCCCCCCCAGCCATTTCCTGTTTCTTTACACTGAGAACTACTTAGATACAGCAGCTTCTTGTGTGTTTCCACAGTGAAGAAACACAATCCATTTTAGGCACTTTGATTATGGTCATTACGTAATTTTGCTGTAGTCCTTTAATAGCAGGCATTTTAGATCCCTGTGGATATTAAAAAGATCAAAAGTCTTAAACAGTAAAGGAGAAACCTTCTGAATAGCTCTTAAAGACTAGCTATGCAAATTGAATGGGGCCTCTTATTTCAAGATGAGAGACTTGAGAAGAGGAGGGGGGATAAAAAAGCGTTCTTCCTTTTGCAGATCCAAGAGAACTCAGGCAGAAACGGTGAAACTAAAAAGGATTCAGAAGGAGTTGCAAGCTCTGGATGACATGGTATCTGCTGACATTGGCATCCTGCGGAACCGCATTGACCAGGCCAGCCTGGACTACTCCTATGCCCAGTAAGTGACAGACAGGGAGGAGGCAGTAGCCCTGCCTGAGTAGAGGGAGAAAATGCTCTTTCCTGTCACCAAAGCAGTAATGGAGTTATGTCATTGTGTAGTTAAAGTGGTTGCAGTCTGGGGGGCTTTCAAATTTTGTGGTAAAAGCGTGGGTTTTATTTCCCAATTTTTCCCTTGGAATCTGGAAACTGAAGTAGGTTGCTGACTGCAGACTGTGCTTTCCAGCTTCATGCTGTCACGAGACATACTTAACTGCTTTAGCAGTGCAGTTGTCCATAAGCCCTGCTTTATTGTTTCAAGGTTGTTTATTTCTTCTCAGGGGGAAGGAGGGTTTTTTTAAAGTCCTAAAATGAAATTCCTTTTCAGGGAAACTTGCTTGTTGATGACAGCTCTGGTTCAGTTGGGATCAATGGGACCAATTAAACTTAAAATGTGGAATACTGTTGAAGTACTTTTAGTGTTTGATAGGAATGGTTGGACTTGATGATCCAGTGGGTCTCTTCCAGCCTGGTGATTCTATGATTCTATTAAATGGGACCAAAAATTGAAGGAAAAAGCAAGGTTTCACTCTTCACAATGTGCCCTTAATCACTCTGGTTCTGATGAGTCCCTTAAATGCAAGAAATTAATCGGAACACCCTATTAGTTGTGGGTAAACCACAACATCAGTAGATAAACGTCAGCATGTTTACATAGCCATTCAATAAAATTGAAATGTTTGGTTGCAGCTTTTGATTCACAATTCAGTGTGTTGAACATGTATTTCTCCTTATAATTTCTACGATATATTGACCACAGGCCAATAAACATGGTAATTAGTCTTTTAAAAATAACAGTAGCAAAAAAATAAGGATCTTGTTTAATTGTCATTTGCAATATCTAAGATAAACTGCACTTTCCGCAGCTGAGTGCATATGAATACTGAATTTCATATCCTTGAGAGGAAAAACCTTTCAATATGTTTTAGGTTTAAGTCTGGTTTCTAAACCCATTAAATGCTCCTGAAAATTTCCTCACCAAAATTTTGTAATAATGTGTTTATTTGAAATGCTTAATGGCTAAACAGCATATGACACAAATGGCTCTGAACTCTGGAAAGCAGTTTTTAATGAAGATAGGAAAAGAGGATACTGGTAGGACGAAGAGAATAAACTTTACAGAATACTTAATGACTTTCATGAACTTAGGAATTCTTTTTTTCTGTGGGGGAGGGATTTGAAAATGAGAGTTAGATACTTCCAGTGTTTTAGTTTTTTCCATTATGAGACAAAGCTGATTTACTTTTAAGCGGTGTCTTTTTAAGCACATTTTTAGTTCTTGCCTTACATTTTGGGGCTAAAACACAAATAATTTCAATGGGTCATAAAGTGCAATATTAAATAGTCCTGAGCCCATACATAGCTGAGGACATTCAACTATTACAGTAAAATGGAATTCTTGTAAATATGATGTGAGGACTATGTGTGAATTCAGCCCAAAGGCTTAAGTGTTCAGCATAGCATTAATTTTTCCATTTTAGATACCTGGACTAGGGAAATTTTTACTTTTTTATGAGGGCAACGTAAGCAGGCATCTGCCCACTGCAGACATAGCCTTTGCAGCTGGGTCAATTTTGTGATGTCTGAGAAGGCTTTCCTATGTCGTATTTCCTTCTGTTTCCCTAAGCAAAGGATTTCTCCTGTCTTTCTGTTGCTTTGATTAACCAGGTATTTGAATCTGGCTTTGTAAAACAGCTGAATTCAATCACCTTACTAATATTAGTTTTATGATTTATGATCAAGTAGTTAATCTGCAAAAGTCTTTGCATGTTCCCTTTCCTGACGAGCAAGACTGCATCTACCTTTCTATCAATTAAATCAGAATTAATAAGCAGATTCACTGAATGCAGTGGAAGGTGCATCACTAATGTGGACACCAGCCACTGAAATACTAGATATCCCAGATGTGCTAACCTCAATAAATATTTGGAATATTTCCTTTTTGCTACATTTGCTATGACAGGAAGTACAAATTGGCAGGAGGTGTGTGCCGGGGGGTTGCTTACAATAAAATCTGACATCTGTTGCTGCGCAAAAGTTGTGATCACTATTGATGTCGTATGCTGTGTCAGTCTGCACTACTCATGATTTTCTGAACATGTGTATGGATAGCCGGAAGAGTACACTTCTAGAGCAGATCCGAATATAAATGTGTGGTGTGCAGCACCATTATAACATCTGTATCTGTCAGTGGATAGTTGAGTTAGAAAACACACAACTGTTCTGCATTGTTTTGGTTTAGTGGATAGGTGTTTATTAGAAGTCTGAAAACACTATAATTTTTGATGGTTTCTTTCTGCTGCTAGTGATGCATCTCTTAAAACAGGCAGTGAAAACGCTCATTTGTGATTCAGTCTGGAGATTTCAGACAAGCAAATTAACACTTGGAATACAGCAGCAGTGGAGGCTAAGAAGAGAAGATTTGATCCATTCACACTTGACTTTCTTCTCTTTTGCATGTCATGAATAGCTGGCATAATGTATTGCAGAGCATGTTGCAATTCAGGGATGCTTAAATATCTGTCTGCGTGTCGCATTCTAAAGTGCCTGGAGAACTAACCCACTAGAAATGATGGTGATTTTGCAGGAAGCGGTATGATAAGGCTGAGTCGGAGTATGTGGCAGCCAAGCTGGACCTCCAACACAAAACGGAGATTAAGGAACATCTCACAGAGCACCTGTGCACAATCATACAGCAGAATGAACTCCGCAAGGCCAGGAAGCTGGAGGAGTTGATGCAGCAGCTGGATGTGGAGGCAGATGAGGAAAATATGGAACTTGAGATAGAGGTGGAGCGGATGCTGCAGCAGCAGGAGGCAGAAGCAGAGAGACAAGCCAGTCAGTCTCACAATCATGCTGGGACAGCTAAGGGAAACTCCACTCCCAGTGTTATGGCACAGGAGAGCGATCATGGCAGCTGTGCTTCTCCTGCTATTTCTGAACAGTCATTTCAATCTGAAAACTCCAGTACCAAATCCCACTCCAATATGGACAGCCAAACTCCAGCAATAAATGTGACTCCAGGAAACTCCCCAGCTTGTTCTGCTACATGACTACTACATTCACATAAGCCAGCTGGTTAAGATGATGTGATGACTGCGGACTTGTGTGCTGAATGTTATATCTGGGTTTCTGCTGTGCCAGTAAAATGCACTCTATTTCTCTTTTCTTTTAATATTGTTTTCAAATCTTAGAGACTCTTTTTTCACAAGAGTGTCATTTGGGGTTCAACATCTGCCTTCATCATTCCTGTTTAACTTCATGTTCTAATACCGTGGTCTTCATGAGGCTTTGTATGTTCCTGAAACAGGATACTTGGACACAAACAGCAGGATTTTTCCCAAAGGCTTTCAACATATTGGTGTCACAGATACCTGTTCAAAGCAGTGTGCAAGAGATATGTATCTACAGGCGGAAACACTGCATCTTATTCTGCTTCTGAATACATTCTGTCCCCTGACAACTGCAATAGGATGTTTGTCTCCCTTTGTATCCATAAGGGATTAATTCTCAGCGGTTTTTAATCTGTGAAACCCAGGTGCTTACTTCAATTATCTTCATAGCCGATACTCTTCCCAGTACCTGATTCAAAGGAAATTTGCATATTGAGGCAATATGCAAGTCAGTTGTAATGTTTCCTATTCGTCACTTGTTTCTTTCAGATCATGCTAGATCACGCAAAGCTATATATTGAGAACATTACCTATGAAATCACAGCAGCTATGATTTTACATAAACGATGAGTTACAGTTTAAAACATTGGAAAATTTATGATGTAGAAGTAGAAATATATAAAAGAGATTGTGTTACAGTGAAAGCTGTTCCATTACAAACATCTTTCTCCGTTGTTGTTGCCACAAAGTTCCAATAATTAGCCAGGGATCTTGTAATGAAAATCCCCACTGTATATTGGAAGTATGCCCATTTTCATATAATACTCAGTGCATTTACTTGCCTGAAGAGTGGGTTTGTACCCCACAAGAAGTTCACTGTTTTGCTCTCCTGCTGTTGAAAGGTTTTAAAAAGCTTCCAGGTGGAGAAAGTCTCATGAACTAAAATAGGGGACGTAGAGCAATGCAGCTGCAGACTGTGGGGGCTGTGTTCATAGCTATCCAGTTGGTAACAGAGGAAGGCTGCTTTCATTGTAGAAATGGTTTCTGTAGTACCTAGCCTGAATGTGTCAGTCAGAGTTTATGAATCAGTTACTGAATGATGCCATCAAGTATATAAATGGGACAGTGATTGTCTCTTTGGCTTTAATAGTGGAAAAACATGTCACTACATTTTGGTTTTATTCTATTAATAAATCAGTGCATCTTCTACTCAGTGTGTTTGCTTTCAGTTGTGATATCTGATACTAATACTTGTTTCCAAGACTGTTTTTTCGCAGGAAGTGGTAAATGACAGTATCAGATATATTCTTTGGCAACTTTCCGCTGTGTGAAAGTAAAACCTAGAGAAAGACTGTTCCAAAATATGAAAACTTATGAAGCAAAGACATGGCAGGATACAGCTTGGCAGGAATTTTTTTGACTAACCATGACCCGAGGCAGCAGTGGAAAATCTCTACTGGTGCCTCCCATACATTAGAGTAAATCTGTTTCCTAGGGAAGCCACTTGTAATCAGGGCTGATTGAAGCTAGAAAACTCCAAAGTAACATTTGAGATACATACACAGCATCACTTTGTGTTGCTGATAGATTGCATTTCGTGTTACTTTGCTGGAAGACCTGACCTAAAAGCTGAAGACTTGATTGTATTGTGAGAAGATTGTGACCGACTTCCTTTGCTTTGTCTACAGTTGCAGAACAGATTGTAGCAACGTGATTACAGTTTTCCAAACTGGATACCAGTAAGTGCAATAGTAATGTAATTGTACCATTCTTGTTTCCGTCCTCTGCAGCTGTCCCCAGTTGCTTTTCAAGAGAACCCAAGTCCTGGTGGATGGGTCTGTTCCTCATTACAGTTGTATTCGGCTCATCAAGGGACATACAGAAGAGCATCTGACAGAAGAGTTGAATTTTAATGGTATTTACAGGAAGCACGCGCATACGGTTTTGCATATAATTTGTGGTTCTCTAGTAGGCTAAAATGTGGTTGAAATAGTCCTACTGATTGCACCTTGCTGTTATGGATAAGATTATTGTCTGAACTCTTCAAACCAACAAAGGCAAAAAATTATAAGCCAAATGGTCTTTTTTGACAACTAGTTAAGAATATGAGTTTCCTAGAAGAGAATAAGTTTATATCCAACAAAATTACTTAAAAGCTGAAAAATTTCTCATGTGCCATTCTGATAGCGCTGGCACTGTTTCTGCCTGACAGGGAAGATGCTATTGTTAGAATCAGCAATTTCTGTTCTCTTAGAAGTCTCTCATCGACATTCTGGCCAGTTCTGTGTGTCTTTAACTTCTGAGCTTGCAAAATGAATGGAACTGGCTGGAAGCCACATGAAACAGCCATATGAAATAGAAACAGGCAGCCTAGCATTTAGTCGCTCTCTCTGGAGACAGGGAGTTCAAGAGTTAAGTTGTTTGATCTGAGTTATGAAGCCTTTCTCTGACGTGTGATATAAACCACTACCATGGTGTCAGTTCCACTTTGGAAGTTTGCAGATGTTTTGATGGGTGCCAGTGTGCTGGTTTAACATTCCCCCTATGCTGGAGCCAAGCAGTCCAGTCATAATTGTAACAACGTGTGTGTTGGTCAGAAATGCCAGGAGATGATTTTGGTGCAATGAAAGGTTTGGGTATTTCCCTTGTTTTTCCCTTAAGGAGATAGAAGAGTTGGAATTTAGAGTCTTTAAGCAAATGCCATTTCTACCTCTGGAGTATTTGGTGCATCTGATCCCGTTTGGCTCTGCCGTCACTGGATTGCATTGAGGGCAGGTGCACTGTCCACTCAGTTAGCATGTTCTGTCTTCAGAAAAATGGAAAAGCTAATCGTTCAGCAAAATCAGGAATGGGTTGGGTGGGCAGATTTTTAACTGAAGGCCTCTTGTAGGTAGAGGTGAAAGTCTGAATGTGAAGCATGCTGGGGTTGAAAAGTAGAGCAACACATGATATCGGACAGGGCTCATCACAGGGGACTTGTGTTATCCAGTGGCAATATAGCCATTCCTGTGTTGGGCCACTGCATTACCATTACAGGAAGAAATAGAAAACACCTATCCATACCACTGTGAGAACGTTACAAAGCACAAAATAATTGCCCATGTTATAGTTTGGCCAGGATGTCAGGATTAGCGCACCCTCCTCTGTCCAGAAATGTTTAAATGAGCACACATGGTCATGGCTCAGCCTGGGGTTCCTATGGATGTCTAATGCATGGTGTAAAACAGTTATATATCCAAGAAGTTGGGCTCTCGAGAGATTTCATCTTAGGGTAGCTGTCTGGAAAGAGACTCAAGTTCTCTGTCAGCCATTCTCTTCTTAATACCATCTACAGTGCAGTGGAGTCTTCCCTTTGAGCCTGTATTCCATCTAAACAGGATGAGGAATACCTAGTAAGAGTGAAAAGTAGTGACTGGCATAGTAGTTGGGGTTACTGTGTTTCCTGACTGGCTTTATTCAGAACATGCTGGAAAGGATTGCATATGGGAAAGTTTTCTGTTCCTAACACTCTTTTCTCAAGGTTCAGACTTGGACCAAAACCCCTGTGATGTGAATTGTCCCAAACTGAGGCCTGGTACTTTATCAGATGGCCCCTTATGCAGGATTTTTGAGCAGCTGTTGATCCTGGACTGAGCTTGATACTTCTGTGTGATTCTGTGTAGACATAGCGTCTTGGCTGTCCACGCTCTGTTCTTGTGAATGCCATAGCTGTGTATAATGGTTCATACAGTTGCTGAAAGCTAGATAAAATGTTTCTGCTGGCCTGATCCAACCCAGAAATCTATGTTCAACACTTCAGTAATATATCATGGTTCCTTTTCTAATGCTGTGGATATAAGCAGGTGTGGTGTGCAAGGGACAAAGGATTTTGCCAGTGGCTGGTATAACAGAAACCACATGCTTGTTAAGTGCCCTATTTAGGCTTGTCTGCATGGCCTTATTAAAGCAAGTGTTGGCTCCTTTGATGGGGCACGAGACTGGTTTCCTTCATCATTTCCCCTGATTTATGTTGCAGCAGCAAACTTGTAGGTCGTGAGAAGTTTGCCAAGCCTCACCTCCTCAGCATGATAGGACATCAGATCCTTCAGATCCTTGCCTTTGGCAGCCTTTTGTTACAGGGTTTAAATCATGCCTTTTGAGACACAGGTAGAGACACTAAAAAGCTTGGGCCTTTCTGAATTAGAGCCTGGATTGTGTAGTTAGTCATTTTCTCAATTAATTAAACATAAATTAGTATAACGAGTGCTTTGAAGCACTGGGCAGGTTTAGTACCTTGTCTCTCCTGCCTCTGTCCATACCACTCCCACCTGCTTGTCTGACTGATCAGCCAGCTATTTTATTTTTCCGCACTGGTAATGCTGAGGTTTTAATGTCTGAACTGAGTTTCACACCTGGCATGTATGTGAGAGGTGAGAACTGGGAGAAATTGTTCTTACACGGTAAGGAAAGCAGCCCTCGTGCACAGCAGAAATCTGGTAGTCAATCTCAGCACCCCCTGCCACATCATCCTTCAGAGGATGGGGACAGTGTCCTATTGTATTGGCAGTGGTGGGTGGTGGCATGAGTGCAGAAAGTCTAGCGGCAGTAGGAAGGCCATTCAATGTGATATCAGCCTGGAAAGCAGGTGTGAGGGCCAGGTGCTGCATTGTACTCTTAATTGTGGATAGCAAATCCATGACTCCTTTCCCCAGGGCTACACCATGTAAGGGCTGTGCTGCTTCCTGGAGTCTGCTGGGTAATTGAGGTGGGGCAGGTTGCCCTGTCAGCCCAGTTCAGCCCAGTCCTCTGGTGTAGTACTGTGATCTATTTGAGCAGGTAGTAAGAGAAATGCTTAGAGGTTCCTCACAGCAAAGTATAAAACCCTAAGAGCTGGAATAACTCGTTTTGTGCCCTGTGATGCTATTGGGGTGTATATAAGTCATCAATGTGAAAACTGCAGTGCTGGGGACACCTCTTCAGTGTCTTGCATCTTGAAGAATGAGGGAGGGTGTGGAAAGATGGCTGAATGAAGGAACAGAATCACTGTTCACCCAAACTGTGCACAGGCTGAAGCAGTGGCCATCCCGAGTCTGGTTTCAAGGGTTGGAGTTAAGTGAGAAAAGCGCCCTAACAAACCTGAATTGCTCTGTAGGTTTTAAAAAACATGGGTTGTAAATAAATCCCTGAATGACAGGTCTCTTAATTTTCTCTGTGCAGGGTTTCTTGCATATCTCTGGAGCAGCTGGCAGTGCTGGTGATGCCTGGTGTGATCTTCTTAATATTGTTACGGCTGCTGAATCTGACCCTTCAAATGTCTCTGATGTTTCTTTTCTCTACAGTGAGCAGTGATGGATCTTCATTCTGGTTTGCAGGCATTCCCTGATGATGTGAGGCCAAACTGAGCCCAAGATCTCAGCTGCTCATCTGTTGGGAGGGCATTGCGTGGAACTCAACCGTGGCTTGGGTGCCCAAACAAATGCTGCGGTGGGTTTGTAACAGAACAGCAGCAGGCAAGGTTTCACTGACACAGACATTGGGAGCAGCTACAAATACATAATTACTGACCTTGTGTTGCTTCTGCACTATCACCTAAAAGTCCTAAAGGAAACCCTATTAAGTTATTTTGCATACACAGCTTCCTCCTTCAAAGAGCCAGTAAAGGGGGCAGTATGACTAAGGACAGTCACTCCATGGACTTCAAGCTTAGCAATGTCATAAGGCATCTTGCTAGCAATTGATATCAGGTGAAGCCCTGGCTGTACTGCTACCTACTGTGTAGCTAAAGGACAGTTGACCTTCTTGACCATTTCCCTCACGTGGCTATGGACTACCATGTCTCCAGGAGATCTGAAGGGATGGAAAGCCCTGGGAGTCATTCCTAGGCAGGAGAAAACAGCAACCCACTGTTGGTGCGACTTCTTCTCCAAAGGATGGAGCTAGATATCCTGCAGATGGTGTCTTAGCAAGTCATGTTATCTTGCTTCCTTCCTTTCTCTGTGTGGAAGGGTTACCCTTTGCACTATGGCCTTAGGAGATCATGAGCTATCAGCCCACAAAGTGTACCCCACTGGAAGTGTTTGTTGGCTGCATATGGTGTGGCTGAAGAGTCACAAATTGCCTGTCCCTCAGATTCTTAGTTCTGGCAACAAACTCTATAAACTCACTGAACACCCATGCTTGAACCTGTACTGAAATCTGAAATCTGGGCTGTTTTAGTCACTGGTTTTGTAGTGTGAGCTAAGTAAAGTGAAGCAGCTCTGTCTGCAGACTTGAACCACAATTTCCATTCCACTGTTGGCAGATCCTCTGTCCCAAGGAGGGGTTAATCCAATTCAGACATCATCCTCTTCAAAGTTTCCCAATTTTGGATCTGGATTAGATTTCTGAATGTCACCCAAAAGCCTGTGTCGTGTTTTTAGTATTGTAGCTGTTTAGGTGATTACTCTTGTTGCTGATAGTGTATATTTCATTGTAGTGCTGGTGATGTCCTAGAGTTTGTGTCTCTGGCTTTGCTATGTGAGCTGCAGCGGGTGCCACATTTTGGTCGTTAGCATCATGGCAGAGAATATGATTCTACTTGGCATGAGAATGTGCTCATAAAGAACTACGTCCATTCCAGCATTTTTCTAACATGCTTCTCTGATCCTCCAAGAGGAACATCTTGTAGCTGTTGTAAAATGTCATGCCTCTTTCTCTGCAGGATTTTCTTCTTGCTTCCAGATCTTTTTTTTTTTTCCCTCTCTGCTAAAATACCAATTGTTTTCTTTTCTTCATCCATCAAATCAAAATATTTAGCAATGGACTTTTCTCCATGACATCCCACTGCATCCCCTAACTACTGAGGAGTGTTCATCAGTCTCCATGACACCAACCAGTTCTGCAGGAAACCAGTACTGCCAAGCACACAGGCTCCTGCTCCTGGACTTGCTCACCATATCTGGTACAGTTAGTGACAATCCCTGTGATGCTCTCACTGGCAGAGCCTGAGAACCTACTTTCCTTGGCCTGATGGTTGCACCAGATCGTGCTTGGACACTCACGATGCTCCCTTCTGGCCTTAACATCCACAAAGTGAAATTATGTTTCGTAGAGGGGAATCACAATTTGCTTTCCTTCTCCTCTGTCCCAGCTGCTCACAACACTGAAGTCTGCCATTACTCAGACTCTTCCCAAGTCACCAATACAATACGTTTTCTCCTTCTGTGCTTCCACCGGTTTCCCTTCCTCCTTCCAGGAGCTGTCAAAACCTGTCCTGGACACATCTGCTCTGCAGGCTAGGCAATTAACCAGAGCACCTCAGAGCCATCAGGCTGAGCAGAAAGTGGGTGGCTACAGGGTGGTACTGGAAGCGCTTTGATTGATAGAATTAAAACTCCGTAGGGTTAAACTCGCAGCCAGTTTCATAAGCCCAGGTGCCTGCTGTTCTCACAGGCTTTGGGGTTATCCACATGCACCATAACACCCTAAATGCCTGCACTCAGAAATCTTTGCTTTCACCTGCCATGTCTGCAACCCCAGAGGTGGCTATTTTGAGTTGGTCACCTCTAGAGGTGACAGATGATAACCCATCTGGGCATTCCTGGGGAGAACCAGAGGGAGACTTCCTGACAGGGGCGAGGCCTGAGGAAGGCATTTGGGATGGCTGCCATCCACAAACACATCAAAGGTGTGAATGGCTTTTATCAAGAAGCAGTAAAACTTTAATCCAAAGCCTACTTAAATGTATTTGTCACGTATTTAAAAGTGAACTGATTGCAGAAATGCTTTCAAGAGTTTTAAAAATTCTCCTGGACCTGTGTCTTGCAATTCTCTCCAGTCTGGAAACACGTTGCTTTTGTTTCTGGGATCCCAGATGTTCGGGACTCAACTGAGATGAGAATGAAAACAAAAACCATTTGTAAACCTCTTCTGAAACATGGGCACAAATAACATTTCTTTTTCCTAGCTCGAAACCTCTGTTATCTCTTGATGTGTTTTTAATCACAAAACCGTGCTTATAGTAAATACCACCTCCTCAGTCAGAATGTGAGACATCTTCCCATTCAGTTGTCAAAAACCCCTCCTTTTCAGCTCAGACAGACTGCAAGACACTGGCCTTTTGACCTGCTTGGGTGTTTGCCTCTACTCTGGAACTTCAGGCCAGTCCTATTTTGCTCGAAGAAGTCTACCTTCAGTGTGGAAAACAGGAGCATTTCTCTGGCAAGATCAGAGGAACTATAGCCTTTCTCATTTTCTTTCTTTTTTAATTCTTCTGCGGGAGAGTTTAAACATTGTTGTTTTCATTTGGAAAGGGTGAGTGACTTTCCCATGCCGTAATATCCAGCAAGTGTTGAGAGAATGTGGTTACATAAAACCGTATTTTTAATACAACCGACAAACTGTCTTGAGACCTAAGTGTTTTTTGACAGTTTTTATGCACCTGTTAATTCAAAGCTCTTAACATATGCCAGTTAAAAAGAGCCAGGCACTAAAACATCCACCCTGTGAACGGCAGGGGCTCAGCTGTACACCAGAGCACAGGGAATCTGTGCAAGGTTAGAAGTTGGCTTCTCTTCCAGGACCAACTGGCACACAACTGATTCAACCCAGCTTTTTTTTTCCAGTCCTGCTTGGCCTTGAAGATTTCTGCTTCTACTGTGGACCTGAAGAACAGCTGACACTTCTTTGGGTTTCTTCTGTTGCTTTTCTCAACTACTGCAGTTATCGGAAAGAAAAGATGCTGAACATCCTGTCAGGGCTGTGTCCTTAAAAGAGGTGCACTGACATTAACTCCCCAGGCTCCCCTGCTAAATTTGTGCCTCCTCATTTTCTGGATAATGGGGTTACTTCTTACTATCAGTGTGAAGGCAAGCATTGGTAAAGCCCAGATGGAGATCTGCTACTGAGTCCTCCTACATGTCTGCTCGGGTATCACTTCAGTGGTCACTCCGTACTGTGAGGAGGTAAGTGGTCTCTCTAGGCACAGCCTTGCTATCAGTAACATAAAGTAAGGCTGGGAAATCCTCCTCCTCTTCTCTGACATTTTTCTTTCCTCTCTACCCCTTCAGTATTACCAGACTCTCAATTTAGAGATTTTTTTTTTTCAAGATCATTTTAAACCTCTCACACATAAGTCTTTTCCTTCTAGGACTTTCTCCCCGTGCCCTATCTGCTCACATCCCATCTCTAGAGAGTTTTGGCTGTGTGTCCACACCATGGGTCACCTGACAGCTCATCTCTGTGCCAAAAAGCTTGAAAATGCAGCACCATCTAACATAAAGGCTCAAAAAACCCAGAAGGCAGGTACAGCAAATACAAGAAAGCTTGAGAATTTTAAATACTTGCAGATGCTGACACAGGAATTTTTGTAGTAGAAATGGCCAGCTAACCCTAAAATGAGAGGCTGCTCCAGTTTTATGCAAGCCCTAGGCATTTACAACTCTGCATTTGGGTTGTGTTTCTGTGCTAGGTGGGATTAGCGGGCCACTGCCACTTTCCTGCTGTAAAAACACAATCAGACTTAGTCAGGCCCTCATCTGATAATTGCACTGCCTTCAGGAGATGGCTGTGGCAGCTTCAGACCTTCCCCTAATCTCGGTGCCAGTAGGCCTGATGACAGTCTGATAGTCTATAGTGTTAAGCCTAAAGCTTTAGGCTCTGAAGAATGAGGCAGAGAGAGATGTGTGAAAGCCAACAACAGTTGTCCTGTAGAGTCGGAGATGTGGCTTGGAGAAGGAGGGAGAATGACCCTGGCTTCATTTGCAGGCCTGGTCGCTTGAGAATGGGAAAACTCATCATGAGTAACTTATTAGATGGTAGTAGTATCTCTGAATGCTGCATGCGAGCTTGAACTGACATGAGGGGGCTTTAAGCAGGAAACGCTAAATGATGGCTTGTCAGACAACTGGCGGAGGGAACAATAGATGGGGCTAAGATTCCACATCATTAGCATTTAGTCTGTGTATTGCAAAATCACCTGGCGGGACAAATATGATCCAGATCAGGTGTGTGCACACTGTTGCTTTGTATTGAATTAGCTAGAACATGCTATATAGTGTTTATATTGGCTTCATGTTTTATGTTGGCTGTAGGAAGACATATGAAACCCCATCTGGCATGAATTCTATTGGACTAAAGTTACCCCATAGCAATTCAGAGGATAAATTTGACTAGGCAGACTAGTATACACTGCATCAGTGTTTTGGTGGATGGGGTCACAGCAATTCTAATCCAGTCCTGGGTACCCTCAAACAAAACTTTCTGTCTTAGCACTACTTAACTGTGCAGTTATGTGTGAGGTTCGTGGAGATGTTTCCCTGAAGAAATGTGAGCTCTGCTCCTGATAAAAGGTTATATTGGTGTTCTTTCTTCGACTGCTACTTCAGTAGCTGCTGTGTGTGGACTTGTAATGCAGACTATGTCTTTTCAGGGTGTATCTTCCAAGCAAGACTAAGATTAGGTAGGGTGACCTCCTCTTCTGGAATGACTGAGCTAGAAAGTATCTCAAGATGTCCTCTAAGTCATAGCCTCAATGAAGTCCACACTGTCTGTCCCAACAGATAATTGTTTAAGAGTTTCTGCACCCTGCAGTCTGGGCCCCTCACCACAAGAAGGATGTTGAGGCTCTGGAGCGAGTCCAGAGAAGAGCAACAAAGCTGGTGAGGGGGATGGAGAAGAGGCCTTATGAGGAGCAGCTGAGTGAGCTGGGGGTGTTTAGCCTGGAGGAGAGGAGGCTGAGGGGAGACCTCATTGCTCTCTATAACTACCTGAAGGGAGGTTGTAGTGAGGAGGGTGCTGGCCCCTTCTCCCAAGTGACAGGGGACAGGACAAGAGGGAATGGCCTCAAGCTCAGCGAGTGGAGGTTTAGGTTGAACATTGGGAGGAAATTTTTCACGGAAAGGGTCATTGGGCACTGGCAGAGGCTGCCCAGGGAGGTGGTTGATTCACCTTCCCTGGAGGTGTTTAAGGCACGGGTGGACGAGGTGCTGAGGGGCATGGTTTGGTGCTTGATAGGAATGGTTGGACTCAATGACCCAGTGGATCTCTTCCAACCTGGTGATTCTGTGATGATTCTATGATGATTCTATGAATTCTGTCTCTCAGCAGCAGATGTTTACCCCAAGGTCTAACTGGCAACTCCCCTGCTGCAGCTTAAACCTGGGTCTTCTTGCCCCATTACTTGTGTTTGACGAGAATGGTTTTTCCTTTTCCCAACACACAGCCCTTTCCCTATGTTAACCTTTAAAGCATTTGCACAGCAGGCTCTGCAGTGAGGCAGCGAGTGAAGTATGCCTGGTGGGAAGCATCCAGAACTTGCTCAGATCTGCAATGAGTTTCCAACTCTAATCGAGCCATCTGTGACTCATCTTCATACTTTTGTGTCAACTCATGTAGATATCCCTCAGAGCAAGCAAAGCACTGGATCGCTACATGGTCCCATGGACCAGGTTTTGTGATTGTTGTCCTCACGAGGGTACAGATCTATGATGCATGATAAATTCATTTAAAAAGTATGGAAATTGTTTACTGCTCTGAACATGCTCAGTTTGCAAGTACAAGAAAATGGTAAGAGTCATAATCTCTGCTGAGGGCCCAACTGCTTTTGAAAACAACTTGTCTTTCTTTTCCTCTGATTTAAATTTGAGAGAACCGTTCCATGTCCCAAAGCTGAATGATTTTATCACCTCTTCACCAGCCAGAGTACGTGATGACAGATTTTTTTATCAGACTAAAGAAAAGCTTTGCTGAGAGATCTTCCAGTTTTCACCCATCTGAGAAGTCCTGATGTTTCCTTAGAGTCTGCTTGCCCTTTTGCAGCAAAGGTGGCTTGCTCTGAGCAAAAAACAGCTCTCTGGGAATGGAGAGCAGGGGGAGGCTGAAACACAGCCTTAGAGGTAGGAGCTGCTTTCATTAGGCTCAAAAACAGATGTGTAGTTTTTATTTTTAAAGAATGTGCTAACTGCATTCATTTAGAAGCACTGTTCATGGGGTAAAATGTGTAAACCTCATTTAGGATGCTAGAACAGTTATATTAATTCAATTCCTTAAAAATGTGCAGGGTAAAATAAAATAGACCTTTTTTCCTGGCTTGCTTCTCTTCGGAGAACTTACTGAAAAGCTCTTCCTTGGATCGGTGATCACACACCTTCTTACAGCCAAAAAGCTCTTGGCAGAAAGGTAATGCGAATGCTACCTTAAACATCAGAAGGCAACAAAGTACTTGAATGCTGATGTGCTTTTCCCAATTGCTTCTCACAAATTAACTTCCAGGACAGACACAATAGCTGATCTGTCTTGAACAAAGGTTTTCCTTTCCACAGCCATGTGCAGTAGCGAAACCAGCAATTTGCAGTGATATATGCCCAAGAGTAGATCTGTTGCAGACTTCACATCCCCTCACTTATGGTATCTCAGACTCCAAACTGGACAGCTTGATTCCCTCTAAAATCGTGCCCTAAAATCATGTGTTCATGCCCTAAGGATCTTAGGCTGGAATTTCTCACCATCAGCCATAGAGGGAGCCTTGAATAGTGACTCACATTTCTAAGAGACTTCAGCACAACTGGAATTGCCCAGTTTAGAGAGAAGTTGAGTAGCCAGAACTGCAGAGAGAGCTGTACTGATCTACTCCTTAGAGTTTCTGGCCAGCCATGCCCTGGGGTGAATGATTGCGACCTGAGTGAATAAAGGATGCTTTGTACTGTGGTCGAATTCAGATACCGCGGGGATGGGACCCGGGAATGAAGCAAGCCTGTTTGCTTTGAAATAGACAGTCTTTAAAAAGGGAAAAAAAGATAAAATAAACCATAAATATTGAGTCAACCTAGGACATGGTGTTTGATCTGAAACACAATGTTCCATTTTGCAGTTTAATTTCTTTTTTTTTTTCCCTAAAGTCAGGTTTTTCAATAAAACCTCCAAAAGGCTCATTTCAGAAACACCTACGTGAAGTCAACCTCTTTGCTTTGAAAACACTTTGGAATGAAATGTTTTGAAGTTTCAGAAAGAGCCTCCTGTATTAGGCTTGTTGGTTTTGTTTGTTTTTTTGGCAAAAGATTCTTGTCAAATTCAGCCCAACTTTTTGAATGGTTTATGTCCCTCCAAAATTAAACTCTGGTCAAAATTACTGTTCACTGCACAAACTCACCCGCTGTATCTGTGAATCTGCCGAGGGCAAAATGGTGTCTGTGATTCAACCCGGAGCTGCTCCACCTCTTTGGTATCAGTGAGGAAAACCCTGGGTCTTTTCATAAATGAAGCAATTCAGCTCTTGGTAAGCAAAACCCAGGTCCTGCTTCCTTTCCAAGGGCATCTGGAGTCCCATTGTTGAATGTAGCCAAAATTCCCATTGTCTCCATAAGGAGTTCAAGCACATCCTGCCACCAAATGAAGAAAATGGAAAAGCATGGGAAGAAATGGCCCAAACCCCTTTATTTGCCTGCTTCCAAGAAAAAATATGAGCACAAGACATGAGGTTTCTTTTCAGGCACTTTCTAATGACTCAGACGATCCAATGAAACAAATGAGAACAGCCAGGAGAGCACTCTGCTCCAAAAGGGCAGCAAAATATTTGCCAATGCAGCAGCTCTGCAAATGTGTGAGGCTGTTAAGCTCCTAATCCCATGTCTTATTTTTATGAATTTTCACACTAGTGGGATATAATGAATGCTGAGCCCAAAGACATTAATTACTCAGGTCCTTTTTTTGAGAAGAATTTCGATGGAGTGTAACGTTTTAAATTACAAGGTGTGAAATAAACTCTACAAAACTTACAGCTTTAGTGGAGGAACTCCAAAATCAAATAAAAATGCAAAACCACTGATGAAGTCCAGTTTACTGTAAAATGCCCTGGATCATGGTGTTCCAGTAATTTTTTTTTCGCTACATACTTTGGTTAAAATAATTTATATCCGCTGCAGTGTTTATGTACCTTAAGCTTTATTTATTAAAGGATATGTATATTTCAAGCCTGGTTTTAATGAGACATGTTGAAATCTGTAAGGTACAGTGCAACTTTTGTTCTAATCAGCACTAAATCTCTTCTCTTTACTTTTTCTGTGTTGAAAACATTCATGTTGGGTGGAAAGAGCCATGTGTATATGTGTGTGTATATAAATTTCAGATATGCGTAAATATATATCTAAAGTAATAAGCAAGATTTACTTCTCTTTTTCTGTCGTCAGGGCAAATACTCCTTCATTGTTCTGTCTGAACACTTAAAATCATGTATGGATTTCATCCTTATTCTTAGAATGGGACAATTACTTCTTTTTTAGGCAAATTATTTGCCGAAGATTGTGCTTTTAGGTTGGCTGAAAAAGTGTATTCACATCAGCTTGACGAACTGAAGAAAAAGAAATCCAAGCATTTTGGCTTTGTTCTTCAATGACATGTTTTGAGATTTCATTTTGAAACTACACCCTTAAACTAAAGTTAAAATCAACTAAAAAATACATTCTACGCTTAGAAACTTCTTAAATTGTGAATTAAATGGGGCTTTAGGGATGTTCTTTGGGGGAGTTGCTGTGACTCTTTCTTCCTGTGTTCTCATTCTTGCAAAGAAATAGAAAATATTTTTGCTTAGGTAGATGAATACAACAGCTATAATGTTTATGGCCATTGCACCATAGCATTAAGAGTAAGTTCTAAAAATTCTGTTAGATTTTAGGAACTTAACCAAGCATAAGCAGTATTTTCAAGACATTGTAGAAAGTGTGGCTTTCATTGATTCCTCAGGACAAGATAAAAATGTATTTATAACTGCTTAACTTTTACTGATAGTACTGGAACATGGATATGAAGCTGGTTATGTAAATATCCCTTGCAGTGCCTAAACCACTACTGAAAATGCTGCAGAGGTTCCTAAATCCTGTTAAATGTAGGACATAGCACAGATATCATAGGCAGGATAGTGACTCTTTCCTTACAAAGCAGTTTTTGGTAAAAATGAAAAAGTCCACTTCTGCCAATTTTTGTTTCAACTTAATGAAAGACGAAAATAAAAAAATCTTCAGTTTGAACATGTCTGTCACAAAGAGGGCAAAACAAAATCCCTTCTGGCTTTAGAGAATTGGAAAATGGGAAATTTCTGGTAAAAAAACAGCTTTGCTAGGCTTTGCCTATATATCTGTATTTCAGAGGCTATCTTTGAAGTAGAGAAGGTTTTGGATCTGGTGGGCTTGATTTCCTCCCCGTGCTTTACTCTGCATATAAAGCCACTTGTTGTTCTGATGAAGATAAAGACACAAATTCCCAACAGAGTGAAGTGAAGTTTAGGGGCAGAGGGAGAGGGCTTTTCTCTATTTCATGGAAAATGTTTGCTTTAGAAGTGAATGTATTTCTCAAAAGTGAACCCCGAAGCCCAGAAATGGCCGACCAAGGAATTTAAAGGGAGAAACATGCGGAGTCAGGGAGCAGAGTAATAAAGTTCAGGTTTGTCCTGTAACAAATTCCTGTGCTTGCAAGACTTTTTTAGACATATGGAAGTCTATTTAGGAGGAAAATTGGTTGCAGCCGCTGATTCAGAACCTATTGGAATCAGTGGAAACATTTCCATTGTTTTCTGTCCTGAAGAAATGCTGTTTCAGTCCTTCTTTCCATCCCCAGCCTGCGCTTGCTCTCTGGGCCATATGGATTTCATCTCCCTCAAAGACATGTAAGAGAAGAGGGTTTGGCTGTTTAACAGCATGATGTAGCTATGTGGACAGGAATGGTTGATTTCTACTTGACTGGCTGCAAGTCAGGTAACCAATGCTTCGGTTTCAAGCAGTTGGCTTTGGAGGAGTTATCTGGGTGCATCTGGCTCTCCTATCACAGAGCCAAACATGGCTTTAATCACATCAACACACTAATTGTGCCCCTCAAGAAGAGCTGGGAGGAATGAGGGTCTGTGTTTTGACAACCGTCAGATTTCTTTATTGCTGACTATAATTGCTGAGCTGTCCTTGGGAAAGCGCACTGGGTAATTACTTATCTGGATAGTACCCCCCCTTCAGCTATTCCGGCTCAGAGACTTTTCTAGCATTAAACCTGGAGCCAGGCTGCCTGCAGAGAATGGGCAAACCAAACCCACCAAGAACTGATTTTCTCCCAAAAATGGGGGCATAGAAGGGGATGGATGTTCTCAGAGTGGATCACCTTCACTAAGGCCAGGACAAGTCCCCACAGAAGGGCTGACAGCCTGCAGAGCAAGAAACTTAGAAGCATTTCAGCCTCTAGAAGAAAACTTTGATATTTTTGGACTGGACCTAGGTTTGAGAGAGAACATGAGATCAGGTGTGAGATGCAGGACAGAAGTGGTCTTCTGCCTTCAAATGACACCCATTTTACTGGAACTGATCCAAATGAGGCTTCTACCAGGCATGCAGAACGTGTCAGTGAGCAGCTGAGCAGGACTCCTTGAGTGGGGCTGACACATGGATGCGACAGACTCCTTGCTGGCAGCAGAGGCGAAAATCTGGGGTTTGCATTTTCTGGAGGAAATCATGACATTTCCGTAAGCACACACAGCAGGCTGAGAATGGAGAGGTGGAGCTCAGCTCCCTCTGCCACCTCGGACCTGCTGCACAGCCCAGACAAGTCCTTTCCCTCCACTGTCCCTTTCTCCTTTTTGTTCTTGTCTGCCTTCTCCCTCAGATGCTTCATGTTCTCTAAGGTAAGAACTGCCTTACACAGAGGTGCCCATCTCTGCCTCCTGTTTGTAATGACAACCTCAGTGCTACTGTCTTCATCATCTCTAGTGTAAGCAGTATAAGCAGATGTGCCAACACGGAACTCTTCCCTGAAGCTGAGATTCTGGCTATCAGCTGGCTCTGTTTCCCTCCTCTCTCCACTGAACTGCAAGTTTTGTGGCAATCTTCTCTGGGTATTCTGGACAATGAATATGTTTCTTGCCATGTAATCAAATTATCCACTTTAGAAAGAAAAAGATGTGGTTTTGTTCCCATTACAAAAACAAACAAACAAGGACTGATATTTGTTACAGGCCAAGGCTACTCAACAAGTGTTTTCAGGAACTCTAATGAATTGCTGAAGAAAGTTTACAGCTGAGCCCTAAAGATGGTTTAGTTTTCCAAGTGACTGGGATGTATTTATTTCCCATTTTCTTAACCCACAGTATGGTGAACAGCTTAGTGTGCTCTTTGCAGGGTTCAGATGGTGTCAACATCTACCCATGCTCTTCACCCCAAAACAGTTAACCACCTTTTAATTAAAACCATGCCAATTATTCATTTTCAGGTTTTGCATTTATTTTTCCCCATTTGTGCAGCTTGATTTTGCTTCCACTTCATTGAAATTACTTCTGAAAAAAGAAATAAAACCAACTCTAAAGTAGACTTTCCACTAAATGGCGTTTTGGGTGTCAAGGGCACATCTGTGAAGCAAAGGGCCAGGCAGGTTAGTGAAGATCATTCTTTGTGGCATCTGGAGAAGGCCTTGTCCTTTGTGTAGTGGTCAAGAAGAAGAGGTGAGCTTGACTGTTAGAAAGAAAGAAGCAATGCAGGATGCCCTGAGGGTATCAGTCTTAAGACCGCAGAAGGAGAAGGATGACCAGTGACCGTCAGCAAGCAGGTCAGGGCACCCCCGTGCAGCCGCTGTGGGGTCTCCATCGTGTTGTGGTGCCCATGCAATGAATGCATAGTTCAAAATCTCAGCAGCCAGGCCCGGCGACTCTCATTCTGCAACAGTTTAAACATGCCCCTCACTTTAAGCATATCATTTGTGCATGAAGATGAGCATGGACTAATGTCCCCATGGGAGAAAGGCACTTAAATACAAGTTGGTTGTTAAGTACACACTTAAGTGTTTGGCGGGATTAACAAGCTGGTATTGAAATGTTTGCTTTTTGAGAAAGCCCCTAAAACATTAGAAAGTTGACTATTTTTCAGTTCATTACTGGGCCTGCAAATGACATCATTCATTTGCAAGTTGAGAAAAAGTGTTTAAATGAGATTGAAAAAAAAAATTAAACAAGACGCAATTTTAATGACCACTTACACAGGAGATTTATGGACGTGCATAAAGCTGCTTTCCATGGGAGAGGGCCTGAGCTTTTAACAGTTACCTTCCTTTGGATTTTTTTCCCCTCTTGCAATATAATACCCACAAATATTTGTGAGTTGTGACTGTGTTCCAAAGGGTTAGTCCTCTTCCAGAAAGGGGGGGTGGAGGGAGAAAAGACGAAAACAGTGGTGCCAATTTGTCTGCCCAGACTCTGATTATGGGAGGGTTTTTTTTTTTTCCTTTCCTGCAGGGGAGAGAAGCTGGTGGGATGCTTTCTCTCTCCAGGGTTAGGGATATCTGATATCCAGCCCAAGAGCAGTCCAGCAGACTGAACTTTCATCTCCAGCAGTGAGGGCTTTAGAAAAATAAAAAAACAACCTACTCTTGTGGATAAACTTCTCAACTAAATCTGCAGATGATCTTGGAGTTTCTGCTGGAGAAATTAGGGTCATTTGAACATCTGATTGTAAAGAGCAGAATCTTTATAATGTGCATGGAGAAGGGGAAAGAGAGGGGAGATGACTTGGAGGAGCGGAGGTGGTTCCAGTGCGTCTATTTATTTATTTGTGTGCCCTGGGTCCTGCCCTCCTCCTGCCTAGCCTGCTATCCAGTGACCCTCGGTGCTGATTAAAGTTCCCAGGTGACCTCTGAGTGCTTTTGTTACCCCGCCTGGTAATAAAACCCTGGTTAAATGGTTGGCTTATCCAAACCCGCGTCTCCTTATGCAGCCAGCTTTGGAGCCAGCTCAATCTGAGCCCTTGGGAACAGGCGGCTTAGCCCTGGTTTAGCTTGGCTAGCTCTGTTAGGCTAGGGACATTCCTCGTGGCCATCTCAGTGCCCCCCAGGTAGCCATGGTAGGTGAGTCGGCAACCTGAAAGGTTTCTTACTAGACAGAGTCCTGGCTCCTGAGGCAGGTAACCCCATTGAAATCTTTGAAGTGAACGGAGCGGGCTTAGTGCGATGGAGACAAGCACTATCCACCTGCAGGACTGTGCCCAGGCACCCCGTGCTCACACAGCTCCGGGCCACTGGATCAAAGCCATGGTGGGTAGATGTTTATGCTGGTAGTACTGTGGTTTCCTGGTGAGATCTATGAACCCCTGTCTATTGTTGTCTTGAGAGGCCGCACTGTTTGTCAGCTGCTTCCTCCACCTCAGACACGGTGATGATCTTTGGGATCATCTCAGGGCAGTGCTGACACACACCTACTGCAGAGGCAGCCCCTGGGGCCAGAGGCATTGCTAACAAGAGCAATGTGAAGTGAAGAGCTAAACTCCAGTTCAGATCTGCAGACCATCATAGCCCCTCTCCCACTCCACAGAAAGCTGTTAGAAAAAGAAAATAGGAAACTAGTTCTTGCCATTGCCAGCTGGTGGATGTGCTTGTCATCTCTGTTGAAAGCTAGGTGGCAACTATTGAAATACAGTTTGTCTTGAAATCTAAAACTGGGACTCGTACAGACAAACTGATGAACAAATTTCCACTCTCTCAGCCCCTTCCTCTACTTGTGTTTTACAAATGACAAGGCAAGGGAAAATCTCCAGCCCTGCATGGATGTGGCAGGTCTGGCAGGGCAGATTTGAAACAGTAAGAGCCTTGCTAGTGAAAACGCCAACCCAGGTGTTGCACAGACAGCCCGCAGCCCCTACCCTGAAAATCAAACCTCTGAGACTTGAGGATACTTCCAAGGGCCAGACGGTTATGACCTTGCACAAATACCATTCAGGAGGAGATTTTCCTGACGGCATTTGGACCAGGAGTCCTTCCCCAACCCTTAGCTGAGCACACCACTGGGTCTGCTACGTGGTGCCAGTTGCCATGATGGTTCTGTTGCTGTGAGGTGGCTTCTCCGGCATTGGGTACTTTCCCATCCTTCATCGCCCACACCCACACGTGGCCAGAGGAGATAGCAAATAGAGGTCACCTTAGCTGGTATCCTGGGGCCACCTCCCTTATTACAAGTGGTACCCAGAAAAAAAAACTCTAAGTGGATGGCCTTGTCCCACCACCCATGCAGGGCTGGAGCCCCATGCATTGTGCATCTGTGCAAGTGCTCTCCTGCCTCAGGTTCTAAATCTTGTCCAGTGTCAATGCTGCAATATTCCTAAATAAGTTCCCAAAGCCTAGTATTTATCACCCCTGTGAACCAGTAACAAGCCACCTCACTCTGACTGCAGATGTGATAGCACTTCCAGGAATGATTGTGTGTGATGTGAACTCAGCCCCTGGTTCAAAATATTGTGCAGAGGAATAATAAATCTCAGTTTTAAATTGCTGCCCCGTTTAAGCTTTGATTAGACTCTGATGGTCTGTTCACCCTGGAGCTGCTGGTATTAATCTGCATGCTAAAACCTAATTATAAACTGCTTGTGGCATTTCCAGATGATATCAAGATGTTTGGGATTAAAAGAAACCCTGATGTTGAGTTTACAGCTTGAAATGACCGTAGACTACCTGATCCCCACAGATCTAATAACACACTTCTGTGTGGGGAACAAAGGGAGAAAAAAGGGAGATTTGGCCCACGCGTGTAGCAGGAGTTTGTGGGAGAGAGGTCTGGCTCTAGCCTTAAGTGTGTGCCTGCGCACCCCAGTGCTCACACGCGGGTATAAGGTGATACTCCTAGATGCACACACATGTTCCTGCAGGTGCTCTCTGTCTCCAGCTCAGGGCAGTTCTCCCTCAGCCCTGGGCAGAGCAAGTGCAAATGGGCTTGAGACCAGACATTTCAGTGAACCAGCATGACAGGATGTTGGGAGGAAAACTTCTTAGGGCAAAAGAAGTTCTAGTTTGTCTGCCCAGTGCCTGGGCACCAGCAACAGAGTCCAGCAACGGGGATATTGCTGGGCAAGGGCCAGGACAGTGTAGATGGAGCCTAAGAAGTAGCCAGCAGCAGAGTGATGCTCTGATTTAATGCCTCCTGACAGCTTGCCCTGAAGGAGCTGTGGCTAATGTTTCGGGGTGCAAAGGGCTGGAGCACTCTATCTCAGAGCACTCCCTCCTCAAAGCAGCTGCCAAGGAGTATAGAGCAGTAATAAACTGTGTGTGCATTTGGTCAGATTTCCTAAAAGCACATGCTTGTGCAATGGTACTGGCTCTTAGCTCCTCTTTCTCCCTCCTGCCCTCCTGCAATATTATTTTTAAACTGCTAGGATGAAACAAGCTTGGCAGATTGAAAAAGACCTCTAAGACGTTGCTTGCTGCTAAGTTTCAGGAAAATAAGGTAAAGGGGAGACATACAGGCTGCTTTCCTTCACTGAGCAAAATGCTTCATCTGAGCAAAATGCTTCACCTGAGTGTAATAGTATTTTTAGCTTTGGGCTTCTTCAGTGCTTTGGGTCTTCCCAAATCCAACTAATGCCAGCTACAGGAGTGTGAGCTGCCCTGGGGATGTCACTGCTGCCCAGCTGCTCTGAGTATTTCTTGTTGGCTGCAAGATCCTTGGGAAGGCTGACAGCTCCTGTTTGTTGTACCTGAAAACTGTCACCAAGACTGTGGTCGTATGTGCTAGGAAGTTCCCTGTTCGGAAGGATGAGGTGGTGAGGGGAACATTTCTGAGGGCTTACAGCATTCTTTAGTAGCCCACATACTGGAGCTGGGAACCAAAGAAACTTCCAAGTGCAGGATTTCCTGGAGAATTGCAAGAACTGGGACAAATAGTCAAGTTGGAGATTTTCTGACTGACACTGCAGTTGGAGCCTGTAATTTTCTATGAGAGGAGAAAGCAGAATCAAATGTGCTGGTTGTCTTCCCATCTTGACGTGTAACTGGGGGAGGGAGAATGGCAAAGTCTGTGGTTTCTGCCTCACCTTCTCTGAGCATCAGATGTGGTCACAGCGTAGGAGATTGATAGGTTTTGAGGCAGGGCTCCAGCTGGTGAGTGTCATTGATGTCCTTCAAAATGATAACCACTTTTGGGAGCAGAAAGGGCCAAACTGGTGTCTAGCTGCTGTCTAGCAGAGGCTCAGAGGTCCCTGACTGGCTTGAAGTGTGAGCAGGAGGCAGTCATTCCGTGGACAGCCTGGGAAGGCAGAGGAATGGGACTGTGAGCAGCTGTCAGGCAGGCACACACTGGAGATGAAAGATGAGATGGGACAACGCTGGGGAATGGGAGCTATCTGTTCGACTTGACACCAGGCTAGCAATAAGGCAGGAATAGATGTCTAACTAACTACATGATGGCCTGTGGGATGTAGAAATTGTATGTGCATTTGCTGTCGTGGGCTGTCTGTCACATGGGAGTCCTTTCCAGTGTCAGGATCATGACAACTGGGGTTTCCTGTCACCTCTGCTTTGGGGTTGATGCTGAGGACAAGCTGCCTTTGCATCGGTTTCCCCACATGAGACAGAATTAAGCGTGTTGAGATCTTCGCAACAGACCATGGTGTGGCTCATACCACAGTCCTATGACTATTTATCCTGCAGAAACTCCTGAGGACTGTGGAGTGAGTGTGTGGGGTAGCTATTGGACACTCACACAGGAAGCAACTGATGCATCTGTGATCGGTAGCAAATGCCCCATCCTCTTCTACCTTCATTGCTGGGGACTGTCAGGAGAGAATATGAATACTCAGAGGCAATAATACTCCTGGCATTCAGGCAAGGGGATAATATCTGCCTGTACTCTAACCTGATGTTTTCTAAAACTTTGAATCATGTTAAAGGAAACAGCTAATGAAGGCAATTTTCATGGTTGCCCTGTAAAGATGGTGCTCCTTCTGCTTTAGTGGCAGACTAAGGTCTGCAGCTATGTACGGCCCTGGGACCCCTTGGCTTGCTCACATAGTAGCTCTGAGAGCATGTCCTTCCTCCCCTCCTTCTTCTCAGTTTTCTGATTGTTTCTCTTCAGTCTTTCTTTTCCTCATTATCTATGTGGGCCACTTTGGTCCATCACTTACTTCTCATGTGACTTATTTCCTGCGCGTCACAAGGTCCTTCTGCCCATCCCACCCACTCCCTCAAGCTTGGGCTGATCCCCAGTACAATAGGAAATCCTGCTATAAAGAGCACATTCCCCTGCTTTCTCATGGTGGGATTTTTCCCTGCCACAGTAGCTGGGTCTTGGAGATGGACCTCTTAATTGCCTTGCAGGAGAGAATCTTTCTTTGTAGCAGATGCACACCTGTTGATGTGGTCACTCAGAGCACTAACATGCTTTTACCCACCATCTTTCCAGGGCATCTGCTGGTATTGGGCTGCATTTCCACACCTCTGAGCTGGGAAGAAGCTGAAGGATGTCCTTAGACATGAGGAGATCTAAGGAGAAATACTTACCGGGGACACCAGTGAGGATATCGGTGAAGGTGGCACAGAGAGCTTTTGCTCTGGTTTCTGTGGCTTCTGCTGTCACCACCATGGGAGAGGTTGCTTGGGGCTGAGAGTGGACCCTACAGCCAGGTGAATGGGATGTTTCTGGCTGGGACTCTGCCACACCCACTCAGAAAAGCCAGGTCAGTTAAAGAACCCATTTGAAGGAGAACAGGGAGAAAGAGGGCAAAACCCAGCTCACCAAGAAAGAAGGCAGTCGGGTTTCTGGGAAAAGCAGAAGCAGATAAAAGAGGTTTCGATGCACTGGATAGCCCACGGGGGTGTGTACAAATAACTGTTCTCCAGAGCATGGAAATGCATACACCCACCCACCCTACTGTGCCCAAACCTGGAGACCCTGGGAGCCAGGGTACAAGACGCCAGCGTTCAAAAGCCAGTGAGATGCAGCCCCACACACCCGTTTGTCGACACAGCTCCTTCCGCATCCGACATGTGAACATGTACCACAGGGCATCACAGTCCAACACTCCCTCACATGCAGAGAAAGTACCGCACCAGTATGCAATGAGGCACAGACTGTGCTGTACACAGATGCAAGCATAGCATTTTGGATGTATATACACCCACACATTTCTGTGCATACATGCAACCTTGCCCCAGCGCTTTTCCTGGCTTTTCCAGCCTGCACCCACCAGCTTTGCCTGCCTGCAGGCTGAGGACAGCAGAGCCCCACAGCCCTGCCATGCTCATTTGGGTCTTTGAGACTGCAAAGGGTAAACTGGGACCAGAGGGAGGGGGCCTGAAAGCAAACTAATGATGAAAATATCTCCTCCATGCCTGTGCCTTAATTAAATGCATGGAGAGGCTCGGGGAAGCACATCTGTTTTCAATCTGGAGCCCTTTGATGGCATCAAATGTTCTTTCCCCAGATCAGGGGGGATGGAAATTCTGGGCTGGCTGTGGCAGCTTGGAGCCCAGGCTCCAGCCACTGGGGCACAGCAGCTTTTCCTGGGGATTCTGCCCGTCTCTGCCAACCCTTCTGCAGAGAGTGGGGGGCCCAGGGCATCCCTGCCCTTCTACCTGTCCTTGGCCACGGGGACCAGGTCTAAATTGCAGACACCCCTTTGCTTGCTGGCCTGAGAGCTCCAAGTGTGTCCTCCTGTCTCTTTGCTGTCTCTCTTTTTGTCTCCACACACACACACACACACACACACACACACACTTCTGCTCTTTTGCTTTCGCTCTATTTTTGGTCTGTTTGAGAACTTTGTAGCTCTTCTTTACACTTGTTTTTTTTTTTCTCCCTCTTTCACTCTTCTTCCTTCCCTCTCTCCCCGTTCACGCTTTCCTCTTCCATCTCTCTTTGTCACCTCGGCAGCTGCGTTTCTCATTCCCACTGTTTCTCCCCGGGGCTGTGCCCACCCTCCCCTCCAGGTGACAGGCAGCGGGGGGCGGAGGGGGCTCAAACTGGGGTCCCCGTCCCCAAGCGGGACCCGAGGGGCGCGGGGGGAGCCTGGCCGCGGGGCCGCCCCCGCCGTTTGAAGTGCGGGGCGGAGGGGAGGAGCGGAGGGAGGCGAGGACGGAGGGAGGGCAGCGCCGGCACAGGAGGGCGGAGGGACGGGGCGCACCCGCCCCAGCGGCCCCACAGCCTCCCGGCCGGCAGCAGCTCCCGGCGACCCGAGCCGGCCCGCTTCTCCCCTCCGGCATGTTTTAAGCCCCGTTCCCCTTCGGGCATCCCGTCCCGCCGCCGTCGGGTCCCGTTTTCCCCCCGCTCCCCGTTTCCCGGTCCTCGAAGCGGCTGGGGGGGAGCGGGGCCGGTGGGCGCCCGCGGGGGGCGAGGGCAGGAGAGCCCCCGGTCGCCACCATGGCCTCCGGCTATGCCCACGCCATGGAGAGGCAGGCGCTGCTGCCCGCCCGCCTCGACGGCCCCGCCGGGCTGGACAATTTACAAGCCAAGAAGAACTTCTCGGTGAGTCACCTGCTGGACCTGGAGGAGGCGGGCGACATGGTGGCGGCGCAGGCGGAGGAGGCCGGCGGGGAGCCCGGCCGCAGCTTGTTGGAGTCCCCCGGGCTGACCAGCGGCAGCGACACCCCCCAGCAGGACAGTAAGTGCTCCCCCTGCCCTCGGCGGGACTAAAGCGCTTCTTTTCCCCCGTACACCTTGGCCGTCGGGTCCCGGCCCTGCGCTGCTCCCAGTCCCTGCGGGAGAGCCGGGCCGGGCAGGATCGGGCTGAGCCCCCTCTCCCATCGCGGCCGGGGCCTTGGCTGGACGGGGCTGAGCTGCTCTCTGTCCGTCCGTCCATCCAATGATCTTGATGATCTTGGAGGTCTTTCCCAACCCTGGCGATGCTCTGCTATGATCCTGTCTATGATCTGCCCGTCCATCCATCCATCCAATTGTCTTGATGATCTTAGGGGTCTTCTGTAACCCTGGCGATGCTCTGCTATGATTCTATGATCTGCCTGTCCCTGCGTCCGTCCATCTCCCCACCTATTTGATCTTGATGATCTTAGAGGTCTTTTCCGAACCTAACGATGCTCCGCTGTGATTCTACGATTTGTCCATTCATCCATCTCTCCATCCATCCATCCCTCCGATGATCTTGATGATCTTAGAGGCCTTTTCCGAACCTAACGATGCTCGACGGTGATTCTACAATCTGCCCGTCCCTCTCTCCGTCCGTCCGTCCATCCCTCTGATGATCTTGATGGTCTTAGCGGTCTTTTCCGAACCTAACGATGCTCCGCTGTGATTCTGGGAGCGGCGCCGCGGTTTGCGGGCTCTGGCTGGGGAGCGGAGCCGCCGGTGCCCGAGTCGCGCTTCTCCCGGGGGTCCCGGCGCGGTGGGGAGGGCAGGGTGCAGACCTGCCCCCAGCTGCCCGTGCTGACGGGTTGGGGCTGGGAGCAGCCCCGGCGGCTGCGGGGGGAGGCGTTTTCCAAGCGGCGCCGGCCGCTTTCGGGAGGGAATTTTGGGGCAGCGCTGTCGGGGACGGGGAGGGGGGGGGGGGGGGTGTGCGGGGCCAGCAAATCCCACCGGACCCTTTCCCTTCTTTCTCTTAAAATTATGTATATATTTACATCCCCGGCCGCTCGGGCTGGCCGCGATTTTCGGGAGTGAGGGGGCTGCCTGGTGGCAAGCGGCAAGAAAAAGCGAAAAGCGATCGAAAACTGCAATTTTCGTTCGCTTTTTCTTGCCGCTTGTCGCTGGCAGCCGCCTCCGACCCTCTTTTCCCCGCGGATTAGACGTGGCTTCCTCGGTATCCCGAAGGAAACCGGGCTGGGGAAGGGAACAGCCTTCCAAAAAGCAGTTTCTCCTTCCACCACCGCCCGTGGCATCCCGAGCCTTGCCCCGTGAGGCTTTTTCTCCGGGCGGGGAAGCGGCCGGGAGGGGAGCGAGCGGCTCCATTCCCTCCTGGAGAGCCGAGCTGTGAGATTGCTTTAAAATATCCCCTCCCAGGATCCGCAAAAATGCAATTTCTGACCCGATGGGTGGATATTTTAGCGGGGAAGGCAGTAATCGTTGATCCCCCTTTTTCATCGCCCCACCGTGTTCTGCTCCCTGAGATGCTAACCGATAAATTACATAGGCAACTATTTATTTCCCTTCTATTTCTCCTCGATTTCGTTAATCATATTTTGTTTGGACCCGGTTTATTCCTGATGCTGCCCCTTGCCAGCTGCTGAGCTCTCCGGAGCCTCCTCCGTCAGCCTGGAAAAAAGGGGCTGTGTTGCCCCGAAGCCCATTCTGCTCTTGGAGCATCATACATACCAAAAATCTCACTCGGATGGTGTATTTCCCAGCCAGCATTGCCTAGTGGGGACCGGACTACAGCTCCATGTAATTTAGAAGTTCCCTGAATGCTGTAAATGTTTTAAAGCCGTTGCGGCACGTTAGGAAGTTTTTGAAGTATTTGAAAGTAAGCAAAAAAAAAAAAAATAAAATTGAGGTGCATACTGCCTGGTTTATTGAGCAGAGCTGTCACCTGGGCTTTCTGGCTCTTCAAATGAGGCTTTTAGCAGATTCCATGAAGTATCTGTGCCTCAGTTTCCCCACCTATTATAGAATCATAGAATAACCATGTTGTAAGAGACCTACCGGATCATCGAGTCCAACCGTTCTTATCAAACACTAAACCATTCCCCCTAGCACCTCGTCCACCTCTGCCCTAAACACCTCCAGGGAAGGTGCGTGTGTTTTGTGAAGCGTTTTGCTGTCCACGCGGGGAAAGGGCTGTGCTGGAGCTGGGCAGCGCGACAGAGGTAGGAGCATTGCTCGGTGAAAACTGAGAGCTGGTTCAGGGGAACAGCTAACACAGGGCTCAGCTATTCTCCATGTAATTAAGGGAAAGAAGATAAAAGCTGTTTGGAGAAATTATGGAATATCTTAAGAATACTAAAAATATTCTTCCAACCTGGGGGAAATTCAGCTCGGCTGCCAGTGAGTTCTGTCCCAAAGTGAAGTGAAAAGCCCAGTTATCGGGGCTCTTGGTGTATAACAAAATTAAGGGGAAAAATTTGACATAGAAACGACAAGAGGTTATATTTGGACATTTGAGATTGAAGGAGCTATTTTACCACTAGTTCATTTGAAATGGGTTCAGGTGAAAAAGTTTCTCCTATGAAAAAGACCAAAACCATCCTCCCTGGGGGTAATTGTGATTGTAACATTTACAGGAAGAACTGTCAGGGTATTAAGGAGCTGATTTTTCAGTGGTGCTACAAAGCTGTCATTCTCATTGACTTTGGTTCAACTTGTAGCTCTGAAAACCATACCCTGAAAGCTGACAGCACTCACAGCAAACCTCGCTGCCGCACAGCCAGGAAGAGTTTGCAGTCTCTCCATTGCAAAACCACCTGTTAAGATAAAACCAACTCTTGCTTTGGTTGCAGGGCTTTTGCTAATTCTAGCTAAAACTGGGATGAAAATGTGGGTCCCAGCTCAGCAGAGGGAAACCCTTGAGCTTCCCGGCAAAGGCAAGTGGCTTCTATTGCTCCCTTGCCCGTTGGAGATGGTAGAAAAACCTGATGGTGGCCTGTGGGTTCCCAGAGCTCATGGTGCTGAGCAAGGTTAATTCTCCAAATACAGAGCTGGTAAGCTGTTAGTTTGAGGGGCTTGGGGATTTTTTGTTAGGATGCATTTTTGACCTCTGCTTTTTTTTGGTTGTTTTGTTTGAGTCTCGCTGTTGATGGCTCGTAAAATGATGCAGGGAAAGAATAAGCAGCAAAAGAAAAATTGTTATGCTCATATTTCTTTTGTGAGGAATGAATAAGCCCTGCTTTCATCCAGTATGCACACGAGTTCTGCTTATTGGAGTTATTATTGTCCTTTAATTACTCTTCCATATAAAAGCGATGGCAGTTTTGAAGCTGCACTTCTCTCCCGGGCTGGCAGGTTACATTGGGCTGTCAGGGCTGGTTTGTGATTAAAGCTGGGGCAGCTCCCCACCACTTCTTCTGTCTCGGCGGGCATTGTGACTCTTTGGCACTGCTGCTCCTTCCCAAGGAAGCAGAAACCATGCCGGGGAGGCCAGGAGGAGGTGAGTTTCTTTGCTGGGTCAAGCAGAGCATCTGTCCTGGCTTCAGCCCCTCCTTCAGCTGGCTGAGAGCACAAGGAAGGGCTTTTTCAGCTGACAAGGGGTTTTTTGGTGATGGATCTTATTGCTGCAGGATTTTACAGAGGTCAGAAATAGAAAAGACTTCAAGAAAGGACCAGACAAATTCCAGGAGGACTGAAGATGGCTTTTCATTGCAGCAGGGTTTGAAGGCAGAGACCAGAGCTGCGAGTCGCAGAGACTGGAAGGGTGAGCTGGGGCAGAGACTCCTCCTTTGCTGTCTAGGCTCGTACCCTCTGCCTCTGCTCTTATGAGAAGGCTGAGACGGGATCCTGAGCTGGAGGACCTTTGGTCTGCTCCGACATGGCTGTTCTTTATGCTCTAAATGCCTCTTTTCAATCAGAACAAGTGAAGTTGCTGCAGGAGTCAAAGGGTTTGTGTAAATATTGAATTGGTTTGGGTTTTTTTTTCCCTTGGTCCTGAGGTTTTCTGCGGTCCCTACCTGTCACAAAAAAAAAAAAACCCAAAAAAACCCAAAAAAACACAAGAAAACCCCCACATATGCCTTCATAAAATGAGATGGGAAGGCTCTGCCACTGCTTTGAAATGTGAAAAGTGTTTCTGGGCTGCCGAGGCACATGGCAAACCTCTTTGCAAACCTCTGCTTTATCTTGAGGTACCAAGTGGCGCTTTTGTGAGTAAAACACAGCCCTTGTGCCCAGAAGATGCTGAGACTGTCAACCAGGGATGTACAAAAGACTAGAAAGGAAGGGGGGGTGGGAATGCAGGGCACATTGATTAAACCTAGCAGCTATTTTCCTCCTCTCTTGTCCTACAAAGGTGCTGCGCAAAGGGGGAGTCTGCTGCTGATGCCCCCAGTGAGACAGTGTGAGCGAGGGGACCCTCCGCTGTGTTCAGCCTTCGGGCTGCACTGAGCATCCTTGCAAGGTGCTGCCAAGAAAGAATTTCCAGAACCAGTCCTCCTCTTGCTGGTGTGGGAAAATAGAAGATCAGATCAATATTATTTTTAAGGCACTTGGCGTTTATGTTATCTGCGTGAAAAATACGACAGCTTGCTTTTTCTTGTGGGAGTGATCTTTACATGTGCCATTCGTACTGTGTGTATCCTCGAGGCTTCTTGCAGGAAGAGTAAACGGTGTTCAGCGGAGTAAAGGCTGAATAACAAAAACAGAGCAGTTGTTGGAAGGTTAACTTCTTTCTATTTATGTTCTTTGGCCGTATCTATTTCACTTTCAGACTGGCTGGTGCGTGGTTATTCTGTCAAGTATCTCGCAGTGCTGGCTCTTTTTCTTACATCCCTGAATTCTACAGTTTGGAGTAGAAAATATTTTGTGTTTTTCACGTAAATTTCTAGAGCTTCTGGGTCCAGACAAAAGATGCAAATGTAACTCCGTCATAAACCTGAAGGCTTAAAAAAATACAAATAAAGGCATCAAAAAACAAACTAAAATGGACAGCATACTGCTATTAGCAAAGGAAAAAGAACCATACTAATAAAAAGAACCATACTAATTTGAAGGGGGGAGCTGATTCGGTTCGTGAGTGCGGGCCACGCCACCCGCCTTTTGATGGGTGAAGCCAGACTTTTATTTGTTTGTGAATTTCACTTTTTTTTGATCATAATCAGTTTTGCTTCCTGGTTCTCATGGTCTCGTAATTTGCTGATGGTGTTTGCATTTTCAATCCATCCACACAAGCTTCCAACTTTTTAATTTGAAAAAGACTTTGCTGAAGGTTTTTGCATTTTTTTTCCTCCTCTCTTAATGTAGCAAAAATGTTTCCATGAAAATTAGATTTTGAAATCTCTTGTAAAAAATTGAAGGTTTGATCTAAACTGCTAGAACCCTTCTAATGAACATCAGCTTTCCGTCATCTGCACCGAGTTTCCACTACTAGCCAGTCTATTTTCCATCTTTTTGATGCTGTAGAAAGCAGTGATTGCATGGGAAAATATTATCTCAGGGTTAATTTGTGCAATCCTTACTCGCACGAGTCATTGCATGCAATTCAATGGGCCGCTTATATGTATGCCAGTCAATGAGAATTAGTGTTTAAAAACTTAACCAGCAGTCTTGAGTCATGCAAACCCCAATTTTTTTGGAACGTTGGAATATTTCTGCATGGGCATGGAACAGTTTTACTGTGTGCGTTCAGGGACGCAATCCCTTTGCCTTTCGGCAGAGGTAGAACGTGTGTTAAAATTTGTGACATTAGAAAGCCTAGGAAGAAGAGCAAGAACACAGACAGAGTACAAGCAGCTGGGGCTGGGAGAGTCAAGTGCTTGACAAGGCAGACACAGAACTACACGGTCATAATTCCTTTGAGGTTGTCTTCTTTTTTTTCCCTGGTAAATGAATTTGCTCCTATGGTTTTTGACATCACCAGAATGGCTTGATGGGATTATAGGCGTTTATTCCTGGTTGCAAGTTGTTTATGATATATTTAATCATTTTTGAAACCCATATTAAGTAGCCCTGAGGGAACTGTGCTGCTGCTGGGCCTCTGTTGCATAATGAAGTACATCACGAGTATTTACCAAGTGTCACAATATTCCAGACTTGAGCCTCTGTTTCTGGGGAGGATGAATCACTGCATTGCTGGTTCCCCACCCTACTCGCCTTTCCTAAAGGAGGCTTGGATTTCGGGGTGGATTACAGAAATGTGAAGTGAGACTCATCACAGCCTTGGCTGGAAGAGCTGTTGTCCAGGGCTCTGATCTGTCTTTCCATTTGAACTGTCCTCACGGCTTTACGCACAGGGCACAGAAAGGTTTCAACTTGTGCATGGGTGGTGCAGGACAGAGCATACGTTTTCAGTCCGGTTCCCACAAGAAAGAACAGTTGTGTGCTCATGTGTGGGATATATCTGCTGAACCCAGTGGCTGCTCTGGTGGGAGAGCAGACAGCTCGAAGGAGTGTGAAATCCCAGCGGGTTTCCAGGCAGTGCCATGGGAGAAGGATGCTAGCAGTGCCTTTCCCTGAGGTGGAGATGCAACCTCTTTCTGGCCACTGAAGAGTCTCTATGGGGGACTCTGCTTTACAGACCATGTCAGTGGAAGCTCACACGTGCATAGATGCGGGTGCCACCAGCCCCACAGCATGGGTGTGTAGGGATTTGTGCTTCGTCACCCTGTGTAGTGATTGCAGCGCTCTTACAGACAGGGACCCCAGGGGCCCTGCTCACGTTTATCATTCCTGCGTTGATTTGTACATGTGTGGTATGTACCAAACTTGCACTTTCTTTTTCCTTTCCTACACTCTTTCCACTGGACCCGGCTGGTCTCTATCATGCAGCCCTGCGAGATGCCGTGAGGGTGGGGATGGGAGCCTGGCAGATAGAGGCATAGTTGTTTTGAGAGAAATTTCTTTCAAGTGAGAACATCTGGAGGGTGCTGGTTGGGAAAGGAAGGGAGCAGTGGTGCCAAAGCTGTGGGCCACCTCCTGCGGTGCAAAGCCTGGCATCTGCAAGGATGAATCTAAGAAGGCCAAGGCTGGAAAGAGAGGCCTGATGACCAAGACAGTGAGCATCTATTTCAGCTCACGTAGCTTTTGGGCTCCTCTCTCACCTCCAGAGGCCGAGGAAAGGTTATGCCAGTGTTTAAAGCACTGTCTCAGACAGTCTGGATTTGTTGTACCCGTATGAAATGAACGTTTGCCTTGGAGTGGCAGTCCAGGACCTCCTAGTGCCTTGTGTTCCTGGAAGTGGAGAGTAGAAGAGAGGTTAAGGGGGCTGGCTGTGCTGTTAACGAGTCACTATATCCTATTGCAGCATCCAGTTCATATTCCACCCATTTTTTTCCCCCCATTTCTGGCTGGAGAAATTTTCCTACAGGAGAAACTCCAGCCAGTCCGCGAGACTGCTGGGCAGGGCAAACATCCAAGGGGCCACTCAGTATCTGGCTAGGACCATCTCCACGTCTTGATGAGCTGCTCAGACAGCAAAACTGCTTTTGCACCAAGAGCTGGAATTCATCAGGAGCTTGGGGATGTTGCTTCCTGCTCTAAACCCACCAGTAGATGTGGCCTTCTTGTCCCAAGTAAAACCAGAGTTATCTCTGGCCCTGTGCATCTGGGGACAAGAAAAAATTGCCACTGCTGGCAAAACAGCTGCCGAGTGGGCAAAACTGGAGAAGGAAAATGGCATCCAGCTCTGAAGGGGACCAGCAGTCCCAGGAACTCTGGGAAGAAGGCAGGGTACCCGAGGGTGATGGAGCAGGAGGGGTGGCTACAGAAGGCAGCGTCTAAGTAACTTCCAGCCTTCTCTTGTAGCCAACGTAGATGCTGAATCAGTCAAGGCTGGGTAGGTTTTGAACCCACAGGGACTTTTAGTAGACTGCTGCTTCCTACTGGGTTTGTGGCTGCTGAACGAGTGGCAGGTGAGTTGGGCTGAGCTGCAACCATTGAAGCCATGAAGACCTGCTCAGTGCTGTAGATATTGTCATCTGGTTTGGAAGTGTCACTAGTATGATCCATATTTGGAAAAAAGATCATGCTGGCAGCTTTCAACAAGCTGTCATTTTTCTGTGTCAGCTCAGTGAAGCTGGGGCTCTGTGGGGGTGGATTGGACTTTTCTTAATAGGGAAAAGTGCCTGAGCTGTAACAGTGAAAACAGAGTGTTAATGTTCTGGGTCTGGTACTGCAGAAAGGGCTGCCCTTGCCGGTGGCTCTGCAGGCAGCTCCTGTTCCCATGAAGTCTGGGCTGGTTTCCTGTAAAGCTTTACTGCGTATTCCCTACCCCATGGCTGGAAATGCTGGTAACACTTCATACCTTTCTACATCCTACACAGCATCGCATTTTCCCCTAGATGGGATGTATGGAGTAGGGGTCCGTGAACTGAGCACCAAGGTGTTCCTTAGGATGGATAAGTCTGGTGATAAGTCTGTGTCTCTTTCCTGCTCCCATTTAACACTGGGAAGGCTGTTTCTAGTCACGAGCTGGTAGCACAGCTTTGTTTGGTCTTGAGTACATGAGGTTGCCAGACCAAATGTGTTGTTGATTTTGCAGTTTTCGAGATGAGTCCAGAGCCAATTTCTGCATCCCGTTGCCTTCACTCTGAATGTCGACAGGAGTCTATACCTCTGTGTGGATCAGGGATGGGGAGCCAAGGTGGTGGTGGAAACATAGGTCTGGATTTTATGCACACACACAAGGCAGGCTGCTGGGGAGGGCATTTGCTCCCTGTATTTCCCAGGCAGTATAGGGGCACTCCGCTTGCAGGTACTGCAAAGCATTGGTTTTGGGGCATGGCATTTGCTGGTGATGGGAGCAGCCTGCCCAGAAAAGGCCTGCACCCAAAATCTAAATTGAAACAGTGGGTCTTTTCCTCGAAATGTCAGTCAAGATGGCCCAGTAGGATGACCCAGCATCTCTCTTATTGTTCCAAAATTCTTCAGTGCCTTGGTAGCAGAGTCCTGAAGTCTTTTTTTCTGTATGCTTGCTGCCATAACCCAGCCAAGTTCTCTTCGCCGTGCCTTAGCTTTACCACCCACAGAACTTGGTACAGTCCTGTGTTAATTAACTGAGTAGCATTGAGGAGATCTCCTTCCATGAACTGGAGCAACTTCCAGCAAGTTTGTTCCTGCAAGGAACCCACCTTCTGCTCAGGTGCACCTGAGTGCACCTCCTGCCCTTGGGGCAAGTTGCGTTTGCTGTGTGAATCCATCCATGGGGTGAAGCGGTTTTCGGTGGCAGATTTTTGTATACGGTCTACGATGTGAACTGGAGAGGGGCAGATTTAGGCTGGGCATAAGGAAGAATCTCTTTACAATGAGAGTGGTGAGACACTGGCCCAGGTTGCCCAGGGAGGCTGTGGCTGCCCCATCCCTGGAAGTGTTCAAGGCCAGGTTGGATGGCGCCTTGAGCAGCCTGATCCAGTGGGAGGTGTCCCTGCCCATGGCAAGGGGGGTGGAACTGGGTGATCTGTAAGGTCCCTTCCAACCCAAACTATTCTGTGATTCTGTGATTCTTGAGATGCTTGGGCTTTCTACCGACCCAAAGGATGCCGAGAGCAGCACGTGCTGGTCAGCTGGAAGGTCCCTTGAGCATTTGGCGGCAGGCACTGAAATTCCCAGCAGTTGGTTATGATAGTCATGCTCTTTTTCTTGGCTATTGCCTGGTCATAAAGGTTTGGCCAAAAAGATCTTTACTTACAGTTTGTTTCATTTGGACAACTGCTGATATGTCTCATGGAAACTAGGGGAACTGCTCAAGAATAAGTGCTCCAGACACACTGCTTATTTGTGATTTGTTTTTCATTGTTTCTCCTTTAAAAAAAAAAATCAGCTAATCAGTAAAAAGAAACAATCACCTGTGATTTAGGAGAGGGCTCTCTCATTGTAAATAATAAATTAGTGTCAGGAGACCAAGCAGACAGAATGGTTGATGAATATCCTGCAGGCTGAAAGTTGTTTATCAAGCCTGTTTGAAGACTTATGAGTAACAAGCTCATTTACAGAGTTTGGAGTCTGTTCATGAACCATTCTCCAGCTGGGAGGATGTGGGAATCATCAGAAAATGTATTCACAAGTTACTCGATCATTTAAAAACATGATCAAACAAACAAAGACTGGTTTTTGGAAGGGAGCTGTAAATTCTTCCTCCCCCCCCACTGAGTTTTCTGAGGCATTCCCCTTAGGAAAATGAGGGGACTGGAGAAGAATGAAGAACCTCATGTTACTTGGTAATAACCTATTTTGGTGCTAACCCTTCCTCTGAATGCCCTGCCACCAGCCAAGCCCTCCAGCTGCGTGAGAGCTGGTCCTCCACGGGGTGTGCTCTGCAAGGTCCTGTCACAAGCGCCCGATGGGACAGATCCATCTTGTCTCCACCAGTGATTCTCAGTGGCAAAACTGGGCTTGTTTTCACTCCTCTGATGAGCTTGCAGAGCTGATCTCTCCCACATCAAAGCCCAGAGTGTTTCTGCATGGTGTCCTGTAAAGGGTGGCAGCATGGGAGCCACTGGTGTCAACCTGCTATCTAAACAGGGATGAATTTGGTGTAAGGAGCCTGTGCTGGAGCACTGTGGCTCCATGCCCGTTGCAAATCTGCTTGCCTGGCCTTGAACCAACTCTCCTGCTTGATGCAAAATTCTGCATCTTTATGAGGAGAGACAGATGTTTTCCACCCCCAGCGTCTCGTGTAGTTTTGCCTCGTTTGTGGAGCATCCTCTCATTGTGCTCAGCCATGCAGAGCGCTCCAGGTGGGCTCTGCTTGGGCATGTTGCATGTCAAGGAAGATGTGAACCAGGTCAAAAACAGTCCAGAGAAGACTAGCAGTAAGAAGAGCTCCAACATCCAGTTTAGGAGGAAAGAAGAGGTGCTTAAGCTTAAAAAGAGGAGGGTATAAACTGATCTCCCAGCCCACGGACTTGTGTTGCAACAAGAGAGATGTAAGTGGGGCAGCAGGGAAACGCTGGAAGAGGTGATGTGAGAATGCTGCAGAGACCCCAAGCACAGATGGAGACAAACGTGAAGGAACAAACAGTGTAGAGCTGGTACTGCCTTGGGAAGGGAGTAAGAGTGGTCTCATAGACATCCTTTACCCAAGTTTCAGTGACTGTGTGACTTTAGTGGGAATGCACTTGTGTGCTTAACCCTGTGTTGCATCTGTCCTGGCCAGCACAATGATGCTGTCTTAAATTTTCCCTGACTTTAAAGCAGGCTGCTGTGCTTTGCTCAACTGGGGTGCCTGTGGGGCAAGAGGGACCCAGCCAGCTGAGGGAAAGCATGTGGATGGGGAAAGGACACGGTCACTGGGAGTGACCCACTGCTGGGAAACCAGGCAACAGATTTCCTAGATATGCCTGGACACTGTGGGTTGGAAGTAGCTGGTGTGATTGAAAAGACAAACTACCCTGCGATTAGCAAGAAAACCACCCCAAAAAGTTGTCCTTCATCAATCAGGGCAGGCTCATGTCTGCCTTTGTGAATGCTGTATGCTCCTCCAGCCAAGAGATAGTCTGTGTCTGCAGGAGGTTTCAGCACATGGGCAAAGAGGGTTCTCAGAGAGTTGGAGCACTCTGCACAAAGCCGGGTGCTATGTCCTGATTTTCTCTTTAGTGGTGGTGCTGGGCTCCCCGTTCTCCCAGCCCCTCTTGCTACACCCAGGCTTCCTCAGAAGGGCTTTGCTCGCTGTTGTGCTTCCCTAGTCTTTGCTCCGAGTGGGAGCTGTTTTGCTGATGTGACGTATTGCTATCCCTCACGGGGCATGCAAAACCGTGAGTCATTCCAGACGCTTATGTTGATAGATTTGAGTCCCTGTTTCTGTGACTCTAGGAAGAGGTCTTTTTTCTTCCTTTTTAATCTATCAGACAAAGGTAGAGCAAGAGCCAGTGGCTGAGAGCAAAAGCCAGATGTGAATCCAAAGGAGGTAGAAAACGCATTATTTAACTGTGAAATGCTATGTAATCATGAGAAACAACTCTGAAGGAGACCATTGGCAGAGTTCTTCATCCGTGGATGTCTGGACACCCATTTGGAAGAGCTGCTTTTGTCACTCATGAATTATTGGTCTTGCTAGCTGAGATAACTGGGTGAAATGCAATGGCTGGGTCTCACACAGAAACCAGCAAACTGAAGAGCTGGGCTTTGGCCACGGGACGGATGGACACACTGCAGCATTCCTGCGCAATTTGATGTCAGGGATATTCCTGCCAGGAAATTGGATCACACGACCAGATGGAGAATGCAGACCTACTCGGTGCGAGTCTGTTTACAGGTTTTAACCAAAACATAATGAGAAATAAAAAAGAAAAGTGATGGTCTCATCTCTGATCATAATTCAGACCCTTATGTGAACCAGCTGCCACACTCATTTATAGGACAATCTCCGAAATCCCACTGTTAAGAATAACAGACATAGGAAAACCTCTGCTCAGCTACGAAGGGTGAACATCAGGGAGAGAAATAGCCCAACTTGCTCTAGTATTTTGGGACCTCTTCTGGGTTTGCTGTGGCTCTGAGGAAAACAGGCTGTTGCATGATATTTCTGGTATTTCCAGCCAGGTTGGAGAGTCTCTATGAATGGAATCTCTTGTAATCACAGTACCGTTGGCTTCGGGTAAGATGAGGAAAACAGGGAGAGCTGCAAATCTAATCATTGGTGGGAGGGGGTTAACATGCTTAGCATCCTTGTGGGACAGAGGGCCTCCAAATTGATAGGTTGCCCATGATGGTCGAAGCCATCTTTTGCCTCCAGTGTCTGCAATCCATTTTGCACTCACTTCTTGCCAGCTGGGCAGGAGCCTGCTGTAACCTGGCATGGCCGAAAAGCCATAGAAAGGTCGTTCCCCCAGGAGCATTCACAGCACAAAGCCCTTGTGGCTGGCTCTCTGCTCTACTGCTGAGCCCGTGGGGACAGGAGCCTTCCTCCACCCCACCAGGGTAGGCATCTCCCAGCAGCAGCGCTCAATGCTCCTGGCCTTGTGCTCATGCACACACTGTTGGCCAAGGAGGATGGAGATGCAGAGATTTCCAAGTGTACTCCAGTCCTAGAAGGGCTGTTCAGTACAAAAATGTGCAGAGAAATTGTTTGGCAAATTGTTTGATTTGGAGGAATTATCTTTTGCTTTGGTATGGCTAATAATGGGGAATGGGGGGAAAGACAAAAATAGTCAAACTCCTCTTACAACTTTGCTGGGCTGAGCCACATTCAAAACTCAGTCTGGGTGCAAAAAGTCAGGTGGTCTCTGAATTTGTCCCAGATTGACTCCAGAGAGCGTTCAAGCTTCTGAAAAAAATACCGGTGCCACAGTGAGCGCATTGAACGTCCCCCAGGCAGAGATATGGCCATGGCTGTGGGGTGTTTGGCATCACTGCTCAGTGCTGGGGTACACCCCGTCATACTTCGCAGACAAGCGGGTGAGTCACAGAGTCCTGTCTGCACTGCAGAGAGTGTCCCTGGAGACCAGCATCATCTTCCCCCAGGTCCTTCTTCTGAAAACTAGTGCTGCGAGCAGGAGGTACTACAAGGAGTGAGTGTGAGTAGGGTCATCCAAAACTGGCTGTGGTGTGGCTAGATTTTGTTCCAGCCATGTCCTGGCTGTTAATTCTGCTTTAGGGCAGCTTCTCTGTGGAGAGAAAAAATCTTGCATGCCCAGTGTGCAAGAGAGAGGCAGGTACCTCCTGGGGGAGATGTCCACCCTGGCCCAAGCTCATCCCGTTGCTTGTTTTGAGAGAGTTAAGAAGGTGCTCAGCCCACTAGGGTCAAGGATGCTGCCATTAGCTGATAGCAGAAGCTGCTTGGGAAAAAGTGCTAGACTTCCCTCTAAGAATGTTGACAGTCATGATGTCCAAAGAGAAGGGCTCCTTCCTACCTAAAAATGTAGCCAGGCGCTTCTTGAGTGAACTGCTCCTGCACGGAGAAATGTGCATTCTGTTCAACTACAGCAGGAAGGAAATTTCTTTTGGTTCCAGCTGGAGGGGGCGAAACCTCCTGCAAATTAAAGCAATTATGGAGAATGCAGATGCTCTGGGTAAATATGTTGATTCTGGTTTTCATTTTAAAGCAGCATCTATATTGCGGGGGAAGAAAAGATTTAAGAAGCAAAATGGAAAGTAACCACCCTGGCATTTTTTTTTTTTTGCCCTCTCTCCTGAATTTGTTTGCTAAAACTGTCACAAGTCCTATTACAGGTCATCTCGAAACAGGCTTTTAAAGTAGAGAGCCCGAAGCCGTCGGCTGCCACCGCTGCCTCGTGGGGAGATGCCTGTGGGGAGATGCGGAGGGCAGAACCGGAGGGGCTTTTCTGTTGTTCTGGTGCCATCTACTGGTCCGAGCCCACGGAAAGGGCTGTGGCCGCGAGAAACGGGAGAGACACCTGGTTTAATAGTTAAAAAGGCTGGCAAAGTCATACTGGGGACCCGTCCTGCCCAGTCTGAGCACTGGGCTTCTCCAGCTCTAGCCTCGCCGAGGAAGGCGAGGGGTGTGATGTGAAGGAGGGAGCAGCTGGAAGCTGTGCTCCTGCTGCTGTGAACAACCAGGCTGGGATGTCCACGGAGCAATCGAGGCTGAGCTCTGAAGGGCTTCCCTTCACCTTATCAGAGCAGTGATGAGCTCTGATCTGGATTCTCGAGTGTCTTCTAAGAACTTGGGCTCCTCCATCTGCTTGGTCTCTTGCTGCCAGCATTAATAATGCCTCTTTTCTTTTACTGAGCCACTGGGGTTTCAAGAAAATGGGAGCAGCTGAGTTATCTTAGCAGTTCCCGTCAAATTTGTTAAATTGTGTTCAAAATCGGCCAGTGACTTTAAAACTGCCAGGGCAGGGGGCGTCAGAGGCAAAGAACGTGCCATGTTGTAAGCAATTTCTCCAGAAACCCAGTTGAAAGCAGCTGGGGAAGCTGGGCTGCCCTTTTGGAAGGCACTTCTGAGAGATTCAGTGCCCAAAGGAGCTCATCTGTGGAAACAGTCTCCTCGGCGGGTGCCCAGCTCCCACAGGAGACTGGTGCAAGCTCTGGCCTGCAGCTTCTCCTCCATCACTGCCTCTTCCCTGCCATATGTTGGATGGTGGCTTTGCTGTCCTGGTGGCTGGGCCAGCCCTGCACAGGTCCCTGGGGAGAGGATGTCCTCTCTGCCATGGCTACTTCTAAGTGCCAAGGCTCATCTTCGGCTCGCTTTGCTCCAACATGGCAAGCCACCGCTTTGAGACACAGCCTGGCAAAGGAGGCACAGAGCAGGGAAAGCAAGGACAGGAGAAGACATCTTCAATAGGGTTTTCTGAAAACCTTTTCAACTTTTTTTTATTTTACAGTTTCACAGCAGGAGACCTGATAGCTCGGGAGCAGTATCTCTACCATGCAAAGGTACTCTCTGCTCTAGCAAACACAGGAGCTGTTACCCCTTTGTTTATTATCGGTAGCAACTTTTGCTTGGATTTCAACCCCTGAACCTTCCCGGGCTCGTTTTCACTAATGATACGAGAGAAGTTAAAGTGCTTTCTGTGTGTCTTTGGTGACAGGCTGTACCGGAAAGCTGGAAAGGCTGACACTCAGGTACCAGGGACTGGCAGGTGGGAGAGGACACACCAGAGCTGGTGAGGCAGTTACAGGCTCCGGCACTGTTTTGGAGCAGCCTGACATTTTTCAACCAGTGCTGGTGGAGCTAATGGTAGAGCTACAGGACAGACATGTGGCTGGGGTGGATGTGGGCTTCTGTCTCTCTGGACATGGCTCCGAGGATGTACAGCAGAAAGTCTCCCAAGGCAGAGAGTAAGGATGGGACTCTGGCCATAGTCTGGCAGATGACCAGAGAAAGATATAGCCTGTGCCCAGAGGTGAGGAGTATTTTGTTGCCCCTGTGCTCGGGTGATGGATCCAATAAAACTAACAGAGCAACTGCAAAACCAATGCCTGAGCAACAGAAGAGGTTTGCATGAGAAAACTGCATGTTGCATCACAGCCCAGGCTCACTAAGCAAGAGGACTCGAAGTCACCTGTGTGTAAATGATAATCATTGGGAGCACTTTTGTATCCCCTGTTCATGTAAGGCAAGGTCAGAGTGCTGTTAGCCAGAAAGAAATAATTGGTTTAGGAACCCATCAGCAATGAGGGGTTGAATTCTCCGGCTTAAAAGGAGCTTTTTATGCCTTCAGCTCCTGCAAACCTTCTAACGCAGGGAACAGATTTGGTTGAGATATTGTTTGGGATTAGTTTATTATAAGACTTGGGGCTTTCTTCCTCTTGCTTTTGATTCAGGAAAGTGTCTCTTCACCAAGGGCACTTAAACTATCTGTGAAGTAAAAGCAGCATCTAAGCTAGCAGTGGTCTGAGTCCACTGTGAATTCAGCATCACTTGCTCAGGAATAAGCCCATGGAAGCAGACATGCGTGGCTTGATACACTTCTTCCCATCACATGTTGGGAAATAAAACATGACTCCAATACAATTGCTTGACAACGTTCAGTTGGTCTCCCTCTGAGTCTTTCTGCAAGGAGAGTAAATTTAAAAGGCCTCTTTTTCCCTGACAAAAGGCTAGGAGAGAACTCCAGGGTCTACCTGGTCAGAAATGCTGTCTGACTTCTGGAGAGGGAAATGGCCAAGATTTTCCAGTGCAGTTGCCTCAAGTTGAGCACTTCAGCCTATAGTTAAGCGCCTAACTGCAAGTGGCTTGAGCATCAAAGGGCTTTGTGGATGGCTTTAGCTGACACTTTTCAGCCTTTAAAACTGGGCCAACTGGCTAATGATAGACCATCGCTACCAAGATGCCAGCTTTTGCCTGGCTTCCTAGCAGAGTGACCGAAGTCTGTTGCTTACTGCATGAACGTGCTGTGCCAGTATAGTGGGACCAAAGTCCAGTCTCAGCATTGCTGTGACTCCTTGAAGGATTCTGGCTCTCAATTCTTTTAAATTTATGGATTCTTAAGCTCTAGAATCTGGGGTCAACTGAAAACCTGGAGTAAAAAAAAGTACATCTCTGTCAGTGTGTGTAAGTTGGAGGAATGAGACTCCGACAGCTTTGAAGTTAAAGAAAAGCAGAGGGTGCACCGAGAGAAGGCATATTCTGTCCGGAGCCTGTCTCTATGCTAATCTCCTACAGAGGCAATTGCAGATTCTGAGAGGGTCCATGAACATTTAGGTTGATCCTGTTTTGGCTGTTCCTGCTGTGTACAAACAATGCTGGGTGATGTAGCCAAGACAAAGCCATCCGCTCTCCCCCAGCCCAGTGAATACTCACAGGCACACTTAATTTCAAGCCAAGTAACAACTCCTAGGCTTGCAGAAGCAGGCTGCAGGCATCTGGGTTTTACAAATGTGGAGCAGAGCTTGCTCCCAGGGGCAGGCTGCATGCTGCAGGCTCCAGCTATGTGCAGTCTCCTTTTCCCCCTTTCATTTTTGTTGTTGCTGCACAAGTCCCGTGAATGATTAAATATATTGTAGGGCAAGGTAAGCAAAGGGGCTTTGCCCCATAAACCCGGGTCTTTGTAGGTCTGCTGTAGCTGTGTGCCTCTGACTCAGGCTGGGGAAGGAAACGGTAAAGTTCTTGGAGTGCGCGAAGACGGGAGCATTTTACAGCTTGCTAACTGGGCTCTGGGTTTGCAGCAGGAAAACCTAGCTCAGGCTGACATTTCTGGAGCCCACTGTGAGAGACAAGGCAGGGATTGTTTCCGGACCAAGAATCTCTGTTGCTTTTTCAAGGTTAAAAGACAGTGCTGGCCTAGCACAGGCAGCTGGAGAGGATCTTCCGCTTCCCCACCTGTACACTCTCTCTGCAGTACACCCCTGCATGGACATGGTGCTCATCATGAGCAAACACTGCTCTGAGGTTTCCTTTCCTGGAGCACTCAGCAAGCCAGAGAGGAAAGAAATTTGAAGGCCTGGCGAGTTCACTGGCGGAGCTCTTTCCTCTTCTCAGGGAAGTAGAAAAGATCCTGTGGGACAGGGGCAGCACAGCTGTCCCCCATCCTGGGATGCAGCTGATCTGATCAAGAGGGGATGGAGCTCCCAAGTCACTGCTTTGGGCACAGAGCCAGGTAACCTACCCATCTGTCCATACCCTCATGACCCACCCATGCTGTTGACTTCAGTCTGTTCCAGCTGGATGTCCAGCCCAGAGGAACAAGGCACTTCCCTCCTTAGCCCTAATGAGCTGTGGGGCTTAACAGGCTTGGGATATTTTGCTCCAAATGGTACAAGCTCCTGCTGTGTGGCTCGGAGGTTCTTTTAGCCTGGCTAAAGGCAGAGCAAGCCAGGCTCTGCCGGCTGTCCTTGACTCTACAAGGTCTGTGCAGAAACCAGCTTGCTGTGTCTTGAGCCCCGTGGCTGAGCTTGGCAGGCACATGAGCTGGAGGGCTGGGGAGAATGGTGTCACAAGTCCTAAACCAGGCAGCAGCCTCCCGAGAAGGGGCAGGAAGCACCAAGTCTCCAATCTCTCCTGCTAAACTGGCAGCTCGTGCCGAGCATTGTAGCCGAATATGTTTGCAGCATTTTATGGGCATAATCTGTTGTCATCGAAGCCGATGGCAAATTCCGTACTTTCTGCAGCTGATGCTAAATAGGTCTTTTGGAGGTTGTAATTTCTTGTTTAACCGATGCCAGTTGCAAATACTTTGTGCTGAGGAATAACCCCTTAGTGCCAAATAAAATACAGTGGAAGTCTGTGGCATTTTTTTCAGCGTATTGTTAGTTACAGCCCTCCTGACAGAGCACATTCTATGCTGAAGATAAATGCTTGGGAGCTTCTTGCCAATTTATGTCCAAAAGGGCTTTTCTTGGATGTCCTTTTCTCTGTGGAAAGTGCTTTTCTGTTTTTCCAGCAAACATTTAATGAGCTGTGCTTAAAAGAAAAAGAGGATCTATTTCAGGACCAGACCATCCTGCTTTAGTTCCTTCTGAGATGGTTTGGAGCTCTTTGCACGCTCTGATCTTTGTTATGTTGCGTGGCAATGGTCTTTGCATAGAAATTGCGTGTTCCAGGACCTGCACGGAGGAAGTTTCAGTCAATGCGGCACCGCTCTGTTGTCCCCCTGGTGCATGGGATTGAAGGGTATTCCCAGCTGATCCAGCCCAGAAAATCCAGGCTCCACACAGGCTGCAGGTACAATTGTTGGCATATGAGGACACTGGGATTCCTGCACTGGGATCTCAGTCTTTCCACTGAATTAAATTTCTGTGACCTAGGGGGAACCTGAGGAGCTGGTATGAGCAGGCTGGGATGTGGGGCCAGTTGGAGGATGTGCCCGCAGGTTTGCAGGTTAGCACTGGCCCATGGCCAGGTGTTGCGTGTTTGGCTGCTCATTGGTCCCAGCTGCCAACACTTCCAGCATGTGACTGGGACCTGGAGCTGTTGGGAGAGGGTGTTTAGCCTGGGCCATGGTGTTCACCCCTGGTACCCCTTTCTGGGAGATGTATGGAGAGCTGCATGAGGAGGAGGAGAGAAGAAGCCACCTCTGACAGGGAGTCACCTGCACACTCGCTCTGTGACCAGAGGTTGGTGGAAATTTCCTAAATGAAGTGGAAGGTTCTCAAGGTTTCTCCGAGCAGTCAGAAGCAGCTGAATTTTCTTGCTTAGGGTTGAGGTGATTTCAGAGGTCCCCTCAAAGGAGGCCGTTCATGGAGCGGAGTGGAAAGTCCATCCCATGGCCACTTCTGTCTAAAACATTCAGGCCCCAGGATGATGGTTTGGTAGGTTGATGAGGCTGTGGGAGCTGCTCCACTGCAGCAGTGAGGTGATCTGGGTCCCCGTGCAGGCAATGCTCTGTGCTCACCTGCCATCACCCAGCAGTGACTGTGGCTGATTGAGAGGGGACTGAGCCTGAATCTAACAGGGACATGGTGGTGACCATCAACTGTTAGGGTGCCATTAAACCTTCTTATGGAGCTCTGCTAACTTGAAATATGTCCTCTGCCAACATTTATGAATCAAAACTGACAGGTTTTCTGCAAAGGGTTGAAAGCAGAGCCAGTATTGATGTGGAGGCTTACTGTTAGCACTGATGATGGCAAGGAAATACAGTCTGCAATACTCACAAATGCACTAGCTAGCATTTGCATATGAAACTGAAAGGAAATACTACTGTGTACCTTTACACCATAGACTGAAACTATTTTAATGACTTGCTGTTAATTTGTTATCTGTGCTGTGAAACTCAATGGCATGAATTGTAATGTGAATGCAACGTGCTTCTGGTTGGTTTTGAAGTGATTTCCTTTTTGTCTGCACCCTATAAGTGCAGAACTACTAGGTGTGTTGTGAACAAAGAGAGTAGCACAATGTGTCCTCTAAGAGTGGGATGTCTAAACAAATGGGCAAGATGAAGCAAGGAGGGAAAAGGCACAGGGGACTTTCCCTCACTGCCAAATCCCACTCTGCTGCTCTGTCTGGTCTACCCAGGTTTGCTTTCATGCAGGTTTTGTTGCCATCTCTGAAAGCTCTTCCTCCAAATACAACTTCACTAAGAGCTGAAGGCATGGGAGTCCGGCAGAGAACTGATAAACTGGTGTCATCAGTCCACCTTTCACCTAAGGCAAGATAAATTAGTACATGCTGTTGAACCTGTGCCAGTCCTGACACATGTTCCTCTAGCTCATTTTAAGGAACTCTGATGATGGAGAATAATAATGATGATGGAAAATAGTGTAATATTCAATAATGATCCCTATGAATTTGGATTTGGTGGAAGATCATTTACTGATTTTAGGAGGGCTTTGATATGGAGCAAAAACCCTTGTTCTGTGGTTCATCAGGAGAGGGACTCAAAAGGGATAGTGTTAAACCTACACTTATTGTGTTGAACGTGGCCCTGAGAGCAGTCATGCTTCTTCTAAATATCTTCAAATAACATTTTTCTTCTAGTGGTAAACATCACTTGGCTCTCATAGGTTTTGTTTAGTAGTTTTTTATTATTTGATCAAAAGAGTTTTTTCTCAGGTTTTCCATTGCAATTCATATTCAAACATTAGTGTACTTTGTACTCAAGTTATTTTATTTTTACTTTACTTATTAGTGAAAATAGACATAATGGTGTAACCAACAAGTGATTTTGCCAAAAGCTTGATGAAAAAAAATCATAGGTTGTTTTCTCTGGGAAATAAAAAAAAAGTTGTTTAAATATTTCGCATTTAACATAATTGGCATTTCTGGAGATGACTGACATTAGGAAGTCTGAAAAAATGCCCATGCTAACAGGTCAAGGGACAGGAGTTTTCTGTATTTGACAGGCTGTATACGAGAAGGACGCAGCACGGCAAACTCGGCGGCACGGCTTTGCCAATGTGTCTAGACAGCCCATCTCCATGGGGGAGAAAAAGGCTTATTTCTTGGACCTGCTCCATCTGTGGCTGCTCCGATGAGACTAGACCATTTAATGGTCTCTTTATCGATGGAGACTTCGCAGCCAAGCGCTGGGGTTGTGCTGAGCTTGCTCAGCCCTTGTTGCATGGTAACCAGTCATCTGTATGAACTGATTTGGGCTCCTGCAGCTGGCAGGACACAGCAGTTGGAGCAGGGGGACGGGATGCAGCGTGGGCACATAGTTGTGTTTCTCCAACTGTGCTACCTTGGGTGAGCCATCAAATCTTCTACTGGTCTGAGATATTCGTCTGTGAGGTAAGGATGTGCCTAGCCCAGCAGTGGATGTGATTCATTAGCGAGGGCCTTTAAAAAGGCTTAAATTCTGTTAACTTGTGCTAGAACGGCAGCATTCATCGGCTAGTGCTGCAGTAAAGCAAAATCAGTGCTTTGTGGCTGAGATATCCTGTGTCTTTGCACAGGTCCCCTAAGCTGTCTGATCCTCCAGGTTCGAGTATCTGACATTTCAGCCAGATTAAAGGCAGCAATAAGCAGATGTCATCTAATATATTCATCACCTGGAGGCAAAGATTATTACTCCGTATTAGGGATTGTCATTTCCAACATATCCCTCATTTGCCCCAGTTCACAGGAGCTCAGACAATAATTATTCTGCCTCCTCTGCTGGGAGTTGCACTTTTCAAACTGCAGAGAACTTTGTGGAAATACGGAGGTTTCCATTTTTCAGCCTTTTGATTTAAAATCTCTAGATGATTGTTCAACTCTGGCAGGGAACCATTCAAAATACATTCCAAAATATTCATCATTCCAGCAGGCTAAGAAACATAAGATGTAGCAATTTATTAGCTAATATGAAATGCATTCACCATCCAGAAAAGGCTAAGGGTGGAGGTGGGTCTGAGCCTTCACATCCTACAGAACTGGGGCACAAAGCACGCTGAAGCCTGTGGTCCATCCCATCTACTCTCCTGTTTTGCTGAATGTCCCTGAGTCCAGCAAAATGCCCCCACAGCACAGCAGCAGCCTTGTCCTTCCTCCCTGTCCTATACCATTAGAAGAGCAGGTTTTCACTGGGACGGATAAAGAGTTGTTTTGAAATGGCCCTACGTGTTTTAATCCCTTTGCCTCCTGCAGTGATGCAGGATGTGAAGATCCTTTATCCACAGTGATGCAGAATGTGAAGATCCTTTATCCCCCACTTGAGGAACGTGTTCTCAGTCGGGATGCTTAACCCTTGGTGGAGGCAGGTGGGCCGGATGCTATCAGCAGGGCTCAGGTTCTATTATTTCTGGATCTCATATGCCATCATTTTTCCAGTCATCATCAAGAGGGACCCATAAAATGCATTGGTGGTCTAAGTGAAGCTCTGCAATGGCTCCAGTCCAATTTGCTTGGTAGGCATGATGGCAGCGGTGGTCTGATTTGGTCAAAATACATTTATTCTTGGATGCTAGTGAAATGGGAGATGAGCCTTTGGAGAGCTGGTTTTGATGTTCTCGCTGTTGTTTGCACTTCCCCTTCTCCCGACCCATGGCGCCCTGTAGTCCCGTCACAGTCATTCTGTGCCATGCAGTTTGCATTTCATCAGTGATAAACAGATGAAATATCCATTGAGAACAGCATTTCTGCCTACTGGTGGGGCCAGCTGGCGTGTGGATCCCACTGGTCATTGTCTGTCTACTTGTGTGGGTCCTGCGTACCAAAAAACACACATCCAAGTGAATTTCCAGATATTCGGGATGGGGCTGTTTAATAATGGCACTTCTCAGTGGCGCAGTGGGCCTCCGCGGGGACCTGAACAAGCAGAGACATTCATGAAGTCGGTCAGCTTGAGTCAGTCTTTCCTGGTGCGGGTGGGTGATTTTTGGGTAACGTTTGCAGACTCTTGTGGCTGCCACAGCATTTGGAAATAAGCCATTTAAAAAGCCTGAAATGCCAAGTGGTTCGTCTGCAACATATATACAGTCTGAAAAAAACACCCAAAAAGCAGCCCATTTCTGTCTTGGAAAAACATTTTTTCCTTCTTTTCTTTTTTTTTTTTTTTTTTTTTAATATTTATCTGATTCTTGCAAAAATATCTCTAATTTTCCCCAATAGAAGCTAAAGGATTTTTTGCCACTTTTCTTAAATACAAGAGAAAATTTAACAAAAACGATGTTGCCCAGGGTTCAAGTGGGTGTGCAGGGGTCCCCACTTCGTGGCTTCTGGCTGATGCATCCTTCTGTGTGAGTACTCGCAGAGAGGCTCAGCCATCTGAATCTCTGGCCACCAGAAAAAGGTGGAAGTGTTTTCTCTCTATTTTGGACTCGAGGACTACTCTGAGGGCTGGAGACAACTTGAAAAGATTGGGGCATACCAACCTGAAGGGCTGGAGCTACTGTCAGCCTTGTGCTCCTGGCTCCCGCACACCCCATCAGCCCCTGGCCCAAGCAGCAGCACTACATTAGTTTTGCTTTCTCCCAGGGACTCCTTCCTGCAGAAGGAATCAAAATCCACACCACGCTTGCTCCCTGCCATGAGGGAATCTCCCTGATGCATTCTGCATTATGTTGTTAAAGTCTTGTCCCAGCAGCTTGGCATCAAAGGGCGAGTTGGTCTCTGAAACATGGAGCATTGGTGACACCTGTTTGTGACTTACATCCAGCTATAAGCCTGTGGGTCACCTCTGTTTATAAAGAGAAAGGAGACACCAGGTAAATCAAACAGGAAAGCAGGAGGAAATAATCTCGTGTTCTTTCTGTATAATGTGTGACCCTATGGAGCTCACCACAGGGGAATAGAAGTATGGAAAATAGATTACTAACCTGTCTTTGCCTAGTTGTCATGAAGGCTCATTGCCACTGCCTTTAGGGAAGCTGGTGTATCCAGGTGGTTGTGGATACTGGCCTTCCTGGTGCACCAGTCAGCTGCTGCATGGGAAGTCCTCATTACAGGGTCAAGTTAAGAGCGCTGGTGAATCTTAAGAAGAACAGCGTTGTGCCGGTTTAGATATACGCCTCATGCACGTTAAGGTTAAAAGGTTACATAACTCAGCTTTTCAAGTCTTTGCAGAAAGGACAAGAAAGGGTGCTGGAGAGGAGAAGGATGTTATCTGGAATGAACTAGGGCAGGGAGGTGGCCAAGAGTACAGAGACCGTCTTTGGAAATGAGAAAATACCAATGGAGCAGGGCGGAGGTTGGGAAGTTTGATCTTGGCTGCATGAATGCCGTTGCTAAGATGAAACATTAGGACATATGGCATGGGAAGGGGAGCTGATGGGAAGAGGATGTGGGTGTTGGAAGTCATACCCCTGACCTTGCAAAGCTGTGATTTTACACGTGTTCTGTGCTTCCAAGCACGCTGATCCCAAGTCTTACCTAAGAATGAGGAAGGGGCTGGGAAGGCTGAGGAGGTGCTTCGGCTCTCCAGGGAAGCTCTGATGGTCACATTAGCACCAGCGGCTAGACGTCATTGCAGAGCAGTGCTGTGCTGGGAAGCATAGGCTTGGTTTTAGAGACGATACCTTTGGGTATGGTGGCAGGGGTTGGCTGGTGGAGCCGTGCAATTGCATATCTGCTCCTCTGTCATGGGCACAATACTTTTGCAGCATCAGGCTACCCTAACAAGGGACTTGAGGGGACCACAGCCCCCTTAGACCCTGTCTCCTCCCAAGCCTGGTAAATCCACTTGACTGGATCACCGCCACAGTCTAGTGGTTTGGTCTCTTTGTCAGTTACAAAATGCAGTCTCACAGAACATGATTTGCCGCTGGCAGGCTTTTAAAATATGTGTTTGCTTTTGATTATGTTTTTTTAAATTAATTTTCCAAGGATCAATGTGGTAATGCATATAAAAATTACAATATGTAAAACAAAGTATAAAAGCATACAAGGAATTCCAAACACATAACATACTGTGCCTTGGAGCTTATGAGATCCATACAGCCCTTATTGTATTATGGGAACACTCTGACCCCAAGACCCGGCAGAAAGGCTTATTAGAAGAGCAGGGCTAAGCTGTGTGCCTTATGAGCTATAGGATGCCCAGAAGGAAAACCCTAGCGAATATAAAAACAGAGCTGTTATAGCAGAACTCAGACTGGTCTGTGGGATCTACAGGGACTTTCAATGGCTGTGTACCAGTTTCGGAAGAAGGATGTATACTTTCGCCCCCTCTAATACTGTTCTCCCAGTAATTAGCACCTTTCCTGGGAGACTCTCTGGATTTCCACTGGATCATGATTACTTTTATTTTTTCGAACATCATTTTTTCTATCATCTTCAGCAAGCAGGAACATTGACATGCTTAGGGAGGACACACAGCTGTTCTCACTGCCCATGTGCTCTGCAGATGAGTGGCACAGCACCAGAGCTGAAAACACGCTGAGAAGGAGTTCTGTCTTACATTTGAGGTTGGACAGGATTCTTAGCTGCTCGGGAAGAGCTCATGCTGCCCTGTTCGTGAGTGAGAAGCAGAGCAAGTAGGGTGACAGTGGGACTTGATCCCCAGTTCTGCAGACCTACAAGAATGCAGAGCAGGACACAAAGGATGCCTCTGCACTCAGTTCCCTGCAGCACCTGGTAAGTCCAGGTGGAGACTGCGTGCTAGAGATTAGTCTTTAGGAACTCAGAGGTGTCTACAGGCTCTCTACCAGGAAGATGACAACCCTAAGACTTGTTCCTGGTGGGCAAGAGTCACCAATGGGTGCTGTGCCATGAGACCCACCCAGAAATGTCCCTTTTGATCATGGTGGAGGCAGGAGGTCCCTCTGTTCAAGCACCTGCCCTGGTGGAGGTCGTTGAGGGTTTCATCATTGGTGCTGGTGAAGCCATGGTTTATAGGATCTCAGTGAATTCCCCTAGTCTGGCAGGCAGAGCCGAATGCAACAGGAGACTGTAGGCATGCTATCCATGCAAAAGCTATTCACAGCTCTGTAATGCTATGTAATTGTTTGTATGCGGTCAGCTAAAAATTATCCTGATGGGTTCCACATTGCAGATACTTCAGAGAGGAACTGCCATAGTCCTGTGGGCAATGCTGAAAATACACTTTTCCATTTAATATTAAAACTCAGTTTTTTTAAGAAAAATGCAGCCCCACTCTCTGTGCACAAAATAACTTCTTTTTGTGCGTGGAAAAATTGCATCTGATTAGTTTATGAGGTAGTGGAGTCTTTTAAAAGAAACAGTACATCTGTTTCTTTGTTTTCTTCTTTTTTTCTGTGTTCTTGGTGTTCTTAACAAGAGTGGAACTTCAGATACTTGAATCTTCTGTATCAATGAAATAATTTGAGATCTTGTGCGCAGATGATGCAGGAAAAAAAACAAACAGCAAAGATTAGAAAAAAGCTCAGCCAGTATTGTGTAACGGGAGGAAAATGATCGTGTCATCAAGTGTCGTCTTCATTCCATATCACCTACATTTGTGATGTCTGGTATAGGGTAATGATAACTTTTCCATGTAGCACTTGTGAACCATGAAGCTAAACATTATTTCCATTAGAAAATACTTCTCATGCATGAAAATACACATAAGCAGGAGTTTATTCTCTACTGGGAGCTTTTAGAAATATACTTCAGGCAGCTCTGAGCACAACATCTTACCCATGTGGGTTCTCTTGCCCCTGTTCTGTCGCTGCTCATGTCTGGCAAAGACAATGGATGCTGCTGGGAGATAGGTTCTGCTTCCCGGAGGAGGAAGCTCTTTCCAGGCGGTTCCTAGGAAGGGAAGCTGCAAAAGTAGCGATGGACCTGGCCATCCAGCCTAGTCAAAGACAAGGAAAACAAGCTGAGAGAAAAGAGACGTGAGTCCTTTCCCTGTTTTCTGGCAAGGTGATGTTTTCAGGCTCGAAAGTGGCTTTTCGGGTTGCAATCACCTCATTTAGGGTGAACCCTGCTCTTGGGAGGCTCGGCGATGAGCGCCGTTGGTGTCTGATGGCTCTTTTTTGATGGGGTGTGATCCAGTCTTTACAGGAGCGATGGAGATGAGACCCCCTGCCCACAGGCAGCCCTGCTCTGCGGCAACGTCTCATCTCCAGTGTCCTGTGTGGGTGGAAGATCGCTTCTGTGATCCATCTCAAATCAGTTGGGACAGGGCTTTGACATCAGGTGGATTTTCTATGTCCCCATCCCTGCTTCTTGCTTTCCTCCTTGGTGCCTTGTTTTAGTTTTGATTAAACCTTTCTGGGCTTGGGGTTTGTTTTCCTTTTTTGTTTTGGTTTGGTTTTTTGTTTTGTTTTTTTTATAAGATGACAAAGCTGCCCTGCACCCAAAGATTTGCAGTATTTTGGAGTGATATAATGAACCGAAAGCAAAGCAGAGCACAAATAAAACTGGAACGTGAGCCTGCAAAGTGTGGTAGCTGTCTGGACGGCTGGTGTTAGGGAGAGGAGTCTGCCCAGAGGTGGGGGAGACCCGCAGAAACATAGAAACATTTCTACTCAAGCTTCTTAAAAGTTAAATGAAAAAAAAATTCTCCTTTCTATTCTTCCTTTTCCTTTCCCTGACTCCAAACAAAACTTTCTTTTTTTTTATTTCTTTTGAAAGTGGTTTTAGTTGCTAGTTGTCTAGTCTCTAGATTTCTTTTCCCTGTGAAATATTTACTTTGTTTCTTCTTTAATTAGTGCTTAAACTTTAGCAGTAACTTCTTATTTCAAAGGCCATGATTATACTATGATTCCTTATTCTCTTCCTGGAATCCATTCTCAGTTTACAGTTTATATAACTGAAGTGACGAATCTTTCCTGCCTTACCATGCATGATATTGTGGTTAAATGTCTCTGTCCCTCACGTAATTATATTCAGTTATTTACTTTCAGTTTGGATCCAATTAATGTAGCATAAGAGCTGGTTCTGGACTTAATAGAACTGGTCAAAGCTTTTCAAAGCTGCCCACACAATGTAAATCACAGCTGGAAATTAGGGGGTTTTATGACCTGGAATAAAAACAAGTATGTACAAGCATTCCTGCAAGCTGGAAATCCAAAATATGTTGTGGTTGCAAGAACTGGTGGAAAAAAAAATCTGATCTTGTAATTTATATGTAGGCACTTGGTTCTCAACTGTATTTTACTCTATAATGTATTGTATTTTCAATGTGGCATCCCAACAGGAGCCATCTGATGATACTTCAGTGATAGTCACAGACACTAGGACAGCCACTGTGCGATAAAGAGAATAGATCAGAGTGTCTTCAAGCATGGGTCTGCCTCATATGGTGAGCAACAGAAAAAAGAATAGGACATTTCATACTGTATGATCTAGGAGCAATAAAAAAATGCTCTGGTTGCATCCTAGAAATGTAGTTGCGTATGATACCAGGATTTGCATGTCATGGGTGAATGCAGAAATAACAGGAAAACACAAACAGGAAACAAAATCCCTCAGCCCAACACGAAAGGCTGGGATTTTGAAATGAAATTCCCAGATTTTCCAGCATCAGGTTCGTGAGCGGAGAACGTGCATTTCTGTCTCTCGGGGGGGATGCATTTGAAAGCAACTCAGCTGTCCATTTCTGCTGACTCCAGTCACTAGTGCTGTCAACATTATTTAGGAATTCCATTTCTCAGCATTCAGCATTGTTTCCTGATAAAGAAATAATGGCAGAAAAAAATACCTGCTGACATGTTGAAGGCAGCTAGTGACCACTGTGAGCAAGGTGACTTTTGCAGATACGTGGGGTTTAGGTGTCTGCAATCCCTCATTAGCAGTTTTTAATCAACATATGGCATGTCTGCGTAGCAAAATGCAAGGAGAGATCAACCCTCCAGTGCTCTAGGCTAACACGGCTATTACCGTTGGTTTTTTTTCTTGCTACCCAAGTAGCTCCTGCAGGCACTTGGATCTAGCTGTGTTGTGCTGTTCCAGAGGGGCAGTGAAACCAGATCTCAAAATCCCAACACCCTGTCACAGGTTGCGCCACCTCCATCCAGCTCCATCCTGGAAAAAGGAGGTGACTCACATCCCTGCTCCATGCCAGCCAGTGCTGGAGGTATATTAGCCAACGTTGACCCGACCGTGAGTCACTGCAACGCGGCCACTGCCTGCGACTTTCCGTTGTTTGGCCCTGCTATTTTTGGGTCCAGTAATTATGAGGTGAGCTGTGAATCACCAGTGTCTCACTTTACGCCAGGAGGAAACCAGGCAAATTGCATTAACGTGCTTGGCAGGAGAGATTCTTGTTCTCCAGTGTTTTATGGGCTTTGGCCCTTCTTACTCCCCAGAGTGATGTGCTCACCCTTCCTCGTGTAGTTGTCATGCAGGATCTGAGCAATGGCCAGACAGCCTTTGGCTCGTGCTCCCTCCAGACGGCTGTGACCTTCTGCGCAGGAACTGATGCTTCAAAGACCTGGAGGGTACTTCCAAGGGGTCCCAACAGCTTTTATTGATTTGTTCATCCAGTCCACATAGGTAGGGTTTAGATTAGAAAATAGCATCATATGGATAACTGGGAAGCCGGACACCCATGATGATACTGGTCTCTGCGGCAGCTGGTCGTGCAGTGTTTCTGCCATATAGAGGGACGTTAGCGCCCTGAAGATTGTTGTTCACTGTTTGCTGTGTTGTGTGGGGCACAGCAGCGCAGCTATGTCAGAGCTCACCACTACAGCCAGGGGGAAATCGCTGACCCTTTTTGTAAAGGCTTTGATGATGAGTCAAGAGACAAACCTGCAAGATTCCTCTGCTTCTTTATAAGGAACAGACCTTATGACAGCACTAACCCGCCCAGCAGGCAGAAATGCAGGCATGGTGTTCAGCCCAAGGAGCAGTTAAATCTTATCCTACTGCTTTGCTTCCCACCGCCTGAGCAGAATGGATTCACCAGTACCCTGGATTTAATGCCCTGGATTCCTACGTGCGTTTGTTTTTCTTGCACATTCCTACCTCTGCCAGTCTCTTCCCTGTTCAGCTTTATGATTCAACATTCATGTTAAAAACTGCTCTCCAAACGCCTCCTCTCAGATACAAGGAAACCAAGGGCATATTTTTGCACCCAGGAATTTCCAGGCTGCAAAGGAGTCTGCTGGGGATCATCAGGCTGTTGGAGAAGGGTTGGGAGTGGAGAAGCTGTAAACCTGCAGGAATTTGAAAAACCTACTTTAATTTAAGAGGAATGTCCTTTTGTTCCCAAATGGCTGGGCCTTGCTCCAAAAGCATTCAGGTGCAGTAACTGCTACCAGATGGGCTGTGAAAAGCAACACAAACAGGTGGTGAGGACAACAACTGTAATTTCCTTGTCAGCTTCTCCCTGTACCTCACATACCCCCTAGGGAGTGGGAGGATGAGGAGAGCTGTCATATTTGCATGATGTATACAGCAAAAGGAATTGCTGTTGAGGCGATATTCTGTGGCTGCATATGGCACATCAAGCCCTGGGACTCTCAGTGGTGAGACTGTCACCTGGGCCAAGGTGCGCAGTGATTCACTTAAAACAGAATTCACTGGCATGTGCAGTTTTATAGATACGATGATCAATATATTTTAGTGCACGATTACAGATCCTCCCAGGTGTAACGACTGTTCTTCCATGTAAGACATTGGGACCACGCTGACACTGCACACTTGAGGCTTTGCCTGGTGTGCTTGGGACCACTGAAGGCTGGAGCTGCAGGAGCATGAGAAGCCTTGGTGGTTTTGGTAGGACCCCGTGCATAATGGAGCACTTGAAGAGGGATGAGTGCAAGGTGAGGACATACCAGTCCTGCAGCCTGGATGGGGCTGTTTTATGGTGGCAGCAGTGGCTTTCTGCTCCTGCAGCCTGGGGCCTTGCTCTCTGCCTTCTTCAGTGAGGTTTCCCACAGTAACTGAAGTGTTTGCTGTGCTATGACTGATGTGATGAGCGAGCAAACTTTGGTACAGGTAGGGTAGAAGCAAAACCAGTGTTACAGGCTCCTGCTTGTCTTAATAAAGAGTGTTCAACCCCCTGGAGCTGTCACTCACTGTTTGCCTGTACCTGCGAGTGCTGGTGCATTGGCATGTGCAACAGCACTGGGAAAAGAGAGACAGTGCAGAGCAGATATTTGCTAAGAAAAGCCATTCTGTAAGTATCTCAGCACTGGTGTTGCTCCAGTGACCATAGGCACAGGCAGTAGTGATAAGTGTGACTCCATATGTACAGATGTACTGATTTGTTGCTGAAGTAAATACAATCCAGGCACAAAGCAATATGTGCTCTTATGGGACACATGGTTTGTTGCTCCCACTTTGGTGGCCTGGGCAAGGCAAAGGAGGATGTTGGACAGTGCACAACTGTTCTTCAGTTGACAGTATCCAATGTGCTTACGCTCAGTCTCTCTCTTACTGGATTTTTGCTTCCCAATTGCAATGCTGTCTGTGTCTGGATGACTGTATTTCCACATGTTCGCCTTGCAAGCATACAAGCAAAACTGGCTTTTGTTCTTCTCTCTTGTTCAGACCCATATCGGTCACACTACATTGCCACTGTCTGACACCTCTTTGTTCACAGCTCCCCATCTCTGCCCAAACTGGTGCCTCTTGGTCTGGATGTGGGGAGGATAAGAGAATGCAGTCCTCATTTAAGACAAATGGAGCTGCATACAGAAAATGGCATTACCTTGGCTACACTCAAGCCCAGAGTAACAGCCATGTCCTTGCACTTCCCTTACTCAAAGATGGGCACACCTTCTCACCATCAATAAGTGCTGGTGCAGGACTCCTGCTCACCCCAGCGGGATATGTTATGTCCCTATAAGGGCAGTCCTGGGAAAGTGGAAAATGAGGGAACAGGAGTTCATGATTCTTTATGGTCAGAAAAGATTTCTAGGATTATCAGGAATGGAGAGGTGTATGTTAGACTTTTGTTTCTCTTTAGAGATAAGGAAGCTGAGACATGGGATGGCTTTAGAGAGCTGGTACAAGCCTTACAGAGTTAAGCTGGGAAATAAATGCTTGGGGTCAATGCATTTTCCACCTCCTTTTTACATGGGGACTAACACAGCATGGTTAAGGTGCAGCGCTGAAATTGCACAAACCCCTTCGTAAGCCCTTTCCATCTTGAAATCATTTAGGTTATTCACCTTGTTGCTGTGGGCTCTTAGCTTTCTAGCTTTTTACATCTCCAATTGTCTCTCCTAGATGATCAGCTGAATTCTGAAGAGAAGAAGAAAAGAAAGCAGAGGAGGAACAGGACAACCTTCAACAGCAGCCAGCTCCAGGCATTAGAGAGGGTCTTTGAGAGGACACATTACCCTGATGCCTTTGTACGGGAAGACCTTGCGCGCAGAGTCAACCTCACTGAAGCAAGAGTTCAGGTAATCACCACAGCTTGTACCCAGATACACCTCACCTCACAGAGGTCACCAGGCCACCACAGTATGGCAGTAGAAATTCTCTAGAGTCACCAAGCTTCTGGGTCATGCTGTACTGCAGTCCCAAGTGTGCTGTGCCTTGAGGAGGACTGCCAGGCCTCATCTGCCACCATACTTACCACTTGCCCAGTCAGATGTCTTCATACAGTTCCTCCAAGGCCAAGATATTGGATATCACATGCTCATGGTGCTCACATTATCTTAAGCTGCTCAGCTCTTAGCTTGCAAACCTGCACCTTCTGAAGGTCAAAACCAGCCATGGAACACGGCACTCCCAGGCCTTGCTGCCTACAGCACAGGACAGACGTGATCCCACAGGGACCTCGATGAGCCGATTTCTTGCAGGAGTGCTTTATCGGGCCAGACATAAGGATCGTCTTGTCATGAAAGTTTCCAGTGCCAGGTGTATCAAAGCAGCCTGCTTTTACTGAGTCCTGCCTTGCTTATCATGGCAGATGTGATGAAGAGAAAGGGTGTCTGTCACAGCAGAGCTGGTTATGATGCTTGGTGTGCTTCCTACCCCAGGTGTGGTTCCAGAACCGGAGAGCCAAGTTTCGCCGGAATGAGAGGGCCATGCTGGCCAGCAAGAACGCCTCCCTGCTCAAATCGTACTCAGGGGATGTGACCGCTGTGGAGCAGCCCATAGTACCTCGCCCAGCTCCGAGACCCACTGATTATCTCTCCTGGGGTACTGCCTCGCCTTACAGGTGAGTAAATAACTCCTCTCGAGTTGGCCGCTTTCTGGCATAATATAGAGCAGCCCAAGAGTGACCGTTGGACAGCTCTAATGGGCTGTTTATATTTGCACGGGACATCTGGAGGATACAGCACTTTGACCACCCCACTGGTTTTCCTTTCATCTCACCCCATCACATGTCCAGGCTTGCGAAGTGGGCTTGCTTCAGCATCATCATGGCTCTCTGGAAGTTCTGGAAGGTCCATGAGAGGTTGCAGGTTTTTTGGTGGTTTCTTGCTGCAATTCAGGAAGTTTCGCAAGTGGAACAGGTAGAAGTACATGAAAACAGAAGGGGTTGCACTTGCTACCCTAGTGCATCCAGTTTAAAGGAAGGAGAAAACCTTTTCAGGGAATACAGATCCTGCTGAGGTGATAGGAGAGCACTTGGATGGGCTCAGGCACCGCACATTGTCCAGCAGAGGGAGTTCTGTGGCTGTCCCACTGGTTGGGATGCAAGGAAGGACTGGGAACACTCTCTGCTCATGTTGCTCCTAACCCACCCCTCAGTTGTCAGCACTTAATTGGTGAGAGATTTCTTTCTATCTGGTAGAGCAGAAACGTGTGTGTAAACAAACTGTTGTGCAGCGCTGTGGTTTGCCCGCAGTGAGGACCTGTCTCTGGGTGGGAGACTGGTGTTCAGTGGCCATCTCCTCTGGTCAGTGCTGCTTAAGGGGCGACAGGGAAGAAGTGCAGATGTGGTAGCACTGGTCTACTTAACGGATTTGGGATGTCCTTTCCCATCATGGTCCTCCCTGTCCTCCTCCATGCCATCCACAGCCCAGCAGGAACTGGGTGTTGTCACAAGATCCACAGGATATATTAGTTTGTGGGGAACCAGCTGGCTTGTAGGCAGATAAAAATGAGGTTGGTGCGTATTTTTTAGCACAGTGGCTTAATTATTGGTTAGGAACTTGGAGATTTTGGCTGAATTTCTTCCTGTTCATGTGGCTTGGTTGCAGGCAGCTTCCCACTAGCTTCTAGGAGTCACACCGGGCCCAAGACCTCTCTCCTTCAGTCACTTCAACCCCCTTCTCACACCCCAAACTTTACTTGCACAGTTAGGTCTGCAAAAAGGTGGCTTCCCTGATAGTTTGTTGCTTCAGTACCACGAGGTCCTCCTCATCCACCCTGTAGTTCCAGAGAAATGAGTTATATGTTCACCCACTTAAGATGTTGAATAGGATGCTTGTGATTGCCACTGGTTTGGAATTAGAGATGGCCCTTATCCTTTGGATTTTATATGAGTTTAGGGATGAGAAATACAAGTCCTATCACACCCCACTGAAATTGTTCTGGTCACAGTACCAGGTGCGTGCTTGAGCCCCCATGGTTTATTTCACACCCTTTTAAAAATAGATCATCCCCCTCAAGATGTTGTTTAAATGAGGGGCTTCATAATGGCCTCTAGGAGAAGACCCTGCACAGGTAACTTCCAGGGGAAAAATAGGAAGGGCTTGTGGGGTCACTGGGCAACGGGAAGGCCAAGGCATCTGGGACATGCAAACAAGGAAAGAAAGGGAGATGGGCAAGCCTTAAGGATAACATTATGTCTCTGAGATACAGACTGAGCTGTGCCTTTCCATAGTGTGAAGACACATCCTCACTATCCTGATGTCTTCCCCTAGTCTTAAGCCAAGATATTTCAGCAAAGACATTTGCAGCTTACAGCTGTCACTTTAGCTGACAAGTCAAACCAGAACAGGCAGTCACCTTCCCGCTACCCTGCAGAGGAATAGGAGGCACTGACAGAGGAGCAGAGCAGGTGGTTTACACAATGTGGAGTGGTCAAGACTCTCAAAAATTTTATGCTCCCAAGACTTTCTAATCCTACTGGTTATGTCTTAGCAATTGCATCCATCTTACTGGGCACCTGCATTTGGTTGTCACAACCTCATTAAGGCTTTGAACTGAGTAAGGTTGTTAAAGTGTTGGACACCTGGTGAAAAACAGCCATGCAGAGTGTTTGCATGGCTTTTTGCCCCTTCCATGTGTCCCTGTCATTGCTGTACCAGCTCCTGATTAAGAGCTAGTCCAGGAGATGGCTGAGAGCAGGGCTGAGAGCTGCACAGTCAGTGTGGTTTTCACTCTTAGATCTGGGGAAATTTTTCAATCAGTGTGTTTATTCTCCAAATACATTCAGCCACAGGTCAACCAAAGCTATTTGCAGACCTATGTTGCATAGATAGCCGAGTAGGTCCTGTTATTTTTTATTTTGAAGTTGAAATGTTTTGCTTAGACATTTTTTAGCATAGGTTCCTAAGAAAACAAGACTAGCAGTCACGCTGTCAGCCCGCACTTCCCACTCTAACAACCTTTGACTTCACAGGCCATTGAAAAACACATTTGAAAGGATTTTAGATCTCAGAAACATGATGTTCCTCTATGTTTTGTGAAATCAGACAGCTGAGTAGAGGAAGGAGACATTTTGTTCCTGAATGGGGCAGAGGGAGGGGGCAACAGGGTGACTTCAACCCTTATTAGATTCTAGACAGTCTCTGAACTAGCTCTTCAAGTTATGCTGACATTTAGAGACAGCCACCTTGGGTGCTGGTCCTTATGGAATAACTTGCTAAAAGAGCATATTTCTGTAGATTTTTGGTTTAGCAGAGACTTCACTGCAACAGGAATTTTCCCCACACCTCAAGGGACCAGAGAGCAGGAGCTCCCTGGAGTTTTAGACCAGTTACAGATGAGTTTTGAGTGGGGACAGTTTACACCCGAGTCTGAAAATTCCTTTTTTATCTAAGCTAGAGTATTCTTGAGGCTCTTCTTACTTTTTCAAGCACAAAATCATGGGGGAGATGCACCTTGTAGAAGCTGTTAGATACTCTCAAAGTGTCCTGAATGTACGCTTTCCTGGGGAGAGTTTTTGATGCTTTTCCCTGGATGAGTGTGAGCAGCTGTGGTGTGTAAGCTGTTTTATTTCCACTGCTCCTGATGCAAAAGTGACAGGTCGTCCCTGAAGGAGTCCTTTTCCCTGATTTTAAAATGAGAAATAGGCATTGTTTGGCCTGGGATGGAACCTCCTAGTATTACCTGGTCTGGATCTCCTGGAAGTTGAGGATTCAGATATCAATGGATTGCATTTAAACTCCTGCAGTTTAGCTCTGCCCTATGAAGTCAGAGATACCACCAGCATGAGCATGCACGCCCATAGCCTGGATCTGTTTGCACAGCAAATGCCAGCTTCCCTCGAGGAAGATTTGCTGTTGCAAAGTCTCTTCCAATCATGGAGGTCAGTGCTGGAAGAATTTTTTTTAAAAACAGAGAGAGAAAGGAAAAGGAAAAAGGGAAAAACTTCTTTCTTGGGCTGTAGGTGGGAGAGACATTTCCCAGAGCCTCAGACGTGAGCCATGCAGGCAAGTAAGTGGAAAGGGTCAGCCGCAGACCTGAGATTGCCTCCAGAACATTTGTATTTTCCTCCTGAACATGCTGCCTATGTTAAATGGGCATCTAGTTCATTTGGTGTTTTTTTAGCTGGTTTTGAGCTGTAGACCCATTTACAGGAAGTGCAACACATCAGAAAGATGCGCTGAGGGAGGTTTAGTTTGGATATTAGGAAAAAGTTCTTCACCCAAAGGGTGAAGGAGCACTGCAACAGCTCCCCAGGGAAGCAGTCACAGCACCAAACCTGTCAATATTCCAGAATTATTTGGACAACACCCTCAGACACATGGTGTGAATGTTGGGGTTGTCCTGTGCAGGGATAGGAGTTGGATTCGATGATCCTTGTGGGTACTTTCCAATTCACAGCATTCTATGATTCTGTGTCAGACACTGCTGGGTTTTGGGATGGGGGGTTCTTTTTGCAGAAACCTGGGACACATGCATTAAAGAAATTGTCTAGTGGTCTGGAAAGCAGAGTTAAAACTTCTGGTAGGATAAGAAAGGACTCAGAGTTTGTTCAGCCTCCACTGCCAAAAGTAATGTTTTTCATTAGTAAAGTCTTGATTTGAAGGAAGGAAAAATGCTTTGGTTTTTTTTTCACCCTTCAGTCTTTAAGGCATGCTCTTTAGGATCAGATGAAGTTTTGAGGGAAAAGATGTGGAAATTTTTATTCCCAAATGCTGAAACCAGAATGCATCACAATTGTTGAAATGGGGTTTTCCCAGCGTGTTTCTTTAATGTACCATGTGTTTCAGCAGTGACGTGATTTCACAAGCAATAAAACCAGCAATTACCCTCATCAAAAAGACATTGAATCCAGTGGGAATACTTTTAAGGACAATAGTCTAACTGGCAGGCTGGGCACCCTGACCTCATTGTAAACATTTTGGGTTAGGAAACAGGAAATGGATATTTTCCTATTGACTTTAACCAACTTTGGTGCTGGCTATCCCTGCATAAGTGAACCACTCTGGAGAGATTTATAGGGATGTAGAATAAAAAGTACTGATTATTCCCTGCTCACATAAGAAAGATATCCCACGGGTATGGAAACCTCAGAGTTTAACTTCGCTGCAGCATGTCTGCTCTCTGCGTGGCGTGAAGACCACGACTGACATGATGTTTCTCTCTTTTCACCCCACAGTGCCATGGCCACCTACTCCGCCACATGTACCAACACCAGCCCGGCGCAGGGCATGAATATGGCCAACAGTATTGCCAACCTGAGACTGAAGGCAAAGGAATATAGTTTACAGAGGAATCAAGTGCCCACAGTCAATTAACGACTGGAGGCAGCTGCCTTGCAGAAGGAGAAAACACAATGGCACCCGTCCTGCTTCGCAACTTGTTTGTGCTGAAAGAAAAAAACCCACAAAAATACCCCTCAAAAAAAACAAAAAAAAAGGAAAAAAAAACAATTAAAAAAGCCAACCCTAACCCAGAACTGAATGCAGGGACCAAACTGGGAGCAAATGAACGCTCGTGAGTGACAAGGTTCCTCCTTCCTTTTGGGATAATGCCACCATATTTTTTTTCTTCTTATTGTCAGGTTTATTGCTTCTGCTCAATATACTATGAGCTTCTTCAGTAAAGGACAGTCTCACCCTTCCTGGTTTCCATTTTTATATGGGACTGCAAAAAGAAACCTCTGCCAATCTCAGCTTGTGGACATGTCCCACCCACCATCCTGCTGAGATACAAAGCCTGCTCCTCTCCTCCCTGCCCCAGCTCACCCTAGAAGAAGTTGTTTTGGCTGCCGCTTTCTGTTGTATCCACCTGATCCTTCATCCCCCCAGTCCCTTGTGCTGCAGAGGCAGCGTCGATACCATTAGTCTGCAAGCAGCTTGTTAGTGCAACAAGATGGGGTTTTCCTGCCCGGGTTGCCTGTGCCAGTCTGAGATGTAAGGAAGACTTCCTTGGGCTTCGCAGTGCTTCATTGCTTTCTTCAGTATTTCTGGCTGGCACTGCTGCCTCAAAAAGCTAAAGAAGAGAGAAAAGCCAATATGGGTGTGTGAGCTGGGGGGCTATAGTGGGGGGAGTGCTCTGTAGTGCCAAGAGTAGGACTGTTAGGACACTCCTTTCTATGCCTTACAGTTTGCGCCACAAGGAAAGGTGTTGTCCAGATGCATTTGTTTTATATATACTGTATATATTTATATATATAAGATATACATGCAAGCTTGGTTGGTGTTTTTTATTAAACGAAATAAAATCCATTGAAAATATTTAGGATGTTTGTGCTGCATCCAGGTTCCTGGAGCTGTGCATTGAAATTCCAGCCACAACCTCTTTCACCCTTGTCCGAGCTCTTCCCAGCAGCCTCGGGCAGCACTTGAAATGGCCAGCTCGCATTTTCCCATGAGAAACCCCGAAGAAGTGATGCTTGGAAGGAGCCACACCCCCTCCTAGCTTTTCCCTATGGGCATTTGCAGCTTCATAGAATAAGATTGTGATCTTTTCTCCAGTCAGACAGATTCTTGTGGCTCTAGGAGACACACAAGGACATACTCATGTCTCAAGTCTCTGCCAGCCCCTCTGAGGACAGGTAATGTCTCAGCAAGCAGCATGCCACATGAAGTTCCCATAACACTGCCCAATGAGACTTGTCCTGTAGCCTTAACCACTCTTTGCTTTCCCTTCCTGCTGTCCTCCCTCTCGAGTCTGGAGAACTAATTAGAACTTCGTTTCCTTTTCTCCATGTAGAGCAGAGGAGATGCAACCCAAAAAGTGTTTCTTCCATGCAAGCATCCTGAGGAAATGAGGCTCGCTCTTGTTGCCGGTGATACCTGCCTCTTTCAAATTTTGGAGGAGAAAGGGGCTTATTTAGGGCAAGTAGTGCTTATGCAGGAGACCTGCCTGAACTGAGTAGGACTTTGCAATGAAATCATCCCACTGATGGTAGCAGAGCTACACCATGGTCCAAGCTGGACCATAAGAGAAGGAGAATGCCGATCAGTTGTGAGGGATACTTCTGGCAGAGTGGTTTCAGTCTCCATCTTCGTGTTCACTACAGACATGCTGGGCATACGTACATGTCTGACAGTGGGCTTAGATAGTTTAAAACAGCATGTTGCAGGAAATGAGAAATAAATCTCTTTAAAGTGAAGGTGAAAATTAAACTGGCAGAGAGTGAATGGAAATCCAGCCAAAGTATTTGAGCCAACACTGGGAAAAAAGCCCCAAATCCAAACTGATGTAAGTTATGTTCATGATTGTATATGTTGCTGCTGAAATTTTTTTCTCTCTGTATAGATACTTTTGAGGGAAAAAAAAGAAATCTAATTGTGATCAGAACAAAAAGCTAAAAGTTGCAGATTGCACTTGCAGAAAATAGCAGCCAAGGTAGTGAAACTGGACAAACACTCCTTTAAGAAATCCTATTTTTTTTTTCCCTTTCCTTCTGTAGTCTGGAGAAACTAACATCTCTAAATTGAAATATTTCTATCGTGATTAGTGTGGTTCCAGCTCCTAGAGCCAAGTGATTATGTTAGACATCTCAGCCTTCACTTAGATGTTCACTGTTGGTTCCTGTGCCTACACAAACACAGAAACTATTGAAGAATGTGTCCTGCAAACCAGACTGAAAAAGGACTCAGTGCCTTTTAACATTACTCAGAGGGTGAAGCAGCCATTGAGTGCCTTAGCCTGAGGCTCTCCCTCCTCTTCTTTCCTGCTGCCCTTCGGGATCCACCAGTATCCCAGCAGTTACAACAGCCAGTACTCCCCTATGGTGGCCTGAGGCTGCCCAAGTGTCTGCTTTGGAGGTTTCAGGTGCTTCCTCCAGCATCTTGCTGGCCTGTGACTTTCCCCATGTCTTTGCTCACCTTTTTTTGCAGTAGAAAAATCACCTTGAGCAGCTTTCTTTGGTGTCTGTGTATGGGCATCCATTACTGAAGTTAGCAAGGAGACAGTTTAGAGAGCTTGAAGCTTCTGGTACCCTGTTATCCATCTCTACACCCACACCATGATGTTTACGGAGGGGCCTCACATAAATGCCTATGCAAGCTCTTGTTCATCCTCCTCACTTTTTTCATGCAAGGAATTGTGTCTTTAGCCCTGAGAAGAGGAAGCTGAGAGGAGACCTTACTGCTCTCTGCAACTGCCTAAAAGAGTTTGCATTGAGGTGGATGTTGGTCTCTTCTCCCAGGTGACAGGTGATAGGACAAGAGGGAATGGCCTCAAGCTGCATCAGAGGAAGTTTAGATTGGACATTAGGAAAAATTTCTTCACAGACAATGTTCTCAAGCACTGGAAGAGGCTGCCCAGGGAGGTGGTTGAGTCACCATCTCTTGAGGTATTTGAAAGGCAGGTACATGAGGTGCTTGAGGACATGATTTAGTAGTAGACAGGTACAGTTGGAGCTGATGATCTCAAAGGTCTTTTCCAACCTAATGAATCTATGATTCTAAACTCTTGCACTTCCAGTTTTGGTTGGGTCTTGCCTTAGGTTGGGCTGCTTGGTTGGGGATGACATCGCAGCTGCCTGGGCTGTTGCCAGTCCAAATCAGACCCTGACATCACCTTTGAGCTTAGCAACATCAAGATGTAAACCAGAACATCCAAGACAATATTGCTTTATTTACATGTATTTGCTAAACAGAGTCCAGCTGGATGAAAGGACAGATTTTGCTGTTTGTGTCTTAATTACTGATGACCTCAGCCAACAGGCAGTATCTAGTTGTCTTATCAAGCCAAAGTGAAATTTTATGATTGTGTATGTTTAATCTATATTTCATTGAACCATGTAAATTTATGTGCAAATTAAGGGCCCTATTCTGAAAGCATGGATTTTTCCAGGGTTTAGTAGACTTCCAGTCGCAGCTCTGGGAAGTTGCCATGGTTACCCTGGTTATCACTAAGTTTGGGTACCATTCAGGGGAGAAAATGGTCATGAGGCACATTCCTCTCACCTGCTCAATGCCAACACTGTTCTCTCAGGCCCTCACTTTCTCAACACAGAAATAGGTGGCTGATACCCTCTAGGTGGGGGTTTTGAGCATGACAGGGATGGGTGATTGATGAGGCTGGGGGAGCTATACGTGTGAAGCCACAGGAGGGATTCTCAGATGGAAATGTATCCTGTAAATTATCTCTTGCTTTGTGATGTAAAATGTACAGTGTTTGCACTAGAATAGAAACGATCGTTTTCAATAAAAGAGGGAAAAGACTTCCCAATCCTTTCTATAAGCTGCCACATGTGTCTCGTGTTGCTGCCCTGAGGTGTCTTACAGTGTCGGCTGGGGCTGGAGACACGGCCTGGGGATGCTGAGCGGCCAGCTGGGGGACACAGGGGTCCCCGCGGAGGTGGGGGCTGGAGTTGGGGCCTCCTCTGCAGCACTCAGCCAGCCGGGGAGCCAGGCAGGGACAGACGCCGTGTCCAGGCTCCGGCCTGAACCACTGGATCCTTTTGGCAACACAGGCAAACAAGTGCAAACATGCTCAGCAGGAGCATAAAGCAGGAGGTATCAATCTCCTAAAAGAGACGGGTTTTAGGAAGAGATGAAAGGTACCCATGGCTTTGCCTCCAGCTCCCTCCACTCCACTGGGCCAGCAAGTGGAGCAGAAGCAGTGCACAGGGGTCTCCCTTCAGTGAAGCGAGAGAGGGGAGCACTGGGCATCCGCAGGTGAGTGCTGGGGGTTTGACATACCCTGCCCACCCCCCCCACCCCAAAGCTGCTGAAGAGGCCGCTGCTTTGCCGAGCCCCGGGGCGGAGAGGGGCCAGGCAGAGGGCTGGCGGCCACTCCACGCCCATGGCCATAACCAAGCCCATCTGTGCAGCAGGATAATTAGGGGAGAATGGGCCATTATGTCTCTGCCGGTCGTTTGCCTCTCAGAGTGACCGAACTGGCCCCTAGTCACACCCCCCTCATCCCACATACCAAGCAGGTGGAAGTGCGAAACAAAAACAAAGGCTCAGGGGTGGTTCTCAAAACAATCAAAAGTACTAATAAGATTTGTATGAGTTTTTGTGACGGAAGCGTCCTGATACACGACCCGGGAGTTCTCTGTATTCCTACACCGGGGTGGAGGTTGCACTATTGTCCCCCCATCATCGGAACCACCGACAAAAGGTAAAGGAGATTGGGCCGATTGGCACCCCAGCTGTTATCACTCCAGAACAGACTATAAATAATTAGAGGAGCAAGCACAAATTGGAGTGTTTGCAGAAGCTTCGTCCGCAGCAGCTTCAAGGAAACATCTAAGGACTCCAGCACCGAACTCTGTACAGGTCGTATAGTCTTTTTCAACCCTTATAGAATGCTAATATTGGCCTAGACATAAGCGTATATTCTTGACTTAGAATTATAACATTACAGTTAATAAACTAAATGTTTAAATACAATTCTGGGTCCTACTCTGTCTACCTCGGTGTGTGATAGGGTGGGTGACCAGCAAGGAGCGGTGGGAGGAGGGAAACCCACAGATTAGGAGAGGATAAGGGTTGAGTGTAGAAGGCAAAAAGAGATGGGTTCAAGAAGGAGAATGCTGTGCTGCTCAGCAAGGGAGATGGTCAGAAGGAGCACAGAGGCTAATGAGGGCTAATTAGAGCAGTCTATTAAAGTAAGGGTGGGGAAGGTGCCATAGGAACACCCTAAGCTAGGCTGAAGTCGGTGAGCTGTGCTTCAGGGAGCTGTGCTGTGCTGGTGAGCTGTTGTTGCAGGGGTGGGGGAGCTAGTGGGGGGTCTGAGGCTGCTGGTTTTCCTACGACTTCCCTTCTTGGTCTCCAAATGATTCATTCAGATTTCAGATCAATGTTGGGAATCCTGAGGTGTGTCTGTTGGCCTCCTGTTTCTCTGCTGATCTGGCTTTTGACCCTCCATGGACAGTGCACGTTAGGATTGTTGACTGAGCTGAATGCAAGGGGCAGATGATGTTCAGCATCCCAGCCCACGGAGAGACGCTGTTAAGGGGAGCAGAGTAGCTCTGCAAAGCTGTCAGCAGTCAGCCAAGGTTGCATTCCTTGCAAAGCTGATTATTCAGCTCTCTGAAGCTGAAATAATAATATCAGCTTCTTACTTATTACTTTCTGGTTGCCAAAAGAAGTAGATTGCAAATAGTATAGCTTCCAAGTTGATTTGGAGACTGGAGTGGTTTGGACTAAGTTGAAACAAGCCTTGGGTATCCATCCAGACCTGCAGCTGGCTCATCTGAGCTCCCTTTGGATAAATGTCCACCTGGCACTGCTGTGTTCTGGCTCTTCAACTGATGGCTGCCAGTCACCAAGGCACTAGGAGTTACCACCCCATGGAGCTCCAGCTCCCAGTTTGGCCTGGATTTCCCAGGAGGACCAATAAAATCTATGCTAGAAGCTGTGTGTGGCTTCAGCAGAGTACAAGGGAGTGGGGAAAACACCAGCTTCTTTCACAAGCCTGGAGCACCTGTGTTTCCTACCAGCAGGTGGTTAAAGGATGTGGTGTGCACCTGAGGTCATTTTTGGTCTACCAAAAAAAGTCTCTGGGAAGGAAAAAAAGGCAGGCCATCCCTCACTTTTGGAGGCTGGCAGGGATCCTATACTGTGCCAAAACCTTCTTCCACACCCCTTGTACCTGTGATGGGGCAGGAACACACTTTGTGGGGCTGCTGGGACCAGAGTGCCCTGAGTGGCGGGAAGCTTGGTGGGACTGTTACATCATCTAAGAGCCAAGTGTTGATCTTTTTAAATTAAGTTGAAAAGTAAGGGATTGTCCCCTATCAAGGTGAGGCCAGAACGTGGTAGGACCTTGTCTCCCAGCCCATGTGCTGGTGTCCTGGGGGCAGTGCTGGGTTGAGGCCAGGAGATCTCTGGCTGTGAAGATGAAACTCAAATTACTTTGTCTGGACTGGGAGCTTAACATCACCATGTCATGACAAGTAGAGGTGTGGTGGGAGTTAACATCAGGCTGAAAGATTGCAAATGGCGACTGGCATTTTCTACCTCATCCTCTTTTTAATAATTTTTTAAAATTAGAGTTACTCTTTCCAGCATCTTGGCCAAATTCTGCTCTCTGTCTAGCTGGAGCCTTTTTCCCTTTGCTTCCTGCCTCTGCCTGTCCAAGCAGTGCCAGATGTTGTTTCATAGCTGCTGTTTTCTAGCCCAGAGATGGTTTCAGCACGGGGCTGGGTGGAGCCCTCCTTGCAGATGGGAGGTGCTATAATTAGCCACTCTATAAACACATAGTGGGACATCAGAAAGCACCCTGTTTTGGTGGCCAGCCTGCCCTGGGGATGGATGGCAAGACTCATCCCATCTGCTCGAAAAACAGCCACGTGTGAAGGAGATGAACGTTCCTCCATGGTCAACCCCAGTGAGCAGAGGAGGGGGAGAGCTTTCCCAGAGGTCAGCATGGGATGTGCAGGTTTCTCACAGCTCCATCCTCCCCCCACAGGGCTGACATGGTGGGTGCTCTTGGCAAAGCCCATTCATGGAGAGGAAGGGTCACAACATGCTTCTGAGGTGGGTCATCGTTACATTGCTGAGCTAATGCAGCCACTCTTCCTCCAGCAAGTGTGTGAATATGGGGCAGACCTGGGAACACATGTTGACTAGGGTCAAACTAGCGACAAAGGCAGGATTTATCTAATGGGATGTAGCTCTGTGAAAGGCCTTTGTGGTTAGTGGGAAAAAAAAATGTAGCTCCAGAGTGTACTTCATCCCCTGCTATGAGGTGTGTTAAGACAGCTTCTTCTCTGCAGGAGAGTGAACTCAAGTGAAGAGCCATCCTGCCTGGCAAGCACTGCTCAGTGTGGACCACAAGGGCATTTCTTTGACCGGGAGGACAAACTAGTTCCATGCCACAGTAGGAGGAGTTGCTAAAGACGAGTGTCGCATGGCAAGTGCTTTGACTGTGAGACTGCACCCCACAAAAACCACACTGACTGTTGTAGTGGTGCAGGCAGAAACAGTTTCTGGAGGAGCTGCTCTGGAGGGTCTTCAGTGGATATGCAGGTTGACATGGCTGAGCTGAGGCTGGTCCTTCTATACAGCAGGGAACAAAGCTCCTTCCAAGCCAGCCCCGTAATTTCTTCCCCTGCCACAGCAACAAGATGCAAGTCTTGTAGATATAGGACCCTTGGGGAACAAGGCTGGCTTGGAGGAGAGCTGATGAAGCACAGGGAGATAGCTGAGCTGTGTGTTTCTCTGACTCAGGGACAAGGAGCCAGGGAATTCTGCCACGTGCCCTTTCCTGCTGTCGCCTTCCATCAGAGAAGTAGCCTCTTGTGCTAAGCTTCAGCCCATCCACAGAGAGCTGGGACAACAGCACCTCCCTAGGCTGGCAGGGGGACAAAGAGTTTCTTGACCAAGTAGAGCCCTTATCTGGGAGGCAGGCATAGCTCTGCAGGCTAGCAGAAAACTTATCACCACTGCTGAAGGCTGTATCTAAAGCCGTTTGAAAAATTGAGTTTCTTTTCCTGTGTCAGCTTCCAAGATTTTGCATATTTGACTTCATCCCAAATCAGACTAGGGAGTGGAAATCTCTAAAAATACTGTAAGGAAAATGCAAATGTGTACAAGCATGGCAGGAGCACTGACACGATAGATTTTCCAGCCTCACTGAAGTGGAACAAGTTGAGCTTTTGGAAAACAAACTCCAAGAAAACTGTTGTATTTCTGCAATGCCTGTCTTTATGGACCAAGTAAAATGTCTGAGTGGGAAATGTCAGTCCTGAGCTTGAAAAACGTAAGATGCTGCCTCTAGAATCTCTGCTGTGGGCTAGTTCTAGGTGTCTCCTCCAACTGTGTAGTGAGCCCTGTGATCAGCTTGAGTGGCTGGAGCTTGCCTGTCATCTCTACAATAATTGCACACAAACAATGTAGACACTGCCTTGCAGCTTCAGAGGACAGCCTGGGTGCCTGCTTCTTCCCCGTCAGCCATGAGGACCACACAGGGCCATCCAGGTTGAAACACAGCGGGGGAAGAGCAGAAACCCGGAAAAACAGAATGCCTAAGACCGTGGGGACTAGGAGTTATGGTGATGCACTTACTGGTTATTTTGACAATGCCTGATACTTGTTTGGTTTTTTTTTTTTTTCCCTTTGCTTTGCGAGCTGTTTGTTAAAGTGAAGTTTCACTGATAGAATGTAAATATTGCCTGGAGGAGAAGCACCTGGGTTGACAGCTGACTGAACATGAGCCAGCAGTGGCCCAGGTGGCCAAGAAGGCCAATGGCACCTTGGCTTGTATCTGAAATGGTGTGACCAGCAGGTCCAGGGAGGTTATTCTCCCGCTGTACTCGGCACTGGTGAGACCGCTCCTCAAATACTGTGTGCAGTTCTGGGCCCCTCACCACAAGAAGGATGTTGAGGCTCTGGAGTGAGTCCAGAGAAGAGCAACGAAGCTAGTGAAGGGGCTGGGAGAACAGGCCTGATGAGGAATGGCTGAGAGAGCGGGGGGTGTTTATCCTGGAGAAGAGGAGGCTGAGGGGAGACCTTATTGCTCTCTAACTACTTGAAACGAGGTTATGGAGAGGAGGGAGCTGGGCTCTTCTCCCAAGTGACAGGAGACAGAATGAGAGGGAATGGCCTCAAGCTCTGCCAGGGGAGATTTAGGCTGGACATCAGGAAAAAATTGTTGACAGAAAGGGTCATTGGGCACTGGCAGAGGCTGCCCAGGGAGGTGGTTGGTTCACCTTCCCTGGAGGTGTTTAAGGGACAGGTGGATGAGGTGCTGAGGGACATGGTTTATTGTTTGATAGGAATGGTTGGACTCAATGATCCATTGGGTCTCTTCCAACCTGGTTATTCTATGATTCTGTTCAAGAAGTTTTTCCAGTAGAGGAAGTTCTTCCAACACAATTACTTGCCTGTTGCTTGAGAAGAGAGTGGAAGATCCTAGAGGTGTTGAGCATGTATAGTAGTAACACATCTTGTACACTTCTCCCACATTGGCCAGCATCTGCTGTAGCCACCCTCACTTTACCAAGGTGAGCTTGCTGGCCAAACATGCAGTTTTGAATAATAAATAATAATAATCTGTCTTTAATTTCCCTTCCCTCTTTCTGTTGATGAATTATCCCCATTGCAGTGAGTGGAGAAGCAGCAGCTGTTGACGGAGAGCAGGGTGGTTTCTCCAGGGTTTATTGTTTTAATCATGGCTTGAGTGAAAGTGACAGCCTGAAGATGAAATATCTGCTGAAAGGAAATCATAACTCTTGGTGACTCCACTTAGCTCCATAACTATTAAGAACGTATTTTTGTTGGACATGAAGGAACGTGATTTCAGTCGACTGTGTGCTTAAACGCTGCTTCTGTCTGCCTTAATGCCTTTGGGTTTGCAGTGTCTCGAGTGCCCTGTTTGGGAGCTGTTAGACATACCTGGAGCATCATGTTGGAGCCTCTTTATCTTCAGTAGGTCTGTTTCTTTGGTGAATCTGTGCTGCACTAAAGAATGGAAGCCATGACACTGAAGAAGGCTTTAGAAGTAGGAAAGACAGAAAGAATTCTCCCTGCTCAAGGGAAAGGATTGTCCCTTGAGTCCTTTCCCCCGCTGGCAACTGAAGGATGCCGAGAAAGGGGAATGCATTGGGTAACACCTGTGGAACTTGCACTTGCCTGGTGACCGTACTTGCTGGCCACCTCTTGTTCTGCTCAGGCTCTCATGTCCCTCTTTGGATGGCTTGCAGTGCTTGGCACAACCAGTTCTCACCCCACTGCTGGCCCAGAGCCAGCACCAAAAGGTGCATTTTTGGGGCTAGGTGTCTGTGCAGAGTGTGTCATGTTGCGTCCTGATGACTCTAGTCTTGGTCTTGGTGCTGTAAAGCTACAGATGGATGGACAGCGAAGAAACTAGCCTACAAGGAGCATGGTCATCCCATTGCCTAGCCACCAGACTACAACTTCTGCACACCTCTCTCCATGGTATAGATGGAGTTAAGTGGTACACATTGCTGCAATGTGTTTAAACTGGCTCATCTTTCCTCAAAGCACCATAAATATGGAGGAGAACAGTTAAAAATAACATCTTCCATGTTCCTGAAAAAATTCTCATGTGCTCTGCTGGCTGTAGCCACTGTTATGAAACAAAATACTTCCCATCAACAGGCCTTAGCCTCTGAGTCTGGGCTACAATGCTGTTTATTACAATAATGAAGCTGTTACCAAGAATGAAACAGGATTAGTATAGAAAAGCCACCAAAGTTATTATTTTCCTAATTAAAAAAGACATTATAGACCACTAATGGTGCCAGGGCATTTGCTTTCCTTCCACTGGATGGAAGCCCTGGCAGCATCCTCATTGTTGTGGACAATCTTCAGCCCCTGCCCTTCCAGCACGGGGGACTGAGGTGGCACAGGGAGGGTATAACCATGACTGCAGCCATGCAGCTGCATGCACATGTGTGTCTCCCCCCAACCCCTGTGTACAGCTCAAGGAAGCTGTGCATGCAAAGCTGGGTCCCATTCAGCAAATTTTATTTGAGGAGATGGCATTGCTGCATGTGTGTAATCTCAAGCTAATTATAGCATGCATTGGCTTTATTGAAACCATCAAGAAAATGCATACACTGAATAGCAATGGGCAGGTGTTTCTGCCCAAAAATATGTATTTGGAGAATGTGTTGCATATGCTGTACATACGCAATGAATGTTTGCACATGCTGCGCTAATGCCTGCAGATATTTTCTTGAGTTATGGTTGTAGGTGCAAGAGTCAGGACAGTAGTGGTGAGATCCCATTTGTTTGGTTTGGTTTTTATATCCCTCCACACCCCTGTCCTACCTGGAGGAGCCCCAGTGGGACCTTAGAATCATAGAATCACCAGGCTGGAAAAGACCCACTGGATCATAAGAGTCCAACCATTCCTATCAAACAATAAACCATGTCCTTCAGCACCTCATCCACCCGTCCCTTAAACACCTCCAGGGAAGGTGAACCAACCACCTCCCTGGGCAGCCTCTGCCAGTGCCCAATGACCCTTTCTGTCAACAATTTTTTCCTGATGTCCAGCCTGAACCTCCCCTGGCAGAGCTTGAGGCCATTCCCTCTTGTCCTGTCCCCTGTCACTTGGGAGAAGAGCCCGGCTCCCCCCTCTCCATAACGTTGTTTCAAGTAGTTATAGAGACCAATGAGGTCTCCCCTTCATCCTCCTCCAGGCTAAACACCCCCAGGTCTCTCAGCCACTCCTCTTGTTCTCCAGCCCCTTCACCAGCTTTGTTTCTCTTCTCTGGACTCGCTCCAGAGCCTCAACATCCTTCTTGTGGTGAGGGGCCCAGAACTGAACACAGTATTTGAGGAGCGGTCTCACCAGTGCCGAGTACAGCGGGAGAATAACCTCCCTGGACCTGCTGGTCACACCATTTCTGATCCAAGCCAAGATGCCATTGGCTTTCTTGGCCACCTGGGCCCCTGCTGGCTCATGTTCAACCAATACCCCCAGGTCCCTCTCCTTCAGGCATCTTTCCAGCCAGGCTTCTCCTAGTCTGTAGCTGCACAGGGTTGTTGTGACACAAGTGAAGGACCCAGCATTTGGCCTTGTTAAACCTCTAAGGACAGCAGCTGGTGTGGGCATCCCTCAGAGTACGTTTACAGCAGAGCATGACATGCCACGCTTCTCCTGTTGCTGCACGGGGGACTATTTGCACATGGACCTGCAATGCAGCTGTGATGTTGCCTCCAGCTCAAAATTCATGGCAACCTGTGGTTGCCCTCTGAGGGCCTCGGCTCTGCCTTCCCATCTGGCCACACTTCATGCCCTTTTCTTCATCCAGTGCTGCATTGGGGCAGCAAGAGGAAGAAGGAAAAGAAAGGGATGTGGAGGAGGTAGGTCCCAAAGAGGGATGGAGTAAGTCTGAACAGAGCCTGGAGCAAGGTGTGTTGTGCATTGAGGCTGGGACTGTGAAAGTTATGGAGGACTCCTTGGGAGACAGTTGGGATGTGCCCTTCTGTCCCTGCACCTGGCTGGTGCAATGGGGGCTTTTTTCCAAATGGTCACTTCCTGGAGGGGTGAATTTGTGTTAGTGTGGCTGGAAAGCTGCTCGCTCTCTGGGGTTTTTTTGTTTGTGTTTTTTTCGGGGGGGGGGGGGGCTGTGTTAAATACCCTAGGAAAGAGTTGGAGGGACTTGCTTAAAAGGAAAATAAAAATGTTTTTCCTGGCCAAATAATATACTGAACAAATAAATCCAAAATTTTTCAAGAGAACATTGACAATTGTGAAAACCCCCCTCCAAAACTCTTATGTACTTGAACATCACTGTTTTAATGAAATCTAACATTCATGGTTTATTTGATACTGAGTGACTCTGCCTGTGCTTGTTTTTCCTGGGATACCTTCAAGGTATGGGTCATTAACCAAACACTGCTTGGAGAAGCTGGCTTGCTGCCTGGGATGGCAACTCAGTAATCTGTGTCTCATTACAAATGAGTAACAGAGACAGATACGCTTGGTGATTAATAGCAATTCCCACATTAATGACAGAAGTGATGAGCTGGAAGGAGCCACGTTTCAGTGTGGTGTGCTGGCTTCTTCTGGTGCCAGGGCCTGCTCAGAGCACTTGCTCAAAAATTGGCCTGTGAGGAAAGAGATTTTTTTTTTCTATCCTTTCAATTTTTTTTTTGTTGTTCCTAGGAGGTGTAAGTTGCTTTACTCCATTTCTCAGCATATCAGGATTGGATGCACCCATCCTGATGTATCTTGATGTTGTATGGATGTATCCAACCATGCAACAGGTTTCTTTCCTCCATCCTGAACTCTGGCAGCTCTGTGGAGGTTCTGGTTGAAGGATATTTGGACAATTCTGCAATTAGTAAGTTCTACGCTCAAGCCAAAAGAGCTGCTGAATGGAGCAGCCAAAGCACATCCTGGTCTCGTCTTGATGAGGCTGAATAAGTCATGGTGCAGCCAGACACAGCTTCAGGACAGGAAATTCAGTGCCACTGTTTGCAGAAGTAAAGATCAAAGTTCTCCCATGACTGCCAGGAGTGAAACAACATCTGAACTTAGTTTAATTCTCATTAAACTTAACCTGTTTCATTCTGTCACCATGAGAGCTGGAAAGCCAAGATGATGGAGCTCCCAGCATTGTGGTCCTTCAGCTCAGCAGCTCTAACTCTGTGTTCCAGAGCTTTGTTTCTCACTCTAGCACCTGCTTTTTGAAGAATCAGTCACTTTCTTACAGTTATTTCAATCATGTGAATGTTGCTGATGATTTCTGTCTAGGCTAAGATCAAGGAGGGAACAATTTCCACTCAAAGAAATTTGTCTTGGGAAGTACATCAGCTACTGGGACTTAAGGAAAAAAAAGTGCTCCAGAGCTCATATCCTGGGGCACAACTGAGCCTCTTGCTTGCCTGTCAAGCTTTGAGAAGCTTACAAAGGAAAAGAAATTTTCCGCCCTTATACTTTCAAGAAGTTCTTTGGCTTGATTTCTGGCAGGAAACCTCTGACAGGGAAATTGCAAAGACACAGATCAAACCTCTAGCAGTCAAAAAAACCAAAACCCAAAAACCAGCCAAGGAGTCTGTTCCAGTAAAGATCTCCTGATCTTTCTGGACATGTGGATTTGTTTGCTAGCCAGCATCTCCTGGGAAAGCCTGGACACAGGAGATCTGTCATACTGGAACTGCTCTGGAAAGCCATCTGCAACACTGAATGTATGATTGATTGTAATGCAGCTTGTCCCTAACTCAAACAGTTTGTATTTAAATGGCAATGTTGTGAAATGGTTTGGAGAGCAATTAGGAAACTTGGTCCTCCTCCATCTCTTTGAAATGGATGTCCCCACTGTGCCTCCTGGTCTTCATCCCTACTCCAGGCATCTTTCTGCTACCTCAAGGCTCTTGTCAATGGCTGGTTGTGACCCTTTGAGGGGCAGCTCCAAAGGACAATGTGGCAGCCGTGTGGTCACCCCAAACCTCTTTCCAGAAGGAACATAAGCTAGGTGATGGGCGTGCCCTCCCTCCTTGGTGGCTGGGTGGTGCTGGGTTCCCTACCACCCTGTCACAGAGCTGGAAGAAAGGAAACGTATTACAAAATGCTTTCCATCACTAGGCAGTTCCCTTAACCCTCTTGTTTCGTTTTATTAATGAAAGACATCAGTGGGACAATATGTCAGCAGGCAACAACACTCCATGACTTGGTCTGTCCAAGGAATCATCCTTAAGCAGTAATACATAGGGCTCACAGTGTCTCTCAGACAGCACCTCTTGCAACCCTACCTTTGACTTGTCCCATAAATCCCTCCCAGATCGCTGATGGGACATAAATCACCCTGAAACCGTGTTGTTTATGAAACATTGCATTATTGAGACATAAAACCCACATCAGCTCAGTGAGATATCTGTGGCTATTGAGTTAAGCACATCAAGATGGCTATTTAACTATTCCCAAACATTACCTTATTAAAATGCAGGCGAGGAGCATATGAGGAGCAGCACAGAGGAAATGTTTTCTGAGCAGCCATTTAGCAAGTTTGTACAACAAGTCATAAACAGGTCTATGTCTTTTGGCTGTGTTTGGGGCACCAACTCTAATTGCTGCAGAAAAGACCATTTTTCTGCTGCAGCCAGATGGTGCTATGGCACTTGCAGCTTCCACTTCTCAGGAAAGAAAGGGGAGTTTCCCAGTAGCGGAGCAGAGATAAAGATGCACAGGGAGGGCTTTGAGAACCAGGCAACTCCACAAACCCACAGTGAGGTACAAAAATCAAATACCATGTACAGACCTTATAAGGAGCGGCTGAGAGAGCTGGGGTTGTTTAGCCTGGAGAAGAGGAGGCTGAGGGGAGACCTTATCACTCTCTACAACTACCTGAAGGGAGGTTGTGGAGAGGAGGGAGCTGGCCTCGTCTCCCAAGGGACAGGACGAGAGGGAATGGCCTCAAGCTTTGCCAGGGGAAGTTTAGACTGAACATTAGGAAAAAATTTTTCACAGAAAGGGTCGTTGGGCACTGTCAGAGGCTGCCCAGGGAGGTGATTGAGTCACCTTCCCTGGAGGTGTTTAAGGGACAGGTGGATGAGGCACTGAGGGACATGTTTTATTGTTTGATAGGAATGGTTGGACTCGATCCGGTGGGTCTCTTCCAGCCTGGTGATTTTATGATCATGGTATTTCTATGGCTAATGGAGCTTTTTGACATCTTGGGTAAGAAAAAAAGAAGAAAAAAAAATGCGGCACCTTCTTGGGTTATATTTTAGCATCTCAGGCTACAAATGAATCCCCATCCCGAGCTGGAGCAGGGTCTATAACAGCAGCACCCAGGCTGGAAGCTGTGAACACACTCACAATGCTGCCACAGCTCTCTCCATAATGTGGAGGATTTGCAGCACCTCATTCTCATTACTCTCTCCTTCAGCTGCTGCAGCAAGAACGCTCTTCTCCCTCATCTTGGAAGTCTCCCTCACTTCTCACACTTTGTTTTTTTCTGGCAGTGGAGAATTATTTTCCCTCTGAAGTGCAGGTGAGACCATTATTCTGCATCATCCTTTTGACTACTATCAGGATGGGATAGGTTGCCCCTTAATAGGATGTCGCTTTCTACCCTGTGTCCCAGGGGCTGGTGCTGCCTGGCGGGCACTGGCAGGCTGTGGTGGGTGCTCTCGGGAGCCAATCCTTTGTGGGCCCTGGAAAGTGAGCCAGGACTGCAGCTGGAGAGATGTCCCCACAGGAAAATGAATCAAACCCATCGCCAACTGGGATATCCCAATTACGTTGTGTTTGCTTCAGGACAAGGGAAGATTTAAAACCCCTTCTCTCCAGGCTGCTCCAGGGACTGTTACAGTCCGTGACAGCATGAAATTTCATCATAGTTGCTCTGTGTGGCCTGTTTGAACTGGTGAAGTAGAAGCATCACACGGGTGGGTGCCTGAGTCAGCACCCAGTACTGGGACTCTGCCCAGCTTTTATGTAAACTCTGAGCTGTGTACAGCCGCCCAGCTCAGCTATAAATCTCACAAGAAGCAGCCCTCACAAGGCTGCTGGTCTTTCCAGGGTAAGCTGGAGCTGGAAATTAGATGGAGAGTAAACTTGCCTGTCCATTGGCAGTGAGTGGACCTGGATGGAGTGATCTCCTAGAGGATGTGCAAGAAGATGTTGTCTTTGGAGAGTCTTCAGAGCTGTGATAAGGACCAGTCCAAACACTCCGTCAGGATGCCTCAGGGTAGAAAGCGACATCCTATTAAGGGGCAACCTATCCCATCCTGATAGTAGTCCAGATGGGTAATGATGATTTAGTAAGCAGAAAGACCAAAGCCATCAAGAAAGACTTCAGGGCCATTGGGAAAATGATGGAGGGCTCTGGGGCACAAATAGTGTTCTGCTCCATCCCAAGGCTAAATAGAGAGGACCTGGAAGTCAGGAAGAACAACTCAATTAATGCCTGGCTCCGAGCCTGGTGTGAGGAAACGGGCTTCAGCTTCTTTGATCATGGGGTGGCTCACACACCCCCAGACTCTGTTGCTAAGGTTGGGACATGTGGGTCTTCTAGGGGGACTAAAGCCCTTGCTGAAAACCTAGCTAAGCTCATAAATCAAGCTTTAATTTAGATGCGAAGGGGGAGGGGATTGAGACCAGGCTAGACAGGAGCGAGCCTGGACATGGGGCACTGGTGATTCGGAGAGAGTGTGCTAGAGAGGACCACCAGTACCTCACCACACAGAAAGTGGGGGTGAACACACCTGGGGGTGGTAAGGGAGATGCGGGCACTCTGGCACTAGTTACTCCAGTGACCAGGCAATTGGGAATGGACTCTGTTCCCTCTAAGAGGGCTGAAGGCTCAGCAGCTCAGCTGAAGTGCATTTACATCAATGCACGCAGCATGGGTAATAAGAAGGAAGAGCTGGAAGCTGTCGTAGGGCAAGGAGACTATGATGTCATTGCCATCATGGAAACGTGGTAGGATGACTCATATAACTGGAGGGCAGCTATGGTGGGGTACAAACTCTTCAGGAGGGATAGGAAGGGAAGGAGAGGAGAGGAGGTGGGGTAGCCCTCTTTGTAAGGGAGGACTTGGATACTGCTGAGATGGATTGTGGCAATGAGGAGATTGCGTGCCTGTGGGTTAAAATCAGAGGAGCCCATAAGAAGGTAGGTTTTGTGATGGGAGTCTGTTACAGGCCACCCAGCCAAGGAGAAGCAGCTGACGAGCTCTTCTATAAAGAGCTGAGGTTAATCTCTAGATTTTTGCCTTTCGTTCTTGTGGGAGACTTCAGTCTTCTTGGTATCTGCTGGAATACAATAGAGCAGAAAGGAAACAGTCTAGGAGGTTCCTGGAGTGCGTGAAAGACAACTACCTCGCACAGCTGGTGAATGAACTGACAAGGGAAGGTGCCCTCCTGGACCTGCTGTTTGTGAACAGAGAAGGCCTTGTGGGGGATGTGGTGGTAGGAGGACACCTAGGGCTAAGCGATCATGAGATGATAGGGTTTTCTGTTCTAGGCGAAGTGAAGAGTGCAGTTAGCAGGACAGTAGCATTAAATTTCCAGAGGGCAGACTTTGAACTCTTCAGAAGGCTGGTTGGCAAAGTCTCGTGGGAGACAGTGCTTAAGGGCAAGGGAGCCCATGAGGGCTGGGAGCTCTTCAAACAGGAGATCCTAGCAGCTCAGGAGAAAGCCATCCCCATGTTCCGAAAAAAAAGCCGGCAGGAGAGAAAACCAGGTTGGTTGAACAGTGAGATCTTGAGTGATATCAAGAAGAAAAGGAATGTTTATGGGCTCTGGAAGAGGGGACAGGTCTCTTGGGTGGATTACAGGAGGGAAGTGAGATTGTGTAGAGAAAAAATCAGAAGGGCAAAGGCTCAACTAGAAATCAGATTGGCAAAGTCAAAGATAACAAAAAATCTTTCTATAAATATATAAATAATAAAAGGAGGACTAGGGAGACCATATAGTCCCTATTGGACGCAGAAGGAACAACAGTGACAGGGGATGAGGAAAAGGCAGAGGTACTTAACGCCTTCATTGCCTCAGTCTTAAATTGTAAAGAAAGTTGTTCCCTTTCTGTACAATCCTCGGAACTAGAGGAGCAACATGAGGCTCCCAGGGTCCAAGAGGAGGTGGTCAGAGCGTTGCTAGCCTGACTAGACATCCACAGGTCTATGGGGCCGGATGGGATTCATCCAAGGGTATTGAAGGAGCTGGCGGATGTGCTTTCCGTCATCTTCCAACAGTCCTGGAAGACTGGGGCAGTTCCACTGGACTGGAGGCATTCTGATGTTATGCCCATCTACAAGAAGGGTCGCAGGGAGGATCCAGGGAACTACAGGCCTGTCAGTCTGACCTCAGTGCCAGGGAAAGTCATGGAGCAGGTGATCTTGAGTGCTATCAAGAAGCACGTGCAAGAGAACCGGGGGATCAGGCCCAGTCAACACGGGTTCACAAAAGGCGGGTCTTGCCAAACTAACCTGATCGCCTTCTATGACAAAGTGATTCGGCTGCTGGATGAGGGAAAGGCTGTGGATGTATCTTCCTGGACTTCAGTAAAGCCTTTGACATAGTTTCTCATAGCATTCTGCTATGGAAACTGTCACCTCTGGCCTGGACAGGTGCACGCTCACCTGGGTGGAAAACTGGTTGGATGGAGGGCCCAGAGAGTAGTGGTAAACGGAGTTCACTCCAGCTGGAGGCCAGTTACAAGTGGGGTTCCCCAGGGCTCAGTGCTGGGTCCAGCCCTGTTCCATGTCTTTATCAATCACCTGGATGAAGACATCGAGTGCTCCCTTAGCAAGTTTGCGGACGACACTGAGCTGGGTGGAAGCGTCGATCTGCTGGAGGGTAGGGAGGCTCTGCAAAGGGATCTGAACTGGCTGGAGCGCTGGGCAGAGTCCAATGGCATGAGGTATAACACAGCCAAGTGCCGGGTCCTGCACTTGGGGCACAACAACCCTGAGCAGCTACAGACTAGGAGAAGCCTGGCTGGAAAGTTACCTGTAGGAGAGGGACCTGGGGGTGTTGATTGACAGCGACTGAACACAAGCCAGCAGTGGCCCAGGTGGTCAAGAAGGCCAATGGCATCCTGGCTTGGATCAGAAATGGCATGACCAGCAGGTCCAGGGAGGTTCTTCTCCCTCTGTCCTTGGCACTGGTGAAACCGCACCTCGAGTACTGTGTTCAGTTCTGGGCCCCTCACCACAAGAAGGATGTTGAGGCTCTGGAGCGAGTCCAGAGAAGAGCAACGAAGCTGGTGAAGGGGCTGGAGAACAAATCTTATGAGGAGCGACTGAGAGAGCTGGGGTTGTTTAGCCTGGAGAAGAGGAGGCTGAGGGGAGACCTTATTGCTCTCTATAACTACCTGAGAGGAGGTTGTGGAGAGGAGGATAATGGCCTCTTTTCCCGAGTGACAGGAGACAGGATGAGAGGGAATGGCCTCAAGCTCCACCAGGGGAGGTTTAGGCTGGACATTAGGAAAAAATTTTTCACAGAAAGGGTCATTGGGTGCTGGAACAGGCTACCCAGGGAGGTGGTTGATTCACCTTCCCTGGAGGTGTTTAAGGCGTGGATGGACGAGGTACTAAGGGGAATGGTTTAGTGTTTGATAGGAATGGTTGGACTCGATGATCCGGTGGGTCTCTTCCGACCTGGTTATTCTATGCCAACAAATACATCTCTTTCATCTCCTGTAATGCTGTGCTCCTCTTAAAAAAGCATTTGCAACATTATTGGAAAAGCTCAGGAGGTCAACCCAACAGTTAATCTGCTCAGTAGCATGTCCAAAACATGCAGGACCAGGTAGTCGAAATATTTTGTGAGCTCTTTTGGTGCATGCAGTTACTCTAAATACTTGAAAATGAGCAAGGACATTTTTTTCACCAAAAAAAGAAAACAAAAAAACAAACAACCTCCCCCCCAAAAAAACCCCACAAGGACTGCTGATAACTTCTTTCATTCACGGGGTCCCATCCATTGGCTCACAGACCTTTTAAAGGCTCTTTAAATTTTTTAATATAAAAGCAAAGCACCTTGCAAGTGCCCCAAGAGATTTAGGAGACCATTTTCAAAAGGAATTTCCTCTTGGAAGACAAAGTCACTTTGAGACAATGTGCTCAAAAATCAATTGTTTTGGAAGTGGAAGATTGGCATCTGTGAAAGGCTGCCAAACAGCAGTCAGAAAACCACTCCACAGTCCCCAAAAGATGTTTTTAAAGGAGATTGACATCATACTACCACTGCCACCAGTCTCCTGGGCTGGACAGTATCATTAATGCCCAACCTGTTTGCATCCTAGGGGCAAGCAGGTCTCGTGCTTCATCAGTAAAATCTCCTGATGGCTGGGTGGTCTGTGCCCAAAATCTGTGTCACACACAGGCATGAGTTGCTCTGTGGTGTTGGCAATGAGGCACCACCATCCCCACCAAGCGGGAGCAAGCAAGTGGGTCCAGACCTGTAATCCCTAGTGGAGGAAAATCCCAGTCCAGGGGATGTCATTAAATTAACAAACCAAGCAGTTCCGCCTCCAAAAACCTCTCTGGCTTCTTCTCATCCATCTGGGCTTTCCTCTGTGGGCTTGACCCCTTTCCTCAGGACTGGAGTTCAAGTGACCTACATCTAATTTCTCACCGCCTTCTGATGAGTGTTTTTATAACACTGTTCTCCTTCCCAGCTTGGATACCTGCCAGAGCTCAGCTGAAATCCTTCTAATCTTTGACATCTAATTTTGCTCTCCATGGGATTTTTCCTCGAGGGCTCAAAGGAGTCTTTAAAGAAGCCACCCAGCCCGGTGGTGGGAGGAATCAGTGCTGATGGGGATTACGATGATGCTTTGTGGTCTTATGAATGGTTGGCAAGCACCAGGACTGACTCCAGCCCATGCCAAGGATAGTACAGAGCACACTCATCAGCTTGTCAATGTCTGATAGCGATGGCATCTCCGGCCAGGCTATGTCCTCCCCTCCTCTGTCGGTGCATGGTCCCCTGGGATTTGATGCAGGATCATGGACCTGGTGTGCTCAAGGCTGGTCCTGCAGCCCTGGCTCTGCCTTGCCTCAGGAGGGTTGGCAAGTGCTGTATGGGGGTAGTGGGAATGGCTGGAGATGCATTGGAGAGCTCAAGGAGAAAGGTCAAGCAATAGCTGTTTGGAGAGGAGCTGAGGATGGAGGTGGGGACAGAGATGAGGGAGAGCAGAAGTGGAAACCATAAAGGTGCCAGCTGAATCCTGATGCTGTGCTGGAAATCAGCAGTCAGGATGGACCCATGCTGGCACCCAGCAGGGTAGAGGGTGCAGGGGGAAAATGTATGTGGGAGGGTGCTGGCTGCCATCCCGCTTTGCGCCCTTCTCTGGGATGTGCTGACTGTCAGCGTGGGCAAAGGGCTGACCTGAAATCACTGGAAGTGGCATTGGAGGCTCCATGAGAAGATGCTTTATTATCTATAGAAGAAATGATTGCATTGATAATGAAATTCATTTCAATTTTACAGGGACTAGAATACTGCACATAGAAAGGAGGCATTTATTCATCCTTCCCCATCTTTGGAGACATACACCCTGCTCTCCCTGCTGTCTGGCTTCTGGGTGCTGGCAGAATTTGCATCTCCTGGTCCCTGCTTCCTGGAGCTGGTGGCTTCCTCCAAGGTGTTTTTAGCCCAACATCTACTCAAGAGCTACTAATAGTGAGAAATCTCCATGGGTTTGGGCTTATTTGACCCAGTCTGATTTAGCGTGCTATTTTCTCTCTTCCACTAGTTCTTGCAGTGTGTTTGGAAGCTTTGTGGCTGAGATGGAGCCCTCTGAACCTCTCATGCTTTCTGAAGGCTGCAGCTCTGGAGATATGAAACACTGTGTTACGCAGTTACACTGGCACAGCAGGAAGCTCATCCCTTACAGCCATTTCATTGCCTATTGGTTACTTTGTGGGACAGGGAAGCCCATGTATGCCCTGTACCCAGCCAGCAATGCATTTGGAAATGCATCTTGCCCATGTGCATGGAGAGAAGACATCTTTTGGTGCCTCTGCTCTTGGACATCTCTGTAGCTTCTCATGTACAAGAGTCGGAGCTGTTGCCAACAGCCCTGCACTTTGACATGGAAGTGGCCACACTCTGGTTTTGGTGTCCTTGTCTCTCTTAGATGCGTTGCCTTGCTGCCTCAAGCTTACCGCACCCCAACTGATACTATTCCCAAGGCAGACCACTCTTTCTTAACAGCTGTGAGAAATATCCTTCTTGTGGTGTTTCTGCAAGGAAAAATATGTCTTTGGTTGCTGTAAATAGCACAGAGAAATGATTTCTCATGATCTTGTTAGGACCAGTGTCTCTGTGGCTTGAGCCTCATAAACTCCCTGGATAAATATCAGTGGAAAGCCCTTCTCACCACACTGTGTCTGGGCCCTTTCCATGCTGTTGACTTCGTACAGGCCTTTAGGAGCCTGCAGGGAGCCAGGAGCCCCGCTGTCCCAGGTGCTGTGAGAACCAGCCCCTTCCTCCGGGAAGTCAAGCCCTGCAGAGGGAGGGTGAATGCACGCACTTTGCACGTGCCAAACAAAGCTTGGAGACCCTCATTGAACTTGAGGTACCTGATAACTAGTTGTTGAACCTGCAGGTGTAAGTCTAGGATCTTTTCATGATTATAGTAACTGACTCCCTGACTGTCTGTCCTATGATAGCTGCTTCTGAAGGCGTGCAACAAATGCTGGTATTGAGATGTCTGTGGTTGGGTGAGGGAGTCTCCATCCTATCTGGGTACAAGTGGTGTCCCCAGGACTTGGTGATGGGTCCAGTCCTGTTCAATGTCTTTATCAATGACCTGGATGAGGGGATCGAGTGCACCCTTAGCAAGTCTGCAGACAACACCAAACTGGGAAGAAGTATTGATCTGCTGGAGGTTAGCGAGGCTCTACAGGGGGGATCTGAACAGGCTGGATCGATGGGCTGAGGCCAATGGGATGAGGTTTAACAAGGCCAAGTGCGGAGTCTTGCACTTGGGACACAACAACCCCGTGCAGTACTACAGGTTTGGGGAAGAGTGGCTGGAAAGCTGCCTGGCAGAGAAGGACGTGGGGGTGTTAATCGACAGCCAACAGAACATGAGCCAGCAGTGTTCCCAGGTGGCTGAGATGACCAATAGTATCTTGGCTTGTGTGGTATGGCCAGAAGGAGCAGGGAAGTGATTATCCCTCTGTACTCAGCACTGGTGAGACTGAATCTTGAGTACTGCGTTCAGTTTTGGGGCCCTCACTTCAAGAAAGACATTGAGGCTCTGGAGCGAGTCCAGAGAAGAGCAATGAAGCTGATGAAGGGGCTGGAGAACAAGTGTTATGAGGAACAGCTGAGACCTGGGGTCGTTTAGCCTGGAGAAGAGGAGGCTGAGGGGAGACCTTACTGCTCTCTACAGCTACCTAAAAGGAGTTCGCATTGAGGTGGGTCTTGGTCTCTTCTCCCAAGTGATAGGTGGTAGGACAAGAGGGAATGGCCTCAAGCTGCACCAGGGGAAGTTTAGATTGGACATTAGGAAAAATTTCTTCACAGAAAGGGGCCATCAGGCACTGGCAGAGGCTGCCCAGGGAGGTGATTGAGTCACCATCCCTGGAGGTGTTTAAAAGGCAGGTAGATGAGGTGCTTGAGGACGTGGTTTAGTAGTAGACAGGTACGGTTGGAGTTGATGATCTCAAAAGATCTTTTCCAATCTGATGATTCTATGATTCTATTACAGTGTGACCACACTTCTGCCCCACATGACCATGTGTTTGGTACACCGCAGGCTGTGTTCTGTCAACGTAATGAGAAAGGTGGGGAGAAAAGGGCAAACCCACCTTAATATTTCTGACTCCATTTCTACTCTTGTGCAGAAGCTCTACACCTGCAGTTCCGAGAGGGGTTCCTAGGTGAGAGTCATGGGTGCTACTCCATTCTTGTGATCAGCTCCAGCTTCACCTGCTTTTTGAAGGTAGAGCCTTAACTGGGAGAGGGAGAGATGCACGGAGGCTGAAGGTGGCATGTTTTTACTGTTGTGGTGACTATGGTGAAACAGCATCTTCCAGGCCACCTGAGTGACCACTGGCAGAATAGGCTTGCCTGAATTCACACCCAAGGGCTCCTGCTATGCAGAGATGCAGCAGCAGATCACACAGGTCAGAGGTACAGTGGGCCTGGCCAAGGAAAGCACATGGATCAAGGGAAGCACATCACTCCCTCCACAGGAGGGCTTTCCCATCCAAAGGCAGCAGCACTGTGTCTCCAGAGCACCTTGGGTACTGTCTGGAAACCAAACAAGTGTTCCTTGGTTTGAGGCTGACCCATGCATCACTTCCAGGGCAGCACAGAGAGAAAACCAGCCATAGAATCATAGAATCACTAGGTTGGAAAGGACCCACTGGATCATCGAGTCCAACCATTTCCATCAAATGGCCAGGCAAAAACGAGGACACTTCCCTTTTGGAAATAGGACAGTACCTAGGGAGCTCTGCTCCAGGCTTCCATGTGACTATGAAGCACCCTTTTCCCAGCCCTTGGGGAAAGTGCTACCAGAGGCAGACCTGGCATATGGAAATTTCAGCCTTTAAGTCAAATATTATTTCAAAACTAATGGCAAAAAAAAAATCTATTTTTGCAGTGGTCTTGTTTAAAATACTTCCCCCTAATCCTCTTGAAATAGCAGTAATTGAAAACGGCTCTTTGAGAAGCCCGTGCATACTTCTTTAATTATATCCTGCACTGCCTGTTTCCAATAAAAGGGCCCTATCTGTTTGCAGTTACTGCCCTTATGAAAACCAGGCTTGAGCCCAAGTCAGCGGGAACCAAAATGAGAAACATTTCCCTTCAGAGGCACATTTGAACTAATTAGCTTTAATCAGCCCAGAAACATCTCCTTGAGATTTCTTCACCCATCTCGGTGCTGGTGCACGTTCAAGCAGCTCCAAGGGTGAAGGCTGGTGGGGTAGTGCCATTCCTTTGTCCCTTCTTTCCCAGGTGGCACTGTGGCAGCCCTTGCTGATGCACCCAAGTGTCCTCCAGGATCAGCTGGCAATGCAGCCAGTGGCTGACCAGGGCTGCAAAATCCTAGCCTGATGCAAGGGAAAGAAAAACTCCTTTCTGGAACAAAATCTCAGGACTTTACAGGCATCTTGAGCTGATGAGGAGTTGTTTTTTCCCAAAGTGGGATGGAGCTACCGTACAAGGACCTGTGGTGGGAAGGAGTTTTTACCAACTCACACTGATCATATTACAAAGAAGGTGCCATGGGCCAAAGCCACCGTCATCATTCAGAGGTGAGAACCTGACCTTCAGGAGAGGGATTTTTCAGTGTGGGACCTGGGGAAGTGCAGCTGGGGTCAGGCTGCACGCATTGGTGGGAAAAGCCATCCTGGAGCTGGGGCAGGACTGCTGGACCTGCCACAGGGTTTCACACCAGTGCTACCAGCAGATCCAGGCTCTTGGGGTGAGCCAAGCAGATCCACAAGAATCTGCACCAGCTCCACTCTGCCCTTCCAACCCCACCCACTGCTTTACCTGGACAGGATGTGGCTGTTCCAGCCGAGACACCCAATATGGGACACATAGCTGGTCAGAGCGCAGAGACGTTTCTGATGCTGGATGTCCCGCAGGTAGAGAAGCAGAGCAACAAGTTCTCTAGAGTACCAGGAAACACCAGCCCTGTTGCTCTGCCCTACAAACCTCACTGTGCAGGCTATGGCATTCAGCCTTGTCACTCTGGGAGCAGAGAACAATTTGTATCTTGTGCCCGCAAAACAGAAGGAGAATGCGCAGGATCAGAAACCCCAAACCCAAGCTCTGCCTCACTGCTGCACCTGCTCACTGGTGGCTGTGGACATCTCCAGCCCACACCAGGCAAGTCTGAGTGCGTTGCATCCCTCTAGTGCCAGCCAAGCCTTCGTCCCAAGGCCCCACAGCTCCAGCAATCCCTACACAGCTCCAGTTTGACTCCTGCACTCACCTGGACCTCACCGTTGCTCAAGCCAACAGCGAGGCAGTTGCCTCCATTACACCACGACACAGAGGAAACATAATCAGCTATGTTCTCTGTCTCCATGAGGTTGATGATCTCCCCAGAGATGTGGTGTCACAGGTAGACAGTGGTGTCCAGAGCCAGCGCCAGAAGGTTTTGAGGGCTTCAGTCCAGGAGATTCAGATCTACAGTTTGGAAGAGCAATGCAATGCAGGCCACACTGCACTGCCCTGGAAAGCTCTGCCCTTCACTGGTGCTGATGCTGTGCCTTCCACCACCACTAGGTGTGCGTGTGCACATGCATGGACACACGGGAAGGGAAGGGGCAGCCTTCTGGGTGTCACCATGCCCAGCTGAGGCTCCCCTAGCCCCGATCCATGTCATCTGCCCAGCACTCGGGACCACTCTTCCTACAAGGCTTCACCCCAGAAGTGGTCCATGCCAGCCCGAGGGCAGAAGAGACTGAAACAGCCCAGGCAGAGCTCCAGTTCCTCGGACCACACTGGCCTAGGAACCGCACTGCACTACACAACGATCTCAATGCCCAGCACTCGACATCGCAGCCCACTTACAATAGTCATCGCGGATATCTGGGGCATCCAGGATCAGCTCTGCAGAGGGAATAAATCTGCCCTTCCTCCTGCCGGACCCTGGCATCACCTCGTGCCCGTAGAGCGCTCTGACGTTGTTCTGAAAGCCTATGTGCAGAGAAACACTTCTGTTAACCTGAGTTCCTGTCTCTTCCCAGCTAAGCCCTGTTCACCCGAGGAGAAATCCCTCACAGGGAACATGCAGCCCTGAGAGCAGAGCCACGCTTAGAAGAGTGTAGGGCGCTAACAGCACTGGCGGGGTGAACTGCTGAACCAGGGGCAGCTCCAGATCTGGAACTCAAAGGAACGAGTCTGACAAGCTCGTGGTTTTCTCTTTCCTGTTCCGTTTAGAGACAGTTAAGGTAGTTAAGGTACAAACAGCAGGGAGTTGGAAGCTTGTGCAGCCACTGGGAAGGTTTGCCATGTGCAGTACCAGGAAGCACCTGGCAGCTTTTGTAAATCAGGTTACTGGAGCTATCACACAGCCCCTCAGCCGCTGGAAACCTAAGGATTAGGGAGATCTCAGTTTGCACAACAGCTCCGAGAAGCCAGTCGATGCCTCCAAATGCGGAGCCTCTGTGCTGCTGTTCCCCTGCCCAGGGCTCTCCAGCTGAGTCGACTCACCCAGACCCTGACCCTCACTTGCCGCAGTGCTCTGAGCCTTTCCACTGAGGCTCAGGATCTTTGCCTCTTCCACATCAAAGCCGTTCAGCCTCACTGCCCAGGCTTTCTGTTGCTCCTACAGAGACAATATGCCCTCAGTGAGAGGCATTGCGAACACAAAGCCTGTGCTACACTTCAAACTGCAGCCGGCAGAGCACACACCTCAGCCGCCTCCTCCGAGGCTCAGGAGGTGCCCAGCCGTGGGGTGGTTGTCAGCTGCATCCAGCCAGCTCCAAGCGCTTGGAGCTCAATTAGAGTCAGTTTGGGGCCCGACATAGATGCTCTCAGTAGCTTCGTTCTCTGAAAGCTACTGCATGGTTTGGAGACAGTGTTCCTCGACAGAGGGGATCCCACAGGGCACTGGCATGGAAAAAGACCAACGCTCATACCTATCCCTCGTGAACCAAGGCCATCCTCGAGCTGGCAGAAAAACACCGCACTATCAAGGTGGGTCAAACAGGACAGGAGATCCCAAATCGACCAACAGAGGATTCCATCCCATCTACGCCACCCTCGCTATGAAACCAAAAGACCATAAGGGTTGGCCCCCTTCTCTGTGACGGCCGATGAGGACCTAGTGTCTGTTTGCCCCCGACCCTGGACCTGCGCGTTCCTGACTCCAGTTCCGGAGCTCAGCTCCCTCCTGGCTGTGGAGCCATTCCCTCATGCACTGCAGGGTCTGTGGTGACATTGAGTCATCGAGGGGTGGGGAGGGCATGCGATCACAGGTATTTTTATATATATATATCACCATTTCTTAATTAGTTTCATAACTATTATGTTGAGCAGAGGCGTGTGCTGCTCGAGGGAGGCCCTCCTGGGGGCTGCTGAAGGAACACTGTTGGTACCAATGCCCGCCTGGGCTGTGAGTTCCTGCTGCTGCAGCACAGTGCGGGGCCAGCTCTGCCAGCTGGTGGGGTTCACGGGGCCCATGGAGTAAATGTGAGTGTGGTGGCAGAAGCAGAGGGAGCGGGGCGTGCGCCGAGTGGCTTGTCCCTGAGCGCACACCTCCTCTTCACGTCACACAGCGAGAGTCTTGAGCGTGGCTCTGAGCCCTGATGGCGAAACAGTGGCCTCGGCTGCTGGTGATGAAACGCTGCGACTCTGGCGCTGCTTTGCGATGGATCCCATCAGGAAGAAGGAGGAAGAGAAGGCAGACAGAGTCCAAAGCAGCTTCATTCGCCAGGCCATACGATAAGGGCATGGGGGCGGTGGGGGGAGCGGGGAAACCTGGTTTACCCTGTACATAGTTTAAATGCTATTAAATGTTAATTAACGTTTTAAAATTAACAAAGTGCTTTCATTTGTCTTTTTTATGGAGTCTGCTGGAAGAGAAGGCCGTGGCTGATAGAAGCAAGCCCAGTGTGGATACGGAGTTCGAGTCCCGCAGTGTCACAGCAGGACGGTCTCCAAGCCTGGGTCCCCTGCCTTCCTGCGCGCCGAGGAGGTTGCAGCGCCCTGCGCCCTGCATGCTGCTCACAGAGACAGCCCTGGGGTGACGGCTGGGACGTCAGCGACTCGGGAGCGATCACAGGGAAGCGTCTGCAGAACCACCTAGCCCATTGCCATGTGGGAGCTGAGAGACCTCCTGGGAATGGCTGATGGTGTCGCGTGGGGATACCTCCTGATGGACTTGGGGTAAAGCCTCTCTAGAAGGTCCTTAAGGCCTCTGGGGAAGGGCTGCTGGTGTGGGGACTCAAGGAGAGTGCTCAAAGCCAAGCGTTGTTTGTGCAGGAGAGACGGCATCGAGCTTTGGGGGTCTCAGCCCAGAGAGCAGGAGACAGGAAAAGACTGGTGGGGTTTTTTTCTAAGGAATTGAATAACGTGAGACGGGGGTGGCCAGGGCCTGCGGGCAGTGGTGACACCAGTGCTCCTGATTCAAGGAGCTCAAAACAGCTATGGGAGGAGATGCAGCTGCCTTTCTAGGGGTAAAGGTAACAGCAATCATCGAATCAGGACAGCCTTGAGAACATAAATATATGGATGGCCTCTAAATATGCTTTGGGGGTGGTCCGTGCCCATGGGGCAATATGGAAAGCAAGAGGACTGTTAACTGCACAAGGATCCCCTGTCAAACACCGAGAAGAAATCCTGCAGTTGCAGGAAGTCATTGGGAAATGGAGAGAAGCGATGCTAATGCATCACAAGGCTCCTCAGGTGGGAAACTCCCTGATGAAGGTATGTAGTGGACTGGCATAGCGAGCAGCTCGAGGGCAGCAGAAAAAGGAATCTTGGTATTAATCCCTTCCATGGAGAGAGATCTGAATATCCATTGTGGGGAGATATGAATGTGTTTGAACAATAATCCCGTCCCCCTCAAGCACCCTCCCCATTTCTAGTGATGCTGTTCTTGAACTGGAAAAATCAGTGAAGGCAACAGAAAATGAGGTGATGGTAACCCCTACAAACCAGGCTGTAGTTTCTCCCCAGGTACTGCTAAAGTTAATTGAGAAACAGCATCAAGAAACCCACCAGGGAGCAGAGGCTGTAATCAGTGATTTAAGAGGACAAGTAATTAGCGTGAGGATGACAAGCCTTGCTAAATCCATTGTGGGGAGACATGAAATCTGTTTGAAAAATAATCCCGTCCCTCTCAAGTGCCGTCCCCCAGGAGTTGCTCACAGAGGAAATGCCCCTGGTGATCCCTGGCAGAGAGATTTCTCTGAACTGCCCAGACAGGGCAGATCCTGGGACTTGCTGGGAGCAGGAGCCACATTTTCAGGCTGGCCAGAGGCATTGCCCTGCAGCACCATCAAAGCAAGAGCGGTGACTAAAACCTCATTGTAGGGAATTCTACCAAGGTTTGGAATTCCCACAGGTCTGTTGTCAGCTAGAGGTCCTCGCTTTCTAGTGGGGATTGTACAAGAGCTGAGCCAAGTCCTAAGAATAAAATGGGCCCTGCACCCCACTGGAGCCCCCCCAGTCTAGTGGGAAAGTGGAAAGGATGAATCAAACTCTGCAGAGACAAAAGGGTAAAATTTGTCAGGAGACTTCTTTGCAGTGGTGCCAAGCTCTTGTACTGGCTGTGCTAAGAACAAGGCTACAGCCAAGAGCTGAGACGAAGAGCAGTCTGTATGAATTAATGTTTGAGAGGCCTTATCAAATGACCATTTTTCCTCAAGACGTAGTGCTAGAAGGAGAAACGGAGCTAAAATCTTCTCTGCTGTTGTTGGGTAAAAGAGTGAATGACCTGGGGCAGTGTGTAACATGTCTTGAAGCCTCTCGCTTTAGATTCTCCAGGGCGCCCCTTTCAGCCCGGAGACTATATCGACATCAAGATGTGGGAGAGCAGAAGTTCCAGAAAGCTGGAAGGGACCCTTTCAGGTGCTGATAACAACACGCAGCTCCAGGTCAAAGGAATCAATAGGTGGATAAGTTCCATGCGAGCCAAGTCAGCGCCGAGTTGGGAGTGGAGAACTGTCCTTGAGCCCAGGAACCCTCTCCAGAGAAAGCTGCAGAGAAGAACCAGGGATGGAGGTGGGGTTTTGCCCATGCCTGTGTTTGGTGTATTGATGCACATGACTTTCAGGGGTTCACAGAATCACAGAATAACCAGGTTGGAAGAGACCCACCGGATCGTTGAGTCCAACCATTCCCACCAATCCCTAAATCATGCTCCTAAGCACCTTGTCCACCCTAACCTTAAACACCTCCAGGGACGGTAACTCAACCGCCTCCCTTGGCAGACCGTTCCAATGCCTAACCACCCTCTCCGTGAAGAACTTTTTCCTAATCTCAAGCCTAAATCTCCCCTGGCGGAGCTTGAGGCCATTCCCTCTTGTCCTGTCCCCTGTCACTTGGGAGAAGAGGCCAGCTCCCTCCTCTCCACAACCTCCCTTCAGGTAGTTGTAGAGAGTAATAAGGTCTCCCCTCAGCCTCCTCTTCTCCAGGCTGAACAACCCCAGCTCTCTCAGTCGCTCCTCATAAGATTTGTTCTCCAGCCCCTTCACCAGCTTCGTTGCTCTTCTCTGGACTCGCTCCAGAGCCACAACATCCTTCTTGTGGTGAGGGGCCCAGAACTGAACACAGGACTCGAGGTGCGGTCTCACCTTTGTTTCCACAATGGGGTAAAGGAGGGGGGGAAGGGAAGGAGGGGTGAGAGGGTGAAAGGAGGGGGAGAGTATAGGGTAAAATGGGAGGAAATGGGGGGAAAGAAGGAGGGGGGGGAGGAGGGAAAGAGGGGAAGGAGTGGAAAAGGAGCTTTGTAAAGCGCTTTTGTGTTGTCAGTCTAGAGAGAATGGGGGGGGTTGCTTTTTTGGGGTGTTGTGTGCAGTGGTGAGAGCTGCAGGGGAGGTTCATTTCAAGCACGGTTACTTGGAGCACTTTGCCGTAACAGCTCCTTCCTTTTCCACTGTCAGCAGAGAGAACCTGGCAGAAGTGTTGGCAATGAGAAAGCCCCTGTGGGATCCTTACCCCTCTCCATGGAAAGGAGGAGAAGTGACGTGGCAGTGACCTCCAGGCCAGCAGTGTTTGGGTACGTAGCTTTCTCGGGACTTGTCTTGGCTAATCACCATCGACTGAGTTGACAGCACAAGCCGGAGCATTCTCTGCGTCGAGTTAGCGGGTGATGGCATCACGTTTAGGTTTGTGCCAGATCAAGACAAGATTACTAGGGTGCCAGGAGTTTTGCCAGCCAAACCTGTGCACGCCACATGCCATAAATATGCCACACACATGCCAGACCCACGCCACACACATGCAATTCACCCCCCATGCACATCCCACTTAACCTACGCACATGCCAGGCTAGCGCCGCCACCACCCTATGCACACTCCACGCATGTGCTTTGAACATGACAACAACGTTCCACACACTCCACAGAGCCCTTGCACACGCAAGCAACATGTCACACATGCCATGCGTGTGTTATGTGCATGCTGTGTACATGCCATCCACAGGCAATGGATGCACTAGCACACACCATGAAGATGACACATCAGCCACGCACACACCACACACATGTATTGCACACACAAGTGACATGCCACGCATGTGTTATGTACACACCCTACACACGCCATGCACACACCACTGCCCCCATGCACATTCCAGACTCATGCCACAACATCCAAGCACATGCCATACACACACCTTGCACATGCAGGCAACATGCCACACATGCCACACACTCCGTGCATATGTTATGTATGGGCTGTGTACACACCATGCGCATGCTAGCATGTGCCATGAAGATGACACACCAGCCAGGCACACGCCAGACACACTGCAAGCACGCCGCATGCATGCCAACAGGGGAAGGAGAGGAAGGGGAGATTTGGAAAGTGCTTTTGTGTTGTCAGTGTAGAGAGAGCCAGGAGGGAGGTTGCTTCTTTGATTCCCTTCTATAACCAGCCTCCTTTGCATTTAAAACCCTTCCGCATCACAGCATTTTACAATGGTGCAACATCCGTTACGCTTGCTGCAGATCCTCTCAGTTCAGACGTTTCTCTGTTTCCAGTTACACGGAATACCTGTTCAGCCTTCTTGTCTATTTTGAGGCTTAACATCTTTTTAGACTTCTTATTAGTATTTGTGTTAAACTGTGTCCCATAACAGCGGTACGGAAGGGGAGTTGTCGCGTTCTTAACAGTAACTGTAGAGTTAAGGTACCTCAAGTGCCTTGGGGAAATGCAGACGCGCCTCTTAGACGTCCCTTGTCCTTGCAGAGCGCTATGGAGCCTTCCCATCTCTCTTGTATGCTCACGGCGGAAGAAGAGGAGGGCATCCACGGGTAAAATGGAAGCGATTGCCATTCAGGTGAGAGGAGAAATGTCCAGTCAACACAAAAGGCAGGCCCAAACTAATCTGATCGCCTTCTATGACAAAGTGACCTGCCTACTGGACGAGGAAAAGGCTGTGGATGCAGTCTCCTTGGACTTCAGTAAAGACTTTGACACAGCTCCTCACAGCATCCTGCTTAGGAAACTGTCACCTCTGGCCTGGACAGGCGCACACTCTCCTGGGTGGAAAACTGGCTGGATGGGGGCCCAGAGAGTGGTGGGAAATGGAGTTAAATCCATCTGGAGGCCAATTCCAAGTGGTGTCCCCAGGGCTCAGTGCTGGGTCCAGCCCTGTTCCATGTCTTTATCAATGACTTGGATGAAGACATCGAGTGCACCCTTAGCAAGTTTGCAGACGACACTGAGCTGGGTGGAAGCGTTGATCTGCTGGAGGGTAGGGAGGCTCTGCAAAAGGATCTGAAGAGGCTGGAGCGCTGGGCAGAGTCCAATGGCATGAGGTTTAACACGGCCAAGTGCCGGGTCCTGCACTTGAGGCACAACAACCCTATGCAGCTACAGACTAGGAGAAGCCTGGCTGGAAAGTTGACTGGAGGAGAGGGACCTGGGGGTGTTGATTGACAGCGACTGAACACAAGCCAGCAGTGGCCCAGGTGGTCAAGAAGGCCAATAGCATCCTGGCTTGGATCAGAAATGGCATGACCAGCAGGTCCAGGGAGGTTCTTCTCCCTCTGTCCTTGGCACTGGTGAGACCGCTCCTCGAATACCATGTTCTGTTCTGGGCCCCTCACCACAAGGAGGATGTTGAGGCTCTGGAGCGAGTTTTTTTGTAACAGAAGGAGTCATTGGGCACTGGCAGAGGCTGCCCAGGGAGGTGGTTGAGTCACCTTCCCTGGAGGTGTTTAAAAGACGGGTGGATAAGGTGCTGAGGGGCATGGTTTAGTGAATTATAGGAATGGCTTACTCAATGATCCTGGGGGTCTTTTACAACCTAATGATTCTGTGATTCTGTCTCTCTTCCCTGACAGCCCAAAAAGCCAGTCCGGAGAATGTCCTTGCTGCAGAAGACCTGGCAAAAGTCTCACAGAACAGCCCCGCTTTTTCAAAGCATGGTATTCTTCCATCTTCTGTGCCATCGCGAGGAGTAATGGTGATTTTCTCATGCTTCCTGCTGCCTCCTAAGCGTCTGTCCTCTACTTTAAGTGTGGCTGAACCAGTGCCTCAGGAGGTTGTCAGGTGGGAAAGAGCAGCCGCTAAAATATTTCTCCCGTTAGCTCAATGGCTAAGGTATCCCATGGCGCTGAGCTTGGGGTCAGGAGATGGACACGCGGCCTTTCAGAGGCTGCTGTACCTGGGTGAATGGCAGTATGCCTGCCTCCCTTGAGGACAGCCTCCATTCGGAAAACTCAGTCACTTGACCTCCCTCCGACAGTCTCAGAGTGGCAGGAAGAGCTAGAGGAGTGTGGTGGGCTTGGGTCCGTCTGGCACAGCTCAGAGCTCGCCTGGGCACTGGGGTGCCACGCCCAGCGGTGGTTCATTTCAAGCACGATTACTTGGAGCACTTTGCCGTAACAGCTCCTTCCTTTTGCTCTGTGAGCAGAGAGAACCTGGCAGAAGTATTGACGATGAGATAACCCCTGCAGGATCCTGACCCCTCTCCAGAGAGAGGGGGAGAAACAATGTGGTGGTGCCCTCCAGGCCAGCAGCATTCGGGTACATGGCTTTCTTGGGACTTGTCTTTGCTAATTGCCGTCAATCGAGTTGACGGTGCAAGCCGGAACGTTCTCTGCATCGAGTTGATGCATGACAGTATCGTGGTTAAGTTCGTGCCAGACTGAGACGACAGTATGAGGGTGTGATGTGCTTCGCCAGCTGAACCTGTGCGAAGGGAAGCGTTGTGATCAACGTGGGGAACAAAATTGTTCCTTGTGCCAGCAACAAAAAGGGAGCTGTGAAGTAACCGCAAGAGGGATTATGCGAGATCATACTAAAGGAGCCAGTGTTGCTGTTGAGCTGCCTGCAGACTGTCTTTTCAAGTTTCCCTGTTGCACACTAACTTTACAGCTGCTCTGAAAAAGGCTCTCAAACCCACCTCCGCAACGACAGAGGCAGCTCTGCCGAGATGGCTGAGTTTCTGAGCTCTACAAGTGTAGTCGTGGGATCAGAATGATCTCTGTTAAATCCAGATCCTCGAAGCGTGCCTTGCATCTTCCTGGTGGCTCACTCCGGTGCCCGAGGCAGCGAGCGCACTTACAGACAGGCGCCTGCCTGCCTCCTTCGCACTGATGATCCCCCCCGGCTGCCAGTTTCACCCTCGTCAAAACTGCAAGCGTTTGCTTCCTTTTGTCTTTGATTGCTGTATTCACAGGTTCACGAGGCAAACCCGGTGCACGAATAAATACCGCAGCGTAGGAGTGAAGCCCGGCAACCGACCACTGACCATGCCAAAGTCTCCCGAAGCCTCAGGTCGATGCCGGCGCGGATGGGTGTGCGTGTGATCGTAGGAGGGAGGTCTCGTCGCTCTCCGCTCTCTTGACAGGTGGAGAAGGGTGGGAGCGGTAGCTTTCACGTGTGTGTTTCTCAGGCCTGTAGTCTGAGCTAAGCTCGCGTTGAGTGCGGTGACGTGGTTTCTGCCAGCTGGCGCTTTGCAGGTCTGACCCCGGCCACGGAAGAGGCGTGCCGGGGGGAGCCTTTTGTGCCTCAGGAGGAGGATAAATAGCAGGGTGCCCGGGCTGCTTTTCTAGGCTGGGCTGTCACACGGGCGTGAGTCAGAACATCTCAGCATAACGAGTTTACATTGGGTAAGACTCGGTTTGGTTCTGTTTCTCTTTTTGACCAAGTACATCTAACAGAATAACTATCAAAACAAATAGTGTTCTCTCTGGACTTGTCCGAAACTTGGTCCAGTGACACTGCTTTCCGGCTGGCGAGTCCTCCCGTTCCTTGCGGTTTCCTTTCAGGGGGGAGGAGTGAAACCTTGGGCCGTTCTTTTGAAGGAGATTCTCTTCTCGGCTTGCTTTGGGTGGGCTGAGTGGGGGTTGGAAGGTCAGAGAAGGAAACGTGGGTGAAGGAGGAAAGCGCTTTTGTCCCGGAGTTTGCTAAGGCTGTGTTGGGTTCTGCTCGGTACTGGCAGGCTGCCGTTGAAACGGGCCCCGTCGGGAGCGCGGCCATTGACTGAGCGGCGCGGCGCAGCGCTCAAAGCGCGGCAGCCAATCAGCGCCGGCACATTGCCCGTTGAGGGGCTGGTGGGGAGGAGGAGGGGGCGAGCGCCATGTATGCGCAGGGGTTAACAAGCGTGCCGCCATGTTGTATGGGACGCACGCGCAGTGGCTACATTATAGGCACCGCCATGTTGTACGGCACGCATGCGCAGTGCCTGTAAACAGGAGCCGCCATGTTTAAAAATACGCATGCGCAGTAGCTACATTATAGGCGCCGTCGTGTTATACTGCACGCATGCGCAGTGGCTACATAGGCGACGCCGTGTTGTCGGCACGCATGCGCAGTGGCTCCTCCGCTCAGCGACCGCCAGCCAATCAACGCCCGCAGAGCGGCCATGGGGCGGGCCCTGCAGCGACCGCTCCCATTGGCCGGAATCCCTGCGCTCGGGCTGAATGGGACGGGGACTCAGTGCTGCCGCGTTGTGGCCGCGGAGCGGTACTGCAGCCCGGATTGGGGGGCGGGACGGGACGACCCACAGGGGCGGGCGAGCCGGGAGGGGCGGTTCGAAGAGCGGCTCGGGTCCGCCCTGCACCGCTCAGGATGGCTGTGCTTTGCTCTGCTCTTTGCTGCCCTTCCGCCCGCCGCCGCCGCGGCCGACGGGGTGCAGGTTGGGGCTGGGAGAAGGACAGCGCCCCGTGTGCCCCCAGGGCCCTCGCGTCCCCCTGATGTTGTGAACGGCTCGAACGGGGCTGGGCTCGGGTGAGTTCTGGGCCCCTCACCACAAGAAGGATGTTGTGGCTCTGGAGCGAGTCCAGAGAAGGGCAACAAAGCTGGTGAAGGGGCTGGAGAACAAATCTTATGAGGAGCGACTGAGAGAGCTGGGGTTGTTCAGCCTGGAGAAGAGGAGGCTGAGGGGAGACCTTATCACTCTCTACAACTACCTGAAGGGAGGTTGTGGAGAGGAGGGTGCTGGCCTCTTCTCCCAAGTGACAGGGGACAGGACGAGAGGGAATGGCCTCAAGCTCCGCCAGGGGAGATTTAGGCTTGAGATTAGGAAGAAATTCTTCACAGAGAGGGTGGTTAGGCATTGGAACGGTCTGCCCAGGGAGGTGGTTGAGTCGCCGTCCCTGGAGGTGTTTAAGGTTAGGGTAGATGAGGTGCTTAGGAGCATGATTTAGGGATTGGTGGGAATGGTTGGACTCGACGATCCAGTGGGTCTCTTCCAACCTGGTTATTCTGTGATTCTGTGTGATTCTGTGTGAGTCAGAGGCACCCGGAGAGGCGCGGCTCGAGGGCGGGGGGGGCGGCCGGGAGCGGCGCGGGGGAGCGCTCTATGGCCGGCGGCGCCGCTCCGTGCTCGCTCTCCGTGCTCCGCGGTCCTGCCGGGGCCGGGCTGTGTTTCGCTGCCCTCGGGGAAGGGCAGGAGGGGTGGGAGGGGGAGAGCAGGGGTGTGTATGGGGCAAAATGGGAGGAAAGGTGGGGAAAGAAGGAGTAGAATGAGGGGAAAAGGGGAAGGAGCAGAAAGGGAGGTTTGGAAAGCGCTTTTGTGTTGTCAGTCTAGAGGGAGCGGGGAGGGGGGGGCTGTCACTTTTGTGGGATGTTGTGTGCGGTGGTGAGAGCTGCAGGGGCGGGGGGTGTCATTTAAAGCACGGTTACTTTGAGTATTTTGCCCTAACAGCTCGTTCCTTTTGCTCTGTGAGCAGAGAGAACCTGCCAGAAGTGTTGGCGATGAGAGAGCCCCTGTGGGATCCCGACATCTCTCCAGGGAGAGGGGGGGAAGCGATGTGGCGGTGTCCTCCAGACCAGCAGCATTCAGGTATGTGGCTTTCTTGGGAGTATTTTGCCCTAACAGCTCGTTCCTTTTGCTTTGATCCCCTTGAGCTGGATCGCGGTGAGGATGCGACTGAGTGCCTGTGGGTTAAAATCAGAGGAGCCCACAAGAAGGCAGATATTGTGATGGAGCCTGTTACAGACCAGCCAGCCGAGAAGAAGCAGCTGATGAGCTCTTCTATAAACAACTGGGGATAGTCTCAATATCGCTACCTCTTGTCCTCATGGCAGACTTAAATCTTCCGGATATTTGCTGAAAGTACAGTACATCAGAGAGGAAGCAGTTTAGGAGGTTCCTGGAGTGTGTGGGAGACAACTTCCTCACACAACTGGTGAGTGAACCGACAAGGGAAGGTGCCCTCCTGGACCTGCTGTTTGTGAACAGAGAAAGCCTTGTGGGGGATGTGGTGGTAGGAGGACTCCTGGGACAAAGTGATCACGAGATGATGGAGTTTTCTGTTCTAGGTGAGGTGAAGAGTGCGGTTAGCAGGACAGTAGCATTAAATTTCCAGAGGACAGACTTTGGACTGTCCAGAAGGCTGGTTGGCAAAGTCTTATGGAAGACAGTCCTTAAGGGCACGGGAGCCCACGAGGGCTGGGAGCTTTTCAAAAAGGAAATCCTAGCAGCCACACAAGAGCCTCCTTAGCATGAGCATATCTGCAGTTGAAGTGGCTTCTTTTGCCTCTCTCTCTCTGAATTGGGCAGATCTCATCCTTCAAGTGAACGCAGAAGGCTGCATATGCTCCCAGGTCCCCTAGAAAGGGAAGTCTTTGTATTCCACGACTGCAGTAACCCTTGCTGCTGCCTCTGGGTTGTTGCGCTGAAGACACCCTTCGCGCAGGGAGGGGCCACGTGGGAGATGGGTGACGTGCTGACGTAAACGGTGTCCTGCGAGCGGTGTGTCTCCTTGGAGGCGTGTGAAAGCTGACCTCCACTTTCTTTTCCCCTCTAGAGCGGGCAGAAGATGGGCTGCAAGGCTGAGAAAACCGGAGGAAGACAAGCAGCCAGCTAGACTCAAAGTGGGGAGAAACACTGATGCCTGGTGAACAAGGGAGTTTCCACTGCTGAAATGGGTGAGAACGGACGTCACGAGCGTCCTTCTGTTTGGGGCCAGCAAGGGAACTAGAACCATTTCTCTGGGGAGAACTTGCACATGGCTGGAGCGTTCTGTCATGGGAGGTGACTGAAACCTGATTCCCAATCCTGGCTTGGTGAAGGAGAAGAAAGGGCTGTGAGACAGGGCTCTGCTTTGAGGCAAAGGTGAGTGAAGTAAGCTTGAGTTTCTCGTGCTTAGAATCATAGAATCATGGCCTCCTCAGTGTCTGTCCTCTACTTCAAGTGTGGCTGAACCAGTGCCTCAGGAGGTCATCGAGTGGGAAAGAGCGGCCACTAAAATATTTCTCCCGTTAGCTTAAGCGCTAAGGTATCCCGTGGCACTGAGTTTAGGGCCAGGAGATGGACACACGGCCTTTCAGAGGCTGCTGTACCCGAGTGAATCACAGTACGCCTGCCTCCCGCGAGGAAAACCTCCGTTTGGAAAACTCGGTCGCTTGTCCTCCCTCCGACAGCCTCAGAGTGGCAGGGAGAGCTAGAGGAGCTCTGCCTGGTCCCGTGGCAGGCTCGGGCCAGTCTGGCACAGCTTAGAGCTTGCTGGGCGTTGGGGTGTTGCTCGTAGTGGTGAGAGCTGTGAGGGAGGAGGGTGCTTCATTTAAAGCACGGTTACTTGGAGTATTTTGTCATAACAGCTCCTTGCTTTTGCTTTGTCAGCAGAGAGAATTGACAGGAGTATTGTCAACAAGAGCCCCTGCGGGATCCCGACCCCTCCACAGGGAGAGAGGGAGAAGCGACATGGCGGTGCCCTGCAGGCCAGCACTGTTCAGGTACGTGGCTTTCTTGGGACTTGTCTTTGCTAATTGCCGTTGATCAAGTGACAGCGTGAGCTGGAGCGTTATCCGCTTAGGGTTAGCACATGACGGCATCGTGTTTAGTGAATGCCAGATCGAGACAACAATACTAGGGTGCCATGGGCTTGGCTAGCCAAACATGTGCATGCCACATGCCATAAACATGGCACACACGTGCTAGGCACACGCCACACATGCCACTGCCCTCATGCACATGCCATGTACATGCTAGGCTCACACCACAACTCATGCATACCTCATGCACACACCTTGCACCTGCAAGCAACATGCCACACTCCATGCGCATGTTATGTACGTGCCTTTTATACACCATCCACACATCATAAACATGCTAGCACACACCATGAAGATGACACATCAGCCATGCACACACCTTGCACATGCAAGCAACATGGCAAGCATGCCATGTGCATGTTATGTATATGCTGTGTACACATCAGCCACATGCCACATGCACCAGCACACACCACGATTGTGACACACTATCCATGAACAGGCTAGGTGCACACCATGCACATGTGAGCAACATGCACAAGCCACGCACGTGCTCACACGCACCATGAAGGTGACCCACCATCCATGCATAAACCTTGCACATGCAAGCAACGTTCCACACACTACACACACACCATTCACATGTTATATATGTGCTGTTTACATGCCATCCACATGCCACTCACACATAAGCACATTCAATGAAGGTGAAGCACATGCCACGCACATTCCTTGCACACGCAAGCAACATGTCGTGTGCATGTGATGTACATGCTGTGTACATGCCATACGCATTTGTCCAACACACTAGTACACGCCATCAAGGTGACACTCCAACCATGGACATGCCATGCACACACCATGAAGGTGACACACCAGCCATGCACATTCCTTGCACATGCTATGCACATACCTTGCACACACAAGTAACACGCCACATATTCCATGTGCATGTTACATACATTCTGTGTACATGCTACACATATGCATCAAACACACTAGCACAGGTCATCAGGATGACACACCAGCCATATACACGCCATGCACATGCCAGTGGCCCATGCACACGCCGTCTACATTCTAGGCTCACACTATGCTCACCCCATGCACACACCACGCACGTGCCTTGCACATGCAAGCAACATGTCACACACTATGTCCATGTTATGTAAATGACATGTACACACCATGCATATGCCATGCATAAGCCTTGCACACAGAAGCAGTGTGCCACACACATGCCTTGGACACAGAAGCAACATGCCACACCATGTTCATGTTATGTACATGCTGTGTACACACCATCTACATGCCTTGCACACACTAGCACACACCATCAAGATGACGCACCAGCCATGCACACGCCACGCACACGTCACTGCGCCCATGCACACACTGTGCTCATACCAGGCTTATGCCACAACCACGCCATCCACATGACACGCACACGCCTTGCACACACAAGCAACATGTCACACACGCCACACATGCCATGTGCTTGTTATGTTTATGCCTTGTACATGCTTACACACACCACAGACACAGTAGCATGCTGCCTTCCCGCTGGCTGCAGCCAATGGGATGCAGGCTGGGACTGGGAGAGGCGCAGCGCCCCGTGTCCCTTCTGAACCCCTCCTGTCCCTGCCCGGGGTGCCGCGGGGATTGGGGGGAGGAGGGCGGCGATACACAGCCTTTCCTCTTACGTCTGCTCGCTCTTTTAGTTTTTCTATGACAGCTTTATTGGACTTGAGTTTTAGCCTCATGACTACGCATAAGAGGTGGCTGAATGCGATGGGAAGACTGCTGGGTAAATGTCAAGAAGAGGATCGACAAGAAACAGTGGAACACGCCCTTTACAGTTTGCTGCTAGTCCTGCTGCTGAGAAATGGGAGTGTCTCTGAATTTGCTACTGCGTTAGACAGATTATAGAAATTTAATAAAAGTTCAGTTCTATCTAAATGGTAGATGGGACTATGCTTATGTAAAGCATATTGTATGTAACTGTTACCAATACACTTCAACGCACTGTATCTCAGCAGCTAGAACATGGAAAGAATCCTTTAATCTGTACAGTTTTTTAACAATGATAATTGATGTTTAGTGGCTTAATAACATATATAATTTTATATCATTTCAATCAAGCCTGGCTGTCATACATTGAGCTTTCAGTAAACCACCAACATTTTATATTTAGGAGTAATTTCTTATTACCCATCCTAAGTGGGATGCTATAGTTTTGCTGTTAAAAGGGTGGGTCTTGTTCAAAAATCTCTGAAGGTGATAGTTGGGTTGGTTAAGTCTGTGCCACACCTGTGGTCAGCGATTAGGTACAAGTGAAGCGTTTGCCCCTTAAAAGGCCTCTTGATTTAGAGCTGGCTCTCAGCTGCAGTTAAAGCATTCGGTGAGGGAAGGGGCTGCAGAAGCCTCCCTTTCTTCCTTTCTTTGCTGGGTTTTGAACAGTCGTGTGGTTTTCTTCATGGTGCATTTGAGCCTACTGTTATCGTTTCTTCTGTGAGTTTTGGGTAGTGATTTTGCTTATGGATTTGATTTTTGGTCTTAGAGTAAAATTAGTTTGCAATGTAGCTACTTCAGAGAAATGCTACCACAAACATTTGCAGTCAATGTTGTCTTTCTTTGTTCTTGTTTTATTAGTAGAAGTAGTGATTTTTTTTTTGCTTTTTTTTTTTTTAATCTATTGGGGCCCTAAGGATTTAGGCTCAGCCTAAATAAGATTTCCAGTGTAGTTTTAGCGATAGCTGTTACTGTTTTTCCCAGAGGTGGTTTCTTTAATTTGGGGTTTGTGTCATAAGCAGTTGAAAATTATGTTCGCCCAGAACTTTTTGACAAAATGCCCAAGAAAACTGTTAGCTTGCCTATATTGCCAGAATTCTTTTTTTCTTAATCTACATCAGTACCAGAGGATTCGGAGGAGGTAAATATAAGAACAGTATTAAAAATGCTTTCTAGGGGAGAGTTAGTAAACTATTAAGCAGTAAGGCTGTGACAACTGTGCCAGGCAAGTTATTGGAAATGGTAACTAAGAGCGGAATTAGAGGGTATGGATAAGTGTGGTGTTTGGGGTAATCCTATCGCATGCATCTGTTGGAATTTTTTGAGGAAAACTGCAGTCGTGTAAATGAGGGTGATTTGGGTGATGATGCTTTATCTGCTGTTTAGATGATGTTTTCTCAAGAGCAGGAAGAAACAGCTATTCCTATACACTACTTAAAACTATGTGTGGATTTTTTTTGCCAGCAGATAGAACTGCCGAGTTCTGTTGACTTACTGAATGAGAGTATTAGGGGGGTGGGGGTTGAATTTCTGCCCTCTTTTGTGCTTTTCTGTTGTTGTTTAACTCCTGCTCAGAATTGAAAAATGTTTTGAGTAGAGAGAACGTAAGAGGTTTTAGATGTAGTGCCTACTTATACAAGAATTGTACTGTTATCATGTTTTTAGAAAATGTTTTCATTTATGTGGTGACTGTTCCAAGTAGTTTTATGTAGAAAACCTTGTTTAAAAAGCAATGAATAGTGAGCTCTTGCAGGGGAGTTAGGGTAAATGAACGTAGTCCAGAAACGCTGCTTTTTGGTCAAGTGAGTAAAATAGAAACTGAACAATGCTCTTCCTTGCCAAGCTGTGTGCGGCTTTGCATTCCATCATGGAATTTCCTGTTGTGTGTTTTCAGTTTAGGAAAATGGCTAATTTGGTTTACGCTTTGATCGAAATACTTTGCTGTGCTGCTTTTCTGATAGTACTCTCGGGATAACAATCGCGAGGGGTTTTTTTCATATTTTATGTATTTTATTACATGACATTTCAGACTGCAATGCCGACAATTTTACTGTAAATATAGCTCAACCCTAACTCGGTCTCTGCCATTTCTAGAAGTTGTTCCTAAACCATCATGTGGCTTGGCACAGTTAAATACAATTGGCAATCTCTATTCTGTAAAGGTACTTAATGGAGCCATTGTGCAGGGTGAACTGGTTTTCACATTGGGATGCAGTGAGGTTTATGCAAGTTAGCGCAGAGGTCACTGCCAGCCCTGTCCACATCGTGTCTCTCTCAGCTGGAGTTGCTGTGTATTGCTTGGAAAACGCCCTCGGTTTGGTTCTGGCTTCTGCAGTACATCCTCATGTAAAATTTCACACAGGGAGTAACCGAAACAATTGTATAACTGGAGGGAATGAATAATGCAAGCACCTTCCCATGGAGCTAGGGAACTCCCTCTGTTAAACAGGCTCTGTTTTCCTCCCCCCCATAGTGGGGAGGGCTTGCTACTGTGCCTGACTCCTTTATTGATGTGAGGCTGGAGATTATCATAAGATCAGAAAGTGACTGTCTGCAGAAGCAAGAATGATAATTAAGACCTGATATTGATCATCTGTCTTGCGTCTTTAGTCACTGAGGAAATGCCAATCCAAAAATTCCTACTTGCCAGTCCATAGGAAGAAGAATATTTTCTCCGTAATGATGACCAATTGTGAAGTCTGGAATTCAGTGGCTGTATTAATATCAAGTGTGTCTTTTTTTCTTCATTGAATTTTAAGGCAAAGCTTCTGGAATCCATACAAACAGTTCGGAGGGGAAGGAGCCCTCTGTGTGACCAAATATATGCATCTGCATGATCTAGGCATGTCTCAAACTCCTTTTCCACTCAAAGTGCATAAAGGCTCTGTGCATTTCATAACATTTCTCAGTATCCCTTTTATCAGTACAGCTTTTTACTGTTTGAGCATTCCTCAGTTTGGCTTAAATTGCAGGCGTTAAAGGGCTTAGGCCAGAACTTCTCTTTTGGAAGCTTAGCGTAGGGCATCCCATAATCCTGTAAGTGCAGTACAGCTCAAAGTAATAATCATCTGAGTGATGAATACTGTACAAGGCAGTTATTCTGACAGTGCTTCCCTGTCCCTGGAATGCCATCTGCCTCTGGCTTAGGTAAGCAAAGCCCCAACCGTGACTTGCTTTTGTCTTTCTCACTAAGTGCCGTCTTGAAAACAAATCAAAAAATTAATCTTGAGGGGAAGAACCATCTACTGCTATTGATGTTGTTTATTAAATGTTTATGATGCTGAAAAGGTGGCACACGTGAGCGTTAGGCCTACCTGAATACTCTAAGCAGTCACTATAGAAGCTTAAAATATTTGAATATATAAAAGTAGCAGGAGCCACTGGGAAATGTTTATTTTTTTATTGTGTATTTAGATTTGTAAAACTTGTTTTATGGATTTAATGATTCTGTATAGTTCAATAGATCTTACTCTTATAATGACTTCTTAATGGTGTAAGGTATAGCCCATGTGATTTAAAGAAAGAAGAGGGGAGGGAGAATACATCCACAAAAACCCTAGCACAGAAACATGAACCCATTAAAACTATTTTTGTGAATGAGTCCTTTCTGCAGTGCTTTCTGCGATGATACTTCTCTAAGGAATGTAATTAATATTATTCCACAGAGAATTAAAGGTCCATCTGATTATTTCTAACCCGATGAACTGTTTTCTGAAGCAATGCTCACTCAGGGGTTGAGGTTCACAACTTGAAATATGTTAGTAACTCCAATGGAAAGACAGACTTTATGGTTGTGCACTTCTAGCTGTATAGCGTGTTTTATAAACAAAATACTCGCAAATACTGTGGCCTTAACTCTAGTGTGACTAAATGCAGTGAGGAATATGACCTTGCAATTTCAGTTGTGGTATTGCTTGTTTAAAAAAAGCAATTACGTCACCATCAAATAAATATTTTCTGTCTATACTTTCAATGTCTTTATTTTTACTTTTTACTCTAACTTACTTCAACATACATAGAAAAAAATCACTTAACGAAAAGCAAATAAAAAGCTTGTTCTGAAAGCTTTTCAAAGGAAAGTCTTGACTGACTTGCAAGCTTCAAAATTCATTACTGTTTTTTTCTCATCGTTACTGACAAAATAGAAATAAAATAATTGAATTTGTATCATAGAATCACTTGGTTGGAAAAAACTTTGAGATCACAGAGTCCAACTGTACCCATCCACTACTATAGTGTATCCTTCAGCACCTCATTTTCCCTGAGTGGCTTCTTCTGGTGCCTGATAACCCTTTCCATGAAAGAAGTTTTCCCCGATATCTAATCTGAAACTCCCCTGGTACAACTCGAGGCCATTTCCTCCTGTCCTATCGCTAGGTACATCTGCCTTGCTCCAGCCTCCTTTCGGGGAGCTGCAGAGCACGATGAGATCTCCCCTCGGCCGCCTCTCCTAAGACCGGTGCTCAGCCCCTTCACCAGCCTCGCTGCCCTGCTCCGGACACGCTCCAGCTCCTCAGTGCCTGTCTTGTAGCAAGAGGCCCAAAACTGACTATAAGCCCCAGCAGGCCAATGGCTTCCTGACCTCTAGCAGAAACTGCTTGGCCAGCAGGACCAGGGAAGGGATTAGGCCCCTCTACTCAGCACTGGTGAGGCTGCACCTCGAATACTTTGTTCAGTTTTGGGGCCCAAGAGGGCTGAAGCACCTTAAACAGGAACCGTATGCTACAAAAACTTAATTTATAACTTTTATTTTACTTTAAAAAATTCTGCAGGTTCTATAAGTTACAGAGCACCTTCTCACTACTACTTAGCAATTCAGAGGTGTGGACGTAGTAAGATGGATGAGGTAGGAGCTCATCAGTGACACTGAGATCGGGGGCAGCCTGGACTGTGGTGATCGCTCATCGGTGCAGTTCAAAGTCCTGAGGGTTATGGGACAGGTGATGAGTATAGTCAGGACCCTAAATTTTGGGAAAGCAGACTTCCAGCCTTTCAAGGAATTAGTCAGTAGGACTCCCTGAGATGCCGCCCTCAGGAACAAGGAAGGAGAACAGAGCTGGCAAATATTTAAGGATGCTTTCCATAAAGCGCAAGAGTGCTCATTCCACATTGTAGGATATTGGGCAGGGAAGGGAAGAGAACAGTGTCACTGGTTTGGGACCTGCCGGTCAAACTGAAGAACAAGAGTCAACTGCGCTGGCAGTGCAAGCAGGAACGGGGAACTTGGGAAGAATACAGGGACGCTGCCCGGTTGTGTAGGGATGGGCTCGGGAAGGACAAGGCACAGCCGGAGCAGAACGTGGCAAGGGAAGCAAAGACTAACAGGAAGGGCTTCTACAGGTATGTCAACCAGAAAAAGAAGGTTAAAGAAAGCATATCCCCCCGACTGATGGATGAAAACGGTGACCTCGTATCAAAAGATGGGGAGAAAGCTGAGGTACTCAACAACTTTTTTACCTCAGTCTTCACTGACAAGCATTCTCCTCACCTTTCTGGGTCAATGAACAAGGAGAAGGGGGGAGGCAGGAAGGTAAAGCCCCTCCCACTCTAGGGGATGATGAGATTTGTGACCACCTGAGGAACCTGAACATATCTAAGTCTATGGGACCTGACGAGATGCATCTATATTTAAGATATGGGGCCAGCAGACCCACAACAGTTGTCATCTATGTAGCTCTGCTGTAGTTAATGAAGCTTTCCTGAGATGGCTGACACATCAATGTGTGTGCACATCTGAGCTGGTATTACGTTTCATTCCTTCCCCAAGTGCAGCTCGCATTCTTCCCCATCTGCTCAGTTAAGACTAAAAATGTTTTAATAATTGTAAGTGGCAACATGGTTGGGTGGTGTAGGTTCATGAAATAATTACTATACCTTGAGATAAATGAGCACAAATGCCAAAGGTCAAGGAGTCAATTATCCCAGGATAAAGGTATTTCCACATTTAAGAGAACACTGGTAGTTTTTTTCCCAAAAGATTATACTTGCGCTCGCCATCTTCCTCTGTTAGCTACTAAAACTTTTCTGCTCTGCGTGTGGACAGGTTTTTAAAAAAAAAAAACTGTCCAATATTTCTTCAAATATGGCTTTAGCAAAGTTTACCTTGTCTTTCTGCCTTGTCAGTTCAGCTAATATATACACTTATTTTCTTACCTTTAAATCCATTTTTTCACAGAGTAAAAAAAATTGCTGTTTCTTCACTTTGAGAACTTAAATTCAATGAAGATTTCAATGGCTTTTGTATCTCGAGAAGGATCATTTCCATATGCTCTCAATATGGGTTGGATGCCCCCTTCTTTGTTAGCTTTGACAGATCGATCGCTTGTATGAAGCTTTAGTGCAACTGTTCGGACTTAGACTAACTTCTGTATGCTTTTCGGGTAATGTGATTTTTATCCCTTGGGAATATAGCAGAGTTAACTGAAAGAAGCAACTCGATAGCTTAGCAGAAGAAAAAATAGAAAGCCTTATCTTGCTGTAAAGCAGAGGAAAACTTTTTCTCCAATAGCTAAGTAACTAATTGGGCAATAACATAGTCTCTCAAATACACACAGAGAAATGTTTTCTTCAGTCAGTTTGTGCCAAAAGATTTTTCTTTCGTAGCTTATGATTTGGATCTAAACAAAAAGATTAACAAACTCCCCTCCAGCTGCTCTGAATTCTCTTGTGATGGTAGATATCCTGTCTAGAAATCCACTCTCAAGCCTTGCAGTATATAGCACGTGGATTCCCATCAGTCTCAAAGCTTTCCAAAATCTCTAGAACATGTTGGGCAGCAGATGTAGGCCTGGACCAGTGAAGGTAATCGTACCAAGTCACAGCTTGCAGTTTTCAATTCCTTCTCAGTCTGTTTTCCCAGCAGGAAAGAGCTCATTGGCTGCTCTTTTTCTTCTCTCTTTTTTTTTCCCTTTAGCTGTTAACTGATGCACTACTTGAACAATTTTTTGCTGCTCGTAGCCCTAAAATGTGATGTATTATTGAATTATTTGTATATGGCATTAAGATCCAGTCTGCACTCTGAAATAAATAATCTATTTTGTTAGTATGGTATTAAGTCCACGTACTGAGGGATCCGTACTTTTCCACTTGGCTAATTGCAAATAGCTGTAGCGTCAGACCGGTCCTTGGTACTGGTACTTTGGTTCTCGGCCCAAAGACCTATCAGTTGCAATTCTGGAGCTCAGTTGATTCTGGAACAAGTCCTAGTAACTGGGATGCAAGGAACCACTCTGTGAAGCCCCGTGGATTCAGCAGCGGTACGTGTGACTGTACCAGTCGACTGCTGGAGCCATTTCGTTTCCTACGACAGATGTGAACTAGCGAAGGTTTACTCTAAGTTTGGGCTAAAGCCAATTTCTTTCTCACTCTTTGCAGAGACAACTTCAGCTCTGTCTCTGCTGCTATACTTAAGAAATCTAATCATTATATTTGCAGCCAAGCAGTTGCACAAAGGGGGAAATTCAGGCAACACATTAGTAATATTGGGGTAAGAATTCCTTCAGACTGCTGGTAGATGATGCAAAGAGGTTTGGGAAGCACCTCCGCCAGCTCTCAGCACCCTTGGGCGAATCCCCTCTAGCCACACAGATTTATGAATATTGAATTTGCTTCGCAGGTCTCTAGCCCTTTCTTCTTGGACCAAGGGAACCTTGTTCCGTTCTTCCTCCCTACCTGCAGCCTCATGAGGTGGAGTATCCAGGGTACATCTTGCCTTACTACTAAAGGCTGAGGCAAAGGTGGCCTTAAGTACCTTATCCATCCTCATCCTTGGTCACTATTGTTCCCCCTTCATCCAGTGAAGGACAGAGATTCTCCTTGGTTCCTTCCTTCATTATAAATATATTTTAAGAAGGATTTGTTATTATCTTTCAGAGAACGGGCCAATCTGAGTTCTTATTGGTCTTTAGTCCTTCAGATTCTTTTCTCTACACGATCCCACTTTGTCTTTGTAGTCCTCAGGAGCTACCTGCCCCTTCTGCCAGAGTTTGTATATTTTCCTCTTTTTTTTTCCTGATTTCCAGCCAGAGCTCTTTACTCAGCCAGGCCTACGATTATTAGAGTGCCTGGGTGGACACCTGCACAGAGAGCACAAAAATAGGAGTAGAGACACAAAGAAAGAGCACAGACACCCACAAAACAAGCCCAGAGACAACAAAAATGGGCACAGAAACGCCAAAACCAAGTCTGGAGACCCATCCCCCAAATCTAAGGCCCCCCCAAAATGGGCTCAGAGATTCAAAAAACCAAGTCCCACAAATGGGCACAGACTCAAACAACGGGCACAGAGACTCCCCAAAATGGGACCACAGCCCCTCCAAATGCACAAAGACACCCTAGGATAATGTACAAATAATAGAGTACTAGAATAAATTGGATTCTCCCTGGTTATTTATAAATCTTAGTCCAGTGATGCTGTTTACAGTCTTGCAAGTCCTAACTTTCCTTGTGGTTTCTGTTCAGGTGCACAAGTAAAAACGTTTGCCACTAATTTGAAAGAGATTCTCTTATCTTTGTTTGGATGGTGGGAATTTGAAGGACGGAGAAGGAAAAACAGGCGGGTGGAAGCGCAGCCTGAATGGATTAACCCTTCTCTCTGCTGCCACCGAGTGACCGAAACGCGGTACTGCAGCCCGCATCGATTAACCCGTCTCTCTGCTGCCACCGGGTGACCGAAACTCGGTACTGCAGCCCGTATCGATTAACCCGTCTCTCTGCTGCCACCGGGTGGCCGAAACGCGGTACTGCAGCCCGTATGGATTAACCCGTCTCTCTGCTGCCACCGAGTGACCGAAACGCGGTACTGCAGCCCGTATCGATTAACCCGTCTCTCTGCTGCCACCGGGTGGCCGAAATGCGGTACTGCAGCCCGGGTGCCCCGCACGCACAGTGGAGCGAGAGCGCCAAGCTCTCTGCTGTCACTGCGAGACTTAAGCGTAATGTGTTGGTGGTTTAATGAAAGTTTTTTATGTAAGTAGCTCGGCTAGGCTTGATTTAAATTGTATAAGTTAACTGCATATAGATTATTTATCCATTAAGTATCAATAATCCTTGTTAAAAACTTGTCCAGAATACAGTGAATATTTTACTCTCTGAGATACGTTTTTAAGAAGCATATCAATAAGTTCCATACAACATGGGTTTACAAAAGGCACGTCTTGCCAAACAAACCTGAACACCTTCTGTGAAAAAGTGACTTGATTACTGGACGAGGGAAAGGCTGTGGATGGATCTTCCTGGACAAAGGAAAGCCTTTGACACAGCTCCTCACAGCATTCTGCTTCGGAAACTGTCACCTCTGGCCTGGACAGGCACACACTCTGCTGGGTGGAAAACTGGCTGGATGGGGGCCCAGAGAGTGGTGGGAAATGGAGTTAAATCCAGCTGGAGGCCAATTCCAAGTGGTGTCCCCAGGGCTTAGTGCTGGGTCCAGCCCTGTTCAGTGTCTTTATCAAGGACCTGGATGAAGGCATCGAGTGCTCCCTTAGCAAGTTTGCGGACAACACTGAGCTGGGTGGAAGCGTCGATCTGCTGGAGGGTAGGGAAGCTCTGCAAAGGGATCTGAACTGGCTGGAGCGCTGGGCAGAGTCCAACGGCATGAGGTTTAACAAGGCCAAATGCCGGGTCCTGCACTTGGGGCACAACAACCCTGAGCAGCTACAGACTAGGAGAAGCATGGCTGGAAATTCCCTGGAGGAGAAGGACCTGGGGGTGTTGGCTGACAGCAACTGAACACGAGCCAGCAGTGGCCCAGGTGGCCAAGAAGCCAATGGCATCTTGGCTTGTATCAGAAACAGCGTGGCCAGCAGGTCCAGGGAGGTTCTTCTCCCTCTGTACTCAGCACTGGTGAGACTGCACCTCGAGTACTGTGTTCAGTTCTGGGCCCCTTACCAGAAGAAGGATGTTGAGGCTTTGGAGCGAGTCCAGAGAAGAGCAACGAAGCTGGTGAAGGGGCTGGAGAACAGGCCTTATGAGGAGCAGCTGAGAGAGCTGGGGGTGTTTAGCCTGGAGAAGAGGAGGCTGAGGGGAGATGTTATTGCTCTCTATAACTACCTGAGAGGAGGTTGTGGAGAGGAGGGAGCTGGGCTCTTCTCCCAAGTGACAGGGGACATGACAAGAGGGGACAGCCTCAAGCACCACCAGGGGAGGTTTAGGCTGAACATTAGGAAAAAAATTTTCACAGAAAAGGTCGTTGGGCACTGGCAGAGGCTGCCCAGGGAGGTGGTTGAGTCACCTTCCCTGGAGGGGTTTAAGGGATGGGTGGATGAGGTGCTGAGGGACACAGCTTAGTATTTGATAGGAATGGTTGGGCTCGATGATCCAATGGGTCTTTTCCAACGTGGTGACTGTATGATTCTGTGCATTACATAATCATATTCTCATGCACCATTTAGATAGAATTGAGCATTGATTAAGCACCTTTGATATGTTTCATACAGTAGCAAAATCTCAGAGACTGTGCTATTTCTCAGCAGCCAACGAAGCAGCAAACTCTAAAGGGCATTTTCAACTCCTTGTTATTGATCCTCTTCTTGCCCTCCTCCCAACAGCCTTACCATTGCATACAGCCACATCTTTTGTGTAGTCATCTGTCGGGGTCCATTTATTCCACGGCGAGCCCGGGAAGAATCAGATGGAAGATGGAAGATGAATGATCAGACAGGTTCATACAATACATTCCTTCAAACTCTCCACAACCTTGTGCTAACAGCAAAAAGTCAGTGGCAGCTCTATTCTGTAACACAGCATGATTAACACTGGCTACATCTTGAGTCAACTTTCCTAAAATGTCAGATGTCAAATTCAATTCGGCTTTGGTCCAACAGGCTACTTGTTTCAAGGCTGTCATCAATTTAGTAGTTACCGCTCCAGGCATAAGCATTGAGGTAAAGACAGTTCGTAGCTTAGACCAAAATTTTGGTTCACCAATTTCTTCACAATCTAACTCATGAATTTCTCTTTTGGACCATGACGATGACGTTACCTTTGCCAGTTTTATTACCTGAGTTATATTAGGGTGAAACAAACTCAATTTTCCTAGATAACACGGTCCCCCGTTAGGATTGCTTGGGACTCCGTTCCATGCCCTATTACCACAAGTGAGAAATATTCCTGGTGGTAATACCTTTGCTTTGCTATTAGTCAAATTGCAATTAGTATATGTTTGCTCGTGTACATCTTGCGTCTTCAATTGTGAATCTAGCGAACCCCAATAGTTCGTATTTTGCATGCTTGTTGGCGGTAAAAAGGATACCCAACCTCCCCATCGGGTGGCATTAGTAGCATTCAAACATCTCCAAATATCTAATTCTTCTGGTGGACTAGTACGATTGTCAAACAAATTCTTTTATTATGGCACATTGCCACCCCAAGTAATTCCATGGAGATGATTTTTTTTTTTTTCCTTTTTTCTCTTGAATCTCCTGGATGTAACAAAATTGTGAAAAAACATTCTTTTAAATCAATAATTAACAATTCCCAATGTTCTGGAATCATGATTGGGGAAGGTCCAAAACCACCAGTGGCAATCGACACTGTAGGCCAGTGAGAAGGCCACTGTTGTTTTGAAACAATATTTACATCAGCACTGGTATCAATAAACATTTTTCTCTCTTAATTTCACCAGTTTTGGCTCTCATTGCAATTTGACATTCTGGCTTTGCCTTATGTATGTCTAAGGTAAGATATACTTGCAGTTGTCCATTAGAAACCAAAACTTCCATCGCCGCGATCATCAGCTCCTGTCACTGGCATACAAGATTTAAAAGGAACTAACTGAGCAATGCAGCTTCCTGCAGGTATGAATACAGGAGGTGTTAATGTCAAAACCATAATTTGAATAACTCCGGTAAAGTCTGCATCAATGACCCCAGGTAAAACAAAGATTCCCAACCAAATTATTGATAATTACTCTAATTACAAGGCAGTAAAGCCAACCCCAGTTGTCCTTTTACATTTCCTGGTATTGTGTGAAGTACGGACGATTGCAGCACTACTGTGATGGTGGTGATCACATCTATCTTGGTGCTGCCTCTGGTTCTTGCACTGAGGTGAGAGCTGCTGCTTGCCGTGTTGGTACTTGCCTCCGAACTGTGCTTTGCTCCTGTTTTTCTGACAACACTGTCCCGTTCTTATTCCGTTTTGATCTACACCAACTGGTAAAATGTTAGCCCTTTCCACAGTGGGGGCAGATTTTAGGCCCTGTATCCTGGCATTGCGTGTGGCAGTCTCTTTTAAAATGTTTCCTTGCTGCATCTCTAACAGAACGTACTTCTGTCCCAGATTACAGTCAGGGCAGCAGCTACCAGCTGTGCTTGATAGGTAAATGATCCCAGCTGTTGTTGTAGGAGTTTTCAGACCATACCATATCTCTTTATATTTGTCATTAGGATTTTTGTCACTGATTGCAAAATTAAGGTTTCTTTAACTACTTGGTTGTCTACTTGCTTGTCAAGCACATTCTTCGATCTAGCTATAAACACCATATACGGATCATGCCTGTTTCAACTTTCAAAATCCAGTATCTTTGTAAGTTTTTGATAAAACAAAAGCCGTATCTGTTGTAAAATTGCATAATTTAAATTGTCTTGATTCTTGAACTGTTACCAACGTTGTTTAATTGAGTCATTTCTTAATGCTGAAACTGCATGGGTTTCACGGTGGCGGCAGGGGTGGCGAGCGGCTCCCCTCCGCCCAGGGCAGTGCCCTCCCCCCCGCTGATGAAAATAAATCAAAGTTCTCTCAGGGGCTGCTGCAGCCTCTCCAGTCGGGGCCGCAGGAGCTGTTTCTTCCTGCTGACTTGTGCCTGTTGGTCTGAGGGACAGGAAGGAGGTTGATCAGGCTCCTTCTCGGTGACTATCGGACCTGGATCAAAGGGTTTGTTGGCCTCATCCTTTGATAACCCAGCCTCCTTTGTCCTCCAGGAGTGGAAAAGAGATGCAAGTAGCCCTGCTTCTTCCTTATCAACATGACCAGATCTTCTCTGAGCTTCCTCATTCCTTCGCTCCAGCACTTCCTGCTTTTCTTCGCGAGTAAGCCTGGCTGACGATCCATATTTAGATTTTAAATAGTGATCAGCCTCTTCAATCGTCCATTCCCCATCCTCTACCATGCGCAAAAGCCATTCTTGCTGCGGTGCAGATACTAACTTTCCCTGTCTTTCTACTTCCAGTCCATCTAATTGTTTTTCGATGTTTTTTAAACCTTCCACAATTGCCTTATGTGCCTGCTGATAGGCTTTCTTTACAGTTGCTTGTCCCGAACTTCTATCAAGCCTCTTCATTTCATTAAGTAACTGTGTCATTAATTTCTCCTGCTTCTGCAGTCCAGATAACTGTTCTACTTCCTCTCCATCAGGGGGCAAAGGGATTTCTGCTGGATCAAGGTCCATCGGTGGCGCAGTAGGCGTCGATGGCCCTGGTAATTGTTCTTCAGTCCAGGGGGGTAATTCGTCATCTAGTCCTCTCCAAGCCTCTTTCTCCGCCAAGGAGATGGGAAACGCCCTTTTACGGTCGCACTCAAAATCATCGCAAGCAACATCCTCTTCAGCCTTGACTTCCTCTCTAACCTTAAGCCTCTCTTTCCCTTCATATTCCGGGAGTACCGTCCAGGTCGAATCGATTAAAGACTCTTTTCCTTCACCTGAGTCACCGCCCCCTCGACGTAACACATCCCGCAGCGCTGCTGCCACCTGAGCTTCACCGTTCAATTGCTCTATTAGCATTCGAACAGCACGGAATGTTTTCGCGTGAGTTCTCGCCTCCTTAGATCCTAATTGCACGTTTTCCCAAAGTTCTCTTCCAACTTGTTCCCAGGCTGTGCAACTATACAGTTGAGCCGTATTAGTGAAAAACCTCTTTCTTCGGCACCACAAAAGCAACATCATTACTGCTTGCCGATCTAATTTACTATCAGTCTTATCCGCGAGCTTCATTAAGCTCTCCAGCGCAGCGCGCTCCAATGCCGATGCGGCAATTCCCATCCTGCATCCCTGACTCACCGGTCAGTTGTGGCCACTTCCCGCCTCTCTCGGACGGCCCAGCTCACCCTCCAGGGGTCTTTCACTCGCTGGCAGCAGGATCATCCTCGCCTTTCCTCCGCAACCTCCTTTACCCCTGTATCACATCGGGGTCACCAGTTGTCGGGGTCCATTTATTCCACGGCGAGCCCGGGAAGAATCACAGACACATCAATATGATGCAGATTCAATCCGTTTATTTCACAGGCTGCACACACTTATATACCATCTCATACAGGCTTTGTTCGCTAGTCATCTAATCATTGGTTAGTAACTACTTCTTTACTTTTAAATCCATTGGTTAGTATCCAATTACATTATCAATACACATGCTCTGACTCCACCTAACCTTCCTGACCCCAAGTCGGTTGCTTAGTTACATTGTTCCTTATCTTGAGACCTCAGCAACTTGTTCAAGATAGTCACCGAACTGACTCATATTCCTTTAGCACCGCTAGGGCCCCAACAGTCATCAGGCTAAAATGTCCAGGCTGAGAAGAACAATACAGCTGTCACAGAGAAGCTAACCATAATAGCAGATCCCAGACATAAGAGGAAAGGCTCTGAAACTCCTATATTTACATCAAAGACAGAGACAGCCTGTGCTTTTATCAACTGAATTGTGGCTCTTCCTCTCACAGAACTAACTCAATACGATGTTACTTCCGCAACATCATCAGGCAGGCTCCAGTTTCAGGGGCCTGTGAATCCCAGGCACGTACAAAAAGCAAGTCAGCTAGGTTCCTATGCCTCTGAGTTACAGAGTGCTGGGGTAGGGAGGGGGAAAGAGGAATAAAATGCCCTAAAGCTCTACTACTTCAGACATCTTGAAGATATCAACACACGGATCTTTGCAGCAGCAGTTCTCTGAACAGAAGCTCAGCAGAACATTTCAGCCTAGGGATCTTATAAAGCCGTGTGTGTACATAAAAAACCTGACTTGTTTGAGAGGAACTAGGAGCCCTACAGACAGACAGAAAATTATAGAAAAGGGCAGGGACTAGCACAAAAATTCTGAAACAGCAAAAGGAGCAAAGGAGAGCGTCAAGATACAGAGTGAATTTAAAAGCTGGAACAGCAACAGTGAGCAATACAAAAGGAGGAAGGAAGGAAGGAAGGAAGGAAGGAAGGAAGGAATTTGCAGATGCAGAGAAAGAACAAACTGCAAGGATCAAGCCAGTGAAATTGCAGGGAAAAAGAATGAGGAATGCAGATTGGGACAAAGATGGAAAAGGGAAAAAAAAAGTATAGGCAGAGAACAGATGCTAAAGACTGGGAAAAAAAAGAAAGAGAGAAAAGAGCACATAAAAATAAAAGAGTAGGAATAGAGAAATACCAGTGGTCAAAAATTGTAGCAGCACGATAAATGGAAAGAACCAAAAAGTCCAGTTCTAAAATGTTTGCTACCTAGTCCAAATGATTGCTACCTAGTCCCATCAGTGTCATAACAAGCAATATTGCAGTGAAATTTGTCGTTGAGATTCGCCAGCATCTTGAGTGAGGGATCTGAGAGGGAAACAGGAGATCATGCCGCCACCTTCACTGCGGACATAACGTGTCAGTGTTGCCGCCATCTTGAGTGGGGGCACGGGTCCCGCCGCCATCTTGAGTGAGGGCACAGCCTGTCAGTGTCGCCGCCATCATGAGTAGGGGCAAGGGGGTCTGCCGGCATCTTGAGTGGGGGCATGTGTCCCGCTACCATCATGAGTGAGGGCAGAGCTTGTCAGTGTTGCCGCCATTTGAGTGGGGGCATGGGGCCCGCAGCCATCTTGAATTTGGGCTTGGGGCCCGCCGCTCTCTTAAGTGAGGGCAAAGGTTCTCAGTGCTGCCGCCATCTTGAGTGAGGGCAGGTTGAGGGAGAAAGGGCGGGCCCACCACCATCTTGAGTGAGGGCACGGCATGTCGAGGTCGCCACCATCTTGAGTGAGGCCACGGGGGTGTTGGTTTCGCCGCCATCTTGAGTGAGTGCAGGGGGAGTGAAATGGGCGGTCACGCCGCCATCTTGAGTGAGGGTACAGCGTGGTGGTGCTGGCGTCATCTTGAGTGAGGGCACGGCACCCGCCGCCATATTGACTGAGGGTACAGCCTGTCACTTTCGCCGCTATCGTCAGTAAGGGTACGGGGAGGGAAACCGGAGGTCACGCCGCCATCCTGAGTAAGGGCACAACGTGTCAATTTCGCTGCCACCTTTACTAAGGGCACGGCATGTCAGTGTCACCGCCCCCTTGCGTGAGGGCACTGGGCTCGCCGCCATCATCTTGAATGAGGTAACGACATGTCCGTATCGCCGCCATCTTGAGTACGGGACGGAAACCGGCTGTCCTGACGCCATCTTGGGTGAGGGCACGATGTGTCAGTGTCGCTTCCATCTTGACTGAGGGCACGGGACACTCAACAACCATGAGTTAGGTCACGGCTTGGATGTCGAGGTGTCGGTTTTGCCGCCGAACTAATTGAGGGCATGGCGACGTACACTGGGCGGGCCCGTCGCCATGTTGAGTGAGGGCATGGCGAGGTATACTGGGCGGGCCCGCCGCCATCTTGAGTGAGGACACTGGGAGGGAGACGGATGGGCCCGCCCCCATCGCGAGTGAGGTAACCGCAAATTCACCATATAAGGGCAAATTGAGCAGCTAAAGGCAAAGTTGGTGACCAGAAAAGTGCAAATTGACCATGTCAGGGCAATCTTGGGCAATTGTCTGAAAGGGAAAATTTACCATAAAAGGGCAAATTGACCAAAGAAGGGCAAACGTGGCCAATTTCCATAAAATGGGCAAATATATCATTAAAGGGCAAATTTATCATATTACAGCGAACTTGGCCAATTTCCATAAAACAGGCAAATTTAGCATGAAAGGGCAAATTTATCATATTAGGGCAAACTTGGCCAATTTCCATAAAAGGGTAAATTGGTCATATAAGTGAAATGTGACCATAAAATGGGCAAATTTATCATAAAAGGGCACATTTATCATATTAGGGCAAACATGGCAAATTGACCATATAAGCGTAAACTTGGCCAATTGCTGTAAAGGGCAAATTTACTATTAAACAGGAATGGTCGGACTTGATGATCCGATGGGTCTTTTCCAACGTGGTGACTATATGATTCTGTGCATTACATAATCATATTCTCATGCACTGTTTAGATGCATTGGATTGAGCACCTTTGATCTGTCTTGTACAGCAGCAAAATCACAGACACTGTGCTATTTCTCAGCAGCCAAAGAAGCAGCAAACTCTAAAGGGCCTTTTCAACTCTTTGTTACTAAACTGTTCACCACACCCCATCCGCAGGTGGTGGGTGGGAAGGCCCAGGGGGTATATAAACCACAGGCCTTGCCTCAGGGACTCTTTTGGGTTCTGTTTTTCCTTGAGGTAAGAGATTTGCTGCTGTGTCTACTCATTGTAGCTTTTGAGCAGGCTAAGGTAGGATTAATAAGGTTGGGGGGTTTTGTCTTCTGAAGAAGCAGAGGCAGCTGTGGGAGGTATGAGTTTTGGAAGAGACCAGGCTAAACAGCACATACAGTTGTAACTATGGGATTTTTTTTTTGTGTGGGATGATGCATCGCCCCTAGAAGCCATGCAGGCACCTCGTGGGTGAAAATAATCTGGAATTAAGTTTGTCAGCCTAGGGTGGGAAGTTGAGTCTATGGGTTGGTGGAAGATAGAAGGGGCCAGGGGAACCCTGGGAAGGGCTCAGAAGCACAGCTCCCAAGGAACAGCAACACAGAAGGGTCGGGGGGTTAAAATACAGGGCAGTTTCTGTTAGGAAGGAGCAGGGTTCCTTCTCTAGCCCTTCAGAGGTGGAGTAGGGCTTTAATGGTTTGGGGAAAGGAAGATGGGTTCATCAGTCTTTCTTGGGTCGGTTTGGCGGTCAGATGCGAGTGCCATTCAGGTGTCCATTGCTCTAGTCTCTCTGCAGCTGATGGTAACGATGAGGTTGAGACACAAGGTGTGAATCACCTGGACCTTTCTACAGCAATTGTCTGGTTTGCACATGGAGTTTCCAATTTAGGTCTTAGCGTAGTCAAATCCCACTGTTGTGAGGGACCAAGTGTTGGAGCCTCCCAACCCTCAGCTTCTCCCGGCTCTGCGCTCTTCGCTGCCAACAGGGTGCAGGCCGGGGCTGGGAGATGGACAGCACCCCGTGTCCTCCCCGAGCCCCACGTGTCCCCCGTCCCTGCGCGGGGTGCCCGCGCCCCCTGTGTCCCCCGACAGCCCCGCGTGTCCCGGCTGCGCTCGGCTGCCCCTGGGAAGGGCCCCGCAGAGAGCGCTCCCATTGGCTGCGCCGCGCATCACTCGGCGAGCGGCGGCCAATCGGCGCCGGGAGAGCGGCCGGGGGGCGGGCCGAGGCGGAGCGCGGGCGAGCGGTTCCTGCCGCGCACGTGGCGCGGGCGCCGCGCTCCCTCGCTGCCCGCCGGGGCCCGCGCCAGCCCCGCCGGGGAACGGCTGGAACGGGGCTGGGCTCGGGTGAGTCAGAGGCGCCCGGAGAGGCGCGGCTCGAGGGCGGGGGGGGCGGCCGGGAGCGGCGCGGGGGAGCGCTCTATGGCCGGCGGCGCCGCTCCGTGCTCGCTCTCCGTGCTCCGCGGTCCTGCCGGGGCCGGGCTGTGTTTCGCTGCCCCCGGGGAAGGGCGGGAGGGGGAGAGCAGGAGGTGTATGTGGCAAAATGGGAGGAAGAGGGGGGGAAGGAGCGGAAAGGGAGGTTTGGAAAGCGCTTTTGTGTTGTCAGTCTAGAGTGTGCGAGGGGGGTATCACTTTTTTGGGGTGTTGTGTGCGGTGGTGAGAGCTGCAGGGGCGAGGGGGGGTTCATTTCAACCACGGTTCCTCGGAGTAATTTGCCCTAACTGCTCGTTCCTTTTGCTTTGATCCCCTTGAGCTCGATCGCGGTGAGGATGGGACTGAGTGCCTGTGGGTTAAAATCAGGGGAGCCCACAAGAGGCAGATACTGTGATGGAGTCTGTTACAGAAATCAAATGGGCTAAGTCTGTGAAAGATAATAAAAATCTTTTTATAAATACATTAACAATAAAAGAAGGACTAGGGAGAATATTCAGACCCTATTGGATGCAGAACTGACAAGAGTGACAGGGGATGAGGGCAAGGCTGAGGTACTTAATGCCTTCTTTGCCTCAGCCTTTAATAGTAAGGAAGATTGTTCCCTCTGTGTACAAACACAGGACTTAGAGGAGCAGAATGAGGCTCCCATGATCCAAGAGGAGGTGGTCAGAGCCTTGCTTGCCCAGCGAGACACCCACAAGTCTATGGGGCCGGATGGGATCCAGCCAAGAGTATTGAAGGAGCTGGCGGACGTGCTGGCCGAACCCCTTTCCATCATCTTCCAGCAGCCCTGGCTGAGAGGCCAGTTCCACTGGACTGGAGGCTGGGGGATGTTGTGCCCATCTACAAGAAGGGTCGCAGGGAGGATCCAGGGAACTACAGGCCCGTCAGTCTGACCTCAGTGCCAGGGAAAGTCATGGAACAGATGATCTTGAGTGCTATAATGAAGCACGTGCAAGAGAACCTGGGGATCAGGTCCAGTCAACATGGGTTCAGGTTCACAAAAGGCAGGTCTTGCCAAACTAACCTGATCACCTTCTGTGACAAAGTGACTCGGCTGCTGGACGAGGGAAAGGCTGTGGATGTATCTTCTTGGACTTCATTAAAGCCTTTGACACAGTTTCTCACAGCATTCTGCTACGGACCTTCTCCCCCCACCTTCGTTGACCCTCTCCACTCTTCTCTGACTTTCTCTGACCTCTTCAACTGTTTCGACCTTCGCTGACCACCTTCACTGACCCTCTCCAACACTCTTTGACCTTCCTTGACCTTCTCTGACTGCTTCGACCTCTTTGACCTTCTCCTCCCACCTTCTCTTCCCACCTTCTCCAACCTTCTTTATACTTGTTTGACTTTCTCTGACCTTCTTTATCCTTGTTTGAATTTCTGTGATCTTCTCTGACCTTCTCCGACCTTCTTTATCCTTGTTTGACTTTGTGTGATCTTCTCTGACCTTCTCCGACCTTCTTTGACCTTCACCAACCCTCTCCGATGCACTTTGACATTCTCTGACCTTGTTCTTCTACCTTCTCTGTCCTTCTCTGTTCTTCTTTCACTTTCTTCGACCGCTTCGACCTTCCCTGAATTTCTTTGACCTCTTTGACCTTCTTTATCCTTGGTTGACTTTCTCTGACCTTCTCCGATCTTCTCTGACCTCCTTTGACCTCCTCCCACCTTCTCCGACCTTCTTTGACCTTCCTCTACTTTTCTGACCCTTGCTGACCTGTTCTGACCTTCTTTGACCTTCTTCTTCAACCTTCTCTGACCTTCTTTGATCTCTTCGACCTCTTTGACCTTCCTTGACCCTCACTGACATTCTCTGACCTTCCCTGACCTTCCCTGACCTTCTCCGACCTTCTTTGATCTCTTTGACCTTCCTCGATCTTCTTCAATGTCTCCAACCTCCGACTTCTGACCTTCTTCGACCTTGTCCGCTGTTCTCCGACCTTCTTTGACCTTCTCCTCCCACCTTCTTTGAACCTCCGACTTCTGACCTTCTTTGACCTTCTTTGACCTTGGCCGCTGTTCTCTCACCTTTTGTGACATTCTCTGACCTTCTTTGACCTTCTCCTCCCACCTTCTCCCACCTTTTTGAGCCTCCGATTTCTGACCTTCTCTGACCTTCAACTTTCTCTGACCTTCTCTGATCTTCTTCGACCTTGTCTGCCGTTCTCCGACCTTTTCTGACATTCTCTGACCACCTTCTCTGACCTTCTTTGATCTTCTTTGATCTCTGACCTTCTTCGACATTCTCTGACCACCTTCTTCAATCTTCTCTGACTTCCGACCTTCTCTGATCTTCTTCAAACTTCTCTGACCTTCTTTGACCATTTTTGACCTCCCCCACCTTCTCCCCCCACCTTCTCCCCCCACCCTCTCTGACTCTCTTTGACCCTCTCCTACCTCCTTTGACCTTCTGTGACTCTCTCTGACCTTCTCTGATCTTCTCCAACCTTCTTTGACCTCTGACCTTTTATGACCTTCTTTGACCACTTTGACCTTCTTCAACCTTCTTTTCTTCAACCCTGTTTGACTTCTGTGATCTTCGATCTTCTCTGTCCTTCTTTGACCTTCTTTGACCTTCTCCGACCGCTTCGACCTCTTTGACCTTCCCTGACCCTCACTGACCTTCTCTGACCTTCCCTGACCTTCTCCGACCTGCTCCTACCTCTGTCCTTCTTCGACCTTCTTTGATCTCTTTGACCTTCTTTGATCTTGTTTGACCTTCCTTGATCTTCTTCAATGTCTCCAACCTCTGACTTCTGACCTTCTTCGACCTTGTCCGCTCTTTTCCGACCTTCTTTGACCTTCTCCCACCTTCTTTGAACCTCTGACTTCTGACCTTCTCTTACCTTCTCTGACCTTCTCTGACTTTCTTTGACCTTCTCTGACATTCTTAGACCTTCTTTGACATTGTCTGCCGTTCTCCGACCTTTCATGACATTCTTGGACCTTCTCTGACCTTCTTTGACGATTTTTGACCTCCTCCCACATTCTCCTCCCACCCCCTCTGACCCTGTTTGATCTTCTCTGACTCTCTTTGACCTTCTCCTACCTCCTTTGACCTTCTTTGACCTTCTCTGCACTTCTCCACCCTTCTTTGACCTTCTGTGACTTTCTCTGACCTTCTCTGACCCTCTTTGACCATTTACCTTCTTTGACCTTCAATCTTCTCTGACAACCTTTGACCTTCTCTGACCTTCTCTGACCTTCTTTGACCTTCTCCTACCATCTTTGACCTGTTCGACCTTCTTTAACCTTGTTTGACCCTCTTCGACCTTCTTTGACCTTCTTCTTCAACCTTCTCCGACATCCTTCAATATTCGACCTCTTTGACCTTCTTCAACGTCTGTGACCTTCTTCAGCCTTCTTTATCCTTGTTTGACCTTCTCTGACTTTCTCTAATCTTATTTGACTTTCTTTGACCTTCTTGGTCACAGAATCACAGAATAACCAGGTTGGAAGAGACCCACTGGATCATCGAGTCCAGCCATTCCCACCAATCCCTAAATCATGCCCCTAAGTACCTCATCCACCCATCCCTTAAACACCTTCAGGGACGGTGACTCAACCACCTCCCTGGGCAGACCGTTCCAATGCCTAACCACCCCCTCCGTGAAGAATTTTTTCCTAATCTCAAGCCTAAATCTCCCCTGGCGGAGCTTGAGGCCATTCCCTCTCGTCCTGTCCCCTGTCACTTGGGAGAAGAGGCCAGCACCCTCCTCTCCACAACCTCCCTTCAGGTAGTTGTAGAGAGTGATAAGGTCTCCCCTCAGCCTCCTCTTCTCCAGGCTAAACAACCCCAGCTCTCTCAGTCGCTCCTCATAAGATTTGTTCTCCAGCCCCTTCACCAGCTTCGTTGCTCTTCTCTGGACTCGCTCCAGAGCCTCAACATCCTTCTTGTGGTGAGGGGCCCAGAACTGAACACAGTACTCGAGGTGCGGTCTCACCAGTGCCGAGTACAGAGGGAGAAGAACCTCCCTGGACCTGCTGGTCATGCCGTTCCTGATGCAGGCCAAGATGCCATTGGCCTTCTTGGCCACCTGGGCCCCTGCTGGCTCATGTTCAGTTGGCTGTCGACCAACACCCCCAGGTCCTTCTCCTCCTGGCAGCTTTCCAGCCAGGCTTCTCCCAGTCTGTAGCTCCGCTTAGGGTTGTTGTGCCCCAAGTGCAGGACCCGGCATTTGGCCTTGTTAAACCTCATGCCGTTGGTCTCTGCCCAGCAGTCCAGCCTGATCAGTTCCCTTTGGAGCCTCCCTACCCTCCAGCAGATCGACACTTCCTCCCAGCTTGGTGTCATCTGCAAACTTGCTAAGGGAGCACTCAATGCCTTTGTCCAGGTCGTTGATAAAGACATTAAACAGGACTGGACCCAGGACTGAGTCCTGGGGAACCCCACTTGTAACTGGCCTCCAGCTGGATTTAACTCCATTTACCACCACCCTCTGGGCCCGGTCATTCAACCAGTTTTTCACCCAGGAGAGTGTGCACCCGTCCAGGCCAGAGGCGGACAGTTTCCGAAGCAGAATGCTGTGAGAAACTGTATCAAAGGCTTTACTGAAGTCCAGGAAGACCACATCCACAGCCTTTCCAAGAGTTTAGTCACTCGGTCATAGAAGGTGATCAGGTTACTCTTAAATCCACAAGCTCGAAGCGTGCCTTGCGTCTTCCTGGTGTCTCACTCCGGCGCCTGAGGCAGCGAGCGCACTTACAGACAGGCGCCTGCCTGCCTCCTTCACACTGATGATCCCCCCTGGCTGCCAGTTTCACCCTTGTCAAAACTGCAAGCATTTGCTTCCTTTTGGCTTTGCTGTTTTCACAGGTTCACGAGGCAAACCCACTGCACAAATAAATAGCGCAGCGTAGGAGTGAAGCCCGGCGACCGACCACTGACCGTGCCGAAGTCTCCTGACGTCTCAGGTCGATGCCGGCGCGGATGGGTGTGCGTGTGATCGTAGGAGAGAGGTCTCGTCGCTCTCCGCTGTCTTGACAAGTGGAGAAGAGTGGGAGCGGTAGCTTCCAGGCGCGTGTGCCTCAGGCCTGTAATCTCGGCTAAGCTGGAGTTGCGTGCGGTGATGTGGTTTCTGGCAGCCGGCACGTTGCAGGTCTGAACCTGGCCACGGAAGAGGCGTGCCAGGGGGAGTCTTTTGTGCCTCAGGAGGAGGATAAATAGCAGGGTGCCCGGGCTGCTTTTCTAGGCTGGGCTGTCACGCGTGCGTGAGTTAGAACATCTCAGCGTGACGAGTTCACACTGGGTAAGACTCGGTTTGGTTCTGTTTCTCTTTTTGACCAAGTACGTCTAACAGAATAACTATAGAAACAAATCGTGTTCTCTCTGGACTTTTCCGAAGCTTGGTCCGGTGACGCTGCTTTTCGTTTGGCGAGTCCTCCCATTCCTTGCGGTTTCCTTTTGGGGGGAGGAGTGAAACCTTTGGCCGTTCTTTGAAGGAGATTCTCTTCTCGGCTTGCTTTGGGGGAGCTGTAGAGCGGGGGTTGGAAGGTCAGAGAAGGAACTGTGGGTGAAGGAGGAAAGCGCTTTTGTCCCGAGGCCGAGGGCTGCCTCGTCTCCTTGCCCTGCTAACGATCCTTTCTGTGTGTTCCCTCCTGCAGGTCTCTCTCCTCAGTGTGGCGTGGGAAACAGATTCCTCTCATCCTCCTGCCCGCGCCCAGGCCGAAGGCGCTGTCTGCATTAAAGATTTCGATCGGTCGCCGGCTGCCACACGCGTTTTCCTTCTATCGGTGTTGGAAACGACAAAAGAAGAAGGTGACGGAGGCCGTTGGGGGCGCGTGGCAATGGCGCTGACAGCCAGGATCCGGCATGGGGAGCGCCGTGCTGCACAGGTGCTGTTCAACCACTGAACAGAAACACCTTCAAAGGAATAAAGAAGCCATACAGGCCTCTGAACTACTGAAAAAGGCCCTGGTGTCAGCTCCAGCCTTGGAACTCCCAGATGTCAGTAAGCCATTTATTCTTCTTATTACTCTTTATGACGGCACATTTCTAGAAGAGAAGTAATTTCAAAATGAATAAAAGAACTCAAAATACTGTGTTTTGACTTCATCCAAACACCTGGGTTTGAACACTTCTACTAGACAAACTGCAATATAAATGTGCACTTAGAATATCAATATTTGAATGGATTTAATATTACTCTAGCTGAATAACAGCAGCATCTGCATTTATATTCCCCAGAGAAAGCTTGCAAGGCATACTAATGACTTCCAGAGAAGCGCTCACTCTGGGGCATGCTGTGATTGCTTACAGCCAGGACAGAGAAGGACCAGCGGGAAGTTTCCCTGTGGGAAGATGTGTTTCATTAGCTCCCTGTTCTCCTGTCAGTCTGCAGGCAGGAGCAGCTGTTGAAACAAATTACGAGAGCAGATAAAAGCAGCCACGTTGAGCGCTCCCTGTGGCTGGGCAGGACGATGTGTATGGACACCTGAGCCAGGCAGAGCATCCCAGTGCAGGGACTGCAGCTCTGCTCCTCAGCTGCCACAGCCTCACGGCTGCCTTGCATTCTTACATCCTGCTCACGAAATACCTTATTCTCTGTTCTACCCACAGATGCATTTCAAAACTTAGCAGAAGGCGGATCGCGAATTTTGATGACAGCTATGGAGGTGAGGATGCTTCTTTCTCTTGTCTGAGTTTGTTAGGAGAAGGGTGAATTTAAGGATGATGTGTGATGTACTCAATGGGCCATGGGAGGAATTGTCCTTTGGTTCCCTGGCCCTGGCCACACAGCCTGGCTGGGGTGAGCACAGCTCAGTGGGGCCATCACACCCAGAGCACAGCACCTTCCTGTGCTGCCGCCAGCCTGTCATTTTTGGAAACATTGCTTAAAGTGACTTTGAGGATGTGACAAGAAGAAATCCGTGCCCTCATTTCTTACTGCCTCATCTATTCATTCTTAATCACAAAACATATTTGTTTTAAGAAAAGAAAGCAGACACATGCTTGCTGCTGCTGTTTGTCTTAAAAGCACAGCCTGAAGGAGAGCTGGCCAAATGGGGATACATCAGGCTCCTTATCAGCTGGTCTGAAGCGAAAATCCTGCTGTGCTCCACAGGGATATGCCCAAGTGCTGCAGTTTATCAGTCTGGGGACTGTTATTTGACAAGACAGGGTTTAAAAAGACTTTTACAATCTTGCTGGCTCCTGCGTACACTGTGTTGAGTTTAGTGCTAGTTCAGTGGCTCACAGTTCTTTACATCTTTGTTGCACCAAGAACTGAGCAGAGTTTCCAAGCGAGGCCCTGAACCCGTTTCATGCGATGGTCCATAGGATAAGCACATTCCCTAGAGCCTGTTATCTCTTCCACTTGCAATCACACAGGTGCCGTCCTTTCTCAGCAACGGCTTCTGCTGTGATTGCTGCAGTAATTTATGGAATGCAACATATGGAAAGCGTTTGTGGGTCTGAATTATAATAAGAATTATAATAAGGGAGAAAGGCGATTCCAGCCTCCCCAAATTGTCTGTGCAGGACAAAACAACCATGGTCACAGCCTGCAGGTACTGAGACTGTGTGTCTGAAGACTGTGTAGTGTCACTACCTAAATGCAGCTTTTCTTCTTTTTCCAGTGGCTGACTCTTGTCATGTACACCTGAAGAGCTGTCCGAGCTTAGTCTGGCTGGTAAGAAATCTCATTAGTCCTTCATATACTGACAAAAGGGTAGTTGCCCTTACAGTGGACACTGTGAACATGAGAGGAGACTTGCAGAAAGTTAGCCCTGGGGTTGTGGTGGGCTCGGAGAGAAGGAAAAAAGGTGAGAACTGCCGTGTGAGTTGGGTGGGAGAGGGGATGCAGAGTCAATTGGACTTGGAACAGTTTTTTTCTGGGGAATTGCTGGTGGCCTTACTGGTTGCTGACACCACCACCACCTCAGGTGGCCACATGGCCCTGTTCCCACCTGCAGTAAATACTTTCTCAATAGATGAGCTGGCAGAATTTGTCTTTTTTGTCTTCTACAGGCTGCATTCACTCCTGCGTATCTTACATGCCTGCAGCAGACGTAAAGCCAAGTAGGGGGTGGGGATATGAAGTCACTTAGATTTCTTGGTCAGTCTGTTTTCATGTTTTTAACTGGATTAGGTAATTCAGTTTACCTTTGAACCGCAGCACCTACCTTGTTTCATGTGATATCTGCTTCCTTCATGTCAGACCTGGAGAGGGTTTTTTTCATCCTGAGGTTTCCCTGGGCTTTCAATTCTGCTTGGTTCTAGTGAGGAACTATGCTTTCTCCTGCAACACTTGTCCTGTTTAAATATCCATAAACTCTCAGCCACTGTGCAGCAGTTCCCAGCTGTGATGGGTAAAGCGTTAGCTCTGGTCCCAGACAGCTGACGCTGAGGAGAAAACAGGGAAAAACTCAATCCTTAGAGAAAAGGTTAGTGGAGAGACAGCAGCCTCTTGCCTTTGTGTTCTGGTTGACCCCAGGAACTCACAGAGCGTTCTTGGGTGAAGTCGCGTGCTTCCTTACCAGCCCTGTTCAAAAACTGAGTGAAAAAAGCCCCCGAAAACAGGACCTTCATTGAAATTCAGGGACTGCGTCCAGATGGGAATTACAATAATAATACATGAACAGCATCTCTGGTATCTCACATCGCATTTCTGATGGCAGTTGACATTGGATGCTGGCTTTGGTGAAAACCTGAAAGAGAAAATGTACAATAAGGGTTTAAACTGTGCTTCTCGGAAAGGAAGCGTGGGAGATTCATCCCCGAAGCAGAGGCAGATCACGTCTGTATTTGTACCAGGCTGCTCCTCTATCTTGGCTCCTAATTGCATCGTGTGTGTCTGTCTGCGGCAGGAGCTGGGCTTCACAACTCAGCACAGTGATTCCTTCACCTCTCTGAGCCCTGCACGCAGTTATTTGTTTGCAGGGGACCCTTCTGGGCAGTGCACCTTCCCTTTGTCATGGCAAACTGTGTTGGATGCGGTGATGTGTGGGGACATATCGGTATCCACCACGCAGCGCCCACCCGGCTTTGGAGAAAGGAGAGGGGATAATGTGGGAGATCCGTGGGCAAACTGGTAGGAGTTAATGGTCAGAGTAAGCTGGAAGTGCGGACTGTAATCTCCTCTCAATCTCCTCTCATCTTCCTGTAAAAAGCATGGCTGGCTCTCCTGGTTTGGGCACGGGAGTCAGGAAAAGCTCCATTAACTCCACTGCAAATAAGAGCAGAATCTGCGTGTAAGGAATGTCTGTCACTTAGGTTACAAAACCAATTAAGAGACTGTTTTATTGGAATTATTTCCTAATTTGCTTGTGTGCCATTTTTAAATGCCAGAAAAAAGGTTGAAGGAATTAATCATAATTCATAAATAACACAAGGCGATTTGTGATTTTTTTTTTTTTTACTTGTTGTTAATAAAAAAAGAGTCTTGTGTGTATTTAAATTCATCAACTGTAGGGATCCCATTTTATTTGCTACTGTAACGAAGAGGCATATTGGAGATGCAGGACAGATTGCTCAGTGTGCTTTCATGACTTTCAGCATCTATAGCAGGAGGGAAATTTATCTGACCTGCCTTCTCTTTCTCGGTCCCAATGTCTAAAAATACTTGGCTGCTTCTGATAAAATTCCTGCTCAAAAGTTTTAATTAATCTGCTAGATAATGGTAACATTTCTGTAGTCCCCACACAAATTCTGCTTTCATACGTATTTGTTGTGGTGATAAAAGGAAATCTAACAATCTACACAGCTGTTGGGGAAACAAGTCTTTGAAGACTCTGTTAAATGCCAGAAAGAAGGATGTGGATGTTGATGGATGAAAGTAGTTCAGGGTTGCCATGGCAACACAATCCATGCTGTGCCTCACGCAGACCTTGCATACGAGTTTCCATCGAGGCAGCCCTGTGCCAGCAAGAGATTTCCTCGTTTGGCAGCGAGGAGTTGCACGCTGGGGCAACGACTGCGTCGCAACTTAGAGAAGGAACCTGCGTCTTCGTTACTGTGAGTTCAGTCTGTGGCAGCGTCTCCTCCTGCAGCCTGGGAGCATTCCTCACATTGGTGGACTTTGTACAAACAGGGCCACTGAAACCACCGTTTTGCTGGGAATGGGAAAGGGAAAGCAGTAAAATCAGACTATTATAATATTTTTCAGTTATTTTTAAACAAAACTGATTCCTTCTCTGAAGTGTGACTTACACATCCCACCTGAACTCATTAATCATTAATTAAACTCTGAAAATAAATGCCAAAGCTGTCACAGGGAGAAGGTAAATAAAAAAGGCAGCCATGGAAAAAATAACTTTGTTTTGCTAAGAAGGTGTATTAGTAGATGTATTGTGTGCCTGTTCAGTGTGGGCTGGGAATTCAAAAGGGTAAGGAGAAACCTGGAAGTGCTGCTGTGTGACATAGGCCACGCAGATCAGGGATGCTCTGGCACGCTCAGCCCTGCTGGAAGAAAGCTGTTGGTAGCTACACAGAAGTCACTCCTGGTAAAATGGTGAAAATCAGTTCAAGTCAAAAAGTCTAAATACATTCCTGTTGTGTGAAAGCCTTTCTGTAAAAAATACTGAGCTGTTAAGATCAGCACATTAAGATCAGTCCTAAAAGTCTTCATTTGCAGATAATTGCATTTCCTTTTGCTATGACATGTAATTGCTTTTCTGTGGAAGGCAGTTTGCTTGTTGTGAGGCAGAGATTCTTGTCTCTAATGACTTTAGCCACAGACTGAAAGGTTCCTCCGCAGCAGCCTCCAGCCTTCCGGGTGATGCAGGTGAGGAACGTCACCGATGAGATTGTCTCCTCGTGGAGAGATGCCAGGGGTGCGGGTGCCCAGAGCCCGTGCAGCAGCCGGTTGCTGGTGCCAGCTGGAGCCCAGCTTCGTTGCACCAGCAGGGTCTGTGCGTGTCAGGGTCTGGGCATGAACCTGCAGCCCCGCGGGCTGATCCTGTGTCGGGGCACAAAGTAATAACTCAGCGCTGCCACTGAGCGTGGCTGCCTGTCTGCAGCACTGGAAGAATCGGTATTCTGCTTGATTTATATTTCCAACCAAGCTAATTAAGCAACGATTCAGGAGGAATCCATCATTGTGACAGACTTGTTGATTAACCATCCCGCAAGCAAAGTCAAGGGTGTTCGGTAGCCTGAAATAATATTGGATCAATGGGAGAAAAACAATGATTTGGCCATAATACAGCAGTGGCTGTTATTCCCAAAAGGAACGAGAGGCTTAATACATTTCACAAACACAAGGGTCAACGTTAAGATCAGTGGGGTGGTAGATAAAGAGGGAGAACTTCTATCTCTCAGCTCTGTGTGCTAATGCTGCGGAGGTAAACTCTGTGGAGCCGGTGTCCCTATTATGGTCTTTGTGCACCTTCATCTGTATTTGCCAGCTCTGAAACGTGAGTACGACCCCCATGACGCTTCTGGCATTTGTGAAAGCTCTGAGAGTCATGCAATTATAATAATACTATCTCTAATTTTTTTTATGAAAGTCAATTTCCAGTCCTCAGAGACGCGAATCTGAAAAACACTGAGAGGATCTGCTACTGGAAATTGAAGAGAAAGACCTCAAACAAACACTATTTTTAAATCCTTGTGATGCTAAGACCATTGAGAGGATGAGAAGCAGGTGAGATCAGTGATGCTGAACTCTTTAGGACTGAAGACAGGATACAGAGCTGGTGAAATTAGGCAGGATTTGAGGAAACCATTAGTATTAGGAGGACTTTAGTGTGGAAGTGGTGACAGCTGAGCAGCTGACTGGTATTCCCGTGCGCAGCCTGGAGGGACGCCTGCCAGCTCTTGCTGTTGCCCTCAGTGAGATGCTGACCCTTTCTCAGAAGAGGGGCCTGTCCTCCCCCCCTTGCCCCAGACTCGGGGAGGCAGGTGGATCTGAGTGACACCCCTGTGTTTCAGTAGCTTGGTGGGAGCACAGGCAAAGACAGGGACTGTTTCCCTGGGGGGCTGGGGATACTGACTGCACTTGGCATCATCATGCTTAGCCTTAGCGCTTGTCTTCAGCATCTTTCTGCTGCGAGGGCTGGAGCCGAAATACTTTACCTGGCAATTCCTTACCCAAAAAAACTTACCCTGCAGTTGTTGGCTACGCTCCTTGCACCCGGTGCCACGCTGCGGGAGCTGCGCGCTTTTGGCGCTGGGGAACAGGATGCCCAGGCAGATGGAGAGTGCACCGGCCGTTTCCGAGCGGGTTTCCCGATGCCCTCTGCCAGGCTGGGCGATGCTGCCCTGGGCGCCCGCTGCCAGCTGTGCTGGGCCATGTCCCCAGTGGCACCGAGTTCATTTCTGCTGCATGGCAGTGACATCTAGAGGCTCCCTGGCCCGAGCTCCGATCTCTCACTGTTTGGGTGCTGCTGGCAGCACTTGGCAGACAAAAACCTGCTCCTCACGGAGCCCTTGGGAACCCCGTTCACACCCTATGGGTAAAGAACTGCAAGAATTAAATCCAGGCTGCTTCCCTAACCCACCATGGGAAGAAGCATCGTTGTAGCACTTTGAGAAAATTGTATGTTGCTTCTGGCATCCCAAAAGTTTAAGGGAGCCAACCGGTGTCCCTTCCCTGAGAGATAAACATCCACAGGCTGCTGGTGCTCGGTTCTCACTCCAGACAGCTTGTCCAGCTAGGACATGTCTCCTTTGCTTTATATGCCAGGCACCAGGATTGATGCCATCCACCCCTCACACCAAACTGCCACAGAAACACCCTTGAGGGCAGTGGGGCTGGTGCAGCCTCCTCCCTGCCGCGCGCGCCCTGCCCAGCGCTCTGCCCTCCGCTCTGTCTCCTGGCGCAGAGCAGCTGGGAGGCACAGCTTGGGGTGAGCCTTCCCCAGCAGCCTTGGGTTCCACGTCCTAAAGCTCTTTACCTCTGAGGGACATGGGTTTCGCCTCCACCCACGAGGCAGGAAGATGCTTCTTGTGTGGGTGTGTTCCCTGCCGTCTCTGACGCAGCTCCTGGTGCTGGAAGAGCCGACTTACAAACTGCCTCCCTCCTGACGGCTTTATGCTAACAAATGCCGAGAAACAGCACTTTTGGCTCAGCTCTATCAGCAGAGGACAGAGCCAGCCCTCCTGTTTAACGTTCATTTAATGTATTCAGTCAGACCAACTTTGCCACCAAGGGCAGGTGTGAGGCTGCTGCAGCAGAAAGGACCCGGCCCCACACGGCACCTCTTGTCATCTCGAGGCCGAAGCTGAGCCAGGGAGCACACAGGAATCTGAGTGGACGCTGCAGCGAAACGGCTGGGGATTAACCCGCGAGGGCTGCCCGCGGCCCTGCAGCAAACGACACAAGGGCTGCGTAAGTCCCCGCTCAAGCTGGTGCGGGCTGGGGCCGCGCTGTGCCCGTCCCCACTTCCCGACGCTAACGCGCCTCGGCCGGTCGGAGCGGGAGCATCCCCGGTGGCCTCCACAGCACCGACCTGCCCCCCGCTGCCCGCGCCCCTCGGCGGCCCCGGGGCTCAGAGGCGGGCGGGCACCCCGGAGACCCCCCCGCAGCCAACCCCAACCCCAGACAGCCCCAACGCCAACCCCCTCACAGCGCGGCAGCCAATCAGCGCCAGCACATTGCCCGTTGAAGAGGATGGGGTGGGGGGAAGAGAAGGGGGCGAGCTGCACGCCTCCTAAGGAGTTAATTAGCGTGCCAGCATGCTAAACGACACGCATGTGCAATGACCACTTTGCAGGCGCCACCATGTTGTATGGTACGCATGCGCAGTAGCTCGAAATTGACGCAGCCATGTTCTACGGCACGCACTCGCAGTAGCTCCACATGGGCGTCGCCATGTTGTACGGCACGCATGCGCAGTAGCTCCTGATGGGCGTCGCCATGTTGTACGTAACGCATGCGCAGTGACTCCTAATAGGCGCCGCCATATTAAGCAGCACGCATGCGTAGTAGCTCCAAATGAACTACGCCATGTTGAAATGAACGCATGCGCAATATCTACTACTAGACGACGCCATATTGCCCAATACGCATGCGCAGTGGCTCCTCATAGACGCCTCCATGCTGAAAGGCACGCATGCGCGAAGGTTCCAACTGCTGGCCGCCATGTTGTGCACTAAGCATGCGCAGTGGCTCCTGGCGGGCGCCGCCATGTTGTACGGAACGCATGCGCATTGGCTCCTGGCGGGCGTCGCCATATTGTACGGAACGCATGCGCAGTGCCTCCACATAGACGCCGCCATATTGAACGGCACGCATGCGCAGAAGGTCCAAATGAGCGCCTCTATGTTGAAATGCACGCATACGCATTATCTATTACTAGGCGAAGCCATGTTGTACAGCACGCATGCGCAGAGACTCCAATGGGCGCCGCCGTATTGCACGGTACTCATTCACAGTGGCTCCTAGAGGGCGGCGCCATGTTGAATGGCACGCAATGCGCAGTAGCTCCTATTGGACGCCGCCATGTTGCACGGCACACATGCGCAGTAGGGGTGTGAAGGCAACACTGCGGGAGCTGCTGCTCCGGACGATTGGGCGCCCGTCGGCGTCCAACCCGCAACTCGAGAAAACGGTAAAAAAATAGCATCGCCCATCTCGGTGCTGCCGCGTCGTGGCCGCGGAGCGGTACTGCAGCCGGGGGACGTGTGGTGACTCGGTGCTGCCGCGTCGTGGCCGCGGAGCGGTACTGCAGCCGGGGGACGTGTGGTGACTCGCTGCTGCCGCGTCGTGGCCACGGAGTGGTACTGCAGCCCGGGGACGTGTGGTGACTCGCTGCTGCCGCGTCGTGGCCGCGCAGCGGTACTGCAGCCCGGTGGGGTGCACAGGGTCCCTATCATTGACCATATAAGGGCAAACGTGGCCAATTGCCGTAAAAGACAAAATTGACCATATAGGGTAAACTTGGCAAATTGCTGTAAAAGGGCAAATTGCCATAAAGGGGCAAGTAGATTATATTAGGGCAAACTTAGCCAATTGCCATAAAAGAGCAACTTGACCATGTAAGGGAAAACTGGGCCAATTTCCATAAAAGGTCAAATTAACAAGATAAGGTCAAATTGACCATATTAGACAAACTGAGAAAATTGCCCATAAAAAGGCAGATTGGCCATATAAGGGCAAACTGGCCAAATTGCCCATAAAACGGCAAATTGTCCATAAAATGGCCACAGAACACGGCACAGGCAAAGTGGGATCCAGAGGAGACCAATCAGAGCGCGGAGTCCACAGCCAATGAGAGCACAGCACCGGCAAGGGGGAATTGTGGAGCCACCAATCAGAACGTGGCTCTCGAGGCCAGTCACAAGACAGCGCTGGCAAAGGGGGATCAAGAAGTGACCAATCAAAGCGCGGAAGGCACAGCCAATCAGAAGACAGGACTGACAAGATGGGATCGAGATTAGACCAATCAAGAGCGGAATCTACAGCCAATGAAAAACCAGCACTGGCAAGGACGGATAGAGAAGTGACCAATCAGAGTGCGGAACTCGCAGCCTTTCGATGCCCTGGGAAATGCATGGGGGGACTCAGTGCTGCCGCTGCGTAGCCGCCGAGCGGTACTGCAGACAGGGGCGGGAGGGGACGCCCCCCAGGGAAGGGCGAGCCGGGAGGGGCGGGGCGGGGAGCGGTGCGACTCGAAGAGCGGCTCAGATCCGCTCGGCTTCTGTCGGCTCCGCGCGGCGCCGTTCGGGACGGCTCGGCTCTGCTTTTCGCTGCCCCGCCGCCGGCTGCGGCCAGCGGGGTGCAGGCTGATGGCTGGGGAGGGACGGCGCCCCGAGCCCCGCGTGTCCTTCGTCCCTGCCCGGGGTGCCCGCGTCCCCCGCGTCCCCCGAAAGCCCCGCAGAGAGCGCTCCCATTGGCTGCGCCGCGCGTCACTCGGCGAGCGGCGGCCAATCGGCGCCGGGAGAGCGGCCGGGGGGCGGGCCGAGGCGGAGCGCGTGCGAGCGGTTCCTGCCGCGCACGTGGCGCGGGCGCCGCGCTCCCTCGCTGCCCGCCGGGGCCCGCGCCAGCCCCGCCGGGGAACGGCTGGAACGGGGCTGGGCTCGGGTGAGTCAGAGGCGCCCGGAGAGGCGCGGCTCGAGGGCGGGGGGGGCGGCCGGGAGCGGCGCGGGGGAGCGCTCTATGGCCGGCGGCGCCGCTCCGTGCTCGCTCTCCGTGCTCCGCGGTCCTGCCGGGGCCGGGCTGTGTTTCGCTGCCCTCGGGGAAGGGAAGGGAAGGGAAGGGAAAGAGGGAAGGGAGAGAGGGGAGGGAAGGGAGAGAGGGAGAGGGAAGGGGAGAAGGGCAGAAGGAGCGGAAAGGGAGGTTTGGAGAGCGCGTTTGTGTTGTCAGTCTAGAGAGAGCGAGGGGGGGTGTCACTTTTTTGGGGTGTTGTGTGCGGTGGTGAGAGCTGCAGGGGCAGGGGGGGTTCATTTCAACCACGGTTCCTTGGAGTATTTTGCCCTAACAGCTCGTTCCTTTTGCTCTGTCAGCAGAGAGAGCCTGGCAGAAGTGTTGACGATGAGAGAGCCCCTTTGGGATCCGACCCTTCTCCAGGGACAGGGGGAGAAGCGATGTGGCATTGCCCTCCAGGCCAGCAGCATTCGGGTACGTGGCTTTCTCGACTGAGTGAGCCAGAGCATTTTCCCCTTTGGGTTAGTGAATGCCAGGTGGAGACGACAAGCCAGGGGCTTTGCCAGCCAAACCTGTGCACGCCACACGCCATAAACATGCCAGGTGCATGCCAGCCCCACGCCACACACATGCAATTCGCTTGCCACGCACATGCCACTGCCCCCATACACACGCCGTGCTCATGCCGGGCTTACACCACAACCAGCCCATGAACACTCCACGCACGTGGTTTGAACGTGACAGCAACGTGCCACACGCCACAGAGCCCTTGCACACGCAAGCAATACGTCACACATGCCATGCACGTGTTGTGTGCACGCTGTGTACATGCTACCCAAAGGCAAAGCATACACTAGCACGCACCATGAAGGTGACTCATCAGCCACACACATGCAAGCAACATGCCACACAGGCTCATGCCACAACACCCAAGCACATGCCACGCACACGCCTTGCACATGCAGGCAGCATGCCACGCACTCCGCACAGGCCATCCGTATGTTATGTACGGGCCGTGTACACACCACGCACACGCTAGCATACGCCATGAAGGTGACACGCCAGCCAGGCACACGCCAGACACACTGCAAGCACGCCGCACGCATGCCAAGAGGGAAAAGAGGAGAAGGGGAGATTTGGAACGCGTTTTTATGTTATCAATCTATAGAGAGCCAATAGGGAGGTCGCTTCTTTGATTCCCTTCTATAACCAGGCTTCTTTGCATTTCAAACCCTTCCGCATCGCAGCGTTTTACAACGGTGCAACATGCATTATGCTTGCTACAGATCCTCTCGGTTCAGACGTTTCTCTGTTTCTAGTTACACACAATACCTGTTTAGCTTTCTCGTCTATTTTGAAGCTGAACATCTTTTTAGAATTCTTTTTAGTATTTGTGTCAAAATACGTCCGGTAATAGCGGTACGGAAGGGGAGTTGTAACAGTAACTGTAGAGTTAAGGTACCTCAAGTCCCTTGGGGAAATGCAGAGGCGCCTCTTAAACGTCCTTCATCTTTGCAGAGCGCTATGGAGCCTTCCCATCTCTCTCATACGCTGGCGGCGGGAGAAGCGGAGGGCGCCCACTGGTGAAACGGAAGCGGTTGCCATTCAGATAAGAGGAGAAACGTCCGGTCAACACGGGTTCGTGAAAGGCAGGTCTTGCCAGAGTAATCTGGTCACCTTCTATGACCGAGTGACTAAACTCTTGGACGAGGGAAAGGCTGTCGATGTGGTCTTCCTGGACGTTAGTAAAGCCTTTGATACAGTTGCTCACAGCATTCTGCTTCGGAAGCTGTCGGCCTCTGGCCTGGACAGGCGCACACTCTCGTGGGTGAAAAACTGGTTGAATGACCGTGCCCAGAGGGTGGTGGTAAATGGAGTTAAATCCAGCTGGAGGCCAGTTACAAGTGGGGTTCCCCAGGACTCAGTCCTGGGTCCAATCCTGTTTAATGTCTTTATCAACGACCTGGACAAAGGCATTGAGTGCTCCCTTAGCAAGTTTGCAGATGACACCAAGCTGGGAGGAAGTGTCGATCTGCTGGAGGGTAGGGGGAGGCTCTGCAAAGGGACCTGAACAGGCTGGACTGCTGGGCAGAGACCAACGGCATGAGGTTTAACGAGGCCAAATGCCGGGTCCTGCACTTGGGGCACAACAACCCTAAGCAGAGCTACAGACTAGGAGAAGCATGGCTGGAAAGCTGCCAGGAGGAGAAGGACCTGGGGGTGTTGGTCGACAGCCGACTGAACATGAGCCAGCAGGGTCCCAGGTGGCCAAGAAGGCCAATGGCATCTTGGCCTGCATCAGACACGGCGTGACCAGCAGGTCCAGAGAGGTTATTCTCCCTCTGTACTCGGCCTGGTGAGACCGCACCTCGAGTACTGTGTTCAGTTCTGGGCCCCTCACCACAAGAAGGATGTTGAGGCTCTGGAGCGAGTCCAGAGAAGAGCAACGAAGCCGGTGAAGGGGCTGGAGAACAAATCTTATGAGGAGCGACTGAGAGAGCTGGGGTTGTTTAGCCTGGAGAAGAGGAGGCTGAGGGGAGACCTTATCGCTCTCTACAACTACCTGAAGGGAGGTTGTGGAGAGGAGGGTGCTGGCCTCTTCTCCCAAATGACAGGGGACAGGACGAGAGGGAATGGCCTCAAGCTCCGCCAGGGGAGATTTAGGCTTGAGACAAGGAAAAAATTCTTCACGGAAAGTGTGATTAGACCTTGGAACAGTCTGCCCAGGGAGGTGGTTGACTCATCTTCCCTGGAGGTGTTTAAGGTGAGGGTGGACGAGGTACTCAGGGGCATGGTTTAGGGATTGGTGGGAATGGTTGGACTCGCCGATCCAGTGGGTCTCTTCCAACCTGGTTATTCTGTGATTCTGTGAACGTTAGCAGGGTGATGAGACGAGGCGGCCCTCGTCCCCGGGACAAAAGTGCCTTCCTCCTTCCACCTGGGCCACTGCTGGCTCATGTGCAGTTGCTAGCAACCAATACCCCCAGGTCCATCTCCTCCAGGCAGCTTTCTAGACAGACTTCTCCTAGGCTGTAGCTGCATCAGACTGGGCCTGATCCCCCGGTTCTCTTGCAAGTGCTTCTTGATAGCACTCAAGATCACCTGCTCCATGACTTTCCCTGGTACCGAGGTCAGACTGTCAGACATTGAACAGGACTGGACCCAGGACCAAGCCCTGGGGAACTCCACTTGTAACTGGCCGCCAGCCGGATTTAATTCTGTTTACCACCACCCTCTGGGCCCGGTCATTCAACCAGTTTTTCACCCAGGAGAGTGTGCGCCCATCCAGGCCAGAGGCGGACAGTTTCTGAAGCAGAATGCTATGAGAAACTGTATCAAAGGCTTTACTAAAGTCCAGGAAGACCACATCCACAGCCTTTCCCTCGTCCAAGAGTCTAGTCTCACTCGGTCATAGAAGGTGATCAGATTACTCTGGCAAGACCTGCCTTTCATGAACCCACATTGACTGGGCCTGATCCCCCAGTTCTCTCGCAAGTGCTTCTTGATAGCGCTCAAGATCACCCGCTCCATGACTTTCCCCAGTATTGAGGTCAGAGTGACAAGCCTGTAGTTCCCCGGATCCTCCCTGCGCCCCTTCTTATAGATGGGCACGACATCAGCCTCCAGTCCAGTGGAACCTCCCCAGTCATCCAAGACTTTTGGAAGATGATGGAAAGGGGTTCGGCCAGCACATCCGCCAGTTCCCTCAAAACTCTTGGGTGGACTCCATCTGGCCCTATAGACTTGTGGGTGTCTAGCTGGACAAGCAAGTCTCTAACCACCTCCTCTTGGACCTTGGGAACTTCATACTTCTCTTCCAACCCCTGGGGGTGTGCACAGAGGGAACAATTTTCCTTACTGTTAAAGACTGAGGCAAAGTAGGCATTGAGTACTTCAGCCTTGTCTTCGTCCTCTGTTACTGTTGTTCCCTCTGCACCTACTAGGGACTGGAGATTCTCCCTAGTCCTCCTTTTACTGTTGATGTATTTGTAGAAAGACTTTTTGTTGTCTTTCACAGACTGGGTCAATCGCATTTCTAGTTGGGCCTTAGCCCTCCTGACTTTTTCCCTCCCGCAGGTCTCTCTCGTCAGTGGTGCGTGGGAAGCTGATTCCTCCCCTCCTCCTGCCCGTGCCCAGGCTGAAGGCGCTGTCCGCATTAAAGCTTTCGATCAGTCGCCGGCTGCCGTACCCGTTTTGCTTTTTCAGTGTTGGAAACAAAGAAAGAAGGCGGCGGTGGAGGCCACTGGGGGCGCATGGCGATGGCACCGCCAGCCAGGGTCCGGCACGGGGAGCGCCGTGCCGCGCAGGTGCTTTTCAACCACTGAACAGAAACATCTTAAAAAGGAATAAAGAAGCCATACAGGCCTCTGAACTACTGAAAAAGGCCCTGGTGTCAGCTCCAGCCTTGGGACTCCCAGATGTGAGTAAGCCATTTTCTTCTCTAGTATTGGCACAGGATCCGGGCCCGTATCACCGAGCAGTTCCACGCTTTTCCAAGCAATCGGCCGCAACTGCAAAAGGTTGGCCTGGATGCCTGTGCGCAGTTACGGCCGTAATACTAGATATCCGGGAAGCCCAAAAATTCACCCTGCACCAGAGAATGATTATGTTGGTGTCCCATAAAATATCTGCTGTTTTGGAAGCGAAAGGTGGAAATTGGCTTTCCCTGCAGATACCAGACTGCAATGGTAGAAAATTATAATTACTAACGTGGTCAATCCGGCCTCTTTTCTTCACAGAAACACAGGGGAACCAGTCCAGAGTGACTGACTGGAAACTACTGAGGCGACATCCTTGAGCCATCGGGATGTGAAGGACAGTCCTATGGGAAGTGCTGAAGCCGGGTTCATGGATGGGAGCAGTCGTGTCCTAAGCGGTAAAAGACATGCCGGATGTGCCACGATCGCTAGTCGAGACAGAACAGAGTTAGGACCTCTACCCATGAATACCTTTGCTCCAAAGGCAGAGAGAATTGCTTTGACCCGTGCCTTGGAATTGGCTAAAGGCAAAGCTGCAAATATCTCTACAGGTTCGAGGTGTGCGTTCAGAGTTGTACGTGCACACGGAGCAGTCTGGAAGGAAAAAGAGTTATTGAACTCACAGGGTAAACCCTTCAAACACGGAGATCCTGAAACTATTGGAAGCAGTCCAGCTGCCTGAGAAGGTAACAACGGTGCAAATCAAAGCTCACCAGAGAGTGAATTCGGACCTGGAAAGAGGAAATGAGCTGGCAGACAGGGAGGCGAAACAGGCAGCCAAAGGGGAGGTACAGCCAGAAGGGGCTTTGACCCCCGATGGGCAAATCTCCCTGGAAGGAGAGTCCCAATAAAGCAAAGAAGATGAAAAGCTCCCTGCAGATTCGGAAGGGTCATATAACGGGGAGGGATGGGTTCTCACCCCACAAGGTAAATTAATCCTATGGGGTTTAGTAAAAGAGAAGCATAGAAAAAGGCATCGGGGAGCAGAGGCCCTGTAAAAACGCCTAGTTAGATAAATTGTAGCTACATTACTGTGAGACAAGCGACTCAGCAGTATGATCTTTGCCTTAATTAATTAATCCCAAAAATACCCCCACCCTGGAAATGGGCCAAATCGGGAAAGGAGACGAGCCTGGACAACAACGGCAAATTGATTTTTCAGAACTTCCAAGAAAAGGGGAGGTTGTGTATGTTTAAGAACTTCTTGTATTTCTATCGTAATAGATGAGACAATTCTAGGTAGCGAGAATCATTCTAATTTTTGCATTTGTAATTTTGTTAAGATTGTTGTGTGTGACTTTTCTTCCTTAGCACCAGTCGTGTCCTACCAGCCTGTACCTATTGGAATGAATCTTGTATTGGTAAAACAATTCCTGAAACACAAGGATTTGATCAAAATCTTGGAGGAGGCCCAAGAAAGAGGGAGGAAGACCCTGATAACAGTCCAGCAGGACACGGAGGAAATGAACGGGGTCCTGAAAAGGGTAAGAGAAGATGGAACCATCCTTGGTGGGACACGCTATTTGGATGGTCCCCCACGGCGGCCGGCATTCTAAATAAGCTTTGTCACCCCATTGTTGTCCTGTTGATGTCAGTTTTAGTTAGCTTTGTTTTCTCTCCTGTGTTGTTTGTTTGGAATTGGAGAATGCTGCTACAACAACTAACAATTTTGACTTCTCTCTCTAGTGCTCGTGAGAATGTGTCGGAAAGTAATTTTGAAGCAAAATGCTGCCCAGTTCCCCTTCAAAAGATGGATCATGGATGAGGCCAATGAATTTGCCTGAGTTTAAAAGACAGGGGGGAATTGATGAGCGGGCATATGATACAGGGGGGAAAGTTAGAAAAACTTAGAGAGCTTAGCTCACCGAGATGCGCGCTGTCTGCTCGTAAAGGCCTTGAAGACCCTTGGTGTAGATAAGGGAGGAGCTCGTTCACAGACATTCGCTGATAAGGGAAAGCTGGAACGTGCCCAACAGCAGAAAGCCGACTGCGTCCTGCTCTGAGGACTTGGAGCTTGACCGGGATGAGACTGCGCCTGCGCACAGATTGAGTTCCGGGATGATTCGTGAGGAAGATGAAGGCGACTTCAGCCCTGAGCCCCAGCCCACGACGCTGCACCTGCGCCAGCATGGGAGGAGAAGCTTCTGGAATCTAATGATAACAGGAAGCGGAGAAAGGTCATGAATCTGTACTAGGCGCTTATGACTAGGCCAGTCTTTACACTCTCACTATCTGCTAGTTAGACCCCAGGGTGTGCGAGTGAGGAGGATTAGCCCCTCGCCCCTGTCGGCAAGTAAACGCAGACCTGCGTTATAAGCCTTAACGGAGCTATAGAGCTTGACTCCTCCAAACAATCAAAGGGCAAACTGATCCTGAAAGGGCAAACTGACCATGTAAGGCAAACCGGGCAAATTACCGAAAAGTCTTGAGTGAGGACAGGGGAAGGGAGAAGGGAGGAGCCCGCCGCCATCGTGAGTGAGGGTGCGGTGAGGGACTCTGGGCGGTCCTGCCGCCATCTTGAGTGAGGGCACGGTGAGGGACTCTGGGTGGGCCTGCCGCCATCTTGAGTGAGGGCACGGTGAGGGACTCTGGGTGGGTCTGCCGCCATCTTGAGTGAGGGCACGGTGAGGGACTCTGGGTGGGCCTGCCGCCATCTTGAGTGAGGGCACGGTGAGGGGCTCTGGGTGGGTCTGCCGCCATCTTGAGTGAGGGCAGGGCGTGAAGATGCAGAATGGGTGGACTCGCCGCCATATTGAGTGAGGGCAGGGCGTGAAGATGTCGCCACAAACTTGAGTATTTTGAGTGAAGGCACGGGGCGCGCCGCCACCTTGAGTAAGGGTACGGGACGGAAACTGGAGGTCCTGCCGCCATCTTGGGAGTGGGCACGACAAGGGAGACGGGCGAAGCCGCCGCTATCTTGAGTGAGGTAACAGCATGTCCGTGTTGCCACCACCTTGAGTGAGGGCACTGCATGTCAGTTTCGCCAGCATCTTGAGTGAGGGATCTGGGAGGGAAACGGGAGGTCATGCTGCCATCTTGAGTGGGGGCATGTGTCCCGCTACCATCATGAGTGAGGGCAGAGCTTGTCAGTGTTGCCGCCATTTGAGTGGGGGCACGGAGTTCGTCGCCATCCTGATTGAGGGTACAGCATGTCGTTTCACCGCTATCTTGAGTAAGGGCAAGGGCGAGGGAGACGGGCGAAGCTGCCGCCATCTTGAGTGAGGGCAGGTTGAGGGAGAAAGGCCGGGCCCACCGCCATCTTGGGTGAGGGCACGGCGTGTCGAGGTAGCCACCATCTTGTGTGAGGCCACGGGGGGGGGGGGGGTGGGTGTTGGTTTTGCCGCCATCTTGAGTGAGTGCAGGGGGAGTGAAATGGGCGGTCACGCTGCCATCTTGAGTCAGGGTACAGCGTGTTGGTGTCGCCGCCATCTTGAGTGAGGGTACGGCACCCGCCGCCATATTGACTGAGGGCACAGGTTGTCACTGTCGCTGCCATCGTCAGTAAGGGGAGGGAAGCCGGAGGTCACGCCGCCATCCTGAGTGAGGGCACAGCGTGTCAATTTCGCTGCCACCTTTACTAAGGGCACGGCATGTCAGTGTCACCGCCCTCACTCCAGGGCTCGCCGCCATCATCTTGAGTGAGGTAACGACATGTCCGTATCGCCGCCATCTTGAATGAGGGCACGGCGACGTACACTGGGCGGGCCCGTCGCCATGTTGAGTGAGGGCATGGCGAGGTATACTGGGCGGGCCCGCCGCCATCTTGAGTGAGGACACTGGGAGGGAGACGGATGGGCCCGCCCCCATCGCGAGTGAGGTAACCGCAAATTCACCATATAAGGGCAAATTGAGCAGCTAAAGGCAAAGTTGGTGACCAGAAAAGTGCAAATTGACCATGTCAGGGCAATCTTGGGCAATTGTCTGAAAGGGAAAATTTACCATAAAAGGGCAAATTAGCCAAAGAAGGGCAAACGTGGCCAATTTCCATAAAATGGGCAAATTTAGCGTTAAAGGGCAAATTTATCATATTAGGGCAAACTCGGCCGATTTCCATAAAAGGGTAAATTGATCATATAAGTGAAACGTGACCATAAAATGGGCAAATTTATCATAAAAGGGCACATTTGTCATATTAGGGCAAACTTGGCCAATTGTTGTAAAGGGCAAATTTACCATTAAACAGGAATGGTCGGACTCCATGATCCGATGGGTCTTTTCCAACGTGGTGACTGTATGATTCTGTGCATTACATAATCATATTCTCATGCACTGTTTAGATGGAACTGAGCATTGATTAAGCACCTTTGATCTGTCTCGTACAGTAGCAAAATCACAGAGACTGTGCTATTTCTCAGCAGCCAAAGAAGCAGCAGCAAACTCTAAAGGGCCTTTTCAACTCTTTGTTGCTGATCCTCTTCTTGCCCTTCTCCCACCAGCCTTACCATCGCATACAGCCACACTTTTTGTGTGGTCATCAAGCTAAAACATCCAGGCTGAGAAGCAAGCAATGTTGCCGTGAGGGCGCACATGTTATTTCTTGTAAGGATGCTTTCAGACCTGTAGTGGTGGTGTTCGTGCTGACACTGTAAGGCAGAGTTAATAAAACCCAGCTGCTCCCCAGGCCCTGTTTATACCTGTGAGGGGGTTCACCACACCCCATCCACAGGTGGTGGGTGGGAAGGCCCAGGGGGTATATAAGCAACAGGCCTTGCCTCAGGGGCTCTTTTGGGTTCTGTTTTTCCTTGAGGTAAGAGGTTTGCTGCTGTGTCTACTCATTGTAGCTTTTGAGCAGACTAAGGTAGGATTAACAAGGCTGGGGTTTTTTTTGTGTTCTGAAGAAGCAGAGGCAGCTGTGGGGGGTATGAGTTTTGGAAGAGTCCAGGCTAAACAGCACATACAGTTGTAACTATGGGATTTTTTTTTTTGTGTGTGTGGGATGATGCATCGCCCCTAGGAGCCATGCAGGCACCTCGTGGGTGAAAATAATCTGGAATTAAGTTTGTCAGCCTAGGGTGGGAAGTTGAGTCTATGGGTTGGTAGAAGATAGAAGGGGGCAGGGGAACCCTGGGAAGGGCTCAGAAGCACTTCTGAGTCTCTCCGCAGCTGATGGTAACGATGAGGTTGAGACACAAGGTGTGGATCACCTGGACCTTTGTACAGCAATTGTCTGGTTTGCACATGGAGTTTCCAATTCAGGTCTTAGCGTAGTCAAACCCCACTGTTGTGAGGGACCAAGTGTTGGAGCCTCCCAACCCTCAGCTTCTCCCGGCTCTGCGCTCTTCGCTGCCAACAGGGTGCAGGCCGGGGCTGGGAGATGGACAGCACCCCGTGTCCCCCCAGGGCCCCCGTGTCCTCCCCGAGCCCCACGTGTCCCCCGTCCCTGCGCGGGGTGCCCGCGCCCCCTGTGTCCCCCGACAGCCCCGCGTGTCCCGGCTGCGCTCGGCTGCCCCTGGGAAGGGCCCCGCAGAGAGCGCTCCCATTGGCTGCGCCGCTCGTCACTCGGCGAGCGGCGGCCAATCGGCGCCGGGAGAGCGGCCGGGGGGCGGGCCGAGGCGGAGCGCGGGCGAGCGGTTCCTGCCGCGCACGTGGCGCGGGCGCCGCGCTCCCTCGCTGCCCGCCGGGGCCCGCGCCAGCCCCGCCGGGGAACGGCTGGAACGGGGCTGGGCTCGGGTGAGTCAGAGGCGCCCGGAGAGGCGCGGCTCGAGGGCGGGGGGGGGCGGCCGGGAGCGGCGCGGGGGAGCGCTCTATGGCCGGCGGCGCCGCTCCGTGCTCGCTCTCCGTGCTCCGCGGTCCTGCCGGGGCCGGGCTGTGTTTCGCTGCCCTCGGGGAAGGGAAGGGAAGGGAAAGAGGGAAGGGAGAGAGGGGAGGGAAGGGAGAGAGGGAGAGGGAAGGGGAGAAGGGCAGAAGGAGCGGAAAGGGAGGTTTGGAGAGCGCGTTTGTGTTGTCAGTCTAGAGAGAGCGAGGGGGGGTGTCACTTTTTTGGGGTGTTGTGTGCGGTGGTGAGAGCTGCAGGGGCAGGGGGGGTTCATTTCAACCACGGTTCCTTGGAGTATTTTGCCCTAACAGCTCGTTCCTTTTGCTCTGTCAGCAGAGAGAGCCTGGCAGAAGTGTTGACGATGAGAGAGCCCCTTTGGGATCCGACCCTTCTCCAGGGACAGGGGGAGAAGCGATGTGGCATTGCCCTCCAGGCCAGCAGCATTCGGGTACGTGGCTTTCTCGACTGAGTGAGCCAGAGCATTTTCCCCTTTGGGTTAGTGAATGCCAGGTGGAGACGACAAGCCAGGGGCTTTGCCAGCCAAACCTGTGCACGCCACACGCCATAAACATGCCAGGTGCATGCCAGCCCCACGCCACACACATGCAATTCGCTTGCCACGCACATGCCACTGCCCCCATACACACGCCGTGCTCATGCCAGGCTTACACCACAACCAGCCCATGAACACTCCACGCACGTGGTTTGAACGTGACAGCAACGTGCCACACGCCACAGAGCCCTTGCACACGCAAGCAATACGTCACACATGCCATGCACGTGTTGTGTGCACGCTGTGTACATGCTACCCAAAGGCAAAGCATACACTAACACGCACCATGAAGGTGACTCATCAGCCACACACATGCAAGCAACATGCCACACAGGCTCATGCCACAACACCCAAGCACATGCCACGCACACGCCTTGCACATGCAGGCAGCATGCCACGCACTCCGCACAGGCCATCCGTATGTTATGTACGGGCCGTGTACACACCACGCACACGCTAGCATACGCCATGAAGGTGACACGCCAGCCAGGCACACGCCAGACACACTGCAAGCACGCCGCACGCATGCCAAGAGGGAAAAGAGGAGAAGGGGAGATTTGGAACGCGTTTTTATGTTATCAATCTATAGAGAGCCAATAGGGAGGTCGCTTCTTTGATTCCCTTCTATAACCAGGCTTCTTTGCATTTCAAACCCTTCCGCATCGCAGCGTTTTACAACGGTGCAACATGCATTATGCTTGCTACAGATCCTCTCGGTTCAGACGTTTCTCTGTTTCTAGTTACACACAATACCTGTTTAGCTTTCTCGTCTATTTTGAAGCTGAACATCTTTTTAGAATTCTTTTTAGTATTTGTGTCAAAATACGTCCGGTAATAGCGGTACGGAAGGGGAGTTGTAACAGTAACTGTAGAGTTAAGGTACCTCAAGTCCCTTGGGGAAATGCAGAGGCGCCTCTTAAACGTCCTTCATCTTTGCAGAGCGCTATGGAGCCTTCCCATCTCTCTCATACGCTGGCGGCGGGAGAAGCGGAGGGCGCCCACTGGTGAAACGGAAGCGGTTGCCATTCAGATAAGAGGAGAAACGTCCGGTCAACACGGGTTCGTGAAAGGCAGGTCTTGCCAGAGTAATCTGGTCACCTTCTATGACCGAGTGACTAAACTCTTGGACGAGGGAAAGGCTGTCGATGTGGTCTTCCTGGACGTTAGTAAAGCCTTTGATACAGTTGCTCACAGCATTCTGCTTCGGAAGCTGTCGGCCTCTGGCCTGGACAGGCGCACACTCTCGTGGGTGAAAAACTGGTTGAATGACCGTGCCCAGAGGGTGGTGGTAAATGGAGTTAAATCCAGCTGGAGGCCAGTTACAAGTGGGGTTCCCCAGGACTCAGTCCTGGGTCCAATCCTGTTTAATGTCTTTATCAACGACCTGGACAAAGGCATTGAGTGCTCCCTTAGCAAGTTTGCAGATGACACCAAGCTGGGAGGAAGTGTCGATCTGCTGGAGGGTAGGGGGAGGCTCTGCAAAGGGACCTGAACAGGCTGGACTGCTGGGCAGAGACCAACGGCATGAGGTTTAACGAGGCCAAATGCCGGGTCCTGCACTTGGGGCACAACAACCCTAAGCAGAGCTACAGACTAGGAGAAGCATGGCTGGAAAGCTGCCAGGAGGAGAAGGACCTGGGGGTGTTGGTCGACAGCCGACTGAACATGAGCCAGCAGGGTCCCAGGTGGCCAAGAAGGCCAATGGCATCTTGGCCTGCATCAGACACGGCGTGACCAGCAGGTCCAGAGAGGTTATTCTCCCTCTGTACTCGGCCTGGTGAGACCGCACCTCGAGTACTGTGTTCAGTTCTGGGCCCCTCACCACAAGAAGGATGTTGAGGCTCTGGAGCGAGTCCAGAGAAGAGCAACGAAGCCGGTGAAGGGGCTGGAGAACAAATCTTATGAGGAGCGACTGAGAGAGCTGGGGTTGTTTAGCCTGGAGAAGAGGAGGCTGAGGGGAGACCTTATCGCTCTCTACAACTACCTGAAGGGAGGTTGTGGAGAGGAGGGTGCTGGCCTCTTCTCCCAAATGACAGGGGACAGGACGAGAGGGAATGGCCTCAAGCTCCGCCAGGGGAGATTTAGGCTTGAGACAAGGAAAAAATTCTTCACGGAAAGTGTGATTAGACCTTGGAACAGTCTGCCCAGGGAGGTGGTTGACTCATCTTCCCTGGAGGTGTTTAAGGTGAGGGTGGACGAGGTACTCAGGGGCATGGTTTAGGGATTGGTGGGAATGGTTGGACTCGCCGATCCAGTGGGTCTCTTCCAACCTGGTTATTCTGTGATTCTGTGAACGTTAGCAGGGTGATGAGACGAGGCGGCCCTCGTCCCCGGGACAAAAGTGCCTTCCTCCTTCCACCTGGGCCACTGCTGGCTCATGTGCAGTTGCTAGCAACCAATACCACCAGGTCCATCTCCTCCAGGCAGCTTTCTAGACAGACTTCTCCTAGGCTGTAGCTGCATCAGACTGGGCCTGATCCCCCGGTTCTCTTGCAAGTGCTTCTTGATAGCACTCAAGATCACCTGCTCCATGACTTTCCCTGGTACCGAGGTCAGACTGTCAGACATTGAACAGGACTGGACCCAGGACCAAGCCCTGGGGAACTCCACTTGTAACTGGCCGCCAGCCGGATTTAATTCTGTTTACCACCACCCTCTGGGCCCGGTCATTCAACCAGTTTTTCACCCAGGAGAGTGTGCGCCCATCCAGGCCAGAGGCGGACAGTTTCTGAAGCAGAATGCTATGAGAAACTGTATCAAAGGCTTTACTAAAGTCCAGGAAGACCACATCCACAGCCTTTCCCTCGTCCAAGAGTCTAGTCTCACTCGGTCATAGAAGGTGATCAGATTACTCTGGCAAGACCTGCCTTTCATGAACCCACATTGACTGGGCCTGATCCCCCAGTTCTCTCGCAAGTGCTTCTTGATAGCGCTCAAGATCACCCGCTCCATGACTTTCCCCAGTATTGAGGTCAGAGTGACAAGCCTGTAGTTCCCCGGATCCTCCCTGCGCCCCTTCTTATAGATGGGCACGACATCAGCCTCCAGTCCAGTGGAACCTCCCCAGTCATCCAAGACTTTTGGAAGATGATGGAAAGGGGTTCGGCCAGCACATCCGCCAGTTCCCTCAAAACTCTTGGGTGGACTCCATCTGGCCCTATAGACTTGTGGGTGTCTAGCTGGACAAGCAAGTCTCTAACCACCTCCTCTTGGACCTTGGGAACTTCATACTTCTCTTCCAACCCCTGGGGGTGTGCACAGAGGGAACAATTTTCCTTACTGTTAAAGACTGAGGCAAAGTAGGCATTGAGTACTTCAGCCTTGTCTTCGTCCTCTGTTACTGTTGTTCCCTCTGCACCTACTAGGGACTGGAGATTCTCCCTAGTCCTCCTTTTACTGTTGATGTATTTGTAGAAAGACTTTTTGTTGTCTTTCACAGACTGGGTCAATCGCATTTCTAGTTGGGCCTTAGCCCTCCTGACTTTTTCCCTCCCGCAGGTCTCTCTCGTCAGTGGTGCGTGGGAAGCTGATTCCTCCCCTCCTCCTGCCCGTGCCCAGGCTGAAGGCGCTGTCCGCATTAAAGCTTTCGATCAGTCGCCGGCTGCCGTACCCGTTTTGCTTTTTCAGTGTTGGAAACAAAGAAAGAAGGCGGCGGTGGAGGCCACTGGGGGCGCATGGCGATGGCACCGCCAGCCAGGGTCCGGCACGGGGAGCGCCGTGCCGCGCAGGTGCTTTTCAACCACTGAACAGAAACATCTTAAAAAGGAATAAAGAAGCCATACAGGCCTCTGAACTACTGAAAAAGGCCCTGGTGTCAGCTCCAGCCTTGGGACTCCCAGATGTGAGTAAGCCATTTTCTTCTCTAGTATTGGCACAGGATCCGGGCCCGTATCACCGAGCAGTTCCACGCTTTTCCAAGCAATCGGCCGCAACTGCAAAAGGTTGGCCTGGATGCCTGTGCGCAGTTACGGCCGTAATACTAGATATCCGGGAAGCCCAAAAATTCACCCTGCACCAGAGAATGATTATGTTGGTGTCCCATAAAATATCTGCTGTTTTGGAAGCGAAAGGTGGAAATTGGCTTTCCCTGCAGATACCAGACTGCAATGGTAGAAAATTATAATTACTAACGTGGTCAATCCGGCCTCTTTTCTTCACAGAAACACAGGGGAACCAGTCCAGAGTGACTGACTGGAAACTACTGAGGCGACATCCTTGAGCCATCGGGATGTGAAGGACAGTCCTATGGGAAGTGCTGAAGCCGGGTTCATGGATGGGAGCAGTCGTGTCCTAAGCGGTAAAAGACATGCCGGATGTGCCACGATCGCTAGTCGAGACAGAACAGAGTTAGGACCTCTACCCATGAATACCTTTGCTCCAAAGGCAGAGAGAATTGCTTTGACCCGTGCCTTGGAATTGGCTAAAGGCAAAGCTGCAAATATCTCTACAGGTTCGAGGTGTGCGTTCAGAGTTGTACGTGCACACGGAGCAGTCTGGAAGGAAAAAGAGTTATTGAACTCACAGGGTAAACCCTTCAAACACGGAGATCCTGAAACTATTGGAAGCAGTCCAGCTGCCTGAGAAGGTAACAACGGTGCAAATCAAAGCTCACCAGAGAGTGAATTCGGACCTGGAAAGAGGAAATGAGCTGGCAGACAGGGAGGCGAAACAGGCAGCCAAAGGGGAGGTACAGCCAGAAGGGGCTTTGACCCCCGATGGGCAAATCTCCCTGGAAGGAGAGTCCCAATAAAGCAAAGAAGATGAAAAGCTCCCTGCAGATTCGGAAGGGTCATATAACGGGGAGGGATGGGTTCTCACCCCACAAGGTAAATTAATCCTATGGGGTTTAGTAAAAGAGAAGCATAGAAAAAGGCATCGGGGAGCAGAGGCCCTGTAAAAACGCCTAGTTAGATAAATTGTAGCTACATTACTGTGAGACAAGCGACTCAGCAGTATGATCTTTGCCTTAATTAATTAATCCCAAAAATACCCCCACCCTGGAAATGGGCCAAATCGGGAAAGGAGACGAGCCTGGACAACAACGGCAAATTGATTTTTCAGAACTTCCAAGAAAAGGGGAGGTTGTGTATGTTTAAGAACTTCTTGTATTTCTATCGTAATAGATGAGACAATTCTAGGTAGCGAGAATCATTCTAATTTTTGCATTTGTAATTTTGTTAAGATTGTTGTGTGTGACTTTTCTTCCTTAGCACCAGTCGTGTCCTACCAGCCTGTACCTATTGGAATGAATCTTGTATTGGTAAAACAATTCCTGAAACACAAGGATTTGATCAAAATCTTGGAGGAGGCCCAAGAAAGAGGGAGGAAGACCCTGATAACAGTCCAGCAGGACACGGAGGAAATGAACGGGGTCCTGAAAAGGGTAAGAGAAGATGGAACCATCCTTGGTGGGACACGCTATTTGGATGGTCCCCCACGGCGGCCGGCATTCTAAATAAGCTTTGTCACCCCATTGTTGTCCTGTTGATGTCAGTTTTAGTTAGCTTTGTTTTCTCTCCTGTGTTGTTTGTTTGGAATTGGAGAATGCTGCTACAACAACTAACAATTTTGACTTCTCTCTCTAGTGCTCGTGAGAATGTGTCGGAAAGTAATTTTGAAGCAAAATGCTGCCCAGTTCCCCTTCAAAAGATGGATCATGGATGAGGCCAATGAATTTGCCTGAGTTTAAAAGACAGGGGGGAATTGATGAGCGGGCATATGATACAGGGGGGAAAGTTAGAAAAACTTAGAGAGCTTAGCTCACCGAGATGCGCGCTGTCTGCTCGTAAAGGCCTTGAAGACCCTTGGTGTAGATAAGGGAGGAGCTCGTTCACAGACATTCGCTGATAAGGGAAAGCTGGAACGTGCCCAACAGCAGAAAGCCGACTGCGTCCTGCTCTGAGGACTTGGAGCTTGACCGGGATGAGACTGCGCCTGCGCACAGATTGAGTTCCGGGATGATTCGTGAGGAAGATGAAGGCGACTTCAGCCCTGAGCCCCAGCCCACGACGCTGCACCTGCGCCAGCATGGGAGGAGAAGCTTCTGGAATCTAATGATAACAGGAAGCGGAGAAAGGTCATGAATCTGTACTAGGCGCTTATGACTAGGCCAGTCTTTACACTCTCACTATCTGCTAGTTAGACCCCAGGGTGTGCGAGTGAGGAGGATTAGCCCCTCGCCCCTGTCGGCAAGTAAACGCAGACCTGCGTTATAAGCCTTAACGGAGCTATAGAGCTTGACTCCTCCAAACAATCAAAGGGCAAACTGATCCTGAAAGGGCAAACTGACCATGTAAGGCAAACCGGGCAAATTACCGAAAAGTCTTGAGTGAGGACAGGGGAAGGGAGAAGGGAGGAGCCCGCCGCCATCGTGAGTGAGGGTGCGGTGAGGGACTCTGGGCGGTCCTGCCGCCATCTTGAGTGAGGGCACGGTGAGGGACTCTGGGTGGGCCTGCCGCCATCTTGAGTGAGGGCACGGTGAGGGACTCTGGGTGGGTCTGCCGCCATCTTGAGTGAGGGCACGGTGAGGGACTCTGGGTGGGCCTGCCGCCATCTTGAGTGAGGGCACGGTGAGGGGCTCTGGGTGGGTCTGCCGCCATCTTGAGTGAGGGCAGGGCGTGAAGATGCAGAATGGGTGGACTCGCCGCCATATTGAGTGAGGGCAGGGCGTGAAGATGTCGCCACAAACTTGAGTATTTTGAGTGAAGGCACGGGGCGCGCCGCCACCTTGAGTAAGGGTACGGGACGGAAACTGGAGGTCCTGCCGCCATCTTGGGAGTGGGCACGACAAGGGAGACGGGCGAAGCCGCCGCTATCTTGAGTGAGGTAACAGCATGTCCGTGTTGCCACCACCTTGAGTGAGGGCACTGCATGTCAGTTTCGCCAGCATCTTGAGTGAGGGATCTGGGAGGGAAACGGGAGGTCATGCTGCCATCTTGAGTGGGGGCATGTGTCCCGCTACCATCATGAGTGAGGGCAGAGCTTGTCAGTGTTGCCGCCATTTGAGTGGGGGCACGGAGTTCGTCGCCATCCTGATTGAGGGTACAGCATGTCGTTTCACCGCTATCTTGAGTAAGGGCAAGGGCGAGGGAGACGGGCGAAGCTGCCGCCATCTTGAGTGAGGGCAGGTTGAGGGAGAAAGGCCGGGCCCACCGCCATCTTGGGTGAGGGCACGGCGTGTCGAGGTAGCCACCATCTTGTGTGAGGCCACGGGGGGGGGGGGGGTGGGTGTTGGTTTTGCCGCCATCTTGAGTGAGTGCAGGGGGAGTGAAATGGGCGGTCACGCTGCCATCTTGAGTCAGGGTACAGCGTGTTGGTGTCGCCGCCATCTTGAGTGAGGGTACGGCACCCGCCGCCATATTGACTGAGGGCACAGGTTGTCACTGTCGCTGCCATCGTCAGTAAGGGGAGGGAAGCCGGAGGTCACGCCGCCATCCTGAGTGAGGGCACAGCGTGTCAATTTCGCTGCCACCTTTACTAAGGGCACGGCATGTCAGTGTCACCGCCCTCACTCCAGGGCTCGCCGCCATCATCTTGAGTGAGGTAACGACATGTCCGTATCGCCGCCATCTTGAATGAGGGCACGGCGACGTACACTGGGCGGGCCCGTCGCCATGTTGAGTGAGGGCATGGCGAGGTATACTGGGCGGGCCCGCCGCCATCTTGAGTGAGGACACTGGGAGGGAGACGGATGGGCCCGCCCCCATCGCGAGTGAGGTAACCGCAAATTCACCATATAAGGGCAAATTGAGCAGCTAAAGGCAAAGTTGGTGACCAGAAAAGTGCAAATTGACCATGTCAGGGCAATCTTGGGCAATTGTCTGAAAGGGAAAATTTACCATAAAAGGGCAAATTAGCCAAAGAAGGGCAAACGTGGCCAATTTCCATAAAATGGGCAAATTTAGCGTTAAAGGGCAAATTTATCATATTAGGGCAAACTCGGCCGATTTCCATAAAAGGGTAAATTGATCATATAAGTGAAACGTGACCATAAAATGGGCAAATTTATCATAAAAGGGCACATTTGTCATATTAGGGCAAACTTGGCCAATTGTTGTAAAGGGCAAATTTACCATTAAACAGGAATGGTCGGACTCCATGATCCGATGGGTCTTTTCCAACGTGGTGACTGTATGATTCTGTGCATTACATAATCATATTCTCATGCACTGTTTAGATGGAACTGAGCATTGATTAAGCACCTTTGATCTGTCTCGTACAGTAGCAAAATCACAGAGACTGTGCTATTTCTCAGCAGCCAAAGAAGCAGCAGCAAACTCTAAAGGGCCTTTTCAACTCTTTGTTGCTGATCCTCTTCTTGCCCTTCTCCCACCAGCCTTACCATCGCATACAGCCACACTTTTTGTGTGGTCATCAAGCTAAAACATCCAGGCTGAGAAGCAAGCAATGTTGCCGTGAGGGCGCACATGTTATTTCTTGTAAGGATGCTTTCAGACCTGTAGTGGTGGTGTTCGTGCTGACACTGTAAGGCAGAGTTAATAAAACCCAGCTGCTCCCCAGGCCCTGTTTATACCTGTGAGGGGGTTCACCACACCCCATCCACAGGTGGTGGGTGGGAAGGCCCAGGGGGTATATAAGCAACAGGCCTTGCCTCAGGGGCTCTTTTGGGTTCTGTTTTTCCTTGAGGTAAGAGGTTTGCTGCTGTGTCTACTCATTGTAGCTTTTGAGCAGACTAAGGTAGGATTAACAAGGCTGGGGTTTTTTTTGTGTTCTGAAGAAGCAGAGGCAGCTGTGGGGGGTATGAGTTTTGGAAGAGTCCAGGCTAAACAGCACATACAGTTGTAACTATGGGATTTTTTTTTTTGTGTGTGTGGGATGATGCATCGCCCCTAGGAGCCATGCAGGCACCTCGTGGGTGAAAATAATCTGGAATTAAGTTTGTCAGCCTAGGGTGGGAAGTTGAGTCTATGGGTTGGTAGAAGATAGAAGGGGGCAGGGGAACCCTGGGAAGGGCTCAGAAGCACTTCTGAGTCTCTCCGCAGCTGATGGTAACGATGAGGTTGAGACACAAGGTGTGGATCACCTGGACCTTTGTACAGCAATTGTCTGGTTTGCACATGGAGTTTCCAATTCAGGTCTTAGCGTAGTCAAACCCCACTGTTGTGAGGGACCAAGTGTTGGAGCCTCCCAACCCTCAGCTTCTCCCGGCTCTGCGCTCTTCGCTGCCAACAGGGTGCAGGCCGGGGCTGGGAGATGGACAGCACCCCGTGTCCCCCCAGGGCCCCCGTGTCCTCCCCGAGCCCCACGTGTCCCCCGTCCCTGCGCGGGGTGCCCGCGCCCCCTGTGTCCCCCGACAGCCCCGCGTGTCCCGGCTGCGCTCGGCTGCCCCTGGGAAGGGCCCCGCAGAGAGCGCTCCCATTGGCTGCGCCGCTCGTCACTCGGCGAGCGGCGGCCAATCGGCGCCGGGAGAGCGGCCGGGGGGCGGGCCGAGGCGGAGCGCGGGCGAGCGGTTCCTGCCGCGCACGTGGCGCGGGCGCCGCGCTCCCTCGCTGCCCGCCGGGGCCCGCGCCAGCCCCGCCGGGGAACGGCTGGAACGGGGCTGGGCTCGGGTGAGTCAGAGGCGCCCGGAGAGGCGCGGCTCGAGGGCGGGGGGGGGGCGGCCGGGAGCGGCGCGGGGGAGCGCTCTATGGCCGGCGGCGCCGCTCCGTGCTCGCTCTCCGCGGTCCTGCCGGGGCCGGGCTGTGTTTCGCTGCCCTCGGGGAAGGACAGGAGGGGCAGGGCAGGGGGGTGTATGGGGCAAAATGGGAGGAAGAGGGGGGGAAGGAGCGGAAAGGGAGGTTTGGAGAGCGCGTTTGTGTTGTCAGTCTAGAGTGTGCGGGGGGTGTGTGTGTCGCTTTTTTGGGGTGTTGTGTGCGGCGGTGAGAGCTGCAGGGGCAGGGGGAGTTCATTTCAACCACGGTTCCTTAGAGTATTCTGCAGTAACAGCTCGTTCCTTTTGCTTTGCTCCCCTCGAGCTCGATCGCGGTGAGGATGGGACCGAGTGCCTGTGGGTTAAAATCAGGGGAGCCCACAAGAGGTAGGTACTATGATGGAGTCTGTTACAGACCAGCCAGCCGAGAAGAAGCAGCTGATGAGCTTTTCTATAAGCAACTGGGGATAGTCTCAAGATCGCTACCTCTTGTCCTCGTGGCAGACTTCAGTCTTCTGGGTATCTGCTGGAAGTATAGTACAGCAGAGAGGAAGCAGTCTAGGAGGTTCCTGGAGTGCGTGGAAAACAATGTCCTCACACAACTGGTGAGTGAACCGTAAAGGGAGGGTGCCCTCCTGGACCTGCTGTTCATGAACAGAGAAAGCCTTGTGGGGGATGTGGTGGTAGGAGGATGCCTGGGACGCAACAATCACGAGATGATGGGGTTTTCTCTTCTCGGTGAGGTGAAGAGCAGGATTAGCAGGACAGTCGCATTAAACTTCCAGAGGGCAGACTTTAGACTGTTCAGAAGGCTGGTTGGCAAAGTCCCATGGGAGGCAGTGCTTAAGGGCTAGGGAGCCCACGAGGGCTGGGAGCTCTTCAGAAAGGAAACCCTAGCAGCTCAGGAGAAAGCCATTCCCATGTTCCGGAAAAGGAGCTGGCAAGGGAGAAAACCAGCTTGGTTGAGTAAAGTGATCTTGAGAGACATCAAAAAGGAGAGGAAGGTCTATGAGCATTGGAAGAAGGGACAGGCCTCTTGGGTGAACTACATGGAGGAAATGAGCAGAGAAAAAATCAGGAGGGCTAAGGCCCAACTAAAATCAAATTGGCTAAGTCTGTGAAAGACAATAAAAAATCTTTTTATAAATACATTAACAATAAAAGAAGGACTAGGGAGCATATTCAGACCCTATTGGATGCAGAACTGACAAGAGTGACAGGGGATGAGGGCAAGGCTGAGGTACTTAACGCCTTCTTTGCCTCAGTCTTTAATAGTAGGGAAGGTTGTTCCCTCTGTGTACAAACCCAGGAGTTAGAGGAGCAGAATGAGGCTCCCATGATCCAAGAGGAGGTGGTCAGAGCCTTGCTTGCCCAGCGAGACACCCACAAGTTTATGGGGCCGGATGGGATCCAGCCAAGAGTATTGAAGGTGTTGGCGGATGTGCTGGCTGAACCCCTTTCCATCATCTCCCAGCAGCCCTGGCTGGCGGGGGCAGTTCCACTGGACTGGAGGCTGGGGGATGTTGTGCCCATCTACAAGAAGGGTCGCAGGGAGGATCCAGAGAACTCCAGGCCTGTCAGTCTGACCTCAGTGCCAGGGAAAGTCATGGAACAGGTGATCTTGAGTGCGATCATGAAGCACGTGCAAGAGAACCTGGGGGATCAGGCCCAGTCAACATGGGTTCATGAAAGGCAGGTCCTGCCAAACTAACCTGATCGCCTTCTATGACAAAGTGACTCGGCTGCTGGACGAGGGAAAGGCTGTGGATGTATCTTCTTGGACTTCAGTAAAGCCTTTGACACAGTTTCTCACAGCATTCTGCTACAGAAACTGTCACCTCTGGCCTGGACAGGTGCACACTGTCCTGAATGGAAAACTGGTTGGGTGGAGGGCCCAGAGAGTGGTGGGTAATGGAGTTAACTCCAGCTGGAGGCCAGTTCCAAGTGGTGTCCCCAGGTGTGGTGTTCAGTGCTGGGTCCAGCCCTGTTCAATGTCTTTATCAATGACCTGGATGAAGGCATCGAGGGTTCCCTTAGCAAGTCTGCAGATGACACCAAGCTGGGTGGGAGCGTGGATCTGCTGGAGGGTAGGGAGGCTCCAAAGGGACCTGAACAGGCTGGACCGCTGGGCAGATTCCAATGGCAGGAGGTTTAACACAGCCAAGTGCTGGGTCCTGCACTTGGGGCACAACAACCCTGAGAAGCTACAGACTAGGAGACGTCTGGCTGGAAAGCTGCCTGGAGGAGAAGGACCTGGGGGTGTTGGTTGACAGCAACTGAACACGAGCCAGCATTGGCCCAGGTGGCCAAGAAGGCCAATGGCATCTTGCTTTGTATCAGAAACCATGTGGCCAGCAGGGCCATGGAGGTTCTTCTCCCTCTGTACTCGGCTCTGGTGAGACCGCACCTCGAATCCCGTGTTCAGTTCTGGGCCCCTCACCACAAGGATGTTGAGGCTCTGGAGCGAGTCCAGAGAAGAGCAACGCTAAGGACCTAAGGCTGAGTGAGCTGGGAGTGTTTAGCCTGGAGAAGAGGAGGCTGAGGGGAGACCTCATTGCTCTCTACAACTACCTGAGGGGAGGTTGTGGAGAGGAGGGAGCTGGGACGGGAGACAGGACGAGAGGGAATGGCCTCAAGCTCCGCCAGGGGAGGTTTATGCTGGACATTAGGAAAAAAATTTTCACAGAAGAGGGTCACTGGGCACTGGCAGAGGCTGCCCCGGGAGGGGGTTGAGTCCCCTTCCCTGGAGGGGTTTAAGGGACAGGTGGATGGGGTGCTGAGGGACATGGTTTAGTGATTGATGGGAATGGTTGGACCCGATGATCCGGTGGGTCCTTTCCAACCTATGAGTACTACGATTCTATGATTCTTTTTGCTTTGTCAGCAGAGAGACTCTGTCAGACGTATTGATGATGAGAGAGCCCCTGCGGGATCCCGACACCTCCTCAGGGAGAGGGGGAGAAGCAGCGTGGCGGTGCCCTCCAAGGCAGCAGCATTCGGGTATGTGGCATTCTCGGGACTCTCTCCTCTTTGCTAATTCCATTTAATTGTGTTGATGATGCGAGGTGGAGCGTTCTCCGCTTTGGGTTAGCAAGTGATGGCGTCGCGTTTAGTGAATGCTGGATCAAGATGACAATACTAGGGTGCCAGGGGCTTTGCCAGCCGAACCTGTGCACGCCACACACCATAAACATGCCACACGCACTCCAGGCCCATGCCACACATACAATTCCCCCCATGCACACGCCATGCACATGCCAGGCTAGCGCCACAACCACCCCATGCACATGCTTTGAACGTGCAAGCAGCGTGCCACACATGCCACGGAGCCCTTGCACACATTGAGACATGTCACAGGTTATGTACATGCTGTGTACATGTCATCCACAGGCAATGCATGCGCTAGCACACACCATGAGGATGACACACCTTGCACACACAAGCAACGTACCACACACGTGTTGCACATGCAAGCAACATGCCACGCATGCCATGTACGTGTTATGTACATGCCACACACGCCCCACACACGCCGCTGCTGCCTTGCACACTCCAGGCTCATGCCACATGTCAAGCACATGTCACGCACATGCCTTCCACATGCAGGCAACATGCCACGTACGCCACACACTCCATGCGTATGTTATGTATGGGCCATGTACATGCTGTGCACACGCCATGCACACGCCATGATGATGACACACCAGCCAGGCACATGCCACGCACACACCAGACACATAGTGACAGGGGAAGGGGAGATTTGGAAAGGGCTTTTCTGTTGTTAGTGTAGAGAGCGCCAGGAGGGAGGTTGCTTCTTTGATTCCCTTCTATAACCAGGCTTCTTTGCATTTCAAACCCTTCCGCATCGCAGTGTTTTACAATGGTGCAACATGCATTACGCTTGCTGCAGATCCTCTTGGTTCATACTTTTCTCTGTTTCCAGTTACACACAATACCTGTTTAGCCTTCTCTTCTATTTCGAGGCTTAACATCTCTTCAGTCTTCTTTTTAGTATTTGTGTTAAACTGTGTCCCGTGACAGCGGCACGGAAGGGGAGTTGTCATGTTCTTAACAGTAACTGTAGAGTTAAGGTACCTCGAGTGCCTTGGGGAAATGCAGACGCGCCTCTTAGACATCCTTCATCTTTGCAGAGTGCTATGGAGCCTTCCGATCTCTCTCATACGCTGGCAGCAGAAGGAGAGGAGGGCGCCCACAGGTGAAACGGGAACGGCTGCCATTCAGGTGAGAGGAGAAACGTCCACGTTGCGGCTCTGAGCGAGGGTGACGTTCATGATGGAGACTCCTGGTTCAGGAGGCGGGTTCCAGCCCCTCCGTTTGTTCCTCTGTGGATGAGGGCTCAGTGTATCAGCCCGGCTTCTGCGCCAGTGGCGTGGTCCTGTCATTGACCGCAGCGCCGTTCATCGTGCGAGGGGCGGGGCTTTGTCTGTTTTCGTACTTAAGCTCCGATTGTCACCTGTACCTGGACAAATGACTCCGTTAGCATCGTGATGGTATTCGAGGTGGTGTTAAAAATTCCTTAACAGATCATGCACGTCGCTCTTTCCTCACATCCCAAAAAGGTGGTCTGGAGAATGTCCTTGCTGTAGAAAGGACCTTCCCCGCCCCTCTTTGACCCTATTTGACCTTCCTCGACCGTCTCCCACCTTCTCCCTCAACCTTCTCTGACCTTCCTCGACCCTCTTTTACCCTTTTTGACCTTCTTCTCCCACCTTCTCTGACCATCTTCGACCTTCCTTGACCCTCTTTGACCTTCTCTGACCTTCTCCGACCTTCTTTGACCTTCCTTGACCCTCTTTGACCTTCCTTGACCCTCTTTGACCTTCTCCTCTGACCTTCTCTGACCGTCTTTGACCTTCTCCGGCCTTCTTCATTCTTCTCCGACCATCTTTGACCGTCTCCCTTGGCCGTCTCCCCTGACCATCTCCGACCTTCTCTGACCTTCTTCAATTTTCGACGACCTTCTCTGACATTCTCCAACCGTCTCCAACCTTCTTTGACTTTCATCTTTCTTTGACCACCTTCTTCAATCTTCTCTGACCTTCTTCGACCTCTCTAACCTTCTCCGACCTTCTCCAACCTCCTTTAGCCTTCTTCTCCGGCCTTCTTGGTCGTTCTTTGACCTTCTCCAACCATCTCTGACCTTCTTTGACCTCTCTAACCTTCTCTGACCTTCTTCTTCAACTTTCTTTGATCTTCTCCGACCTTCTTCGACCTTCTCTGAACTTTTCTGACCTTCTTTGACCTTCTCCGATCTTCTTTGACCTTCTTTGACTTTCTTCAATTTTCTCCGACGTCCTTCTCTGTCCATCTCTGACCTTCTTCGACCTTCGTCCTTCTTCGACCTTCGTCCTTCTTTGACCACCTTCTTCAATCTTCTCCAACCTTCTTTGATCTTTTCCGAGCTTCTTTGACATTCTCCGACCTTCTCTGACCTTCAAACTTCTTTGATCTTCTCTGACGTTCCTTGACTTTCTATGACCTTCTTTGATCTTCTCTGACCTTCTTATACCTTTTCTGACCTTCTTTGACCTTCTCTGACCACCTTCTTCTATCTTCTTCGACCTTCTCCTCCATTGTTTGACCTTCTTGGACCTACTTTGACTTTCTCTGACCATCTACAACCTTCTTTAGCCTTCTTCTTCGACCTTCTCCGAGCTTCTTTGACGTTCTCTGATCTTCTTGGACCTTCTCTGACTTTCTCTGAATTTCTTTAACCATCTTCTCTGACATTCTTCAACCTTCTCCGACCTTCTTTAACCTTCTTTGACCTTTTTCTTCAACCTTCTCTGACATCTTTAGACCTTCTTTTAGCTTCTCTGATCTTCTTCGACCTTCTTTGACCTTCTTTTTCAACCTTCTCTGACATCCTTCGACCTTCTCTGACCTTTTTCTCCGACCGTCTCTGACATTCTCCGACCGTCTCTGACATTCTTTGACTTTCATCCTTCTCTGATTTTCTCTGACTTATGACCTTCTCTGACCTTCTCCGACCTTCTTCCCTGACCTTCTCCGAGCGTCTTTGACATTCTCCGACCTTCTTCGACCTTTATCCTTCTTTGACCACCTTCTCTGACCTTCTCTGACCTTCTTTGACCTTCTTCAACTTTTTCTGAGGTGCTTTGAACTTCTCTGACCTTCTCTGAACTTCTTCGACCTCTCTGATCTACTCTGACATTCTTCAACCTTCTTCAACCTCTCTAACCTTCTCCAACCTTATTTAGCCTTCTTCTCCGACCTTCTTTGACCTTCTCCGAGCTTCTCCAACCTTATTTAGCCTACTTCTTCAACCTTCTTTGACCTTCTCCGACCTTCTCTGAACTTTTTCAACCTTCTTTGACTTTCTTCAACCGTCTCCGACCTTCGTCTCCGATCTTCTTTGACCTTCTTTGAACTTTTCCAACCTTCAACTTTCTTCAGTTTTCTCCGACCTTCTTTTACCTTCTCTGATTTTATCTGACTTCTGACCTTCTTTGACCTTCTCTGACCTTTTTCCCTGACCTTCTCCGAGCTTCTTTGACATTCTTCGACCTTCATCCTTCTTTGACCACCTTCTCTGACCTCCTTTGACCTTCTCTGACCTTCTTTGACCTTCTTCAACCTTTTCTGAGGTTCTTTGAACTTCTCTGACCTTCTTCGACCTATCTGACATTCTTTAGCCGCCTTCTTGGTCCTTCTTTGACCATCTCCGACTTTCTTTGACCTTCTTCAACCTCCCTAACCTTCTCCGACCTTCTCCAACCTTTAGCCTTCTTCTTCAACCTCCTCCGACCGTCTCCTCTGACCTTCTTTGACCTTCTTCAACCTCTCTAACCCTCTCTGACCTTCTCCGAGTTTCTTTGACCATTATCCGACCTTCTCTGACCTTCTTCAACCTTCTCCGACATCCTTTGACCTTCTCTGACCTTTTCTGACCTTCTCTGAATTTCTTTAACCTTCTTTGACCTTCAACCTTCTCTGACCTTGTCTGACCTTCTCTGACCTTCCCGGACCTTCCCTGACTTCTTTGACCTTCTCTGATTTTCTCCGACTTCCGACCTTCTCTGACCTTCCTTGACCTCTCCGACCTTCCCTGAACTTCTTTGACCTTCTCTGACCGTCTCCGACCTTCTTCGACCTTCTTCCCTGACCTTCTCCGAACTTCTTTGACCTTCTCTGACTTTCTTTGACCTTCTCTGACCTTCTTTAATCTTCTTTGACCTTCTTCTTCAACCTTTTCTGACATTCTTAGACCTTTTTTTAGCTTCTCTGACCTTCTTCGACCTTCTTTGATCTCTCTGACCTTCTTTGATTTTCTTTGACCTTCTCTGACCTTCTCCTTCAACTTTCTCTGATCGTCTCTGACCTTCTCTGATTGTTTCTGACCTTCTCTGACTTTCTTCAATTTTCTCCGGCCTTCTTTGACCTCTCTAACCTTCTCTGACCTTCTCCAACCTTCTTTAGCCTTCTTCTTCAACCTTCTTTGACCTTCTGCGACCATCTCCTATCTTCTTTGACCTTCTCTGAACTTTTCTGACCTTTGACCTTCTTTGATTTTCTTCAACTGTCTCCGACCTTCCCCGACCTTCTTTGACGTTCTTTGACTTTCTTCAGTTTTCTCCGACCTTCTTTGACCTTCTCTGATTTTATCTGACTTCCGACCTTCTTTGACCTTCTCCGACCTTTTTCCCTGACCTTCTCTGAGCTTCTTTGACATTCTCCAACCTTCTTCGACCTTCATCCTTCTTTGACCACCTTCTATGACCTTCTTTGACCTTCTTCAACCTTTTCCAAGGTTCTTTGAACTTCTCTGACCTTCTTCGACCTCTCTGACCTTCTCTGACATTCTTCAACCTTTTTCAACCTTCTGCAACCTCTCTAACCTTCTCCAACCTTCTTTAGCCTTCTTCTCTGGCCTTCTTTGGCCTTCTTGGTCCTTCTTTGACCATCTGCGACCTTCTTTAATCTTCTTCAACCTCTCTAACCTTCTCCGACCTTCTTTAGCCTTCTTCAGCCTCCTCTGACTGTCTCATCCGACCATCTCCTCTGACCTTCTTCAACCTCTCTAACTTTCTCCGACCTTCTCCAACCTTCTTTAGCTGCCTTCTTCAACCTTCTCTGACCTCCTCCGACCTTCTCCAACCTTCTCTGAATTTTTTCAACCTTCTCCGACATCCTTTGACCTTCTCTGACCTTCCTTGACCTTCCCTGAATTTCTTTAACCTTCTTCTTTGACCTTCTTCGACCGCTTCGACCTTCAACCTTCTCTTACCTTGTCTGACCTTCCCTGACCTTTTTTGACCTCTGATTTTCTCTGACTTCCGACCTTCTCCGACGTCTTCGACCTCTCCAACCTTCTTTGACCTTCTTCAACCTTTTCTGACCTTCTCTGACAGTTTTTGACCTTTTTTGACCTTCTTCAACATTCTTCGACCTTCTTTGACCGCCTTCTTCAATCGTCTTCGACCTACTCCGATGTTGTTTAACCTTCTTGGACCTTCTTTCACCTTCTCTGACCTTATTGAACCTTCTTCTTCAACCTTCTCCGACATCCTTTGACCTTCTTTTACCTTCTCTGACCTTCTTCGGCCTTCTTTGATCTCTCTGACCTTCTTCGGCCTTCTTTGATCTCTCTGACCTTCTCTGACCTTCTTCGGCCTTCTTTGACCACCTTCGACCTTCTCTGACCTTCTCCAACCTTCTCTGACCTTTTTTGAAGTTCTCTGACCTTCTGCAACCTTCCTTGACCTTCTCCAAGCTTCTTAACATTCCTTGATATTTTCTGATCTTCCTTGACCTTCTCTGATCTCTTTGACCTTCCTTGACCTTCTCCGACTTTCTTTGATCTTTTCCGACATTCTCCAACCTTCTCCATCCTTCTCTGACATTCTTCGACCTTCTTTGACCTTTCTTGATCTTCTCTGACCTTCTTCTGACCAAATGTCCCTCAGCTTCTCCTGGCTCTGGGCTGTTGGCTGCCCTTCTGCTTGCCGCGGCCAACGGGGTGCAGGCTGGGGCTGGGAGAGGTACTGTGCCCCCAGGGCCCTCGTGTCCCCCCATGTCGTGAACGGCTCGAACGGGACTGCAGACTGTCTTTTCAAGTTTCTTGTTGCACACTGACTCCTCGTTAACTTTACAGCTGCTCTGAAAAAGGCTCTCAAACCCAGCGAGCAAAACCAGCTCCGCAAATGACAGAGGCGGCTCTGCCGAGATGGCTGGGTTTCTGAGCTCTACAAGCGTAGTCGTGGGATCGCAATGGTCTCACTTAAATCCACAAGCTCGAAGCATGCCTTGCGCCTTCCTGGTGTCTCACTCCGGTGCCCGAGGCAGCGAGGCACTTACAGACAGGCGCCTGCCTGCCTCCTTCGCACCGATGATCCCCCCCGGCTGCCAGTTTCACCCTTGTCAAAACCACAAGTGTTTGCTTCCTTTCGGCTTTGCTGTTTTCACAGGTTCACGAGGCAAACCCACTGCACAAATAAATAGCGCAGCGTAGGAGTGAAGCCCGGCGACCGACCACTGACCGTGCTGAGCGAGGGTTGGAAGGTCAGAGAAGGAACAGTGGGTGAAGGAGGAAAAGCGCTTTTGTCCCGGGGCTGAGGGCCGCCTCGTCTCATTGCCCTGCTAACGATCCTTTCTGTGCCTTCCCTCCTGCAGGTCTCTCTCCTCAGTGCAGTGTGGGAAGCGGATTCCTCTCATCCTCCTGCCTGCGCCCAGGTGGAAGGCGCTGTCCGCATTAAAGCTTTTGATCAGTCGTTGGCTGCCGCACACGTTTTGCTTCTATCGGTGTTGGAAACGAAGAAGGAAGAAGGTGGCGGAGGCCACTGGGGGCGTGTGGCAGTGGTGCCGCGAGTCAGGGTCCGGCATGGGAAGCATTGTGCCGCGCAGGCTCCGAGTTGGCAGCCCACTGTATGCTGCACAGGCGGCTGATTGGCTCAGACAGACTCGCTGGCGGCCGGGGGCACGTGCCGGTTTGTGATGACGTGCGAATGTTCAGCAGGGAAGTGTTCTTGCTGTCGATGTGTCTGCCGTTTCCAAATTCCCCTTGTGTCAGACTGGAATTCCGTGTCCTTTCCTGCAGCGGCTCAGTTCTTCCTTTCCAGTCTGCCCGTATTTTACAGCCGAAAAGCCTCCCGTCGGAGCAGCTTCCGTTATCTGGAGATGGCGTGTGGGAGCGAGGGAAAGCTGCGGACATTCCTCTGGAAGTGCCACCTCTCTCTTTCAGCTGCCGAGGGAGAGCGGTGAAGGTGAGTGAGGTTTGCTGGCCGCAGAGGGCTCTGAGAGCGTCCCCTTGGCGCAGGAAGAGCGGAGCCTGCGGCTGCCACTGTGCCCATTAGCGCAGCCCTGCTCGCCTCGCTGGGTCTCGACCCGAGGGAGGGCAGGCACGGTCTGCGCTGCTGCGGAGCCCGGCACCGCGGGAGGGCTGTGCGGGCAGCGCCGCGGGAGCTGCTGCTCTGGACGATTGGGCGCCCGTCGGGCTCGAACCCGCAACTTGAGAAAACGGTAAAAAAATAGCTTCGCCCGGCTCGGTGCTGCCGCGTGGTGGCCACGGAGGGTACTGCAGCCCGGGGCGGGGTGGGGGGTGCATAGGGGCGCTCTCATTGACCATATAAGGGCAAATTGGCATAAAAGAGCAAATTGACCATATAAGGGAAAAGTGGGCCAATTAGCATAAAAGGTGAAAATAACAGTATAAATGCAAATTGACCATATAAGGCAAACTGGGCAAATTGCTCATAAAAGGAGCAAATTGCAATAAAAGGGGCAAATTGACCATTGGCAAACTGGGCCAATTGCCATCAAAGGGCAAACTTACCATAAAAAGGCAAATTGATCTCATAAGGGTAAACTTGGCCAGTTGCCATAAAACGGCAGATTGACTGTTAAAGAGGAAATTGATCATATAGGGGCAAACCGGGCCAATTGCCATTACAAGGCAATTTGACCATAAAAGGGCCTAAACCAATCAAAACACGGCACAGGCAAAGTGGGATCCAGAGGCGACCAATCAGAGCGCGGAACTCAGGTATTCGATGCCCTAGGAAATGCATGGGGGACTCAGTGCTGCCGCGCCGTGGCCGCGGAGCGGTACTTTAGCCCGGGGCGGGCGTGGACGCTCCCCAGGGGCGGGCGAGCCGGGAGGGGCGGGGCGGGGAGCGGTGGAATTCGAAGAGCGGCTCGGATCCGCTCGGCTTCTGTCGGCTTCGCGCGGCACCGTTCGGGACGGCTCTGCTCTTCGCTGCCCCTCCGCCCGCCGCCGGCTGCGGCCAGCGGGGTGCAGGCTGATAGCTGGGAGATGGACAGCGCCCCGAGCCCTGTGTGTCACCCGTCCCTGCGCGGGGTGCTCGCGTCCTCTGTGTCCCCTGAGAGCCCGGCGTGTCCCGGCTGCGCTCGGCTGCCCCTGGGAAGGGCCCCGCAGAGAGCGCTCCCATTGGCTGCGCCGCGCGTCACTCGGCGAGCGGCGGCCAATCGGCGCCGGGAGAGCGGCCGGGGGGCGGGCCGAGGCGGAGCGCGGGCGAGCGGTTCCTGCCGCGCACGTGGCGCGGGCGCCGCGCTCCCTCGCTGCCCGCCGGGGCTCGCGCCAGCCCCGCCGGGGAACGGCTGGAACGGGGCTGGGCTCGGGTGAGTCAGAGGCGCCCGGAGAGGCGCGGCTCGAGGGCGGGGGGGGCGGCCGGGAGCGGCGCGGGGGAGCGCTCTATGGCCGGCGGCGCCGCTCCGTGCTCGCTCTCCGCGGTCCTGCCGGGGCCGGGCTGTGTTTCGCTGCCCCCGGGGAAGGGCGGGAGGGGGAGAGCAGGGGGTGTATGGGGCAAAATGGGAGGAAAAGGTGGGGAAGGAGGAGGGGAAGGAGCGGAAAGGGAGGTTTGAAAGCGCTTTTGTGTTTTCAGTCTAGAGAGAACGACGTGGGGGTCACTTTTTTGGGGTGTTGTGTGCGGTAGTGAGAGCTGCGAGGGCGGGGTGTGCGTGTCATTTAAAGCCTCTCTTTCCTCACAGCCCAAAAAGCCAGTCTGGAGAATGTCTTTGTTGCAGAAAACTTGGCAAAAGTCTTGCAGAACTGCCCTGCTTTTTCCAAGCCCGGTGTTGTTCTGTCCCGTCGTGAGGAGTAATGGTGCGCGAGCTGGCACGGCACGGGGCAGGGAGAAGGAGGGTGAACTTTACCTGCTCTCTGCCGGCTAAATGAAAAGGCCTCGGTCTGGCTTCTGTGGGACCGTCTTCAGGGCACTGTGGCCGAGCGAGGCCTCGTGTTTTTGCCCTTTAGCGTTCCTTTGCGCGTGTGTATGTGTGTGCTTATGTACGAGTTGATGTTGTGTCACGGTCGTCAGGTGAAAGCCCCGGGGAAGGTGGTGGCCGAGCAGAATGCACGCGGGCCGGCCGATGCGGTTCCTCAGAAAGCGGTCAGATCCCCGACGAGCCTGCAGAGGCGCCTCAGGGCCCCGCAAGGTGAAACACTCGTGTTCGCTTGGCGTGGAGATCGATGATGGCGCAACTAAGCGGATAGCTTCGCTGTCGGGATCTGCAGCTGGAAGCTGTTGTGGGGTCGTCCTGTGGGTCTGAATTTTTCCAGTGCGGAGGTCGTGTGCTGGGACCGCTGATCTGCTTGCTAAGCTAGAGGGACCAGCTCTAGGGATGGAAAGGTGATGTGGTGCTGGGCGTCCTTGCCACACGAGAGCCGGCAGCACCGGGAGCTTCCTTAGCATGAGGGCGTCTGCAGCTGAAGTGGCTTCTTTCTGCCCAAATTGGGCAGATCTCATCCTTCAAGCGAACACAGAAGGCTGCATATGCTCCCAGGTGCCATAGAAACTGAAGTCTTTGGATTCCCCGACTGCAGTAACCCTTGCTGCTGCCTGTGGGTTGTTGCATTGAAGACACCCTTTGCGCAGGGAGGGGCTACGTGAGAGACAGGTGACGCGCTGACATAAACGGTGTCCTGTGGGTCGTGTGTCTCCTTGGAGGCGTGTGAAAGCCGATCTCCACTTTCTTTTCCCCTCTAGAGCAGGCAGAGGATGGGCTGCAAGGCTGAGAAAACCGGAGGAAGACAAGCAGCCAGCTAGACTCAGAGTGGGGAGAAAGGCTGATGCCTGGTGAACAAGGGAGTTTCCATTGCTGAAACAGATGAGAATGGACATCATGAGCGTCCTTCTGTTTGGGGCCAGCAAGGGAACCAGAACCGTTTCTCTGGGGAGAACTTGCACATGGCCAGAGTGTTCTGTCATGGGAGGTGACTGAAACTTGATTCCCAATCCTGTTTTGGTGAAGGAGAAGAAAGGGCTGTGAGACCTGAAGGCAGGGCTCTGCTTTGAGGCAAAGGTGAGTGAAATAAGCTTAAATTTCTCATGCTTTTTGCTGCCTTCTCAGTGTCTGTCCTCTACTTCAAGTGTGGCTGAACCGGTGTATCAGGAGGTCATTGGGTGGGAAAGAGTGGCCACTAAAATATTTCTCCTGTTAGCTTAAGCGCTAAGGTATCCCGTGGCACTGAGTTCAGGGCCAGGAGATGGACACGCAGCCTTTCAGAGGCTGCTGTACCCGGGTGAATTGCAGTACGCCTGCCTCCCGCGAGGAAAGCCTCTCGGTTGCTTGTCCTCCCTCCGACGGCCTCAGAGTGGCATAGAGAGCTAGAAGAGCTCTGCCCAGTCCCGTGGGAGGCTCGGGCCAGTCTGGCACAGCTTAGAGCTTGCTGGGCGTTGGAGTGTCGCTCGTAGTGGTGAGAGCTGTGAGGGAGGAGGGTGGTTCATTTAAAGCACGGTAACTTAGAGTATTTTGTTGTAACAGCTCCTTGCTTTTGCTTTGTCAGCAGAGAGAATTGACAGGAGTATTGTCAACAAGAGCCCCTGCAGGATCCCGACCCCTCCACAGGGAGAGAGGGAGAAGCGACGTGGCGGTGCCCTGCAGGCCACCACCGTTCAGGTACGTGGCTTTCTTGGGACTCGTCTTTGCTAATTGCCGTTGACCGAGTTGGCAGCGCGAGCTGGAGTGTCGGTGCGTTATCCACTTAGGGTTAGCACATGACGGCATCGCATTTAGTGAATGCCGGATCGAGACAACAGTACTAGGGTGCTATGGGCTTTCCCAGCTGAACATGTGCATGCCATATGCCATAAACATGGTACACGCATGCTAGGCACATGCCACACATGCCACTGCCCTCATGCACATGCCATGTACATGCTAGGCTCACACCACAACTCATGCACATCCCATGCACACACCTGGCACCTGCAAGCAACATGCCACACACTCCACCTGCATGTTATGTACGTGCCTTTTACACACCATCCACACGTCATAAACATGCTAGCACACACCATGAAGATGACACATCAGTCATGCACACACCTTGCACATGTAAGCAACATGGCAAACATGCCATGCACATGTTATGTATATGCTGTGTACACATGATCCACATGCCACATGCACCAGCATACACCACGATTGTGACACACCATCCATGAACAGGCCATGTGCACACCACGCACATGTGAGCATGGATGGTGGGTCACCTTCATGGTGTGTGTGAGCACATGTGTGGCTGAGCTGGCACATGTCATCAGGATGTCACATCAGCCATGCACAAGCCACACATGTGGTCACACACACCATGAAGGTGACCCACCATCCATGCACACGCCTTGCACACGCAAGCAGCATTCCACACACTGCACACACACCATTTGCATGTTATGTATGTGCTTACACATCATCCACACGCCACTCACACATTAGCACATTCAGTGAAGGTGAAGCACATGCCACACACATTCCTTGTACATGCAGGCAACATGCCACATGTTATGTGCATGTTATGTACATGCCATGTACACACCATACACATTCATCCAACACACTAGCACATGCCATCAAGGTGGCACTCCAGCCATGGACATGCCACGCACACACCATGAAGGTGACACACCAGCCATGCACATTCCTTGCACATGCTATGCACATACCTTGCACACACAAGCAACATGCCACATATGCCATGTGCATGTTATGTACATTCTGTGTTCATGCTACACATATGCATCAAACACGCTAGCACAGGTCATCAGGATGACACACCAGCCATACACACGTCATGCACATGCTAGTGGCCCATGCATACGTCATCTACATTCTAGGCTCACACTCTGCTCACCCCATGCACACACCACGCACGTACCTTGCACATGCAAGCAACATGTCACACACTATGTCCATGTTATGTAAATGCCATGTACACACCATGCATAGGCCATGCACAAGCCTTGCACACAGAAGCAATGTGCCGCACACATGCCTTGGACACAGAACCCACATGTCACACCATGTTCATGTTATGTACATGCTGTGTATGCACTATCTACATGCACACACTAGCACACTCTAGCCATCAAGATGACACACTAGCCATGCACACACTACGCACACGTCACTGCGCCCATGCACATGCTGTGCTCATGCCAGGCTTATGCCACAACCACGCCATCCACATGACACGCACATGCCTTGCACACATAAGCAACACATCACACACACCACACATGTCATGTGCTTGTTATGTTTATGCCTCATACATGCTTACAGACACGGTAGCACGCTGCCTTCCCGCTGGCTGCGGCCAATGGGATGCAGGCTGGGACTGGGAGAGGGACAGCGCCCCGTGTCCCTCCCGAACCCCTCCTGTCCCTGCCCGGGGTGCTGCGCGGGGTCTGGGGGAGGGCGGCGATACACAGCCTTTCCTTTTACGTCTGCTCACTCTTTTAGTTTTTCTATGACAGCTTTATTGGACTTGAGTTTTAGCCTCATGACTACGCATAAGAGGTGGCTGAATGTGACAGGAAGACTGCTGGGAAAATCGCAAGAAGAGGATCGACAAGAAACAGTGGAACGCGCCCTTTAGAGTTTGCTGCTTGTCCCGCTGCTGAGAAATGAGAGTGTCTCTGAATTTGCTATTGCGTGAGACACATTAAAGAAGTTTAACAAAAGTTCAGTTCTATCTAAATGGTAGATGGGAATGTGCTTATGTAAAGCATATTGTATGTAACTGTTACCGATACGCTTCAATGCACTGTATCTCAGCCGCTAGAACATGGAAGGAATTTTTTAATCTGTACAGTTTTTTAACAACGATAATTGATGTTTAGTGGCTTAATAACATATATAATTTTATATCATTTCAATCAAGTCTGGCTGTAATACATTGAACTTTCAGTAAACCACCAACATTTTATATTTAGGAGTAATTTCTTATTACCCATCCTAAGTGGGATGCTATAGTTTTGCTGTTAACAGGGTGGGTCTTGTTCAAAAATCTCTGAAGGTGATAGTTGGGTTGGTTAAGTCTGTGCCACACCTGTGGTCAGCAATTAGGTACAAGTGAAGCGTTTGCCCCTTAAAAGGCCTCTTGATTTAGAGCTGGCTCTCAGCTGCAGTTAAAGCATTCGGTGAGGGAAGGGGCTACAGAAGCCTCCCTTTCTTCCTTTCTTTGCTGGGTTTTGAACAGTCGTGTGGTTTTCTTCGTGGTGCATTTGAGCCTACTGTTATCGTTTCTTCTGTGAGTTTCAGGTAATGATTTTGCTTGTGGATTTGATTTTTAGAATTAGAGTAAAATTAGTTTGTAGTGTGGCAGCTTCAGAGAAATGTTACCACAAACATTTGCAGTCAATGTTGTCTTTCTTTGTTCTTGTTTTATTAGTAGAAGTAGAGATTTTTCTTTTTTTAATCTTTTAATTTTTTGGGGCCCTAAGGATTTATGCTCAGCCTAAATAAGATTTCCAGTGTAGTTTTAGCGATAGCTGTTACTTTTTTTCCCAGAGGTGGTTTCTTTAATTTGGGGTTAGTGTCATAAGCAGTTGAAAATTATGTTGGCCCAGAACTTTTTGACAAAATACCCAAGAAAACTGTTAGCTTGCCTATATTGCCAGGACTTTTTTTTCTTAATCTACATCAGTACCAGAGGACTCAGAGGAGGTAAATATAAGAACAGTATTAAAAACGTTTTCTAGAGGAGAGTAAGTAAACTATTAAGCAGTAAGGCTGTGACAACTGTGCCAGGCAAGTTATTGGAAATGGTAACTAAGAATGGAATTAGAGGGTATGGATAAGCGTGGTGTTTGGGGTAATCCTACCGCATGCATCTGTCGGAGTTTTTTGAGGAAAACTGCAATCATGTAAATTAGGGTGATTTGGTTGACGCTGCTTAATCTACTGTTAAGATGATGTTTTCTCAAGAGCAGGAAGAAAAAGCTATTCCTATACACTAGCTAAAACTATGTATGGGTTTTTTTTGCCAGCAGATGGAACTGCTGAGTTCTGTTGACTTACTGAATGAGAGTATTGGGGGGATGGGGGTTGAAATTCTGCCCTCTTTTGTGCTTTTCTGTTGTTGTTTAACTCCTGCTCAGAACTGAAAATGTTTTGAGTAGAAAGAACATAAGAGGTTTTAGATGTAGTGCCTACTTATACAAGAATTGTACTGTTATCATGTTTTTAGAAAATGTTTTCATTTATGTGGTGACTGTTCCAAGTAGTTTTATGTAGAAAACCTTGTTTAAAAAGCAATGAATAGTGAGCTCTTGCAGGGGAGTTAGGGTAAATGAATGTAGTCCAGAAACACTGCTTTTTGGTCAAGTGAGTAAAATAGAAACTGAACGATGCTCTTCCTTGCCAAGTTGCGTGCGGCTTTGCGTTCCATCATGGAATTTCCTGTTGTGTGTTTTCAGTTTAGGAAAACGGACAATTTGGTTTACACTTTGATCAAAATACTTTGCTGCGCTGCTTTTCTGATAGTACTCTCGGGATAACAATCGCGAGGTTGTTTTTTTTTCATATGTTATGTATTTTATTACATGACATTTCAGACTGCAATGCTGACAATTTTACTGTAAATATAGCTCAGCCCTAACTAGGTCTCTGCCATTTCTAGAAATTGTTCCCAAACCATCATGTGGCTTGGCACAGTTAAATACAATTGGCAATCTCTATTCTGTAAAGGTACTTAATGGAGCCATTGTGCAGGGTGAACTGGTTTTCACATTGGGATGCAGTGAGGTTTATGCAAGTTGACGCAGAGGTCACTGCCAGCCCTGTCCACATCGTGTCTCTCTCAGCTGGAGTTGCTGTGTATTGCTTGGAAAACGCCCTCGGTTTGGTTCTGGCTTCTGCAGTACATACTCACGTAAAATTTCACACAGGGAGTAACTGAAACAATTGTACAACTGTAGGGAATGAATAATGCAAGCACCTTCCCATGGAGCTAGGGAACTCCCTCTGTTAAACAGGCTCTGTTTTCCTCCCCCCCATAGTGGGGAGGGCTTGCTACTGTGCCTGACTCCTTTATTGATGTGAGGCCAGAGATTATCATAAGATCAGAAAGTGACTGTCTGCAGAAGCAAGAATGATAATTAAGACCTGATATTGATCATCTGTCTTGTGTCTTTAGTCACTGAGGAAATGCCAATCCAAAAATTCCTACTTGCCAGTCCATAGGAAGAAGAATATTTTCTCCATAACGATGACCAATTGTGAAGTCTGGAATTCAGTGGCTGTGTTAATATCAAGCGCATCTTTTTTTCTTCATTGAATTTTAAGGCAAAGCTTCTGGAATCCATACAAACAGTTGGGAGGGGAAGGAGCCCTCTGTCTGACCAAATATATGCATCTGCATGATCTAGACATGTTTCAAACTCCTTTTCCACTCAAAGTGCATAAAGGCTCTGTGCATTTCATAACATTTCTCAATATCTCTTTTATCGGTACAGCTTTTTACAGTTTGAGCATTCGTCAGTTTGGCTTAAATTGCAGGCATTAAAGGGCTTAGGCCAGAACTTCTCTTTTGGAAGCTTAGCGTAGGGCATCCCATAGTCTTTTAAGTGCAGTACAGCTCAAAGTAATAATCATCTGAGTGATGAATACTGTACAAGGCAGTTATTCTGACAGTGCTTCCCTGTCCCTGGAATGCCATCTGCCTCTGGCTTAGGTAAGCAAAGCCCCAACCGTGACTTGCTTTTGTCTTTCTCACTAAGTGCCATCTTGAAAACGAATCAAAAATTAATCTTGAGGGGAAAAACCATCTACTGCTATTGATGTTGTTTATGAAATGTTTATGATGCTGAAAAGGTGGCACACGTGAGCGTTAGGCATACCTGAACACTCTAAGCAGTCACTATGGAAGCGTAAAATATTTGAATGTATAAAAATAGCAGGAGCCACTGGGAAGTGTCTATTTTTTTATTGTGTATTTAGATTTGTAAAACTTGTTTTATGGATTTAATGATTCTGTATAGTTCAATAGATCTTACTCTTATAATGACTTCTTAATGGTGTAAGGTATAGCCCATGTGATTTAAAGAAAGAAGAGGGGAGGGAGAATACATCCACAAAAACCCTAGCACTGAAACATGAACCCATTAAAACTATTTTTGTGAATGAGTCCTTTCTGCAGTGCTTTCTGCGATGGTACTTCTCTAAGGAATGTAATTAATATTATTCCACAGAGAATTAAAGGTCCATCCGATTATTTCTGACCCGATGAACTGTTTTCTGAAGCAATGCTCACTCAGGGGTTGAGGTTCACAACTTGAAATATGTTAGTAACTCCAATGGAAAGACAGACTTTATGGTTGTGCACTTCTAGCTGTATAGCATGTTTTATAAACAAAATACTCGCAAATACTGTGGCCTTAACTCTAGTGTGACTAAATGCAGTGAGGAATATGACCTTGCAATTTCAGTTGTGGTATTGCTTGTTTAAAAAAAACAATTACGTCACCATGAAATAAATATTTTCTGTCTCTACTTTCAATGTCTTTATTTTTACTTTATACTCTAACTTACTTCAACATACACAGAAAAAAATCACTTAACGAAAAGCAAATAAAAAGCTTGTTTTGAAAGCTTTTCAAAGGAAAGTCTTGACTGACTTGCAAGCTTCAAAATTCATTACTGTTTTTTTCTCATCGATACTGACAAAATGAAAATAAAATAATTGAATTAATATCATAGAATCATTTGGTTGTAAAAAACTTTGAGATCACAGAGTCCAACTGTACCCATCCACCGCTATAGCATATCTTTCAGCACCTCATTTTCCCTTTGTGGCTTCTTCTGGTGCCTGATAACCCTTTCCATGAAAGAAGTTTTCCCCGATATCTAATCTGAAACTCCCCTGGTGCAACTCGAGGCCATTTCCTCCTGTCCTATCGCTAGGTACATCTGCCTTGCTCCAACCTCCTTTCGGGGAACTGCAGAGCACGATGAGGTCTCCCCTCGGCCGCCTCTCCTAAGACCGGTGCTCAGCCCCTTCACCAGCCTCGCTGCCCTGCTCTGGACACGCTCCAGCTCCTCAATGCCTGTCTTGTAGCAAGAGGCCCAAAACTGATTATAAGCCCCAGCAGGCCAATGGCTTCCTGACCTCTAGCAGAAACTGCTTGGCCAGCAGGACCAGGGAAGGGATTAGGCCCCTCTACTCAGCACTGGTGAGGCTGCACCTCAAATACTTTGTTCAGTTTTTGGGCCCAGGAGGGCTGAAGAACCTTAAACAGGAACCATATGCTACAAAAACTTAAGTTATAACTTTTATTTTACTTTAAAAAATTCTGCAGGTTCTATAAGTTACAGAGCACCTTCTCACTACTACTTAGCAATTCAGAGGTGTGGATGTAGTAAGATGGATGAGGTAGGAGCTCATCACTGACACTGAGATCGGGGGCAGCCTGGACTGTGGTGATCGCTCATCGGTGCAGTTCAAAGTCCTGAGGGTTATGGGGCAGGTGATGGGTATAGTCAGGACCCTACATTTTGGGAAAGCAGACTTCCAGCCTTTCAAGGAATTAGTCAGTAGGACTCCCTGAGATGCCGCCCTCAGGAACAAGGAAGGAGAACAGAGCTAGCAAATATTTAAGGATGCTTTCCATAAAGCGCAAGAGTGCTCATTCCACATTGTAGGAAATTGGGCAGGGAAGGGAAGAGACCAGCGTCACTGGGTTGGGACCTGCCGGTCAAACTGAAGAACAAGAGTCAACTGCGCTGGCAGTGCAAGCAGGAACGGGGAACTTGGGAAGAGTACAGGGACGCTGCCCGGTTGTGTAGGGATGGGCTCGGGAAGGACAAGGCACAGCCGGAGCAGAACGTGGCAAGGGAAGCAAAGACTAACAGGAAGAGGTTCTACAGGTATGTCAACCAGAAAAAGAAGGTTAAAGAAAGCCTATCCCCCCGACTGATGGATGAAAATGGTGACCTCGTATCAAAAGATGCGGAGAAAGCTGAGGTACTCGATGACTTTTTTGCCTGTCTTCACTGACAAGCGTTCTCCTCACCTGTTCTGGGTCAATGAACAAGGAGAAGGGGGGAGGCAGGAAGGTAAAGCCTCTCCCACTCTAGGGGATGATGAGATTTGTGACCACCTGAGGAACCTGAACATATCTAAGTCTATGGGACCTGACGAGATGCATCTATATTTAAGATATTGGGCCAGCAGACCCACAACAGTTGTCATCTGTGTAGCTCTGCTGTAGTTAATTAAGCTTTCCTGAGATGGCTGACATGTCAGTGTGTGTGCGCATCTGAGCTGGTATTACGTTTCACTCCTTCCTCAAGTGCAGCTCGCATACTTCCCCGTACTTCTCTGTCTGCTCGGTTAAGACTATAAAAGTTTTAATAATTGTAAGTTGCAACATGGTTGGGTGGTTTAGGTTTATGACATAATTACTATACCTTGAGATAAATGAGCTCAAATGCCAAAGGTCAAGGAGTCGATTATCCCAGGATAAAGGTATTTCCACATTTAAGAGAACACTGGTAGTTTTTTTCCCAAAGGATTATACTTGTGCTCGCCATCTTCCTCTGTTAGCTACTAAAACTTTTCTACTCTGCATGTGGACAGGTTTTCAAAAACTGATCATCCATATTTTTCAAATACGGCTTTAGCAAAGTTTACTGTGTCTTTCTGCCTTGTCAGTTCAGCTAATATATATGCTTATTTTCTTACCTTTAAATTCATTTTTTCACGGAGTAAAAAAAATTGCTGTTTCATCACTTTGAGAACTTAAATTCAATGAAGATTTCAATGGCTTTTGCATCTCGAGAAGGATAATTTCCATATGCTCTCAATATGGGTTGGATGCCCCCTTCTTTGTTAGCTTGGACAGATCGACCGCTTGTATGAAGCTTTAGTGCAACTGTTTGGACTTAGACTAACTTCTGTATGCTTTTCGGGTAAGGTGATTTTTATCCCTTGGGAATATAGCAGAGTTAACTGAAAGAAGCAACTCGATAGCTTAGCAGAAGAAAAAATAGAAAGCCTTATCTTGCTGTAAGCAAAGCATCCTCTGGCAGCAGAGGAAAACTTTTTCTGCAATAGCTAAGTAACTAATTGGGCAATAACACAGTCTCTCAAATACACACAGAGAAGTGTTTTCTTCAGTCAATTCGTGCCAAAAGATTTTTCTTTTGTAGCTTATGATTTGGATCTAAACAAAAAGATTAAGAAAAACCCCTCCAGCTGCTCTGAATTCTCTTGTGATGGTAGATAACCTGCCTAGAAATCCACTTTCAAGCCTTGCAGTATATGGCACTTGGTTTCCCATCAGTCTCAAAGCTTTCTAAAATCTCTAGATCATTTTGGGCAGCAGCTGTAGGCCTGGAGAGGTGAAGGTAATCGTACCAAGTCACAGCTTGCACTTTTCAATTCCTTCTCAGTCTGTTTTCCCAGCAGGAAAGAGCTCATTGGCTGCTCTTTTTCTTCTCTCTTTTTTTCCCCTTTAGCTTTTAACCGATGCACTACTTGAACAATCTTTTGCTGCTCGTAGCCCTAAAATATGATGTATTATTGAATTATTTGTATTTCCACTTGGCTAATTGCAAATAGCTGTAGCGTTAGACCGGTCCTTGGTACTGGTACTTTGGTTCTTGGCCCAAAGACCTATCAGTTGCAGTTCTGGAGCTCAGTTGATTCTGGAACAAGTCCTAGTAACTGGGATGCAAGGAACCACTCTGTGAAGCCCCGTGGATTCAGCAGCGGTACGTGTGACTGTACCAGTCGACTGCTGGAGCCATTTCGTTTCCTACTACAGATGTGAACTAGTGAAGGTTTACTCTAAGTTCGGGCTAAAGCCCATTTCTTTCTCACTCTTTGCAGAGGCAACTTCAGCTCTGTCTCTGTTGCTAGATTTATGAAATCTAATCATTAGATTCACAGCCAAGCAGTTGCATGAAGGGGGAAGTTCAGGCAACATATTAGTAATATTGGGGTAAGAATTCCTCCAGACTGCCGGTAGATGATGCAAAGAGGTTTGGCAAGCACCTCCGCCAGCTCTCAATATCCTTGGGCGAATCCCCTCTAGCCGCACAGACTTATGAATATTGAATTTGCCTAGCAGGTCTCTAGCCCTTTCTTCTTGGACCAAGGGAACCTTGTTCCGTTCTTCCTCCCTGCCTGCAGCCTCATGAGGTGGAGTATCCAAGGTACATCTTGCCTTACTACTAAAGGCTGAAGCAAAGGTGGCCTTAAGTACCTTATCCATCCTCATCCTTGGTCACTATTGTTCCCCCTGCATCCAGTGAAGGACAGAGATTCTCCTTGGTTCCTTCCTTCATTATCAATATATTTTAAGAAAGATTTCATAGAATCATAGAATAACCAGGTTGGAAGAGACCCACTGGATCATCGAGTCCAACCACTCCTATCAAACACGAAACCGTGCCCCTCAACACCTCATCCACCCGTGCCTTAAACACATCCAGGGAAGGTGAATCAACCACCTCCCCGGGCAGCCTGTTCCAGTGCCCAATGACCCTTTCTGTGAAAAATTTTTTCCTAATGTCCAGCCTAAATCTCCTCTGGTGAGATAATTTGTTATTATCTTTCAGAGAACGGGCCAATCTGAGTTCTAATTGGTCTTTAGTCCTTCAGATTCTTTTCTCTACACGATCTCACTTTGTCTTTGTAGTCCTCAGGAGCTACCTGCCCCTTCTGACAGAGTTTGTATATTTTCCTCTTTTTTTTCCTGATTTTCAGGCCTACAATTATTAGAGCGTGTGGGTGGACACCTCCACAGAGAGCACAAAAATAGGAGTAGAGACACAAAGAAAGAGCACAGACACCCGCAAAACAAGCCCAGCGACAACAAAAATGGGCACGGAAATGCCAAAACCAAGTCTGGAGACCCATCCCCCAAATCTAAGGCCCCCCAAAATGGGCTCAGAGATGCAAAAAAACAAGTCCCACAAATGGGCACAGACTCAAACAACGAGCACAGAGACTCCCCAAAATGGGACCACAGCCCCTCCAAATGCACAAAGACACCCTAGAATAATGTACAAATAATAGAGTACTAAAATAAATTGGATTCTCCTGGTTATTTATAAATCTTAGTCCAGTGAAGCTGTTTACAGTCTTGCAAGTCCTAACTTTCCTTGTGGTTTCTGTTCAGGTGCACAAGTAAAAAGGTTTGCCACTAATTTGAAGGAGATTCTCTTATCTTCGTTTGGATGGCAGGAATCTTAAGCACGAAGAAGGAAAAACAGGCGGAGGGAAGCGCAGCCCGTATCGATTAACCCGTCTCTCTGCTGCTCCCCGGGTGGCCGAAACGCGGTACTGCAGCCCGTATCGATTAACCCGTCTCTCTGCTGCCACCGGGTGACCGAAACGCGGTACTGCAGCCCGTATCGATTAACCCGTCTCTCTGCTGCCACCGGGTGACCGAAACGCGGTACTGCAGCCCGTATCGATTAACCCGTCTCTCTGCTGCCACCGGGTGACCGAAACGCGGTACTGCAGCCCGGGTGCCCCGCACGCACAGCGGAGAGAGAGGGTCAAGCTCTCTGCTGTCACTGGGAGACTTAAGTGTAATGTGTTGGTGGTTTAATGAAAGTTTTTTTATGTAAGTAGCTCGGCTAGGCTTGATTTAAATTATATAAGTTAACTGCATATACATTATTTATCCATTAAGTATCAATAATCCTTGTTAAAATCTTGTCCAGAGTACAGTGAATATTTTACTCTCTGAGATACAATTTTAAGAAGCATATCAATAAGTTCCATACAACATGGGTTTACAAAAGGCACGTCTTGCCAAACAAACGTGAACACCTTCTGTGATAAAGTATCTCAGCTACTGGATGAGGGAAAGGCTGTGGATGGACCTTCCTGGACTTCAGTAAAGCCTTTGACACAGTTTCTCACAGCATCCTGCTTCGGAAACTGTCACCTCTGGATTGCACAGGTGCACACTCTCCAGGGTGGAAAACTGGTTGGATGGCCGGGCCTAGAGAGTGGTGGTAAATGGAGTTAACTCCAACTGGGGGCCAGTTCCAAGTGGGGTTCCCCAGGGCTTAGTGCTGGGTCCAGCCCTGTTCAGTGTCTTTATCAAGGACCTGGATGAAGGCATCGAGTGCACCCTTAGCAAGTTTGAGGACGACACTAAGCTGGGGAGAAGCGTGGACCAGCTAGAGGGTCAGGAGGCTCCAAAAGGATCTGAAGAGGCTGGACCACTGGGCTGAAACCAATGGCATGAGGTTTAACAAGGCCAAATGCCGGGTCCTGCACTTGGGGCACAACAACCCTAAGCAGAGCTACAGACTAGGAGAAGTCTGGCTGGAAAGCTGCCTGGAGGAGAAGGACCTGGGGGTGTTGATTGACAGTGACTGAACAGGAGCCAGCAATGTGCCCAGGTGGCCAAGAAGGCCAATGGCATCTTGGCTTGTATCAGAAACGGCATGACCAGCAGGGCCAGGGAGGTTCTTCTCCCTCTGTACTCGGCACTGGTGAGACTGCACCTCGAATACTGTGTTTAGTTCTGTGCCCCTCACCACAAGAAGGATGTTGAGGCTCTGGAATGAGTCCAGAGAAGAGTGACAAAGCTGGTGAAGGGGCTGGAGAACAGGCCTTATGAGGAACAGCTGAGAGAGCTGGGGTTGTTTAGCCTGGAGAAGAGGAGGCTGAAGGGGAGACCTTATTGCTCTCTACAACTCCCTGAAAGGAGATTGTAGAGAGGAGGGAGCTGGGCTCTTCTCCCAAGGGACAGGGGACAGGACAAGAGGGAACAACTTCAAGCTCCACCTGGGGAGGTTCAGGCTGAACATTAGGAAAAAATTGTTGACAGAAAGGGTCATTGTGCGCTGGCAGAGGCTGCCCAGGGAGGTGGTTGAGTCCCCTTCCCTGGCGGGGTTTAAGGAACGGGTGGATGAGGTGCTGAGGGACACAGTTTAGTATTTGATAGGAATGGTTGGACTCGATGATCCAATGGGTCTTTTCCAACCTGGTGATTCTATGATTCTGTGCATTATGTAATCATATTCTCATGCACCATTTAGATAGAATTGAGCATTGATTAAGCACCTTTGATATGTTTCATACAGTAGCAAAATCACAGAGACTGTGCTATTTCTCAGCAGCCAACGAAGGAGCAAACTCTAAAGGGCATTTTCAACTCCTTGTTATTGATCCTCTTCATGCCCTTCTCCCAACAGCCTTACCATTGCATACAGCCACATCTTTTGTGTAGTCATCAGGCTAAAATGTCCAGGCTGAGAAGAACAATATAGCCGTCACAGAGAAGCTGTAATAGCAAACACCAGACATAAGAGGAAAGGCTCTGAAACTCCTATATTTACATCAAAGACAGAGACAGCCTGTGCTTTTATCAACTGAATTGTGGCTCTTCCTCTCACAGAACTAACTCAGTACGATTACTGCTCCAACATCATTAGGCAGGCTCCAGTTTCAGGAGCCTGTGAATCCCAGGCACGTCCAAAAGTAAGTCAGCTAGGGTCCCGTGCCTCTAAGTTACAGAGCCCTGGGGAAGGGAGGGGGAAAGAGGAAGAAAATGCCCTAAAGCTCTCCTACTTCAGACATCTTGAAGATATCAACACACGGATCTTTGCAGCAGCAGTTCAGCAGAACATTTCAGCCTAGGGATCTTATAAAGCCATATGTGTACATAAAAAAGATCTGACTTGTTTGAGAGGAACTAGGAGCCCTACAGACAGAAGATTATAGAAAACGACAGGGACTAGCACAAAAATTCTGAAACAGCAAAAAGAGCAAAGGAGAGCATCAAGATGCAGAGTGAATTTAAAAGCTGGAACAGCAACAGTGAGCAATACAAAAAGATAGAGAAAGAAAGAGAGAGATAGAAAGAAAGAAAAGCAAGGCATTTGCAGATGCAGAGAAAGAACAAACTGCAAGGATCAAGCCAATGAAATTGCAGGGGAAAAGAATGAGAAATGCAAATTGGGACAAAGATGGAAAAGGGGAAAAAAAAGCATAGGCAGAGAACAGATGCTAAAGACTGGGAAAGAAAGAAAGAAAGAAAGAAAGAAAGAAAGAAAGAAAGAAAGAAAGAAAAGAGCGCAGAAAAAAAAAAGAATAGAGATATAAGGATACCAGTAGGCAAAAATTATAGCAACACAATAAATGAAAGGAACCAAAAAGTCCAATTCTAAAATGTTTCCTACCTAGTCCTATCACTGTCATAACAAGCAATATTGCAGTGAAAGCACACAGACTGTTATTTTTCAGAAGGGTGCTTTCAAACATATAGTAGTGCTGTTCTAACTGAGAATGAAAATCAGAGTTAATAAAACCCAGCTGCTCCCCATGCCCTATTTATACCTGTGAGGAGGTTCACCACACCCCATTCACAGGTGGTGGGTGGGAAGGCCCAGGAGATATATAAACCACCGGCCTTGCCTCAGGAGGTCATTTAGGTTTTTCAGGAGTTTAGGACTTTGTTGCTGTTTCTGTTCATCATAGCTTTTAAGTAGATTAAACTAGTTTGGGTAAGGTGGTGAAGAACGCAGTTTAATGACTGATAGAAATGGTTGGACCCAATGATTCAGTAGGTCTTTTCCAACCTAGTGATTCTATAAAAAATCAGAGACCATGCTACTTAAAGGTATGGACTTGCTACCTATCTACAGTGCAGGATTCTGCTCCTTTTTTCCCTTGCATTTCTTGGGGAAGAGATTTTATATTATTTTGGTTTGTAACAGTTAGCAGCTGAGCAACTCTTCTTCATCTGGTCTGTGGGTATGCAAGCCTCCCTTATTTAGTAGAGTTTTGGATTTTTCCTGAACTTAGCAGTGAGGTTTGCTCTATTATTGCTCACAGCAGTTGTTACCTTGTCCATGTTATCCATTGTGATTTTTTTATGGTCATTGAGTTTCCAATTTAGGTCTTAGAGTAGTTAAATCCCACTGTTGTGCGATTTCATTGGCTGACTGCATCTGTAATTCCAGTCTCCATTGCTAGGTGGTGAGTGTACTGTGTTTTTAGGTCTTCTGCATTAATAATATTTACTGGTTTTCAATAAGAATATTTTCTCAAGTTCTTTTTGTTCACTCCTGCGACTGAAGACTGGTAACTTCCTAGAGTTTGGATCTCCATGGCTCATCTTTCTTTTGTCCTGGGTATCGCCACTACCAGTCCTAGAACTTAAGCAGTGAGGAGGAGAGGTAAGCAGACAGCATGGAATTTTGGGTCACAGGTGAAGTAGACAGGCTTATTCTTATTTTTGTGGGGCTGACTGTGAGGAGGAAATTAAGTATGTCTAGAAAAGCAAAGTATTATTTGGCAACATAGTATTTACTTTTGGCTTGGTAGTCACTGTGTGGGCCACCTTGGCAATGGGAGGAGCAGTTGAGATGAGCTGGGTAGCAGGGAGAAGGAGCATGGGACAGATTTCTTACAGGTGTGACAGTAATTCTCTTAATTTAATTACTTTGGGTGAAAACAGCTGCAGCATCTGACATTAGAACTGCTGTGGAGCAAGTGAGTGGAAGAACATGGCAGTTAGGCAGAGCTGTAAGGTCATGTGAGGTGCTGACATTGATCAGTGCAATGCTGACCGTTGGCACTATTTTAGTTTTCTCTTTGGTTTTCTTGCAGATGGCAAAGCAGAACCTGGGAACTGTAAGATCATCCTAGGGAGCTGATGCTCTTGGAGTGTGTTTCTGCTGAGGAAGTCTCCTGGTGGTCTGAAAGTTAAGTTGAGGGACGGGGGCAGGGGTGGGGTGTGACAGAGGGGAGAAGACTGGGAATGGCAGGGAGGGGTTTTAAAAGTAGCCTAGGGGAGAGGGCTGTGCAGGGAGTGTTCCCTTTGGGCAGGGAGAGCTAGAGGGTGCTACTTCCCAGCCCAAAGCTAGCATGTTCCAGGCAGGGCTGTTCCAGCTTGTCTGTGCTATGTGCTTTATATTCTGTTTCTCTTTCGTGTTTCTTAATCCTTGGTGTCTCCTTTGCTTTAAAGGAATGCAGCATATGACTCGAGCAGCATCTCAAGGGTCTTGAATGCCTGTACTCATGGACACAATACCAATTAGGCACTGTTCTTATTGCATCGTGACCTAAGTGTGGATTAGCTTCACATTTTCAAAACTTCTAGTCAGCCATCTTTTCCTGAAGCCTTGAAGCCCATATTGGAGGCCAAAATGGCTAGTTATAAAGGTTCAAGGATCCCTGTTAACCTGATATATCTTCCATGCATCTTGTGTCTTTACGCATTTAAAAAGAGATTCTTTAACGTACATCCTCTCAGTTTTGGCCACATACTGTTGTAATAAAGGATACTTTACAGCGTGACGGAGAGGCCTCGAGTGCCATATCTAGGGTCCTGAATGCTCGAACTTATAAATGCACTGTTGATTGGGCACTACTTTTCTTGCATCGTGCTCCTAAAGCCTGGATCGGTATTGGGATTTGGCACTGTGGTTTTCTGTTTGATTTTTTTTTTACCTGCAGATGCTGAAGAGGAACCCAGTGACTGCAGGATTATTTCCATTAGCCGATGTGATTTGAGCTGCTATGGCCAAGGACAGCTTCAGTGGTGACCCCCTGAAAGCTAAGTTGAGAGACCAGAGTTGGGGAGTGGGAGGTGGGTTGGGGATAGAAGGGAGGGGTTTTTAGGGTAGGCAAGAGAAGAGAGAGCTGTGATGGGAGAGTGCTCCTTGGGTGGGTGAAGGCAGATGGGCCTACTTCAGAGCCCAAACCCTGTGTGGGCAGGGCAGTTCCAGCCTGTATCTGTTGTTGTCTAGTTTGTGCAGTCCCCGTGCTGAGTCTGAAATGTTCTGCGGCCTTGCAGACTGCCTCGCCGTCCAGGATAGCCATCTTCCATTTTCTTGGCTCCCTGTTCCGGGACTTGTTCCTCGCATCCTCTGCATCTTTACGTCTTTACAAGGGGCTACTTGCCCCTTCATTTTGCCCGTTGAGTCCATGTATCTTGGGAACCATGCCCGGTTCTTTGCTTTTCCAGGGCTGCCGTAGGTTCTCCCTCGGAGCCCTGTCCGTTGTGTCTTGCTCATTGGCATGCGTGACCCAGGAGTGCTCTTGGTTGACCGCGAATATTCTGTTGTCACTGGTTGACGATGTGGGTCTTGTGTGTTGGTGTTGTGCGTGTATTTGTGTCTGGTTGGAGCTGCTCTGCCCGGTGCCTAGAGGAGGTGATGAGAGTCAGCAGAGGTGTAGTGGCCCGATTGTGTGCTTTAGATTTTGATGTTGCAGTCTAGGTGCGTGCATTACTTTGCAGAAGTAGCAGCCCTAGGTGTGGTGGGTGCGGAGGGTAGTTTCAGCTAGTCCCTGTAGCCACGGTGGGGGATGACCAAAACTACGTGGCAGAGCCAGTGGGAGCAGTAGCGAAGGAGTTGAAATGGCAAGGGAGTGGTACTTAATGTTCAGGCTTGGTTGTGGAGTAGCTTTGCCTGGCCGTAATACGCAGTGGAGGTGGTCTCGGTGAAAGTAGGCCAGAGGCTTGGAATTCTCAGGTCGTTGCCGAGCGTCAGGGTGACTACTTTGCTGTTGTGTTTTTCAGATGTAGAGGAGTGAACTGCGTGCTGAGGGGCAGAGACGGAGCTGCGTGCAGGTAGAGTGCCCTGGTGAGGTGCGTCCGCTGTGGTGCAGGCGGGAAGGGGCGACCAGTGGCTGTACGACTAGGTAATGGGTTTTGTTTTTGCTTTGAAGGCACGGGGCAATGGGCAAAGCGGTAGAGTGTCAGAGGAGCTGGCTTGGGTGAGGAGAGCACGCCGGTGGTGAGTTGTGTGAAGCAACGCTTGTCGTGCACGTGTCTTCAAGTCAGCGAAGGTACGGCCGTCCTTTCATGCCTGTGGTTTCCAGGTGGAGCGCATCCTTGACGTGGCGGCCCAAGGTGATGGAGGAGGTTAGGTGGCCGAGCGGTCAAGGTAAGGTAGCGGGAGATGGGATTCGCTGGGAGCTGCCTGTGTATTTGAATTGTGGCTAAGCACATCTCTTCTTGCAGGTTCGGCATGCGGACTCTGAGAGGCCAAGCTTCTTGTCAACAAACGCTGTGAGAAGGTGAGGTGGTTGTCCAAGAGCCAAGTACTCTGTAGCGACTCAGCTGAGTGTTTTTTGTTTTGGCAGGTGCTGCTCGTGGAGCCTCTGGAAGAGGGTGGTGTTCTGAAGGGAGACTGGCTCATGATGAGGAGGAGTGTGTGGGACGCCCACTTTGTCGTCGGCACCAGAGCAATTCTGCCTCTTGGCACTGCTGGTGCCCCAGGCCGTGACAGCTGCCGCTCTTGATGTTTGAGCGAGCGAGGGGCAGGTGAGCAGGATGCACTGGCAGTTTTGCAGTGGGTGAGGTGGCATAGTACAAGATGTTGGCAGCGAGCAGTGTGGTGCCTCCGGTTGGCACTGTGTTTTTCTGTTTGTTATTATCCCTCGCAGATGCTGATGAGGAAGCCAGTGACTGCCGGATTATTTCTGTTGTCCGATGTGATTTGAGCTGCTTTGGCCAAGGACGGCTTCAATGGTGGCCCTCTGAAAGCTAAGTTGAGGGACCAGAGTTGGGAAGCGGGAGGCAGGTTGGGGATAGCAGGGAGGGGTTTTGAGGGTAGCCTAGGCTGTGCGGAGAGAGTCCTCCTTGGGCGGGTGAAGGCAGAGGGGCCTACTTCGGAGCCCAAACCCTGCGTGGGCAGGGCAGTTCCAGCCTGTATCTGTTGTTGTCTAGTTTGTGCAGTCCCCGTGCTGAGTCTGAAATGTTCTGCGGGTCTTGATGTCCTCTTTTGTGCTCAGGGCATGCCGGACGCTCCTTGGGCGCCGAATGCTCGTACTGATGAAGGCAGTGTCGATGGGGTGCAGCTTTTCTTTCTTAGCTTTTCTAAAGTGTGGATAGCTCTTGTGCTTTGGAAGCATCCAGTCAGTCATCTTTTGATGCGGCCTTGCAGACTGCCTCGCCGTCCAGGATAGCCATCTTCCGTTTTCTTGGCTCCCTGTTCCGGGACTTGTTCCGCGCATCCTCCGCATCTTTACGTTTTACAAGGGGCTTGTTGCCCCTTCATCTTGCCCGTTGAGTCCACGTATCTTGGGAACCGTGCCCGGTTCTTTGCTTTTCCAGGGCTGCCGTAGGTTCTCCCTCGGAGCCCTGTCCGTTGCCTTGCCCATTGGCATGCGTGATCCAGGAGTGCTCTTGGTTGATGGCGAATTTTCTGTTGTCCCCGGGTGACGATGTGGGTCTTGTGTGTTGGTGTTGTGCGTGTATTTGTGTCTGGTTGGAGCTGCTCTGCCCGGTGCCTAGAGGAGGTGATGAGAGTCAGCAGAGGTGTAGTGGCCCGATTGTGTGCCTTAGATTTTGACGTGACTAGATGTTGCAGTCTAGGTGCATGCATTACTTTGCAGAAGTAGCAGCCCTAGGTGTGGTGGGTGCGGAGGGTAGTTTCTGCTAGTCCCTGTAGCCACGGTGGGGGACGACCAAAACTACGTGGCAGAGCCAGTATGAGCAATAGGGAAGGAGTTGAAATGGCAAGGGAGTGGTACTTAATGTTCAGGCTTGGTTGTGGAGTAGCTTTGCCTGGCCATAATATGCAGTGGAGGCGGTCTCGGTGAAAGTAGGCCAGAGGTTTGGAATTCTCAGGTCGTTGCCAAGCTTCAGGGTGACTACTTTGCTGTTGTGTTTTTCAGATGTAGAGGAGTGAACTGCGCGCTGAGGGGCAGAGACGGAGCTGCGTGCAGGTAGAGTGCCCTGGTGAGGTGGTTCCGCTGTGGTGCAGGCGGGAAGGGGCGACCGGTGGCTGTCCGACTAGGTAATGGGTTTTGTTTTTGCTTTGAAGGCACGGGGCAATGGGCAAAGCGGTAGAGTGTCAGAGGAGCTGGCTTGGGTGAGGAGAGCGCCGGTGGTGAGTTGTGTGAGGCAACGCTTGTCGTGCACGTGTCTTCAAGTCAGCGAAGGTACGGCCGTCCTTTCATGCCTGTGGTTTCCAGGTGGAGCGCATCCTTGATGTGGCGGCCCAAGGTGATGGAGGAGGCTAGGTGGCCGAGCGGTCAAGGTAAGGTAGCGGGAGATGGGATTCGCTGGGAGCTGCCTGTGTATTTGAATTGTGGCTAAGCACATCTCTTCTTGCAGGTTCGGCATGCGGACTCCGAGCGGCCAAGCTTCTTGTCAACAAACGCTGTGAGAAGGTGAGGTGGTTGTCCAAGACCCAAGTACTCCGTAGCGACTCAGCTGAGTGTTTTTTGTTTTGGCAGGTGCTGTTCGTGGAGCCTCTGGAAGAGGGTGGTGTTCTGAGGGGAGACTGGCTCATGATGAGGAGGAGTGTGTGGGATGCCCACTTTGTCGTCGGCACCAGAGCAATTCTGCCTCTTGGCACTGCTGGTGCCCCAGGCCGTGACAGCTGCCGCTCTTGATGTTGGAGCGAGCGAGGGGCAGGTGAGCAGGATGCACTGGCAGTTTTGCAGTGGGTGAGGTGGCATAGTACAAGATGTTGGCAGCGAGCAGTGTGGTGCCTCCGGTTGGCACTGTGTTTTTCTGTTTGTTATTTTCCCTCGCAGATGCTGAAGAGGAAGCCAGTGACTGCCGGATTATTTCCGTTGTCCGATGTGATTTGAGCTGCTTTGGCCAAGGACGGCTTCAATGGTGGCCCTCTGAAAGCTAAGTTGAGGGACCAGAGTTGGGAAGCGGGAGGTGGGTTGGGGATAGCAGGGAGGGGTTTTGAGGGTAGCCTAGGCTGTGTGGAGAGAGTCCTCCTTGGGCGGGTGAAGGCAGAGGGGCCTACTTCAGAGCCCAAACCCTGCGTGGGCAGGGCAGTTCCAGCCTGTATCTGTTGTTGTCTAGTTTGTGCAGTCCCCGTGCCGAGTCTGAAATGTTCTGCGGGTCTTGATGTTCTCTTTTGTGCTCGGGGCATGCCGGACGCGACTTGGACGCCATGTCTAGGGTGCCGAATGCTCATACTGATGAAGGCAGTGTCGATGGGGTGCAGGTTTTCTTTCTTAGCTTTTCCAAAGTGTGGATAGCTCTTGTGCTTTGGAAGCATCCAGTCAGTCATCTTTTGATGCGGCCTTGCAGACTGCCTCGCCGTCCAGGATAGCCATCTTCCGTTTTCTTGGCTCCCTGTTCCGGGACTTGTTCCGCGCATCCTCCGCATCTTTACGTCTTTACAAGGGGCTTCTTGCCCCTTCATCTTGCCCGTTGAGTCCACGTATCTTGGGAACCGTGCCCGGTTCTTTGCTTTTCCAGGGCTGCCGTAGGTTCTCCCTCGGAGCCCTGTCCGTTGCCTTGCCCATTGGCATGCGTGATCCAGGAGTGCTCTTGGTTGACCGTGAATTTTCTGTTGTCCCCGGTTGACGATGTGGGTCTTGTGTGTTGGTGTTGTGCGTGTATTTGTGTCTGGTTGGAGCTGCTCTGCCCGGTGCCTAGAGGAGGTGATGAGAGTCAGCAGAGGTGTAGTGGCCCGATTGTGTGTTTTAGGTTTTGACGTGACTAGATGTTGCAGTCTAGGTGCGTGCATTACTTTGCAGAAGTAGCAGCCCTAGGTGTGGTGGGTGCGGAGGGTAGTTTCTGCTACTCCCTGTAGCCACGGTGGGGGACGACCAAAACTGCGTGGCAGAGCCAGTGGGAGCAGTAGCGAAGGAGTTGGAATGGCAAGGGAGTGGTACTTAACGTTCAGGCTTGGTTGTGGAGTAGCTTTGCCTGGCCGTAATACGCAGTGGACGTGGTCTCGGTGAAAGTAGGCCAGAGGTTTGGAGTTCTCACGTTGTTGCCGAGCATCAGGGTGACTACTTTGCTGTTGTGTTTTTCAGAGGTAGAGGAGTGAACTGCGCGCTGAGGGGCAGAGACGGAGCTGCGTGCAGGTAGAGTGCCTTGGTGAGGTGGGTCCGCTGTGGTGCAGGCGGGAAGGGGCGACCGGTGGCTGTACGACTAGGTAATGGGTTTTGTTTTTGCTTTGAAGGCACGGGGCAATGGGCAAAGCGGTAGAGTGTCAGAGGAGCTGGCTTGGGTGAGGAGAGCGCCGGTGGTGAGTTGTGTGAAGCAACGCTTGTCGTGCACGTGTCTTCAAGTCAGCGAAGGTACGGCTGTCCTTTACTGCTTGTGGTTTCCAGGTGGAGAGCATCCTCGATGTGGCGGCCCAAGGTGATGGAGGAATCTAGGTGGCCGAGCGGTCAAGGTAAGGTAGCGGGAGATGGGATTCGCTGGGAGCTGCCTGTGTATTTGAATTGTGGCTAAGCACATCTCTTCTTGCAGGTTCGGCATGCGGACTCCGAGCGGCCAAGCTTCTTGTCAACAAACGCTGTGAGAAGGTGAGGTGGTTGTCCAAGACCCAAGTACTCTGTAGCGACTCAGCTGAATGTTTTTTGTTTTGGCAGGTGCTGTTCGTGGAGCCTCTGGAAGAGGGTGATGGTCTGAGGGGAGACTGGCTCATGATGAGGAGGAGTGTGTGGGACGCCCACTTTGTCGTCGGCACCAGAGCAATTCTGCCTCTTGGCACTGCTGGTGCCCCAGGCCGTGACAGCTGCCGCTCCTGATGTTGGAGCGAGCGAGGGGCAGGTGAGCAGGATGCACTGGCAGTTTTGCAGTGGGTGAGGTGGCATAGTACAAGATGTCATCTGCGAGCAGTGTGGTTCCTCATGTTGGCACTGTGTTTTTCTGTTTGTTATTTTCCCTCGCAGATGCTGAAGAGGAAGCCAGTGACTGCCGGATTATTTCCGTTGTCCGATGTGATTTGAGCTGCTTTGGCCAAGGACGGCTTCAATGGTGGCCCTCTGAAAGCTAAGTTGAGGGACCAGAGTTGGGAAGCGGGAGGTGGGTTGGGGATAGCAGGGAGGGGTTTTGAGGGTAGCCTAGGCTGTGCGGAGAGAGTCCTCCTTGGGCGGGTGAAGGCAGAGGGGCCTACTTCAGAGCCCAAACCCTGCGTGGGCAGGGCAGTTCCAGCCTGTATCTGTTGTTGTCTAGTTTGTGCAGTCCCCGTGCCGAGTCTGAAATGTTCTGCGGGTCTTGATGTCCTCTTTTGTGCTCGGGGCATGCCGGACGCTCCTTGGGCGCCGAATGCTCGTACTGATGAAGGCAGTGTCGATGGGGTGCAGCTTTTCTTTCTTAGCTTTTCTAAAGTGTGGATAGCTCTTGTGCTTTGGAAGCATCCGGTCAGTCATCTTTTGATGCGGCCTTGCAGACTGCCTCGCCGTCCAGGATAGCCATCTTCCGTTTTCTTGGCTCCCTGTTCCGGGACTTGTTCCGCGCATCCTCCGCATCTTTACGTTTTACAAGGGGCTTCTTGCCCCTTCATCTTGCCCGTTGAGTCCACGTATCTTGGGAACCGTGCCCGGTTCTTTGCTTTTCCAGGGCTGCCGTAGGTTCTCCCTCGGAGCCCTGTCCGTTGCCTTGCCCATTGGCATGCGTGATCCAGGAGTGCTCTTGGTTGACCGCGAATTTTCTGTTGTCCCCGGTTGACAATGTGGGTCTTGTGTGTTGGTGTTGTGCGTGTATTTGTGTCTGGTTGGAGCTGCTCTGCCCGGTGCCTAGAGGAGGTGATGAGAGTCAGCAGAGGTGTAGTGGCCCGATTGTGTGCCTTAGATTTTGACGTGACTAGATGTTGCAGTCTAGGTGCGTGCATTACTTTGCAGAAGTAGCAGCCCTAGGTGTGGTGGGTGCGGAGGGTAGTTTCTGCTACTCCCTGTAGGCACGGTGGGGGACGACCAAAACTACGTGGCAGAGCCAGTGGGAGCAGTAGCGAGGGAGTTGGAATGGCAAGGGAGCGGTACTTAACGTTCAGTTTTGGTTGTGGAGTAGCTTTGCCTGGCCATAATACGCAGTGAGGTGGTCTCGGTGAAAGTAGGCCAGAGGTTTGGAATTCTCAGGTCGTTGCCGAGCTTCAGGGTGACTACTTTGCTGTTGTGTTTTTCAGATGTAGAGGAGTGAACTGCGCGCTGAGGGGCAGAGACGGAGCTGCGTGCAGGTAGAGTGCCCTGGTGAGGTGGGTCCGCTGTGGTGCAGGCGGGAAGGGGCGACCGGTGGCTGTCCGACTAGGTAATGGGTTTTGTTTTTGCTTTGAAGGCACGGGGCAATGGGCAAAGCGGTAGAGTGTCAGAGGAGCTGGCTTGGGTGAGGAGAGCGCCGGTGGTGAGTTGTGTGAAGCAACGCTTGTCGTGCACGTGTCTTCAAATCAGCGAAGGTACGGCTGTCCTTTACTGCTTGTGGTTTCCAGGTGGAGCGCATCCTTGACGTGGCGGCCCAAGGTGATGGAGGAGGCTAGGTGGCCGAGCGGTCAAGGTAAGGTAGCGGGAGATGGGATTCGCTGGGAGCTGCCTGTGTATTTGAATTGTGGCTAAGCACATCTCTTCTTGCAGGTTCGGCATGCGGACTCCGAGCGGCCAAGCTTCTTGTCAACAAACGCTGTGAGAAGGTGAGGTGGTTGTCCAAGACCCAAGTACTCCGTAGCGACTCAGCTGAATGTTTTTTGTTTTGGCAGGTGCTGTTCGTGGAGCCTCTGGAAGAGGGTGATGGTCTGAGGGGAGACTGGCTCATGATGAGGAGGAGTGTGTGGGACGCCCACTTTGTCGTCGGCACCAGAGGAATTCTGCCTCTTAGCACTGCTGGTGCCCCAGGCCGTGACAGCTGCCGCTCTTGATGTTTGAGCGAGCGAGGGGCAGGTGAGCAGGATGCACTGGCAGTTTTGCAGTGGGTGCGGTGGCATAGTACAAGATGTTGGCAGCGAGCAGTGTGGTGCCTCCGGTTGGCACTGGTTTTTTTTGTTTGTTACTTTCCCTCGCAGATGCTGATGAGGAAGCCAGTGACTGCCGGATTATTTCTGTTGTCCGATGTGATTTGAGCTGCTTTGGCCAAGGACGGCTTCAATGGTGGCCCTCTGAAAGCTAAGTTGAGGGACCAGAGTTGGGAAGCGGGAGGCGGGTTGGGGATAGCAGGGAGGGGTTTTGAGGGTAGCCTAGGCTGTGCGGAGAGAGTCCTCCTTGGGCGGGTGAAGGCAGAGGGGCCTACTTCGGAGCCCAAACCCTGCGTGGGCAGGGCAGTTCCAGCCTGTATCTGTTGTTGTCTAGTTTGTGCAGTCCCCGTGCTGAGTCTGAAATGTTCTGCGGGTCTTGATGTCCTCTTTTGTGCTCGGGGCATGCCGGACGCTCCTTGGGCGCCGAATGCTCGTACTGATGAAGGCAGTGTCGATGGGGTGCAGCTTTTCTTTCTTAGCTTTTCTAAAGTGTGGATAGCTCTTGTGCTTTGGAAGCATCCGGTCAGTCATCTTTTGATGCGGCCTTGCAGACTGCCTCGCCGTCCAGGATAGCCATCTTCCGTTTTCTTGGCTCCCTGTTCCGGGACTTGTTCCGCGCATCCTCCGCATCTTTACGTTTTACAAGGGGCTTGTTGCCCCTTCATCTTGCCCGTTGAGTCCACGTATCTTGGGAACCGTGCCCGGTTCTTTGCTTTTCCAGGGCTGCCGTAGGTTCTCCCTCGGAGCCCTGTCCGTTGCCTTGCCCATTGGCATGCGTGATCCAGGAGTGCTCTTGGTTGATGGCGAATTTTCTGTTGTCCCCGGGTGACGATGTGGGTCTTGTGTGTTGGTGTTGTGCGTGTATTTGTGTCTGGTTGGAGCTGCTCTGCCCGGTGCCTAGAGGAGGTGATGAGAGTCAGCAGAGGTGTAGTGGCCCGATTGTGTGCCTTAGATTTTGACGTGACTAGATGTTGCAGTCTAGGTGCGTGCATTACTTTGCAGAAGTAGCAGCCCTAGGTGTGGTGGGTGCGGAGGGTAGTTTCTGCTAGTCCCTGTAGGCACGGTGGGGGACGACCAAAACTACGTGGCAGAGCCAGTATGAGCAATAGGGAAGGAGTTGAAATGGCAAGGGAGTGGTACTTAATGTTCAGGCTTGGTTGTGGAGTAGCTTTGCCTGGCCATAACATGCAGTGGAGGCGGTCTCGGTGAAAGTAGGCCAGAGGTTTGGAATTCTCAGGTCGTTGCCAAGCTTCAGGGTGACTACTTTGCTGTTGTGTTTTTCAGATGTAGAGGAGTGAACTGCGCGCTGAGGGGCAGAGACGGAGCTGCGTGCAGGTAGAGTGTCCTGGTGAGGTGGGTCCGCTGTGGTGCAGGCGGGAAGGGGCGAGCGTTGGCTGTCTGACTAGGTAATGGGTTTTGTTTTTGCTTTGAAGGCACGGGGCAATGGGCAAAGCGGTAGAGTGTCAGAGGAGCTGGCTTGGGTGAGGAGAGCGCCGGTGGTGAGTTGTGTGAGGCAACGCTTGTCGTGCACGTGTCTTCAAGTCAGCGAAGGTATGGCCGTCCTTTACTGCTTGTGGTTTCAAGTGGAGCACATCCTCGACGTGGCGGCCCAAGGTGATGGAGGAGGCTAGGTGGCCGAGCGGTCAAGGTAAGGTAGCGGGAGATGGGATTCGCTGGGAGCTGCCTGTGTATTTGAATTGTGGCTAAGCACATCTCTTCTTGCAGGTTCGGCATGCGGACTCCGAGCGGCCAAGCTTCTTGTCAACAAACGCTGTGAGAAGGTGAGGTGGTTGTCCAAGACCCAAGTACTCTGTAGCGACTCAGCTGAGTGTTTTTTGTTTTGGCAGGTGCTGTTCGTGGAGCCTCTGGAAGAGGGTGGTGTTCTGAGGGGAGACTGGCTCATGATGAGGAGGAGTGTGTGGGACGCCCACTTTGTCGTCGGCACCAGAGCAATTCTGTCTCTTGGCACTGCTGGTGCCCCAGGCCGTGACAGCTGCCGCTCCTGATGTTTGAGCGAGCGAGGGGCAGGTGAGCAGGATGCACTGGCAGTTTTGCAGTGGGTGAGGTGGCATAGTACAAGATGTTGGCAGCGAGCAGTGTGGTGCCTCCGGTTGGCACTGTGTTTTTCTGTTTGTTATTTTCCCTCGCAGATGCGGAAGAGGAAGCCAGTGACTGCCGGATTATTTCCGTTGTCCGATGTGATTTGAGCTGCTTTGGCCAAGGACGGCTTCAATGGTGGCCCTCTGAAAGCTAAGTTGAGGGACCAGAGTTGGGAAGCGGGAGGCGGGTTGGGGATAGCAGGGAGGGGTTTTGAGGGTAGCCTAGGCTGTGCGGAGAGAGTCCTCCTTGGGCGGGTGAAGGCAGAGGGGCCTACTTCAGAGCCCAAACCCTGCGTGGGCAGGGCAGTTCCAGCCTGTATCTGTTGTTGTCTAGTTTGTGCAGTCCCCGTGCCGAGTCTGAAATGTTCTGCGGGTCTTGATGTTCTCTTTTGTGCTCGGGGCATGCCGGATGCGACTTGGACACCATGTCTAGGGTGCCGAATGCTCATACTGATGAAGGCAGTGTCGATGGGGTGCAGGTTTTCTTTCTTAGCTTTTCTAAAATGTGGATAGCTCTTGTGCTTTGGAAGCATCCAGTCAGTCATCTTTTGATGCGGCCTTGCAGACTGCCTCGCCGTCCAGGATAGCCATCTTCCGTTTTCTTGGCTCCCTGTTCCGGGACTTGTTCCGCGCATCCTCCGCATCTTTACGTTTTACAAGGGGCTTGTTGCCCCTTCATCTTGCCCGTTGAGTCCACGTATCTTGGGAACCATGCCCGGTTCTTTGCTTTTCCAGGGCTGCCGTAGGTTCTCCCTCGGAGTCCTGTCCGTTGCCTTGCCCATTGGCATGCGTGATCCAGGAGTGCTCTTGGTTGACCGTGAATTTTCTGTTGTCCCCGGTTGACGATGTGGGTCTTGTGTGTTGGTGTTGTGCGTGTATTTGTGTCTGGTTGGAGCTGCTCTGCCCGGTGCCTAGAGGAGGTGATGAGAGTCAGCAGAGGTGTAGTGGCCCGATTGTGTGCTTTAGATTTTGATGTTGCAGTCTAGGTGCGTGCATTACTTTCCAGAAGTAGCAGCCCTCAGTGTGGTGGGTGCGGAGGGAAGTTTCAGCTAGTGCCTGTAGCCACGGTGGGGGATGACCAAAACTACGTGGCAGAGCCAGTGGGAGCAGTAGCGAGGGAGTTGGAAAGGCAAGGGAGCGGTACTTAATGTTCAGTTTTGGTTGTGGAGTAGCTTTGCCTGGCCGTAATACGCAGTGGAGGTGGTCTCGGTGAAAGTAGGCCAGAGGTTTGGAATTCTCAGGTCGTTGCCAAGCTTCAGGGTGACTACTTTGCTGTTGTGTTTTTCAGATGTAGAGGAGTGAACTGCGCGCTGAGGGGCAGAGACGGAGCTGCGTGCAGGTAGAGTGCCCTGGTGAGGTGGGTCCGCTGTGGTACAAGCGGGAAGGAACGACCAGTGGCTGTACGACTAGGTAATGGGTTTTGTTTTTGCTTTGAAGGCACTGGGCAACGGGCAAATCGGTAGAGTGTCAGAGGAGCTGGCTTGGGTGAGGAGAGCACGCCGGTGGTGAGTTGTGTGAAGCAACGCTTGTTGTGCACGTGTCTTCAAGTCAGCGAAGGTACGGCCGTCCTTTCATGCCTGTGGTTTCCAGGTGGAGCGCATCCTCGACGTGGCGGCCCAAGGTGATGGAGGAGGCTAGGTGGCCGAGCGGTCAAGGTAAGGTAGCGGGAGATGGGATTCGCTGGGAGCTGCCTGTGTATTTGAATTGTGGCTAAGCACATCTCTTCTTGCAGGTTCGGCATGCGGACTCCGAGCGGCCAAGCTTCTTGTCAACAAACGCTGTGAGAAGGTGAGGTGGTTGTCCAAGACCCAAGTACTCTGTAGCGACTCAGCTGAGTGTTTTTTGTTTTGGCAGGTGCTGTTCGTGGAGCCTCTGGAAGAGGGTGATGGTCTGAGGGGAGACTGGCTCATGATGAGGAGGAGTGTGTGCGACGCCCACTTTGTTGTTGGCACCAGAGCAATTCTGCCTCTTGGCACTGCTGGTGCCCCAGGCCGTGACAGCTGCCGCTCTTGATGTTGGAGCGAGCGAGGGGCAGGTGAGCAGGATGCACTGGCAGTTTTGCAGTGGGTGAGGTGGCATAGTACAAGATGTTGGCAGCGAGCAGTGTGGTGCCTCCGGTTGGCACTGTGTTTTTCTGTTTGTTATTTTCCCTCACAGATGCTGAAGAGGAAGCCAGTGACTGCCGGATTATTTCTGTTGTCCGATGTCATTTGAGCTGCTTTGGCCAAGGACGGCTTCAATGGTGGCCCTCTGAAAGCTAAGTTGAGGGACCAGAGTTGGGAAGCGGGAGGTGGGTTGGGGATAGCAGGGAGGGGTTTTGAGGGTAGCCTAGGCTGTGCGGAGAGAGTCCTCCTTGGGCGGGTGAAGGCAGAGGGGCCTACTTCAGAGCCCAAACCCTGCGTGGGCAGGGCAGTTCCAGCCTGTATCTGTTGTTGTCTAGTTTGTGCAGTCCCCGTGCCGAGTCTGAAATGTTCTGCGGGTCTTGATGTCCTCTTTTGTGCTCGGGGCATGCCGGACGCTCCTTGGGCGCCGAATGCTCGTACTGATGAAGGCAGTGTCGATGGGGTGCAGCTTTTCTTTCTTAGCTTTTCTAAAGTGTGGATAGCTCTTGTGCTTTGGAAGCATCCAGTCAGTCATCTTTTGATGCGGCCTTGCAGACTGCCTCGCCGTCCAGGATAGCCATCTTCCGTTTTCTTGGCTCCCTGTTCCGGGACTTGTTCCGCGCATCCTCCGCATCTTTACGTTTTACAAGGGGCTTCTTGCCCCTTCATCTTGCCCGTTGAGTCCACGTATCTTGGGAACCGTGCCCGGTTCTTTGCTTTTCCAGGGCTGCCGTAGGTTCTCCCTCGGAGCCCTGTCCGTTGCCTTGCCCATTGGCATGTGTGATCCAGGAGTGCTCTTGGATGACCGCGAATTTTCTGTTGTCCCCGGTTGACGATGTGGGTCTTGTGTGTTGGTGTTGTGCGTGTATTTGTGTCTGGTTGGAGCTGCTCTGCCCGGTGCCTAGAGGAGGTGATGAGAGTCAGCAGAGGTGTAGTGGCCCGATTGTGTGCTTTAGATTTTGACGTGACTAGATGTTGCAGTCTAGGTGCGTGCATTACTTTGCAGGAGTAGCAGCCCTAGGTGTGGTGGGTGCGGAGGGTAGTTTCAGCTAGTCCCGGTAGCCACGGTGGGGGATGACCAAAACTACGTGGCAGAGCCAGTGGGAGCAGTAGCAAGGGAGTTGAAATGGCAAGGGAGCGGTACTTAATGTTCAGGCTTGGTTGTGGAGTAGCTTTGCCTGGCCATAATATGCAGTGGAGGCGGTCTCGGTGAAAGTAGGCCAGAGGCTTGGAATTCTCAGGTCGTTGCCGAGCTTCAGGGTGACTACTTTGCTGTTGTGTTTTTCAGATGTAGAGGAGTGAACTGCGCGCTGAGGGGCAGAGACGGAGCTGCGTGCAGGTAGAGTGCCCTGGTGAGGTGGGTCCGCTGTGGTGCAGGCGGGAAGAGGCGACCGGTGGCTGTACGACTAGGTAATGGGTTTTGTTTTTGCTTTGAAGGCACGGGGCAATGGGCAAAGCGGTAGAGTGTCAGAGGAGCTGGCTTGGGTGAGGAGAGCGCCGGTGGTGAGTTGTGTGAGGCAACGCTTGTCGTGCACGTGTCTTCAAGTCAGCGAAGGTACGGCCGTCCTTTCATGCCTGTGGTTTCAAGTGGAGCGCATCCTCGACGTGGCGGCCCAAGGTGATGGAGGAGGCTAGGTGGCCGAGCGGTCAAGGTAAGGTAGCGGGAGATGGGATTCGCTGGGAGCTGCCTGTGTATTTGAATTGTGGCTAAGCACATCTCTTCTTGCAGGTTCGGCATGCGGACTCCGAGCGGCCAAGCTTCTTGTCAACAAACGCTGTGAGAAGGTGAGGTGGTTGTCCAAGACCCAAGTACTCTGTAGCGACTCAGCTGAGTGTTTTTTGTTTTGGCAGGTGCTGTTCGTGGAGCCTCTGGAAGAGGGTGGTGTTCTGAGGGGAGACTGGCTCATGATGAGGAGGAGTGTGTGGGATGCCCACTTTGTCGTCGGCACCAGAGCAATTCTGCCTCTTGGCACTGCTGGTGCCCCAGGCCGTGACAGCTGCCGCTCTTGATGTTGGAGCGAGCGAGGGGCAGGTGAGCAGGATGCACTGGCAGTTTTGCAGTGGGTGAGGTGGCATAGTACAAGATGTTGGCAGCGAGCAGTGTGGTGCCTCCGGTTGGCACTGTGTTTTTCTGTTTGTTATTTTCCCTCGCAGATGCTGAAGAGGAAGCCAGTGACTGCCGGATTATTTCCGTTGTCCGATGTGATTTGAGCTGCTTTGGCCAAGGACGGCTTCAATGGTGGCCCTCTGAAAGCTAAGTTGAGGGACCAGAGTTGGGAAGCGGGAGGTGGGTTGGGGATAGCAGGGAGGGGTTTTGAGGGTAGCCTAGGCTGTGCGGAGAGAGTCCTCCTTGGGCGGGTGAAGGCAGAGGGGCCTACTTCAGAGCCCAAACCCTGCGTGGGCAGGGCAGTTCCAGCCTGTATCTGTTGTTGTCTAGTTTGTGCAGTCCCCGTGCCGAGTCTGAAATGTTCTGCGGGTCTTGATGTCCTCTTTTGTGCTCGGGGCATGCCGGACGCGACTTGGACGCCATGTCTAGGGTGCCGAATGCTCATACTGATGAAGGCAGTGTCGATGGGGTGCAGGTTTTCTTTCTTAGCTTTTCCAAAGTGTGGATAGCTCTTGTGCTTTGGAAGCATCCAGTCAGTCATCTTTTGATGCGGCCTTGCAGACTGCCTCGCCGTCCAGGATAGCCATCTTCCGTTTTCTTGGCTCCCTGTTCCGGGACTTGTTCCGCGCATCCTCCGCATCTTTACGTCTTTACAAGGGGCTTCTTGCCCCTTCATCTTGCCCATTGAGTCCACGTATCTTGGGAACCATGCCCGGTTCTTTGCTTTTCCAGGGCTGCCGTAGGTTCTCCCTCGGAGCCCTGTCCGTTGCCTTGCCCATTGGCATGCGTGATCCAGGAGTGCTCTTGGTTGACCGTGAATTTTCTGTTGTCCCCGGTTGACGATGTGGGTCTTGTGTGTTGGTGTTGTGCGTGTATTTGTGTCTGGTTGGAGCTGCTCTGCCCGGTGCCTAGAGGAGGTGATAAGAGTCAGCAGAGGTGTAGTGGCCCGATTGTGTGCCTTAGATTTTGACGTGACTAGATGTTGCAGTCTAGGTGCGTGCATTACTTTGCAGAAGTAGCAGCCCTAGGTGTGGTGGGTGCGGAGGGTAGTTTCTGCTAGTCCCTGTAGGCACGGTGGGGTACGACCAAAACTGCGTGGCAGAGCCAGTGGGAGCAGTAGCGAAGGAGTTGGAATGGCAAGGGAGCGGTACTTAACGTTCAGGCTTGGTTGTGGAGTAGCTTTGCCTGGCCGTAATACGCAGTGGACGTGGTCTCGGTGAAAGTAGGCCAGAGGTTTGGAGTTCTCACGTTGTTGCCGAGCATCAGGGTGACTACTTTGCTGTTGTGTTTTTCAGAGGTAGAGGAGTGAACTGCGCGCTGAGGGGCAGAGACGGAGCTGCGTGCAGGTAGAGTGCCTTGGTGAGGTGGGTCCGCTGTGGTGCAGGCGGGAAGGGGCGACCGGTGGCTGTACGACTAGGTAATGGGTTTTGTTTTTGCTTTGAAGGCACGGGGCAATGGGCAAAGCGGTAGAGTGTCAGAGGAGCTGGCTTGGGTGAGGAGAGCGCTGGTGGTGAGTTGTGTGAAGCAACGCTTGTCGTGCACGTGTCTTCAAGTCAGCGAAGGTACGGCCGTCCTTTACTGCTTGTGGTTTCCAGGTGGAGAGCATCCTCGATGTGGCGGCCCAAGGTGATGGAGGAATCTAGGTGGCCGAGCGGTCAAGGTAAGGTAGCGGGAGATGGGATTCGCTGGGAGCTGCCTGTGTATTTGAATTGTGGCTAAGCACATCTCTTCTTGCAGGTTCGGCATGCGGACTCCGAGCGGCCAAGCTTCTTGTCAACAAACGCTGTGAGAAGGTGAGGTGGTTGTCCAAGACCCAAGTACTCCGTAGCGACTCAGCTGAATGTTTTTTGTTTTGACAGGTGCTGTTCGTGGAGCCTCTGGAAGAGGGTGATGGTCTGAGGGGAGACTGGCTCATGATGAGGAGGAGTGTGTGGGACGCCCACTTTGTCGTCGGCACCAGAGCAATTCTGCCTCTTAGCACTGCTGGTGCCCCAGGCCGTGACAGCTGCCGCTCCTGATGTTTGAGCGAGCGAGGGGCAGGTGAGCAGGATGCACTGGCAGTTTTGCAGTGGGTGAGGTGGCATAGTACAAGATGTCATCTGCGAGCAGTGTGGTTCCTCATGTTGGCACTGTGTTTTTCTCTTTGATTTTTCCCTCGCAGATGCTGAAGAGGAAGCCAGTGACTGCCGGATTATTTCCGTTGTCCGATGTGATTTGAGCTGCTTTGGCCAAGGACGGCTTCAATGGTGGCCCTCTGAAAGCTAAGTTGAGGGACCAGAGTTGGGAAGCGGGAGGCGGGTTGGGGATAGCAGGGAGGGGTTTTGAGGGTAGCCTAGGCTGTGCGGAGAGAGTCCTCCTTGGGCGGGTGAAGGCAGAGGGGCCTACTTCAGAGCCCAAACCCTGCGTGGGCAGGGCAGTTCCAGCCTGTATCTGTTGTTGTCTAGTTTGTGCAGTCCCCGTGCCGAGTCTGAAATGTTCTGCGGGTCTTGATGTCCTCTTTTGTGCTCGGGGCATGCCGGACGCTCCTTGGGCGCCGAATGCTCGTACTGATGAAGGCAGTGTCGATGGGGTGCAGCTTTTCTTTCTTAGCTTTTCTAAAGTGTGGATAGCTCTTGTGCTTTGGAAGCATCCGGTCAGTCATCTTTTGATGCGGCCTTGCAGACTGCCTCGCCGTCCAGGATAGCCATCTTCCGTTTTCTTGGCTCCCTGTTCCGGGACTTGTTCCGCGCATCCTCCGCATCTTTACGTTTTACAAGGGGCTTCTTGCCCCTTCATCTTGCCCGTTGAGTCCACGTATCTTGGGAACCGTGCCCGGTTCTTTGCTTTTCCAGGGCTGCCGTAGGTTCTCCCTCGGAGCCCTGTCCGTTGCCTTGCCCATTGGCATGCGTGATCCAGGAGTGCTCTTGGTTGACCGCGAATTTTCTGTTGTCCCCGGTTGACGATGTGGGTCTTGTGTGTTGGTGTTGTGCGTGTATTTGTGTCTGGTTGGAGCTGCTCTGCCCGGTGCCTAGAGGAGGTGATGAGAGTCAGCAGAGGTGTAGTGGCCCGATTGTGTGCTTTAGATTTTGATGTTGCAGTCTAGGTGCGTGCATTACTTTCCAGAAGTAGCAGCCCTCAGTGTGGTGGGTGCGGAGGGTAGTTTCTGCTAGTCCCTGCAGCCACGGTGGGGGACGACCAAAACTGCGTGGCAGAGCCAGTGGGAGCAGTAGCGAAGGAGTTGGAATGGCAAGGGAGCGGTACTTAACGTTCAGGCTTGGTTGTGGAGTAGCTTTGCCTGGCCGTAATACGCAGTGGACGTGGTCTCGGTGAAAGTAGGCCAGAGGTTTGGAATTCTCACGTTGTTGCCGAGCATCAGGGTGACTACTTTGCTGTTGTGTTTTTCAGAGGTAGAGGAGTGAACTGCGCGCTGAGGGGCAGAGACGGAGCTGCGTGCAGGTAGAGTGCCTTGGTGAGGTGGGTCCGCTGTGGTGCAGGCGGGAAGGGGCGACCGGTGGCTGTCCGACTAGGTAATGGGTTTTGTTTTTGCTTTGAAGGCACGGGGCAATGGGCAAAGCGGTAGAGTGTCAGAGGAGCTGGCTTGGGTGAGGAGAGCGCCGGTGGTGAGTTGTGTGAAGCAACGCTTGTCGTGCACGTGTCTTCAAGTCAGCGAAGGTACGGCCGTCCTTTACTGCTTGTGGTTTCCAGGTGGAGAGCATCCTCGATGTGGCGGCCCAAGGTGATGGAGGAATCTAGGTGGCCGAGCGGTCAAGGTAAGGTAGCGGGAGATGGGATTCGCTGGGAGCTGCCTGTGTATTTGAATTGTGGCTAAGCACATCTCTTCTTGCAGGTTCGGCATGCGGACTCCGAGCGGCCAAGCTTCTTGTCAACAAACGCTGTGAGAAGGTGAGGTGGTTGTCCAAGACCCAAGTACTCCGTAGCGACTCAGCTGAGTGTTTTTTGTTTTGGCAGGTGCTGTTCGTGGAGCCTCTGGAAGAGGGTGATGGTCTGAGGGGAGACTGGCTCATGATGAGGAGGAGTGTGTGGGACGCCCACTTTGTCGTCGGCACCAGAGCAATTCTGCCTCTTGGCACTGCTGGTGCCCCAGGCCGTGACAGCTGCCGCTCTTGATGTTTGAGCGAGCGAGGGGCAGGTGAGCAGGATGCACTGGCAGTTTTGCAGTGGGTGAGGTGGCATAGTACAAGATGTTGGCAGCGAGCAGTGTGGTGCCTCCGGTTGGCACTGTGTTTTTCTGTTTGTTATTTTCCCTTGCAGATGCTGAAGAGGAAGCCAGTGACTGCCGGATTATTTCCGTTGTCCGATGTGATTTGAGCTGCTTTGGCCAAGGACGGCTTCAATGGTGGCCCTCTGAAAGCTAAGTTGAGGGACCAGAGTTGGGAAGCGGGAGGCGGGTTGGGGATAGCAGGGAGGGGTTTTGAGGGTAGCCTAGGCTGTGCGGAGAGAGTCCTCCTTGGGCGGGTGAAGGCAGAGGGGCCTACTTCAGAGCCCAAACCCTGCGTGGGCAGGGCAGTTCCAGCCTGTATCTGTTGTTGTCTAGTTTGTGCAGTCCCCGTGCCGAGTCTGAAATGTTCTGCGGGTCTTGATGTCCTCTTTTGTGCTCGGGGCATGCCGGACGCGACTTGGACGCCATGTCTAGGGTGCCGAATGCTCATACTGATGAAGGCAGTGTCGATGGGGTGCAGCTTTTCTTTCTTAGCTTTTCTAAAATGTGGATAGCTCTTGTGCTTTGGAAGCATCCAGTCAGTCATCTTTTGATGCGGCCTTGCAGACTGCCTCGCCGTCCAGGATAGCCATCTTCCGTTTTCTTGGCTCCCTGTTCCGGGACTTGTTCCGCGCATCCTCCGCATCTTTACGTTTTACAAGGGGCTTGTTGCCCCTTCATCTTGCCCGTTGAGTCCACGTATCTTGGGAACCGTGCCCGGTTCTTTGCTTTTCCAGGGCTGCCGTAGGTTCTCCCTCGGAGCCCTGTCCGTTGCCTTGCCCATTGGCATGCGTGATCCAGGAGTGCTCTTGGTTGACCACGAATTTTCTGTTGTCCCCGGTTGACGATGTGGGTCTTGTGTGTTGGTGTTGTGCGTGTATTTGTGTCTGGTTGGAGCTGTTCTGCCCGGTGCGTAGAGGAGGTGATGAGAGTCAGCAGAGGTGTAGTGGCCCGATTGTGTGCTTTAGATTTTGATGTTGCAGTCTAGGTGCGTGCATTACTTTCCAGAAGTAGCAGCCCTCAGTGTGGTGGGTGCGGAGGGTAGTTTCTGCTAGTGCCTGTAGCCACGGTGGGGGATGACCAAAACTACGTGGCAGAGCTAGTGGAGCAGTAGCGAGGGAGTTGGAAAGGCAAGGGAGGGGTACTTAATGTTCAGGCTTGGTTGTGGAGTAGCTTTGCCTGGCTGTAATACGCAGTGGAGGTGGTCTCGGTGAAAGTAGGCCAGAGGTTTGGAATTCTCAGGTCGTTGCCGAGCGTCAGGGTGACTACTTTGCTGTTGTGTTTTTCAGATGTAGAGGAGTGAACTGCGCGCTGAGGGGCAGAGACGGAGCTGCGTGCAGGTAGAGTGCCCTGGTGAGGTGCGTCCGCTGTGGTACAAGCGGGAAGGAACGACCGGTGGCTGTACGACTAGGTAATGGGTTTTGTTTTTGCTTTGAAGGCACTGGGCAACGGGCAAATCGGTAGAGTGTCAGAGGAGCTGGCTTGGGTGAGGAGAGCACGCCGGTGGTGAGTTGTGTGAAGCAACGCTTGTCGTGCACGTGTCTTCAAGTCAGCGAAGGTACGGCCGTCCTTTCATGCCTGTGGTTTCCAGGTGGAGCGCATCCTCGACGTGGCGGCCCAAGGTGATGGAGGAGGCTAGGTGGCCGAGCGGTCAAGGTAAGGTAGCGGGAGATGGGATTCGCTGGGAGCTGCCTGTGTATTTGAATTGTGGCTAAGCACATCTCTTCTTGCAGGTTCGGCATGCGGACTCCGAGCGGCCAAGCTTCTTGTCAACAAACGCTGTGAGAAGGTGAGGTGGTTGTCCAAGACCCAAGTACTCTGTAGCGACTCAGCTGAGTGTTTTTTGTTTTGGCAGGTGCTGTTCGTGGAGCCTCTGGAAGAGGGTGATGGTCTGAGGGGAGACTGGCTCATGATGAGGAGGAGTGTGTGGGACGCCCACTTTGTCGTCGGCACCAGAGCAATTCTGCCTCTTGGCACTGCTGGTGCCCCAGGCCGTGACAGCTGCCGCTCTTGATGTTGGAGCGAGCGAGGGGCAGGTGAGCAGGATGCACTGGCAGTTTTGCAGTGGGTGAGGTGGCATAGTACAAGATGTTGGCAGCGAGCAGTGTGGTGCCTCCGGTTGGCACTGTGTTTTTCTGTTTGTTATTTTCCCTCACAGATGCTGAAGAGGAAGCCAGTGACTGCCGGATTATTTCTGTTGTCCGATGTCATTTGAGCTGCTTTGGCCAAGGACGGCTTCAATGGTGGCCCTCTGAAAGCTAAGTTGAGGGACCAGAGTTGGGAAGCGGGAGGTGGGTTGGGGATAGCAGGGAGGGGTTTTGAGGGTAGCCTAGGCTGTGCGGAGAGAGTCCTCCTTGGGCGGGTGAAGGCAGAGGGGCCTACTTCAGAGCCCAAACCCTGCGTGGGCAGGGCAGTTCCAGCCTGTATCTGTTGTTGTCTAGTTTGTGCAGTCCCCGTGCCGAGTCTGAAATGTTCTGCGGGTCTTGATGTCCTCTTTTGTGCTCGGGGCATGCCGGACGCGACTTGGACGCCATGTCTAGGGTGCCGAATGCTCATACTGATGAAGGCAGTGTCGATGGGGTGCAGCTTTTCTTTCTTAGCTTTTCTAAAATGTGGATAGCTCTTGTGCTTTGGAAGCATCCAGTCAGTCATCTTTTGATGCGGCCTTGCAGACTGCCTCGCCGTCCAGGATAGCCATCTTCCGTTTTCTTGGCTCCCTGTTCCGGGACTTGTTCCGCGCATCCTCCGCATCTTTACGTTTTACAAGGGGCTTGTTGCCCCTTCATCTTGCCCGTTGAGTCCACGTATCTTGGGAACCGTGCCCGGTTCTTTGCTTTTCCAGGGCTGCCGTAGGTTCTCCCTCGGAGCCCTGTCCGTTGCCTTGCCCATTGGCATGCGTGATCCAGGAGTGCTCTTGGTTGACCACGAATTTTCTGTTGTCCCCGGTTGACGATGTGGGTCTTGTGTGTTGGTGTTGTGCGTGTATTTGTGTCTGGTTGGAGCTGTTCTGCCCGGTGCGTAGAGGAGGTGATGAGAGTCAGCAGAGGTGTAGTGGCCCGATTGTGTGCTTTAGATTTTGATGTTGCAGTCTAGGTGCGTGCATTACTTTCCAGAAGTAGCAGCCCTCAGTGTGGTGGGTGCGGAGGGTAGTTTCTGCTAGTCCCTGTAGGCACGGTGGGGTACGACCAAAACTGCGTGGCAGAGCCAGTGGGAGCAGTAGCGAAGGAGTTGGAATGGCAAGGGAGCGGTACTTAATGTTCAGGCTTGGTTGTGGAGTAGCTTTGCCTGGCCGTAATACGCAGTGGAGGTGGTCTCGGTGAAAGTAGGCCAGAGGTTTGGAGTTCTCACGTTGTTGCCGAGCATCAGGGTGACTACTTTGCTGTTGTGTTTTTCAGATGTAGAGGAGTGAACTGCGCGCTGAGGGGCAGAGACGGAGCTGCGTGCAGGTAGAGTGCCCTGGTGAGGTGGGTCCGCTGTGGTGCAGGCGGGAAGAGGCGACCGGTGGCTGTACGACTAGGTAATGGGTTTTGTTTTTGCTTTGAAGGCACGGGGCAATGGGCAAAGCGGTAGAGTGTCAGAGGAGCTGGCTTGGGTGAGGAGAGCGCCGGTGGTGAGTTGTGTGAGGCAACGCTTGTCGTGCACGTGTCTTCAAGTCAGCGAAGGTACGGCCGTCCTTTCATGCCTGTGGTTTCAAGTGGAGCGCATCCTCGACGTGGCGGCCCAAGGTGATGGAGGAGGCTAGGTGGCCGAGCGGTCAAGGTAAGGTAGCGGGAGATGGGATTCGCTGGGAGCTGCCTGTGTATTTGAATTGTGGCTAAGCACATCTCTTCTTGCAGGTTCGGCATGCGGACTCCGAGCGGCCAAGCTTCTTGTCAACAAACGCTGTGAGAAGGTGAGGTGGTTGTCCAAGACCCAAGTACTCTGTAGCGACTCAGCTGAGTGTTTTTTGTTTTGGCAGGTGCTGTTCGTGGAGCCTCTGGAAGAGGGTGGTGTTCTGAGGGGAGACTGGCTCATGATGAGGAGGAGTGTGTGGGATGCCCACTTTGTCGTCGGCACCAGAGCAATTCTGCCTCTTGGCACTGCTGGTGCCCCAGGCCGTGACAGCTGCCGCTCTTGATGTTGGAGCGAGCGAGGGGCAGGTGAGCAGGATGCACTGGCAGTTTTGCAGTGGGTGAGGTGGCATAGTACAAGATGTTGGCAGCGAGCAGTGTGGTGCCTCCGGTTGGCACTGTGTTTTTCTGTTTGTTATTTTCCCTCGCAGATGCTGAAGAGGAAGCCAGTGACTGCCGGATTATTTCCGTTGTCCGATGTGATTTGAGCTGCTTTGGCCAAGGACGGCTTCAATGGTGGCCCTCTGAAAGCTAAGTTGAGGGACCAGAGTTGGGAAGCGGGAGGTGGGTTGGGGATAGCAGGGAGGGGTTTTGAGGGTAGCCTAGGCTGTGCGGAGAGAGTCCTCCTTGGGCGGGTGAAGGCAGAGGGGCCTACTTCAGAGCCCAAACCCTGCGTGGGCAGGGCAGTTCCAGCCTGTATCTGTTGTTGTCTAGTTTGTGCAGTCCCCGTGCCGAGTCTGAAATGTTCTGCGGGTCTTGATGTCCTCTTTTGTGCTCGGGGCATGCCGGACGCGACTTGGACGCCATGTCTAGGGTGCCGAATGCTCATACTGATGAAGGCAGTGTCGATGGGGTGCAGGTTTTCTTTCTTAGCTTTTCCAAAGTGTGGATAGCTCTTGTGCTTTGGAAGCATCCAGTCAGTCATCTTTTGATGCGGCCTTGCAGACTGCCTCGCCGTCCAGGATAGCCATCTTCCGTTTTCTTGGCTCCCTGTTCCGGGACTTGTTCCGCGCATCCTCCGCATCTTTACGTCTTTACAAGGGGCTTCTTGCCCCTTCATCTTGCCCGTTGAGTCCACGTATCTTGGGAACCATGCCCGGTTCTTTGCTTTTCCAGGGCTGCCGTAGGTTCTCCCTCGGAGCCCTGTCCGTTTCCTTGCCCATTGGCATGCGTGATCCAGGAGTGCTCTTGGTTGACCGTGAATTTTCTGTTGTCCCCGGTTGACGATGTGGGTCTTGTGTGTTGGTGTTGTGCGTGTATTTGTGTCTGGTTGGAGCTGCTCTGCCCGGTGCCTAGAGGAGGTGATGAGAGTCAGCAGAGGTGTAGTGGCCCGATTGTGTGCTTTAGGTTTTGACGTGACTAGATGTTGCAGTCTAGGTGCGTGCATTACTTTGCAGAAGTAGCAGCCCTAGGTGTGGTGGGTGCGGAGGGTAGTTTCTGCTAGTCCCTGTAGGCACGGTGGGGTACGACCAAAACTGCGTGGCAGAGCCAGTGGGAGCAGTAGCGAAGGAGTTGGAATGGCAAGGGAGCGGTACTTAACGTTCAGTTTTGGTTGTGGAGTAGCTTTGCCTGGCCGTAATACGCAGTGGACGTGGTCTCGGTGAAAGTAGGCCAGAGGTTTGGAGTTCTCACGTTGTTGCCGAGCATCAGGGTGACTACTTTGCTGTTGTGTTTTTCAGAGGTAGAGGAGTGAACTGCGCGCTGAGGGGCAGAGACGGAGCTGCGTGCAGGTAGAGTGCCTTGGTGAGGTGGGTCCGCTGTGGTGCAGGCGGGAAGGGGCGACCGGTGGCTGTACGACTAGGTAATGGGTTTTGTTTTTGCTTTGAAGGCACGGGGCAATGGGCAAAGCGGTAGAGTGTCAGAGGAGCTGGCTTGGGTGAGGAGAGCGCTGGTGGTGAGTTGTGTGAAGCAACGCTTGTCGTGCACGTGTCTTCAAGTCAGCGAAGGTACGGCTGTCCTTTACTGCTTGTGGTTTCCAGGTGGAGAGCATCCTCGATGTGGCGGCCCAAGGTGATGGAGGAATCTAGGTGGCCGAGCGGTCAAGGTAAGGTAGCGGGAGATGGGATTCGCTGGGAGCTGCCTGTGTATTTGAATTGTGGCTAAGCACATCTCTTCTTGCAGGTTCGGCATGCGGACTCCGAGCGGCCAAGCTTCTTGTCAACAAACGCTGTGAGAAGGTGAGGTGGTTGTCCAAGACCCAAGTACTCCGTAGCGACTCAGCTGAATGTTTTTTGTTTTGGCAGGTGCTGTTCGTGGAGCCTCTGGAAGAGGGTGATGGTCTGAGGGGAGACTGGCTCATGATGAGGAGGAGTGTGTGGGACGCCCACTTTGTCGTCGGCACCAGAGCAATTCTGCCTCTTAGCACTGCTGGTGCCCCAGGCTGTGACAGCTGCCGCTCCTGATGTTTGAGCGAGCGAGGGGCAGGTGAGCAGGATGCACTGGCAGTTTTGCAGTGGGTGAGGTGGCATAGTACAAGATGTCATCTGCGAGCAGTGTGGTTCCTCATGTTGGCACTGTGTTTTTCTCTTTGATTTTTCCCTCGCAGATGCTGAAGAGGAAGCCAGTGACTGCCAGATTATTTCCGTTGTCTGATGTGATTTGAGCTGCTTTGGCCAAGGATGGCTTCAATGGTGGCCCTCTGAAAGCTAAGTTGAGGGACCAGAGTTGGGAAGCGGGAGGCGGGTTGGGGATAGCAGGGAGGGGTTTTGAGTGTAGCCTAGGCTGTGCGGGAGAGTCCTCCTTGGGCGGGTGAAGGCAGAGGGGCCTACTTCAGAGCCCAAAGCCTGCGTGGGCAGGGCAGTTCCAGCCTGTATCTGTTGTTGTCTAGTTTGTGCAGTCCCCGTGCCGAGTCTGAAATGTTCTGCGGGTCTTGATGTCCTCTTTTGTGCTCGGGGCATGCCGGACGCTCCTTGGGCGCCGAATGCTCGTACTGATGAAGGCAGTGTCGATGGGGTGCAGCTTTTCTTTCTTAGCTTTTCTAAAGTGTGGATAGCTCTTGTGCTTTGGAAGCATCCGGTCAGTCATCTTTTGATGCGGCCTTGCAGACTGCCTCGCCGTCCAGGATAGCCATCTTCCGTTTTCTTGGCTCCCTGTTCCGGGACTTGTTCCGCGCATCCTCCGCATCTTTACGTTTTACAAGGGGCTTCTTGCCCCTTCATCTTGCCCGTTGAGTCCACGTATCTTGGGAACCGTGCCCGGTTCTTTGCTTTTCCAGGGCTGCCGTAGGTTCTCCCTCGGAGCCCTGTCCGTTGCCTTGCCCATCGGCATGCGTGATCCAGGAGTGGTCTTGGTTGACCGCGAATTTTCTGTTGTCCCCGGTTGACGATGTGGGTCTTGTGTGTTGGTGTTGTGCGTGTATTTGTGTCTGGTTGGAGCTGCTCTGCCCGGTGCCTAGAGGAGGTGATGAGAGTCAGCAGAGGTGTAGTGGCCCGATTGTGTGCCTTAGATTTTGACGTGACTAGATGTTGCAGTCTAGGTGCGTGCATTACTTTGCAGAAGTAGCAGCCCTAGGTGTGGTGGGTGCGGAGGGTAGTTTCTGCTACTCCCTGTAGGCACGGTGGGGGATGACCAAAACTACGTGGCAGAGCCAGTGGGAGCAGTAGCGAGGGAGTTGGAATGGCAAGGGAGCGGTACTTAACGTTCAGTTTTGGTTGTGGAGTAGCTTTGCCTGGCCATTATACGCAGTGGAGGTGGTCTCGGTGAAAGTAGGCCAGAGGTTTGGAATTCTCAGGTCGTTGCCGAGCTTCAGGGTGACTACTTTGCTGTTGTGTTTTTCAGAGGTAGAGGAGTGAACTGCGCGCTGAGGGGCAGAGACGGAGCTGCGTGCAGGTAGAGTGCCTTGGTGAGGTGGGTCCGCTGTGGTGCAGGCGGGAAGGGGCGACCGGTGGCTGTCCGACTAGGTAATGGGTTTTGTTTTTGCTTTGAAGGCACGGGGCAATGGGCAAAGCGGTAGAGTGTCAGAGGAGCTGGCTTGGGTGAGGAGAGCGCCGGTGGTGAGTTGTGTGAGGCAACGCTTGTCGTGCACGTGTCTTCAAGTCAGCGAAGGTACGGCCGTCCTTTCATGCCTGTGGTTTCAAGTGGAGCGCATCCTCGACGTGGCGGCCCAAGGTGATGGAGGAGGCTAGGTGGCCGAGCGGTCAAGGTAAGGTAGCGGGAGATGGGATTCGCTGGGAGCTGCCTGTGTATTTGAATTGTGGCTAAGCACATCTCTTCTTGCAGGTTCGGCATGCGGACTCCGAGCGGCCAAGCTTCTTGTCAACAAACGCTGTGAGAAGGTGAGGTGGTTGTCCAAGACCCAAGTACTCTGTAGCGACTCAGCTGAGTGTTTTTTGTTTTGGCAGGTGCTGTTCGTGGAGCCTCTGGAAGAGGGTGGTGTTCTGAGGGGAGACTGGCTCATGATGAGGAGGAGTGTGTGGGACGCCCACTTTGTCGTCGGCACCAGAGCAATTCTGTCTCTTGGCACTGCTGGTGCCCCAGGCCGTGACAGCTGCCGCTCCTGATGTTTGAGCGAGCGAGGGGCAGGTGAGCAGGATGCACTGGCAGTTTTGCAGTGGGTGAGGTGGCATAGTACAAGATGTTGGCAGCGAGCAGTGTGGTGCCTCCGGTTGGCACTGTGTTTTTCTGTTTGTTATTTTCCCTCGCAGATGCTGAAGAGGAAGCCAGTGACTGCCGGATTATTTCTGTTGTCCGATGTGATTTGAGCTGCTTTGGCCAAGGACGGCTTCAATGGTGGCCCTCTGAAAGCTAAGTTGAGGGACCAGAGTTGGGAAGCGGGAGGTGGGTTGGGGATAGCAGGGAGGGGTTTTGAGGGTAGCCTAGGCTGTGCGGAGAGAGTCCTCCTTGGGCGGGTGAAGGCAGAGGGGCCTACTTCAGAGCCCAAACCCTGCGTGGGCAGGGCAGTTCCAGCCTGTATCTGTTGTTGTCTAGTTTGTGCAGTCCCCGTGCCGAGTCTGAAATGTTCTGCGGGTCTTGATGTCCTCTTTTGTGCTCGGGGCATGCCGGACGCGACTTGGACGCCATGTCTAGGGTGCCGAATGCTCATACTGATGAAGGCAGTGTCGATGGGGTGCAGGTTTTCTTTCTTAGCTTTTCCAAAGTGTGGATAGCTCTTGTGCTTTGGAAGCATCCAGTCAGTCATCTTTTGATGCGGCCTTGCAGACTGCCTCGCCGTCCAGGATAGCCATCTTCCGTTTTCTTGGCTCCCTGTTCCGGGACTTGTTCCGCGCATCCTCCGCATCTTTACGTCTTTACAAGGGGCTTCTTGCCCCTTCATCTTGCCCGTTGAGTCCACGTATCTTGGGAACCATGCCCGGTTCTTTGCTTTTCCAGGGCTGCCGTAGGTTCTCCCTCGGAGCCCTGTCCGTTTCCTTGCCCATTGGCATGCGTGATCCAGGAGTGCTCTTGGTTGACCGTGAATTTTCTGTTGTCCCCGGTTGACGATGTGGGTCTTGTGTGTTGGTGTTGTGCGTGTATTTGTGTCTGGTTGGAGCTGCTCTGCCCGGTGCCTAGAGGAGGTGATGAGAGTCAGCAGAGGTGTAGTGGCCCGATTGTGTGCTTTAGGTTTTGACGTGACTAGATGTTGCAGTCTAGGTGCGTGCATTACTTTGCAGAAGTAGCAGCCCTCAGTGTGGTGGGTGCGGAGGGTAGTTTCTGCTAGTCCCTGTAGGCACGGTGGGGTACGACCAAAACTGCGTGGCAGAGCCAGTGGGAGCAGTAGCGAAGGAGTTGGAATGGCAAGGGAGCGGTACTTAACGTTCAGGCTTGGTTGTGGAGTAGCTTTGCCTGGCCGTAATACGCAGTGGACGTGGTCTCGGTGAAAGTAGGCCAGAGGCTTGGAATTCTCAGGTCGTTGCCGAGCATCAGGGTGACTACTTTGCTGTTGTGTTTTTCAGAGGTAGAGGAGTGAACTGCGCGCTGAGGGGCAGAGACGGAGCTGCGTGCAGGTAGAGTGCCTTGGTGAGGTGGGTCCGCTGTGGTGCAGGCGGGAAGGGGCGACCGGTGGCTGTACGACTAGGTAATGGGTTTTGTTTTTGCTTTGAAGGCACGGGGCAATGGGCAAAGCGGTAGAGTGTCAGAGGAGCTGGCTTGGGTGAGGAGAGCGCTGGTGGTGAGTTGTGTGAAGCAACGCTTGTCGTGCACGTGTCTTCAAGTCAGCGAAGGTACGGCCGTCCTTTACTGCCTGTGGTTTCCAGGTGGAGAGCATCCTCGATGTGGCGGCCCAAGGTGATGGAGGAATCTAGGTGGCCGAGCGGTCAAGGTAAGGTAGCGGGAGATGGGATTCGCTGGGAGCTGCCTGTGTATTTGAATTGTGGCTAAGCACATCTCTTCTTGCAGGTTCGGCATGCGGACTCCGAGCGGCCAAGCTTCTTGTCAACAAACGCTGTGAGAAGGTGAGGTGGTTGTCCAAGACCCAAGTACTCCGTAGCGACTCAGCTGAATGTTTTTTGTTTTGGCAGGTGCTGTTCGTGGAGCCTCTGGAAGAGGGTGATGGTCTGAGGGGAGACTGGCTCATGATGAGGAGGAGTGTGTGGGACGCCCACTTTGTCGTCGGCACCAGAGCAATTCTGCCTCTTAGCACTGCTGGTGCCCCAGGCCGTGACAGCTGCCGCTCCTGATGTTTGAGCGAGCGAGGGGCAGGTGAGCAGGATGCACTGGCAGTTTTGCAGTGGGTGAGGTGGCATAGTACAAGATGTCATCTGCGAGCAGTGTGGTTCCTCATGTTGGCACTGTGTTTTTCTCTTTGATTTTTCCCTCGCAGATGCTGAAGAGGAAGCCAGTGACTGCCAGATTATTTCCGTTGTCTGATGTGATTTGAGCTGCTTTGGCCAAGGATGGCTTCAATGGTGGCCCTCTGAAAGCTAAGTTGAGGGACCAGAGTTGGGAAGCGGGAGGTGGGTTGGGGATAGCAGGGAGGGGTTTTGAGGGTAGCCTAGGCTGTGCGGGAGAGTCCTCCTTGGGCGGGTGAAGGCAGAGGGGCCTACTTCAGAGCCCAAAGCCTGCGTGGGCAGGGCAGTTCCAGCCTGTATCTGTTGTTGTCTAGTTTGTGCAGTCCCCGTGCCGAGTCTGAAATGTTCTGCGGGTCTTGATGTCCTCTTTTGTGCTCGGGGCATGCCGGACGCTCCTTGGGCGCCGAATGCTCGTACTGATGAAGGCAGTGTCGATGGGGTGCAGCTTTTCTTTCTTAGCTTTTCTAAAGTGTGGATAGCTCTTGTGCTTTGGAAGCATCCGGTCAGTCATCTTTTGATGCGGCCTTGCAGACTGCCTCGCCGTCCAGGATAGCCATCTTCCGTTTTCTTGGCTCCCTGTTCCGGGACTTGTTCCGCGCATCCTCCGCATCTTTACGTTTTACAAGGGGCTTCTTGCCCCTTCATCTTGCCCGTTGAGTCCACGTATCTTGGGAACCGTGCCCGGTTCTTTGCTTTTCCAGGGCTGCCGTAGGTTCTCCCTCGGAGCCCTGTCCGTTGCCTTGCCCATTGGCATGCGTGATCCAGGAGTGGTCTTGGTTGACCGCGAATTTTCTGTTGTCCCCGGTTGACGATGTGGGTCTTGTGTGTTGGTGTTGTGCGTGTATTTGTGTCTGGTTGGAGCTGCTCTGCCCGGTGCCTAGAGGAGGTGATGAGAGTCAGCAGAGGTGTAGTGGCCCGATTGTGTGCCTTAGATTTTGACGTGACTAGATGTTGCAGTCTAGGTGCGTGCATTACTTTGCAGAAGTAGCAGCCCTAGGTGTGGTGGGTGCGGAGGGTAGTTTCTGCTACTCCCTGTAGGCACGGTGGGGGATGACCAAAACTACGTGGCAGAGCCAGTGGGAGCAGTAGCGAGGGAGTTGGAATGGCAAGGGAGCGGTACTTAACGTTCAGTTTTGGTTGTGGAGTAGCTTTGCCTGGCCATTATACGCAGTGGAGGTGGTCTCGGTGAAAGTAGGCCAGAGGTTTGGAATTCTCAGGTCGTTGCCGAGCTTCAGGGTGACTACTTTGCTGTTGTGTTTTTCAGAGGTAGAGGAGTGAACTGCGCGCTGAGGGGCAGAGACGGAGCTGCGTGCAGGTAGAGTGCCTTGGTGAGGTGGGTCCGCTGTGGTGCAGGCGGGAAGGGGCGACCGGTGGCTGTCCGACTAGGTAATGGGTTTTGTTTTTGCTTTGAAGGCACGGGGCAATGGGCAAAGCGGTAGAGTGTCAGAGGAGCTGGCTTGGGTGAGGAGAGCGCCGGTGGTGAGTTGTGTGAGGCAACGCTTGTCGTGCACGTGTCTTCAAGTCAGCGAAGGTACGGCCGTCCTTTCATGCCTGTGGTTTCAAGTGGAGCGCATCCTCGACGTGGCGGCCCAAGGTGATGGAGGAGGCTAGGTGGCCGAGCGGTCAAGGTAAGGTAGCGGGAGATGGGATTCGCTGGGAGCTGCCTGTGTATTTGAATTGTGGCTAAGCACATCTCTTCTTGCAGGTTCGGCATGCGGACTCCGAGCGGCCAAGCTTCTTGTCAACAAACGCTGTGAGAAGGTGAGGTGGTTGTCCAAGACCCAAGTACTCTGTAGCGACTCAGCTGAGTGTTTTTTGTTTTGGCAGGTGCTGTTCGTGGAGCCTCTGGAAGAGGGTGGTGTTCTGAGGGGAGACTGGCTCATGATGAGGAGGAGTGTGTGGGATGCCCACTTTGTCGTCGGCACCAGAGCAATTCTGCCTCTTGGCACTGCCGGTGCCCCAGGCCGTGACAGCTGCCGCTCTTGATGTTGGAGCGAGCGAGGGGCAGGTGAGCAGGATGCACTGGCAGTTTTGCAGTGGGTGAGGTGGCATAGTACAAGATGTTGGCAGCGAGCAGTGTGGTGCCTCCGGTTGGCACTGTGTTTTTCTGTTTGTTATTTTCCCTCGCAGATGCTGAAGAGGAAGCCAGTGACTGCCGGATTATTTCCGTTGTCCGATGTGATTTGAGCTGCTTTGGCCAAGGACGGCTTCAATGGTGGCCCTCTGAAAGCTAAGTTGAGGGACCAGAGTTGGGAAGCGGGAGGTGGGTTGGGGATAGCAGGGAGGGGTTTTGAGGGTAGCCTAGGCTGTGCGGAGAGAGTCCTCCTTGGGCGGGTGAAGGCAGAGGGGCCTACTTCAGAGCCCAAACCCTGCGTGGGCAGGGCAGTTCCAGCCTGTATCTGTTGTTGTCTAGTTTGTGCAGTCCCCGTGCCGAGTCTGAAATGTTCTGCGGGTCTTGATGTCCTCTTTTGTGCTCGGGGCATGCCGGACGCTCCTTGGGCGCCGAATGCTCGTACTGATGAAGGCAGTGTCGATGGGGTGCAGCTTTTCTTTCTTAGCTTTTCTAAAGTGTGGATAGCTCTTGTGCTTTGGAAGCATCCGGTCAGTCATCTTTTGATGCGGCCTTGCAGACTGCCTCGCCGTCCAGGATAGCCATCTTCCGTTTTCTTGGCTCCCTGTTCCGGGACTTGTTCCGCGCATCCTCCGCATCTTTACGTTTTACAAGGGGCTTGTTGCCCCTTCATCTTGCCCGTTGAGTCCACGTATCTTGGGAACCGTGCCCGGTTCTTTGCTTTTCCAGGGCTGCCGTAGGTTCTCCCTCGGAGCCCTGTCCGTTGCCTTGCCCATTGGCATGTGTGATCCAGGAGTGCTCTTGGTTGACCGCGAATTTTCTGTTGTCCCCGGTTGACGATGTGGGTCTTGTGTGTTGGTGTTGTGCGTGTATTTGTGTCTGGTTGGAGCTGCTCTGCCCGGTGCCTAGAGGAGGTGATGAGAGTCAGCAGAGGTGTAGTGGCCCGATTGTGTGCTTTAGATTTTGACGTGACTAGATGTTGCAGTCTAGGTGCGTGCATTACTTTGCAGGAGTAGCAGCCCTAGGTGTGGTGGGTGCGGAGGGTAGTTTCTGCTACTCCCTGTAGGCACGGTGGGGGATGACCAAAACTACGTGGCAGAGCCAGTGGGAGCAGTAGCGAGGGAGTTGAAATGGCAAGGGAGCGGTACTTAATGTTCAGGCTTGGTTGTGGAGTAGCTTTGCCTGGCCATAATACGCAGTGGAGGCGGTCTCGGTGAAAGTAGGCCAGAGGCTTGGAATTCTCAGGTCGTTGCCGAGCTTCAGGGTGACTACTTTGCTGTTGTGTTTTTCAGATGTAGAGGAGTGAACTGCGCGCTGAGGGGCAGAGACGGAGCTGCGTGCAGGTAGAGTGCCCTGGTGAGGTGGGTCCGCTGTGGTGCAGGCGGGAAGAGGCGACCGGTGGCTGTACGACTAGGTAATGGGTTTTGTTTTTGCTTTGAAGGCACGGGGCAATGGGCAAAGCGGTAGAGTGTCAGAGGAGCTGGCTTGGGTGAGGAGAGCGCCGGTGGTGAGTTGTGTGAGGCAACGCTTGTCGTGCACGTGTCTTCAAGTCAGCGAAGGTACGGCCGTCCTTTCATGCCTGTGGTTTCAAGTGGAGCGCATCCTCGACGTGGCGGCCCAAGGTGATGGAGGAGGCTAGGTGGCCGAGCGGTCAAGGTAAGGTAGCGGGAGATGGGATTCGCTGGGAGCTGCCTGTGTATTTGAATTGTGGCTAAGCACATCTCTTCTTGCAGGTTCGGCATGCGGACTCCGAGCGGCCAAGCTTCTTGTCAACAAACGCTGTGAGAAGGTGAGGTGGTTGTCCAAGACCCAAGTACTCTGTAGCGACTCAGCTGAGTGTTTTTTGTTTTGGCAGGTGCTGTTCGTGGAGCCTCTGGAAGAGGGTGGTGTTCTGAGGGGAGACTGGCTCATGATGAGGAGGAGTGTGTGGGATGCCCACTTTGTCGTCGGCACCAGAGCAATTCTGCCTCTTGGCACTGCTGGTGCCCCAGGCCGTGACAGCTGCCGCTCTTGATGTTGGAGCGAGCGAGGGGCAGGTGAGCAGGATGCACTGGCAGTTTTGCAGTGGGTGAGGTGGCATAGTACAAGATGTTGGCAGCGAGCAGTGTGGTGCCTCCGGTTGGCACTGTGTTTTTCTGTTTGTTATTTTCCCTCGCAGATGCTGAAGAGGAAGCCAGTGACTGCCGGATTATTTCCGTTGTCCGATGTGATTTGAGCTGCTTTGGCCAAGGACGGCTTCAATGGTGGCCCTCTGAAAGCTAAGTTGAGGGACCAGAGTTGGGAAGCGGGAGGTGGGTTGGGGATAGCAGGGAGGGGTTTTGAGGGTAGCCTAGGCTGTGCGGAGAGAGTCCTCCTTGGGCGGGTGAAGGCAGAGGGGCCTACTTCAGAGCCCAAACCCTGCGTGGGCAGGGCAGTTCCAGCCTGTATCTGTTGTTGTCTAGTTTGTGCAGTCCCCGTGCCGAGTCTGAAATGTTCTGCGGGTCTTGATGTCCTCTTTTGTGCTCGGGGCATGCCGGACGCTCCTTGGGCGCCGAATGCTCGTACTGATGAAGGCAGTGTCGATGGGGTGCAGCTTTTCTTTCTTAGCTTTTCTAAAGTGTGGATAGCTCTTGTGCTTTGGAAGCATCCGGTCAGTCATCTTTTGATGCGGCCTTGCAGACTGCCTCGCCGTCCAGGATAGCCATCTTCCGTTTTCTTGGCTCCCTGTTCCGGGACTTGTTCCGCGCATCCTCCGCATCTTTATGTTTTACAAGGGGCTTCTTGCCCCTTCATCTTGCCCGTTGAGTCCACGTATCTTGGGAACCGTGCCCGGTTCTTTGCTTTTCCAGGGCTGCCGTAGGTTCTCCCTCGGAGCCCTGTCCGTTGCCTTGCCCATTGGCATGCGTGATCCAGGAGTGCTCTTGGTTGACCGCGAATTTTCTGTTGTCCCCGGTTGACGATGTGGGTCTTGTGTGTTGGTGTTGTGCGTGTATTTGTGTCTGGTTGGAGCTGCTCTGCCCGGTGCCTAGAGGAGGTGATGAGAGTCAGCAGAGGTGTAGTGGCCCGATTGTGTGCCTTAGATTTTGATGTTGCAGTCTAGGTGCGTGCATTACTTTCCAGAAGTAGCAGCCCTCAGTGTGGTGGGTGCGGAGGGTAGTTTCTGCTAGTCCCTGCAGCCACGGTGGGGGACGACCAAAACTGCGTGGCAGAGCCAGTGGGAGCAGTAGCGAAGGAGTTGGAATGGCAAGGGAGCGGTACTTAACGTTCAGGCTTGGTTGTGGAGTAGCTTTGCCTGGCCGTAATACGCAGTGGACGTGGTCTCGGTGAAAGTAGGCCAGAGGTTTGGAATTCTCACGTTGTTGCCGAGCATCAGGGTGACTACTTTGCTGTTGTGTTTTTCAGAGGTAGAGGAGTGAACTGCGCGCTGAGGGGCAGAGACGGAGCTGCGTGCAGGTAGAGTGCCTTGGTGAGGTGGGTCCGCTGTGGTGCAGGCGGGAAGGGGCGACCGGTGGCTGTCCGACTAGGTAATGGGTTTTGTTTTTGCTTTGAAGGCACGGGGCAATGGGCAAAGCGGTAGAGTGTCAGAGGAGCTGGCTTGGGTGAGGAGAGCGCCGGTGGTGAGTTGTGTGAAGCAACGCTTGTTGTGCACGTGTCTTCAAGTCAGCGAAGGTACGGCCGTCCTTTACTGCTTGTGGTTTCCAGGTGGAGAGCATCCTCGATGTGGCGGCCCAAGGTGATGGAGGAATCTAGGTGGCCGAGCGGTCAAGGTAAGGTAGCGGGAGATGGGATTCGCTGGAAGCTGCCTGTGTATTTGAATTGTGGCTAAGCACATCTCTTCTTGCAGGTTCGGCATGCGGACTCCGAGCGGCCAAGCTTCTTGTCAACAAACGCTGTGAGAAGGTGAGGTGGTTGTCCAAGACCCAAGTACTCCGTAGCGACTCAGCTGAGTGTTTTTTGTTTTGGCAGGTGCTGTTCGTGGAGCCTCTGGAAGAGGGTGATGGTCTGAGGGGAGACTGGCTCATGATGAGGAGGAGTGTGTGGGACGCCCACTTTGTCGTCGGCACCAGAGCAATTCTGCCTCTTGGCACTGCTGGTGCCCCAGGCCGTGACAGCTGCCGCTCTTGATGTTTGAGCGAGCGAGGGGCAGGTGAGCAGGATGCACTGGCAGTTTTGCAGTGGGTGAGGTGGCATAGTACAAGATGTTGGCAGCGAGCAGTGTGGTGCCTCCGGTTGGCACTGTGTTTTTCTGTTTGTTATTTTCCCTTGCAGATGCGGAAGAGGAAGCCAGTGACTGCCGGATTATTTCCGTTGTCCGATGTGATTTGAGCTGCTTTGGCCAAGGACGGCTTCAATGGTGGCCCTCTGAAAGCTAAGTTGAGGGACCAGAGTTGGGAAGCGGGAGGTGGGTTGGGGATAGCAGGGAGGGGTTTTGAGGGTAGCCTAGGCTGTGCGGAGAGAGTCCTCCTTGGGCGGGTGAAGGCAGAGGGGCCTACTTCAGAGCCCAAACCCTGCGTGGGCAGGGCAGTTCCAGCCTGTATCTGTTGTTGTCTAGTTTGTGCAGTCCCCGTGCCGAGTCTGAAATGTTCTGCGGGTCTTGATGTCCTCTTTTGTGCTCGGGGCATGCCGGACGCGACTTGGACGCCATGTCTAGGGTGCCGAATGCTCATACTGATGAAGGCAGTGTCGATGGGGTGCAGCTTTTCTTTCTTAGCTTTTCTAAAATGTGGATAGCTCTTGTGCTTTGGAAGCATCCAGTCAGTCATCTTTTGATGCGGCCTTGCAGACTGCCTCGCCGTCCAGGATAGCCATCTTCCGTTTTCTTGGCTCCCTGTTCCGGGACTTGTTCCGCGCATCCTCCGCATCTTTACGTTTTACAAGGGGCTTGTTGCCCCTTCATCTTGCCCGTTGAGTCCACGTATCTTGGGAACCGTGCCCGGTTCTTTGCTTTTCCAGGGCTGCCGTAGGTTCTCCCTCGGAGCCCTGTCCGTTGCCTTGCCCATTGGCATGCGTGATCCAGGAGTGCTCTTGGTTGACCACGAATTTTCTGTTGTCCCCGGTTGACGATGTGGGTCTTGTGTGTTGGTGTTGTGCGTGTATTTGTGTCTGGTTGGAGCTGCTCTGCCCGGTGCGTAGAGGAGGTGATGAGAGTCAGCAGAGGTGTAGTGGCCCGATTGTGTGCTTTAGATTTTGATGTTGCAGTCTAGGTGCGTGCATTACTTTCCAGAAGTAGCAGCCCTCAGTGTGGTGGGTGCGGAGGGTAGTTTCAGCTAGTGCCTGTAGCCACGGTGGGGGATGACCAAAACTACGTGGCAGAGCCAGTGGAGCAGTAGCGAGGGAGTTGGAAAGGCAAGGGAGGGGTACTTAATGTTCAGGCTTGGTTGTGGAGTAGCTTTGCCTGGCCGTAATACGCAGTGGAGGTGGTCTCGGTGAAAGTAGGCCAGAGGTTTGGAATTCTCAGGTCGTTGCCGAGCGTCAGGGTGACTACTTTGCTGTTGTGTTTTTCAGATGTAGAGGAGTGAACTGCGCGCTGAGGGGCAGAGACGGAGCTGCGTGCAGGTAGAGTGCCCTGGTGAGGTGCGTCCGCTGTGGTACAAGCGGGAAGGAACGACCGGTGGCTGTACGACTAGGTAATGGGTTTTGTTTTTGCTTTGAAGGCACTGGGCAACGGGCAAATCGGTAGAGTGTCAGAGGAGCTGGCTTGGGTGAGGAGAGCACGCCGGTGGTGAGTTGTGTGAAGCAACGCTTGTTGTGCACGTGTCTTCAAGTCAGCGAAGGTACGGCCGTCCTTTCATGCCTGTGGTTTCCAGGTGGAGCGCATCCTCGACGTGGCGGCCCAAGGTGATGGAGGAGGCTAGGTGGCCGAGCGGTCAAGGTAAGGTAGCGGGAGATGGGATTCGCTGGGAGCTGCCTGTGTATTTGAATTGTGGCTAAGCACATCTCTTCTTGCAGGTTCGGCATGCGGACTCCGAGCGGCCAAGCTTCTTGTCAACAAACGCTGTGAGAAGGTGAGGTGGTTGTCCAAGACCCAAGTACTCTGTAGCGACTCAGCTGAGTGTTTTTTGTTTTGGCAGGTGCTGTTCGTGGAGCCTCTGGAAGAGGGTGGTGTTCTGAGGGGAGACTGGCTCATGATGAGGAGGAGTGTGTGGGACGCCCACTTTGTCGTCGGCACCAGAGCAATTCTGCCTCTTGGCACTGCTGGTGCCCCAGGCCGTGACAGCTGCCGCTCTTGATGTTTGAGCGAGCGAGGGGCAGGTGAGCAGGATGCACTGGCAGTTTTGCAGTGGGTGAGGTGGCATAGTACAAGATGTCATCTGCGAGCAGTGTGGTTCCTCATGTTGGCACTGTGTTTTTCTCTTTGATTTTTCCCTCGCAGATGCTGAAGAGGAAGCCAGTGACTGCCGGATTATTTCCGTTGTCCGATGTGATTTGAGCTGCTTTGGCCAAGGACGGCTTCAATGGTGGCCCTCTGAAAGCTAAGTTGAGGGACCAGAGTTGGGAAGCGGGAGGTGGGTTGGGGATAGCAGGGAGGGGTTTTGAGGGTAGCCTAGGCTGTGCGGAGAGAGTCCTCCTTGGGCGGGTGAAGGCAGAGGGGCCTACTTCAGAGCCCAAACCCTGCGTGGGCAGGGCAGTTCCAGCCTGTATCTGTTGTTGTCTAGTTTGTGCAGTCCCCGTGCCGAGTCTGAAATGTTCTGCGGGTCTTGATGTCCTCTTTTGTGCTCGGGGCATGCCGGACGCGACTTGGACGCCATGTCTAGGGTGCCGAATGCTCATACTGATGAAGGCAGTGTCGATGGGGTGCAGGTTTTCTTTCTTAGCTTTTCCAAAGTGTGGATAGCTCTTGTGCTTTGGAAGCATCCAGTCAGTCATCTTTTGATGCGGCCTTGCAGACTGCCTCGCCGTCCAGGATAGCCATCTTCCGTTTTCTTGGCTCCCTGTTCCGGGACTTGTTCCGCGCATCCTCCGCATCTTTACGTCTTTACAAGGGGCTTCTTGCCCCTTCATCTTGCCCGTTGAGTCCACGTATCTTGGGAACCATGCCCGGTTCTTTGCTTTTCCAGGGCTGCCGTAGGTTCTCCCTCGGAGCCCTGTCCGTTGCCTTGCCCATTGGCATGCGTGATCCAGGAGTGCTCTTGGTTGACCGTGAATTTTCTGTTGTCCCCGGTTGACGATGTGGGTCTTGTGTGTTGGTGTTGTGCGTGTATTTGTGTCTGGTTGGAGCTGCTCTGCCCGGTGCCTAGAGGAGGTGATAAGAGTCAGCAGAGGTGTAGTGGCCCGATTGTGTGCCTTAGATTTTGACGTGACTAGATGTTGCAGTCTAGGTGCGTGCATTACTTTGCAGAAGTAGCAGCCCTAGGTGTGGTGGGTGCGGAGGGTAGTTTCTGCTAGTCCCTGTAGGCACGGTGGGGTACGACCAAAACTGCGTGGCAGAGCCAGTGGGAGCAGTAGCGAAGGAGTTGGAATGGCAAGGGAGCGGTACTTAACGTTCAGGCTTGGTTGTGGAGTAGCTTTGCCTGGCCGTAATACGCAGTGGACGTGGTCTCGGTGAAAGTAGGCCAGAGGTTTGGAGTTCTCACGTTGTTGCCGAGCATCAGGGTGACTACTTTGCTGTTGTGTTTTTCAGAGGTAGAGGAGTGAACTGCGCGCTGAGGGGCAGAGACGGAGCTGCGTGCAGGTAGAGTGCCTTGGTGAGGTGGGTCCGCTGTGGTGCAGGCGGGAAGGGGCGACCGGTGGCTGTACGACTAGGTAATGGGTTTTGTTTTTGCTTTGAAGGCACGGGGCAATGGGCAAAGCGGTAGAGTGTCAGAGGAGCTGGCTTGGGTGAGGAGAGCGCTGGTGGTGAGTTGTGTGAAGCAACGCTTGTCGTGCACGTGTCTTCAAGTCAGCGAAGGTACGGCTGTCCTTTACTGCTTGTGGTTTCCAGGTGGAGAGCATCCTCGATGTGGCGGCCCAAGGTGATGGAGGAATCTAGGTGGCCGAGCGGTCAAGGTAAGGTAGCGGGAGATGGGATTCGCTGGGAGCTGCCTGTGTATTTGAATTGTGGCTAAGCACATCTCTTCTTGCAGGTTCGGCATGCGGACTCCGAGCGGCCAAGCTTCTTGTCAACAAACGCTGTGAGAAGGTGAGGTGGTTGTCCAAGACCCAAGTACTCCGTAGCGACTCAGCTGAATGTTTTTTGTTTTGACAGGTGCTGTTCGTGGAGCCTCTGGAAGAGGGTGATGGTCTGAGGGGAGACTGGCTCATGATGAGGAGGAGTGTGTGGGACGCCCACTTTGTCGTCGGCACCAGAGCAATTCTGCCTCTTAGCACTGCTGGTGCCCCAGGCCGTGACAGCTGCCGCTCCTGATGTTTGAGCGAGCGAGGGGCAGGTGAGCAGGATGCACTGGCAGTTTTGCAGTGGGTGAGGTGGCATAGTACAAGATGTCATCTGCGAGCAGTGTGGTTCCTCATGTTGGCACTGTGTTTTTCTCTTTGATTTTTCCCTCGCAGATGCTGAAGAGGAAGCCAGTGACTGCCGGATTATTTCCGTTGTCCGATGTGATTTGAGCTGCTTTGGCCAAGGACGGCTTCAATGGTGGCCCTCTGAAAGCTAAGTTGAGGGACCAGAGTTGGGAAGCGGGAGGCGGGTTGGGGATAGCAGGGAGGGGTTTTGAGGGTAGCCTAGGCTGTGCGGAGAGAGTCCTCCTTGGGCGGGTGAAGGCAGAGGGGCCTACTTCAGAGCCCAAACCCTGCGTGGGCAGGGCAGTTCCAGCCTGTATCTGTTGTTGTCTAGTTTGTGCAGTCCCCGTGCCGAGTCTGAAATGTTCTGCGGGTCTTGATGTCCTCTTTTGTGCTCGGGGCATGCCGGACGCTCCTTGGGCGCCGAATGCTCGTACTGATGAAGGCAGTGTCGATGGGGTGCAGCTTTTCTTTCTTAGCTTTTCTAAAGTGTGGATAGCTCTTGTGCTTTGGAAGCATCCGGTCAGTCATCTTTTGATGCGGCCTTGCAGACTGCCTCGCCGTCCAGGATAGCCATCTTCCGTTTTCTTGGCTCCCTGTTCCGGGACTTGTTCCGCGCATCCTCCGCATCTTTACGTTTTACAAGGGGCTTCTTGCCCCTTCATCTTGCCCGTTGAGTCCACGTATCTTGGGAACCGTGCCCGGTTCTTTGCTTTTCCAGGGCTGCCGTAGGTTCTCCCTCGGAGCCCTGTCCGTTGCCTTGCCCATTGGCATGCGTGATCCAGGAGTGCTCTTGGTTGACCGCGAATTTTCTGTTGTCCCCGGTTGACGATGTGGGTCTTGTGTGTTGGTGTTGTGCGTGTATTTGTGTCTGGTTGGAGCTGCTCTGCCCGGTGCCTAGAGGAGGTGATGAGAGTCAGCAGAGGTGTAGTGGCCCGATTGTGTGCTTTAGATTTTGATGTTGCAGTCTAGGTGCGTGCATTACTTTCCAGAAGTAGCAGCCCTCAGTGTGGTGGGTGCGGAGGGTAGTTTCTGCTAGTCCCTGCAGCCACGGTGGGGGACGACCAAAACTGCGTGGCAGAGCCAGTGGGAGCAGTAGCGAAGGAGTTGGAATGGCAAGGGAGCGGTACTTAACGTTCAGGCTTGGTTGTGGAGTAGCTTTGCCTGGCCGTAATACGCAGTGGACGTGGTCTCGGTGAAAGTAGGCCAGAGGTTTGGAATTCTCACGTTGTTGCCGAGCATCAGGGTGACTACTTTGCTGTTGTGTTTTTCAGAGGTAGAGGAGTGAACTGCGCGCTGAGGGGCAGAGACGGAGCTGCGTGCAGGTAGAGTGCCTTGGTGAGGTGGGTCCGCTGTGGTGCAGGCGGGAAGGGGCGACCGGTGGCTGTCCGACTAGGTAATGGGTTTTGTTTTTGCTTTGAAGGCACGGGGCAATGGGCAAAGCGGTAGAGTGTCAGAGGAGCTGGCTTGGGTGAGGAGAGCGCCGGTGGTGAGTTGTGTGAAGCAACGCTTGTCGTGCACGTGTCTTCAAGTCAGCGAAGGTACGGCCGTCCTTTACTGCTTGTGGTTTCCAGGTGGAGAGCATCCTCGATGTGGCGGCCCAAGGTGATGGAGGAATCTAGGTGGCCGAGCGGTCAAGGTAAGGTAGCGGGAGATGGGATTCGCTGGGAGCTGCCTGTGTATTTGAATTGTGGCTAAGCACATCTCTTCTTGCAGGTTCGGCATGCGGACTCCGAGCGGCCAAGCTTCTTGTCAACAAACGCTGTGAGAAGGTGAGGTGGTTGTCCAAGACCCAAGTACTCCGTAGCGACTCAGCTGAGTGTTTTTTGTTTTGGCAGGTGCTGTTCGTGGAGCCTCTGGAAGAGGGTGATGGTCTGAGGGGAGACTGGCTCATGATGAGGAGGAGTGTGTGGGACGCCCACTTTGTCGTCGGCACCAGAGCAATTCTGCCTCTTGGCACTGCTGGTGCCCCAGGCCGTGACAGCTGCCGCTCTTGATGTTTGAGCGAGCGAGGGGCAGGTGAGCAGGATGCACTGGCAGTTTTGCAGTGGGTGAGGTGGCATAGTACAAGATGTTGGCAGCGAGCAGTGTGGTGCCTCCGGTTGGCACTGTGTTTTTCTGTTTGTTATTTTCCCTTGCAGATGCTGAAGAGGAAGCCAGTGACTGCCGGATTATTTCCGTTGTCCGATGTGATTTGAGCTGCTTTGGCCAAGGACGGCTTCAATGGTGGCCCTCTGAAAGCTAAGTTGAGGGACCAGAGTTGGGAAGCGGGAGGCGGGTTGGGGATAGCAGGGAGGGGTTTTGAGGGTAGCCTAGGCTGTGCGGAGAGAGTCCTCCTTGGGCGGGTGAAGGCAGAGGGGCCTACTTCAGAGCCCAAACCCTGCGTGGGCAGGGCAGTTCCAGCCTGTATCTGTTGTTGTCTAGTTTGTGCAGTCCCCGTGCCGAGTCTGAAATGTTCTGCGGGTCTTGATGTCCTCTTTTGTGCTCGGGGCATGCCGGACGCGACTTGGACGCCATGTCTAGGGTGCCGAATGCTCATACTGATGAAGGCAGTGTCGATGGGGTGCAGCTTTTCTTTCTTAGCTTTTCTAAAATGTGGATAGCTCTTGTGCTTTGGAAGCATCCAGTCAGTCATCTTTTGATGCGGCCTTGCAGACTGCCTCGCCGTCCAGGATAGCCATCTTCCGTTTTCTTGGCTCCCTGTTCCGGGACTTGTTCCGCGCATCCTCCGCATCTTTACGTTTTACAAGGGGCTTGTTGCCCCTTCATCTTGCCCGTTGAGTCCACGTATCTTGGGAACCGTGCCCGGTTCTTTGCTTTTCCAGGGCTGCCGTAGGTTCTCCCTCGGAGCCCTGTCCGTTGCCTTGCCCATTGGCATGCGTGATCCAGGAGTGCTCTTGGTTGACCACGAATTTTCTGTTGTCCCCGGTTGACGATGTGGGTCTTGTGTGTTGGTGTTGTGCGTGTATTTGTGTCTGGTTGGAGCTGTTCTGCCCGGTGCGTAGAGGAGGTGATGAGAGTCAGCAGAGGTGTAGTGGCCCGATTGTGTGCTTTAGATTTTGATGTTGCAGTCTAGGTGCGTGCATTACTTTCCAGAAGTAGCAGCCCTCAGTGTGGTGGGTGCGGAGGGTAGTTTCTGCTAGTGCCTGTAGCCACGGTGGGGGATGACCAAAACTACGTGGCAGAGCTAGTGGAGCAGTAGCGAGGGAGTTGGAAAGGCAAGGGAGGGGTACTTAATGTTCAGGCTTGGTTGTGGAGTAGCTTTGCCTGGCTGTAATACGCAGTGGAGGTGGTCTCGGTGAAAGTAGGCCAGAGGTTTGGAATTCTCAGGTCGTTGCCGAGCGTCAGGGTGACTACTTTGCTGTTGTGTTTTTCAGATGTAGAGGAGTGAACTGCGCGCTGAGGGGCAGAGACGGAGCTGCGTGCAGGTAGAGTGCCCTGGTGAGGTGCGTCCGCTGTGGTACAAGCGGGAAGGAACGACCGGTGGCTGTACGACTAGGTAATGGGTTTTGTTTTTGCTTTGAAGGCACTGGGCAACGGGCAAATCGGTAGAGTGTCAGAGGAGCTGGCTTGGGTGAGGAGAGCACGCCGGTGGTGAGTTGTGTGAAGCAACGCTTGTCGTGCACGTGTCTTCAAGTCAGCGAAGGTACGGCCGTCCTTTCATGCCTGTGGTTTCCAGGTGGAGCGCATCCTCGACGTGGCGGCCCAAGGTGATGGAGGAGGCTAGGTGGCCGAGCGGTCAAGGTAAGGTAGCGGGAGATGGGATTCGCTGGGAGCTGCCTGTGTATTTGAATTGTGGCTAAGCACATCTCTTCTTGCAGGTTCGGCATGCGGACTCCGAGCGGCCAAGCTTCTTGTCAACAAACGCTGTGAGAAGGTGAGGTGGTTGTCCAAGACCCAAGTACTCTGTAGCGACTCAGCTGAGTGTTTTTTGTTTTGGCAGGTGCTGTTCGTGGAGCCTCTGGAAGAGGGTGATGGTCTGAGGGGAGACTGGCTCATGATGAGGAGGAGTGTGTGGGACGCCCACTTTGTCGTCGGCACCAGAGCAATTCTGCCTCTTGGCACTGCTGGTGCCCCAGGCCGTGACAGCTGCCGCTCTTGATGTTGGAGCGAGCGAGGGGCAGGTGAGCAGGATGCACTGGCAGTTTTGCAGTGGGTGAGGTGGCATAGTACAAGATGTTGGCAGCGAGCAGTGTGGTGCCTCCGGTTGGCACTGTGTTTTTCTGTTTGTTATTTTCCCTCACAGATGCTGAAGAGGAAGCCAGTGACTGCCGGATTATTTCCGTTGTCCGATGTCATTTGAGCTGCTTTGGCCAAGGACGGCTTCAATGGTGGCCCTCTGAAAGCTAAGTTGAGGGACCAGAGTTGGGAAGCGGGAGGTGGGTTGGGGATAGCAGGGAGGGGTTTTGAGGGTAGCCTAGGCTGTGCGGAGAGAGTCCTCCTTGGGCGGGTGAAGGCAGAGGGGCCTACTTCAGAGCCCAAACCCTGCGTGGGCAGGGCAGTTCCAGCCTGTATCTGTTGTTGTCTAGTTTGTGCAGTCCCCGTGCCGAGTCTGAAATGTTCTGCGGGTCTTGATGTCCTCTTTTGTGCTCGGGGCATGCCGGACGCGACTTGGACGCCATGTCTAGGGTGCCGAATGCTCATACTGATGAAGGCAGTGTCGATGGGGTGCAGCTTTTCTTTCTTAGCTTTTCTAAAATGTGGATAGCTCTTGTGCTTTGGAAGCATCCAGTCAGTCATCTTTTGATGCGGCCTTGCAGACTGCCTCGCCGTCCAGGATAGCCATCTTCCGTTTTCTTGGCTCCCTGTTCCGGGACTTGTTCCGCGCATCCTCCGCATCTTTACGTTTTACAAGGGGCTTGTTGCCCCTTCATCTTGCCCGTTGAGTCCACGTATCTTGGGAACCGTGCCCGGTTCTTTGCTTTTCCAGGGCTGCCGTAGGTTCTCCCTCGGAGCCCTGTCCGTTGCCTTGCCCATTGGCATGCGTGATCCAGGAGTGCTCTTGGTTGACCACGAATTTTCTGTTGTCCCCGGTTGACGATGTGGGTCTTGTGTGTTGGTGTTGTGCGTGTATTTGTGTCTGGTTGGAGCTGTTCTGCCCGGTGCGTAGAGGAGGTGATGAGAGTCAGCAGAGGTGTAGTGGCCCGATTGTGTGCTTTAGATTTTGATGTTGCAGTCTAGGTGCGTGCATTACTTTCCAGAAGTAGCAGCCCTCAGTGTGGTGGGTGCGGAGGGTAGTTTCTGCTAGTCCCTGTAGGCACGGTGGGGTACGACCAAAACTGCGTGGCAGAGCCAGTGGGAGCAGTAGCGAAGGAGTTGGAATGGCAAGGGAGCGGTACTTAATGTTCAGGCTTGGTTGTGGAGTAGCTTTGCCTGGCCGTAATACGCAGTGGAGGTGGTCTCGGTGAAAGTAGGCCAGAGGTTTGGAGTTCTCACGTTGTTGCCGAGCATCAGGGTGACTACTTTGCTGTTGTGTTTTTCAGATGTAGAGGAGTGAACTGCGCGCTGAGGGGCAGAGACGGAGCTGCGTGCAGGTAGAGTGCCCTGGTGAGGTGGGTCCGCTGTGGTGCAGGCGGGAAGAGGCGACCGGTGGCTGTACGACTAGGTAATGGGTTTTGTTTTTGCTTTGAAGGCACGGGGCAATGGGCAAAGCGGTAGAGTGTCAGAGGAGCTGGCTTGGGTGAGGAGAGCGCCGGTGGTGAGTTGTGTGAGGCAACGCTTGTCGTGCACGTGTCTTCAAGTCAGCGAAGGTACGGCCGTCCTTTCATGCCTGTGGTTTCAAGTGGAGCGCATCCTCGACGTGGCGGCCCAAGGTGATGGAGGAGGCTAGGTGGCCGAGCGGTCAAGGTAAGGTAGCGGGAGATGGGATTCGCTGGGAGCTGCCTGTGTATTTGAATTGTGGCTAAGCACATCTCTTCTTGCAGGTTCGGCATGCGGACTCCGAGCGGCCAAGCTTCTTGTCAACAAACGCTGTGAGAAGGTGAGGTGGTTGTCCAAGACCCAAGTACTCTGTAGCGACTCAGCTGAGTGTTTTTTGTTTTGGCAGGTGCTGTTCGTGGAGCCTCTGGAAGAGGGTGGTGTTCTGAGGGGAGACTGGCTCATGATGAGGAGGAGTGTGTGGGATGCCCACTTTGTCGTCGGCACCAGAGCAATTCTGCCTCTTGGCACTGCTGGTGCCCCAGGCCGTGACAGCTGCCGCTCTTGATGTTGGAGTGAGCGAGGGGCAGGTGAGCAGGATGCACTGGCAGTTTTGCAGTGGGTGAGGTGGCATAGTACAAGATGTTGGCAGCGAGCAGTGTGGTGCCTCCGGTTGGCACTGTGTTTTTCTGTTTGTTATTTTCCCTCGCAGATGCTGAAGAGGAAGCCAGTGACTGCCGGATTATTTCCGTTGTCCGATGTGATTTGAGCTGCTTTGGCCAAGGACGGCTTCAATGGTGGCCCTCTGAAAGCTAAGTTGAGGGACCAGAGTTGGGAAGCGGGAGGTGGGTTGGGGATAGCAGGGAGGGGTTTTGAGGGTAGCCTAGGCTGTGCGGAGAGAGTCCTCCTTGGGCGGGTGAAGGCAGAGGGGCCTACTTCAGAGCCCAAACCCTGCGTGGGCAGGGCAGTTCCAGCCTGTATCTGTTGTTGTCTAGTTTGTGCAGTCCCCGTGCCGAGTCTGAAATGTTCTGCGGGTCTTGATGTCCTCTTTTGTGCTCGGGGCATGCCGGACGCGACTTGGACGCCATGTCTAGGGTGCCGAATGCTCATACTGATGAAGGCAGTGTCGATGGGGTGCAGGTTTTCTTTCTTAGCTTTTCCAAAGTGTGGATAGCTCTTGTGCTTTGGAAGCATCCAGTCAGTCATCTTTTGATGCGGCCTTGCAGACTGCCTCGCCGTCCAGGATAGCCATCTTCCGTTTTCTTGGCTCCCTGTTCCGGGACTTGTTCCGCGCATCCTCCGCATCTTTACGTCTTTACAAGGGGCTTCTTGCCCCTTCATCTTGCCCGTTGAGTCCACGTATCTTGGGAACCATGCCCGGTTCTTTGCTTTTCCAGGGCTGCCGTAGGTTCTCCCTCGGAGCCCTGTCCGTTTCCTTGCCCATCGGCATGCGTGATCCAGGAGTGGTCTTGGTTGACCGCGAATTTTCTGTTGTCCCCGGTTGACGATGTGGGTCTTGTGTGTTGGTGTTGTGCGTGTATTTGTGTCTGGTTGGAGCTGCTCTGCCCGGTGCCTAGAGGAGGTGATAAGAGTCAGCAGAGGTGTAGTGGCCCGATTGTGTGCTTTAGGTTTTGACGTGACTAGATGTTGCAGTCTAGGTGCGTGCATTACTTTGCAGAAGTAGCAGCCCTAGGTGTGGTGGGTGCGGAGGGTAGTTTCTGCTAGTCCCTGTAGGCACGGTGGGGTACGACCAAAACTGCGTGGCAGAGCCAGTGGGAGCAGTAGCGAAGGAGTTGGAATGGCAAGGGAGCGGTACTTAACGTTCAGGCTTGGTTGTGGAGTAGCTTTGCCTGGCCGTAATACGCAGTGGACGTGGTCTCGGTGAAAGTAGGCCAGAGGTTTGGAGTTCTCACGTTGTTGCCGAGCATCAGGGTGACTACTTTGCTGTTGTGTTTTTCAGAGGTAGAGGAGTGAACTGCGCGCTGAGGGGCAGAGACGGAGCTGCGTGCAGGTAGAGTGCCTTGGTGAGGTGGGTCCGCTGTGGTGCAGGCGGGAAGGGGCGACCGGTGGCTGTACGACTAGGTAATGGGTTTTGTTTTTGCTTTGAAGGCACGGGGCAATGGGCAAAGCGGTAGAGTGTCAGAGGAGCTGGCTTGGGTGAGGAGAGCGCTGGTGGTGAGTTGTGTGAAGCAACGCTTGTCGTGCACGTGTCTTCAAGTCAGCGAAGGTACGGCCGTCCTTTACTGCTTGTGGTTTCCAGGTGGAGAGCATCCTCGATGTGGCGGCCCAAGGTGATGGAGGAATCTAGGTGGCCGAGCGGTCAAGGTAAGGTAGCGGGAGATGGGATTCGCTGGGAGCTGCCTGTGTATTTGAATTGTGGCTAAGCACATCTCTTCTTGCAGGTTCGGCATGCGGACTCCGAGCGGCCAAGCTTCTTGTCAACAAACGCTGTGAGAAGGTGAGGTGGTTGTCCAAGACCCAAGTACTCCGTAGCGACTCAGCTGAATGTTTTTTGTTTTGACAGGTGCTGTTCGTGGAGCCTCTGGAAGAGGGTGATGGTCTGAGGGGAGACTGGCTCATGATGAGGAGGAGTGTGTGGGACGCCCACTTTGTCGTCGGCACCAGAGCAATTCTGCCTCTTGGCACTGCTGGTGCCCCAGGCCGTGACAGCTGCCGCTCCTGATGTTTGAGCGAGCGAGGGGCAGGTGAGCAGGATGCACTGGCAGTTTTGCAGTGGGTGAGGTGGCATAGTACAAGATGTCATCTGCGAGCAGTGTGGTTCCTCATGTTGGCACTGTGTTTTTCTCTTTGATTTTTCCCTCGCAGATGCTGAAGAGGAAGCCAGTGACTGCCAGATTATTTCCGTTGTCTGATGTGATTTGAGCTGCTTTGGCCAAGGACGGCTTCAATGGTGGCCCTCTGAAAGCTAAGTTGAGGGACCAGAGTTGGGAAGCGGGAGGCGGGTTGGGGATAGCAGGGAGGGGTTTTGAGTGTAGCCTAGGCTGTGCGGGAGAGTCCTCCTTGGGCGGGTGAAGGCAGAGGGGCCTACTTCAGAGCCCAAAGCCTGCGTGGGCAGGGCAGTTCCAGCCTGTATCTGTTGTTGTCTAGTTTGAGCAGTCCCCGTGCCGAGTCTGAAATGTTCTGCGGGTCTTGATGTCCTCTTTTGTGCTCGGGGCATGCCGGACGCTCCTTGGGCGCCCAATGCTCGTACTGATGAAGGCAGTGTCGATGGGGTGCAGCTTTTCTTTCTTAGCTTTTCTAAAGTGTGGATAGCTCTTGTGCTTTGGAAGCATCCAGTCAGTCATCTTTTGATGCGGCCTTGCAGACTGCCTCGCCGTCCAGGATAGCCATCTTCCGTTTTCTTGGCTCCCTGTTCCGGGACTTGTTCCGCGCATCCTCCGCATCTTTACGTTTTACAAGGGGCTTCTTGCCCCTTCATCTTGCCCGTTGAGTCCACGTATCTTGGGAACCGTGCCCGGTTCTTTGCTTTTCCAGGGCTGCCGTAGGTTCTCCCTCGGAGCCCTGTCCGTTGCCTTGCCCATCGGCATGCGTGATCCAGGAGTGGTCTTGGTTGACCGCGAATTTTCTGTTGTCCCCGGTTGACGATGTGGGTCTTGTGTGTTGGTGTTGTGCGTGTATTTGTGTCTGGTTGGAGCTGCTCTGCCCGGTGCCTAGAGGAGGTGATGAGAGTCAGCAGAGGTGTAGTGGCCCGATTGTGTGCCTTAGATTTTGACGTGACTAGATGTTGCAGTCTAGGTGCGTGCATTACTTTGCAGAAGTAGCAGCCCTAGGTGTGGTGGGTGCGGAGGGTAGTTTCTGCTACTCCCTGTAGGCACGGTGGGGGATGACCAAAACTACGTGGCAGAGCCAGTGGGAGCAGTAGCGAGGGAGTTGGAATGGCAAGGGAGCGGTACTTAACGTTCAGTTTTGGTTGTGGAGTAGCTTTGCCTGGCCATTATACGCAGTGGAGGTGGTCTCGGTGAAAGTAGGCCAGAGGTTTGGAATTCTCAGGTCGTTGCCGAGCTTCAGGGTGACTACTTTGCTGTTGTGTTTTTCAGAGGTAGAGGAGTGAACTGCGCGCTGAGGGGCAGAGACGGAGCTGCGTGCAGGTAGAGTGCCCTGGTGAGGTGGGTCCGCTGTGGTGCAGGCGGGAAGGGGCGACCGGTGGCTGTCCGACTAGGTAATGGGTTTTGTTTTTGCTTTGAAGGCACGGGGCAATGGGCAAAGCGGTAGAGTGTCAGAGGAGCTGGCTTGGGTGAGGAGAGCACGCCGGTGGTGAGTTGTGTGAGGCAACGCTTGTCGTGCACGTGTCTTCAAGTCAGCGAAGGTACGGCCGTCCTTTCATGCCTGTGGTTTCAAGTGGAGCGCATCCTCGACGTGGCGGCCCAAGGTGATGGAGGAGGCTAGGTGGCCGAGCGGTCAAGGTAAGGTAGCGGGAGATGGGATTCGCTGGGAGCTGCCTGTGTATTTGAATTGTGGCTAAGCACATCTCTTCTTGCAGGTTCGGCATGCGGACTCCGAGCGGCCAAGCTTCTTGTCAACAAACGCTGTGAGAAGGTGAGGTGGTTGTCCAAGACCCAAGTACTCTGTAGCGACTCAGCTGAGTGTTTTTTGTTTTGGCAGGTGCTGTTCGTGGAGCCTCTGGAAGAGGGTGGTGTTCTGAGGGGAGACTGGCTCATGATGAGGAGGAGTGTGTGGGACGCCCACTTTGTCGTCGGCACCAGAGCAATTCTGTCTCTTGGCACTGCTGGTGCCCCAGGCCGTGACAGCTGCCGCTCCTGATGTTTGAGCGAGCGAGGGGCAGGTGAGCAGGATGCACTGGCAGTTTTGCAGTGGGTGAGGTGGCATAGTACAAGATGTTGGCAGCGAGCAGTGTGGTGCCTCCGGTTGGCACTGTGTTTTTCTGTTTGTTATTTTCCCTCGCAGATGCTGAAGAGGAAGCCAGTGACTGCCGGATTATTTCCGTTGTCCGATGTGATTTGAGCTGCTTTGGCCAAGGACGGCTTCAATGGTGGCCCTCTGAAAGCTAAGTTGAGGGACCAGAGTTGGGAAGCGGGAGGTGGGTTGGGGATAGCAGGGAGGGGTTTTGAGGGTAGCCTAGGCTGTGCGGAGAGAGTCCTCCTTGGGCGGGTGAAGGCAGAGGGGCCTACTTCAGAGCCCAAACCCTGCGTGGGCAGGGCAGTTCCAGCCTGTATCTGTTGTTGTCTAGTTTGTGCAGTCCCCGTGCCGAGTCTGAAATGTTCTGCGGGTCTTGATGTCCTCTTTTGTGCTCGGGGCATGCCGGATGCTCCTTGGGCGACGAATGCTCGTACTGATGAAGGCAGTGTCGATGGGGTGCAGCTTTTCTTTCTTAGCTTTTCTAAAGTGTGGATAGCTCTTGTGCTTTGGAAGCATCCGGTCAGTCATCTTTTGATGCGGCCTTGCAGACTGCCTCGCCGTCCAGGATAGCCATCTTCCGTTTTCTTGGCTCCCTGTTCCGGGACTTGTTCCGCGCATCCTCCGCATCTTTACGTTTTACAAGGGGCTTGTTGCCCCTTCATCTTGCCCGTTGAGTCCACGTATCTTGGGAACCGTGCCCGGTTCTTTGCTTTTCCAGGGCTGCCGTAGGTTCTCCCTCGGAGCCCTGTCCGTTGCCTTGCCCATTGGCATGCGTGATCCAGGAGTGCTCTTGGTTGACCGCGAATTTTCTGTTGTCCCCGGGTGACGATGTGGGTCTTGTGTGTTGGTGTTGTGCGTGTATTTGTGTCTGGTTGGAGCTGCTCTGCCCGGTGCGTAGAGGAGGTGATGAGAGTCAGCAGAGGTGTAGTGGCCCGATTGTGTGCTTTAGATTTTGATGTTGCAGTCTAGGTGCGTGCATTACTTTCCAGAAGTAGCAGCCCTCAGTGTGGTGGGTGCGGAGGGTAGTTTCTGCTAGTCCCTGCAGCCACGGTGGGGGACGACCAAAACTGCGTGGCAGAGCCAGTGGGAGCAGTAGCGAAGGAGTTGGAATGGCAAGGGAGCGGTACTTAACGTTCAGGCTTGGTTGTGGAGTAGCTTTGCCTGGCCGTAATACGCAGTGGACGTGGTCTCGGTGAAAGTAGGCCAGAGGTTTGGAGTTCTCACGTTGTTGCCGAGCATCAGGGTGACTACTTTGCTGTTGTGTTTTTCAGAGGTAGAGGAGTGAACTGCGCGCTGAGGGGCAGAGACGGAGCTGCGTGCAGGTAGAGTGCCTTGGTGAGGTGGGTCCGCTGTGGTGCAGGCGGGAAGGGGCGACCGGTGGCTGTCCGACTAGGTAATGGGTTTTGTTTTTGCTTTGAAGGCACGGGGCAATGGGCAAAGCGGTAGAGTGTCAGAGGAGCTGGCTTGGGTGAGGAGAGCGCCGGTGGTGAGTTGTGTGAAGCAACGCTTGTTGTGCACGTGTCTTCAAGTCAGCGAAGGTACGGCCGTCCTTTACTGCTTGTGGTTTCCAGGTGGAGAGCATCCTCGATGTGGCGGCCCAAGGTGATGGAGGAATCTAGGTGGCCGAGCGGTCAAGGTAAGGTAGCGGGAGATGGGATTCGCTGGGAGCTGCCTGTGTATTTGAATTGTGGCTAAGCACATCTCTTCTTGCAGGTTCGGCATGCGGACTCCGAGCGGCCAAGCTTCTTGTCAACAAACGCTGTGAGAAGGTGAGGTGGTTGTCCAAGACCCAAGTACTCCGTAGCGACTCAGCTGAGTGTTTTTTGTTTTGGCAGGTGCTGTTCGTGGAGCCTCTGGAAGAGGGTGATGGTCTGAGGGGAGACTGGCTCATGATGAGGAGGAGTGTGTGGGACGCCCACTTTGTCGTCGGCACCAGAGCAATTCTGCCTCTTGGCACTGCTGGTGCCCCAGGCCGTGACAGCTGCCGCTCTTGATGTTTGAGCGAGCGAGGGGCAGGTGAGCAGGATGCACTGGCAGTTTTGCAGTGGGTGAGGTGGCATAGTACAAGATGTTGGCAGCGAGCAGTGTGGTGCCTCCGGTTGGCACTGTGTTTTTCTGTTTGTTATTTTCCCTTGCAGATGCTGAAGAGGAAGCCAGTGACTGCCGGATTATTTCCGTTGTCCGATGTGATTTGAGCTGCTTTGGCCAAGGACGGCTTCAATGGTGGCCCTCTGAAAGCTAAGTTGAGGGACCAGAGTTGGGAAGCGGGAGGCGGGTTGGGGATAGCAGGGAGGGGTTTTGAGGGTAGCCTAGGCTGTGCGGAGAGAGTCCTCCTTGGGCGGGTGAAGGCAGAGGGGCCTACTTCAGAGCCCAAACCCTGCGTGGGCAGGGCAGTTCCAGCCTGTATCTGTTGTTGTCTAGTTTGTGCAGTCCCCGTGCCGAGTCTGAAATGTTCTGCGGGTCTTGATGTCCTCTTTTGTGCTCGGGGCATGCCGGACGCTCCTTGGGCGCCGAATGCTCGTACTGATGAAGGCAGTGTCGATGGGGTGCAGCTTTTCTTTCTTAGCTTTTCTAAAGTGTGGATAGCTCTTGTGCTTTGGAAGCATCCAGTCAGTCATCTTTTGATGCGGCCTTGCAGACTGCCTCGCCGTCCAGGATAGCCATCTTCCGTTTTCTTGGCTCCCTGTTCCGGGACTTGTTCCGCGCATCCTCCGCATCTTTACGTTTTACAAGGGGCTTCTTGCCCCTTCATCTTGCCCGTTGAGTCCACGTATCTTGGGAACCGTGCCCGGTTCTTTGCTTTTCCAGGGCTGCCGTAGGTTCTCCCTCGGAGCCCTGTCCGTTGCCTTGCCCATCGGCATGTGTGATCCAGGAGTGGTCTTGGTTGACCGCGAATTTTCTGTTGTCCCCGGTTGACGATGTGGGTCTTGTGTGTTGGTGTTGTGCGTGTATTTGTGTCTGGTTGGAGCTGCTCTGCCCGGTGCCTAGAGGAGGTGATGAGAGTCAGCAGAGGTGTAGTGGCCCGATTGTGTGCTTTAGATTTTGACGTGACTAGATGTTGCAGTCTAGGTGCGTGCATTACTTTGCAGGAGTAGCAGCCCTAGGTGTGGTGGGTGCGGAGGGTAGTTTCTGCTACTCCCTGTAGGCACGGTGGGGGATGACCAAAACTACGTGGCAGAGCCAGTGGGAGCAGTAGCGAGGGAGTTGAAATGGCAAGGGAGCGGTACTTAATGTTCAGGCTTGGTTGTGGAGTAGCTTTGCCTGGCCATAATACGCAGTGGAGGCGGTCTCGGTGAAAGTAGGCCAGAGGCTTGGAATTCTCAGGTCGTTGCCGAGCTTCAGGGTGACTACTTTGCTGTTGTGTTTTTCAGATGTAGAGGAGTGAACTGCGCGCTGAGGGGCAGAGACGGAGCTGCGTGCAGGTAGAGTGCCCTGGTGAGGTGGGTCCGCTGTGGTGCAGGCGGGAAGAGGCGACCGGTGGCTGTACGACTAGGTAATGGGTTTTGTTTTTGCTTTGAAGGCACGGGGCAATGGGCAAAGCGGTAGAGTGTCAGAGGAGCTGGCTTGGGTGAGGAGAGCGCCGGTGGTGAGTTGTGTGAGGCAACGCTTGTCGTGCACGTGTCTTCAAGTCAGCGAAGGTACGGCCGTCCTTTCATGCCTGTGGTTTCAAGTGGAGCGCATCCTCGACGTGGCGGCCCAAGGTGATGGAGGAGGCTAGGTGGCCGAGCGGTCAAGGTAAGGTAGCGGGAGATGGGATTCGCTGGGAGCTGCCTGTGTATTTGAATTGTGGCTAAGCACATCTCTTCTTGCAGGTTCGGCATGCGGACTCCGAGCGGCCAAGCTTCTTGTCAACAAACGCTGTGAGAAGGTGAGGTGGTTGTCCAAGACCCAAGTACTCTGTAGCGACTCAGCTGAGTGTTTTTTGTTTTGGCAGGTGCTGTTCGTGGAGCCTCTGGAAGAGGGTGGTGTTCTGAGGGGAGACTGGCTCATGATGAGGAGGAGTGTGTGGGATGCCCACTTTGTCGTCGGCACCAGAGCAATTCTGCCTCTTGGCACTGCTGGTGCCCCAGGCCGTGACAGCTGCCGCTCTTGATGTTGGAGCGAGCGAGGGGCAGGTGAGCAGGATGCACTGGCAGTTTTGCAGTGGGTGAGGTGGCATAGTACAAGATGTTGGCAGCGAGCAGTGTGGTGCCTCCGGTTGGCACTGTGTTTTTCTGTTTGTTATTTTCCCTCGCAGATGCTGAAGAGGAAGCCAGTGACTGCCGGATTATTTCTGTTGTCCGATGTGATTTGAGCTGCTTTGGCCAAGGACGGCTTCAATGGTGGCCCTCTGAAAGCTAAGTTGAGGGACCAGAGTTGGGAAGCGGGAGGCGGGTTGGGGATAGCAGGGAGGGGTTTTGAGGGTAGCCTAGGCTGTGCGGAGAGAGTCCTCCTTGGGCGGGTGAAGGCAGAGGGGCCTACTTCAGAGCCCAAACCCTGCGTGGGCAGGGCAGTTCCAGCCTGTATCTGTTGTTGTCTAGTTTGTGCAGTCCCCGTGCCGAGTCTGAAATGTTCTGCGGGTCTTGATGTCCTCTTTTGTGCTCGGGGCATGCCGGACGCGACTTGGACGCCATGTCTAGGGTGCCGAATGCTCATACTGATGAAGGCAGTGTCGATGGGGTGCAGCTTTTCTTTCTTAGCTTTTCTAAAATGTGGATAGCTCTTGTGCTTTGGAAGCATCCAGTCAGTCATCTTTTGATGCGGCCTTGCAGACTGCCTCGCCGTCCAGGATAGCCATCTTCCGTTTTCTTGGCTCCCTGTTCCGGGACTTGTTCCGCGCATCCTCCGCATCTTTACGTTTTACAAGGGGCTTGTTGCCCCTTCATCTTGCCCGTTGAGTCCACGTATCTTGGGAACCGTGCCCGGTTCTTTGCTTTTCCAGGGCTGCCGTAGGTTCTCCCTCGGAGCCCTGTCCGTTGCCTTGCCCATTGGCATGCGTGATCCAGGAGTGCTCTTGGTTGACCACGAATTTTCTGTTGTCCCCGGTTGACGATGTGGGTCTTGTGTGTTGGTGTTGTGCGTGTATTTGTGTCTGGTTGGAGCTGTTCTGCCCGGTGCGTAGAGGAGGTGATGAGAGTCAGCAGAGGTGTAGTGGCCCGATTGTGTGCTTTAGATTTTGATGTTGCAGTCTAGGTGCGTGCATTACTTTCCAGAAGTAGCAGCCCTCAGTGTGGTGGGTGCGGAGGGTAGTTTCTGCTAGTCCCTGTAGGCACGGTGGGGTACGACCAAAACTGCGTGGCAGAGCCAGTGGGAGCAGTAGCGAAGGAGTTGGAATGGCAAGGGAGCGGTACTTAATGTTCAGGCTTGGTTGTGGAGTAGCTTTGCCTGGCCGTAATACGCAGTGGACGTGGTCTCGGTGAAAGTAGGCCAGAGGTTTGGAGTTCTCACGTTGTTGCCGAGCATCAGGGTGACTACTTTGCTGTTGTGTTTTTCAGATGTAGAGGAGTGAACTGCGCGCTGAGGGGCAGAGACGGAGCTGCGTGCAGGTAGAGTGCCCTGGTGAGGTGGGTCCGCTGTGGTGCAGGCGGGAAGAGGCGACCGGTGGCTGTACGACTAGGTAATGGGTTTTGTTTTTGCTTTGAAGGCACGGGGCAATGGGCAAAGCGGTAGAGTGTCAGAGGAGCTGGCTTGGGTGAGGAGAGCGCCGGTGGTGAGTTGTGTGAGGCAACGCTTGTCGTGCACGTGTCTTCAAGTCAGCGAAGGTACGGCCGTCCTTTCATGCCTGTGGTTTCAAGTGGAGCGCATCCTCGACGTGGCGGCCCAAGGTGATGGAGGAATCTAGGTGGCCGAGCGGTCAAGGTAAGGTAGCGGGAGATGGGATTCGCTGGGAGCTGCCTGTGTATTTGAATTGTGGCTAAGCACATCTCTTCTTGCAGGTTCGGCATGCGGACTCCGAGCGGCCAAGCTTCTTGTCAACAAACGCTGTGAGAAGGTGAGGTGGTTGTCCAAGACCCAAGTACTCTGTAGCGACTCAGCTGAGTGTTTTTTGTTTTGGCAGGTGCTGTTCGTGGAGCCTCTGGAAGAGGGTGGTGTTCTGAGGGGAGACTGGCTCATGATGAGGAGGAGTGTGTGGGATGCCCACTTTGTCGTCGGCACCAGAGCAATTCTGCCTCTTGGCACTGCTGGTGCCCCAGGCCGTGACAGCTGCCGCTCTTGATGTTGGAGCGAGCGAGGGGCAGGTGAGCAGGATGCACTGGCAGTTTTGCAGTGGGTGAGGTGGCATAGTACAAGATGTTGGCAGCGAGCAGTGTGGTGCCTCCGGTTGGCACTGTGTTTTTCTGTTTGTTATTTTCCCTCGCAGATGCTGAAGAGGAAGCCAGTGACTGCCGGATTATTTCCGTTGTCCGATGTGATTTGAGCTGCTTTGGCCAAGGACGGCTTCAATGGTGGCCCTCTGAAAGCTAAGTTGAGGGACCAGAGTTGGGAAGCGGGAGGTGGGTTGGGGATAGCAGGGAGGGGTTTTGAGGGTAGCCTAGGCTGTGCGGAGAGAGTCCTCCTTGGGCGGGTGAAGGCAGAGGGGCCTACTTCAGAGCCCAAACCCTGCGTGGGCAGGGCAGTTCCAGCCTGTATCTGTTGTTGTCTAGTTTGTGCAGTCCCCGTGCCGAGTCTGAAATGTTCTGCGGGTCTTGATGTCCTCTTTTGTGCTCGGGGCATGCCGGACGCGACTTGGACGCCATGTCTAGGGTGCCGAATGCTCATACTGATGAAGGCAGTGTCGATGGGGTGCAGGTTTTCTTTCTTAGCTTTTCCAAAGTGTGGATAGCTCTTGTGCTTTGGAAGCATCCAGTCAGTCATCTTTTGATGCGGCCTTGCAGACTGCCTCGCCGTCCAGGATAGCCATCTTCCGTTTTCTTGGCTCCCTGTTCCGGGACTTGTTCCGCGCATCCTCCGCATCTTTACGTCTTTACAAGGGGCTTCTTGCCCCTTCATCTTGCCCGTTGAGTCCACGTATCTTGGGAACCGTGCCCGGTTCTTTGCTTTTCCAGGGCTGCCGTAGGTTCTCCCTCGGAGCCCTGTCCGTTTCCTTGCCCATTGGCATGCGTGATCCAGGAGTGCTCTTGGTTGACCGTGAATTTTCTGTTGTCCCCGGTTGACGATGTGGGTCTTGTGTGTTGGTGTTGTGCGTGTATTTGTGTCTGGTTGGAGCTGCTCTGCCCGGTGCCTAGAGGAGGTGATGAGAGTCAGCAGAGGTGTAGTGGCCCGATTGTGTGCTTTAGGTTTTGACGTGACTAGATGTTGCAGTCTAGGTGCGTGCATTACTTTGCAGAAGTAGCAGCCCTAGGTGTGGTGGGTGCGGAGGGTAGTTTCTGCTAGTCCCTGTAGGCACGGTGGGGTACGACCAAAACTGCGTGGCAGAGCCAGTGGGAGCAGTAGCGAAGGAGTTGGAATGGCAAGGGAGCGGTACTTAACGTTCAGGCTTGGTTGTGGAGTAGCTTTGCCTGGCCGTAATACGCAGTGGACGTGGTCTCGGTGAAAGTAGGCCAGAGGTTTGGAGTTCTCACGTTGTTGCCGAGCATCAGGGTGACTACTTTGCTGTTGTGTTTTTCAGAGGTAGAGGAGTGAACTGCGCGCTGAGGGGCAGAGACGGAGCTGCGTGCAGGTAGAGTGCCTTGGTGAGGTGGGTCCGCTGTGGTGCAGGCGGGAAGGGGCGACCGGTGGCTGTACGACTAGGTAATGGGTTTTGTTTTTGCTTTGAAGGCACGGGGCAATGGGCAAAGCGGTAGAGTGTCAGAGGAGCTGGCTTGGGTGAGGAGAGCGCTGGTGGTGAGTTGTGTGAAGCAACGCTTGTCGTGCACGTGTCTTCAAGTCAGCGAAGGTACGGCCGTCCTTTACTGCCTGTGGTTTCCAGGTGGAGAGCATCCTCGATGTGGCGGCCCAAGGTGATGGAGGAATCTAGGTGGCCGAGCGGTCAAGGTAAGGTAGCGGGAGATGGGATTCGCTGGGAGCTGCCTGTGTATTTGAATTGTGGCTAAGCACATCTCTTCTTGCAGGTTCGGCATGCGGACTCCGAGCGGCCAAGCTTCTTGTCAACAAACGCTGTGAGAAGGTGAGGTGGTTGTCCAAGACCCAAGTACTCCGTAGCGACTCAGCTGAATGTTTTTTGTTTTGGCAGGTGCTGTTCGTGGAGCCTCTGGAAGAGGGTGATGGTCTGAGGGGAGACTGGCTCATGATGAGGAGGAGTGTGTGGGACGCCCACTTTGTCGTCGGCACCAGAGCAATTCTGCCTCTTAGCACTGCTGGTGCCCCAGGCTGTGACAGCTGCCGCTCCTGATGTTTGAGCGAGCGAGGGGCAGGTGAGCAGGATGCACTGGCAGTTTTGCAGTGGGTGAGGTGGCATAGTACAAGATGTCATCTGCGAGCAGTGTGGTTCCTCATGTTGGCACTGTGTTTTTCTCTTTGATTTTTCCCTCGCAGATGCTGAAGAGGAAGCCAGTGACTGCCAGATTATTTCCGTTGTCTGATGTGATTTGAGCTGCTTTGGCCAAGGATGGCTTCAATGGTGGCCCTCTGAAAGCTAAGTTGAGGGACCAGAGTTGGGAAGCGGGAGGCGGGTTGGGGATAGCAGGGAGGGGTTTTGAGTGTAGCCTAGGCTGTGCGGGAGAGTCCTCCTTGGGCGGGTGAAGGCAGAGGGGCCTACTTCAGAGCCCAAAGCCTGCGTGGGCAGGGCAGTTCCAGCCTGTATCTGTTGTTGTCTAGTTTGTGCAGTCCCCGTGCCGAGTCTGAAATGTTCTGCGGGTCTTGATGTCCTCTTTTGTGCTCGGGGCATGCCGGACGCTCCTTGGGCGCCGAATGCTCGTACTGATGAAGGCAGTGTCGATGGGGTGCAGCTTTTCTTTCTTAGCTTTTCTAAAGTGTGGATAGCTCTTGTGCTTTGGAAGCATCCAGTCAGTCATCTTTTGATGCGGCCTTGCAGACTGCCTCGCCGTCCAGGATAGCCATCTTCCGTTTTCTTGGCTCCCTGTTCCGGGACTTGTTCCGCGCATCCTCCGCATCTTTACGTTTTACAAGGGGCTTCTTGCCCCTTCATCTTGCCCGTTGAGTCCACGTATCTTGGGAACCGTGCCCGGTTCTTTGCTTTTCCAGGGCTGCCGTAGGTTCTCCCTCGGAGCCCTGTCCGTTGCCTTGCCCATTGGCATGCGTGATCCAGGAGTGCTCTTGGTTGATGGCGAATTTTCTGTTGTCCCCGGTTGACGATGTGGGTCTTGTGTGTTGGTGTTGTGCGTGTATTTGTGTCTGGTTGGAGCTGCTCTGCCCGGTGCCTAGAGGAGGTGATGAGAGTCAGCAGAGGTGTAGTGGCCCGATTGTGTGCCTTAGATTTTGACGTGACTAGATGTTGCAGTCTAGGTGCGTGCATTACTTTGCAGAAGTAGCAGCCCTAGGTGTGGTGGGTGCGGAGGGTAGTTTCTGCTACTCCCTGTAGGCACGGTGGGGGATGACCAAAACTACGTGGCAGAGCCAGTGGGAGCAGTAGCGAGGGAGTTGGAATGGCAAGGGAGCGGTACTTAACGTTCAGTTTTGGTTGTGGAGTAGCTTTGCCTGGCCATTATACGCAGTGGAGGTGGTCTCGGTGAAAGTAGGCCAGAGGTTTGGAATTCTCAGGTCGTTGCCGAGCTTCAGGGTGACTACTTTGCTGTTGTGTTTTTCAGAGGTAGAGGAGTGAACTGCGCGCTGAGGGGCAGAGACGGAGCTGCGTGCAGGTAGAGTGCCTTGGTGAGGTGGGTCCGCTGTGGTGCAGGCGGGAAGGGGCGACCGGTGGCTGTCCGACTAGGTAATGGGTTTTGTTTTTGCTTTGAAGGCACGGGGCAATGGGCAAAGCGGTAGAGTGTCAGAGGAGCTGGCTTGGGTGAGGAGAGCGCCGGTGGTGAGTTGTGTGAGGCAACGCTTGTCGTGCACGTGTCTTCAAGTCAGCGAAGGTACGGCCGTCCTTTCATGCCTGTGGTTTCAAGTGGAGCGCATCCTCGACGTGGCGGCCCAAGGTGATGGAGGAGGCTAGGTGGCCGAGCGGTCAAGGTAAGGTAGCGGGAGATGGGATTCGCTGGGAGCTGCCTGTGTATTTGAATTGTGGCTAAGCACATCTCTTCTTGCAGGTTCGGCATGCGGACTCCGAGCGGCCAAGCTTCTTGTCAACAAACGCTGTGAGAAGGTGAGGTGGTTGTCCAAGACCCAAGTACTCTGTAGCGACTCAGCTGAGTGTTTTTTGTTTTGGCAGGTGCTGTTCGTGGAGCCTCTGGAAGAGGGTGGTGTTCTGAGGGGAGACTGGCTCATGATGAGGAGGAGTGTGTGGGACGCCCACTTTGTCGTCGGCACCAGAGCAATTCTGTCTCTTGGCACTGCTGGTGCCCCAGGCCGTGACAGCTGCCGCTCCTGATGTTTGAGCGAGCGAGGGGCAGGTGAGCAGGATGCACTGGCAGAGGTGGCATAGTACAAGATGTTGGCAGCGAGCAGTGTGGTGCCTCCGGTTGGCACTGTGTTTTTCTGTTTGTTATTTTCCCTCGCAGATGCTGAAGAGGAAGCCAGTGACTGCCGGATTATTTCCGTTGTCCGATGTGATTTGAGCTGCTTTGGCCAAGGACGGCTTCAATGGTGGCCCTCTGAAAGCTAAGTTGAGGGACCAGAGTTGGGAAGCGGGAGGTGGGTTGGGGATAGCAGGGAGGGGTTTTGAGGGTAGCCTAGGCTGTGCGGAGAGAGTCCTCCTTGGGCGGGTGAAGGCAGAGGGGCCTACTTCAGAGCCCAAACCCTGCGTGGGCAGGGCAGTTCCAGCCTGTATCTGTTGTTGTCTAGTTTGTGCAGTCCCCGTGCCGAGTCTGAAATGTTCTGCGGGTCTTGATGTCCTCTTTTGTGCTCGGGGCATGCCGGACGCGACTTGGACGCCATGTCTAGGGTGCCGAATGCTCATACTGATGAAGGCAGTGTCGATGGGGTGCAGGTTTTCTTTCTTAGCTTTTCCAAAGTGTGGATAGCTCTTGTGCTTTGGAAGCATCCAGTCAGTCATCTTTTGATGCGGCCTTGCAGACTGCCTCGCCGTCCAGGATAGCCATCTTCCGTTTTCTTGGCTCCCTGTTCCGGGACTTGTTCCGCGCATCCTCCGCATCTTTACGTCTTTACAAGGGGCTTCTTGCCCCTTCATCTTGCCCGTTGAGTCCACGTATCTTGGGAACCATGCCCGGTTCTTTGCTTTTCCAGGGCTGCCGTAGGTTCTCCCTCGGAGCCCTGTCCGTTTCCTTGCCCATTGGCATGCGTGATCCAGGAGTGCTCTTGGTTGACCGTGAATTTTCTGTTGTCCCCGGTTGACGATGTGGGTCTTGTGTGTTGGTGTTGTGCGTGTATTTGTGTCTGGTTGGAGCTGCTCTGCCCGGTGCCTAGAGGAGGTGATGAGAGTCAGCAGAGGTGTAGTGGCCCGATTGTGTGCTTTAGGTTTTGACGTGACTAGATGTTGCAGTCTAGGTGCGTGCATTACTTTGCAGAAGTAGCAGCCCTAGGTGTGGTGGGTGCGGAGGGTAGTTTCTGCTAGTCCCTGTAGGCACGGTGGGGTACGACCAAAACTGCGTGGCAGAGCCAGTGGGAGCAGTAGCGAAGGAGTTGGAATGGCAAGGGAGCGGTACTTAACGTTCAGGCTTGGTTGTGGAGTAGCTTTGCCTGGCCGTAATACGCAGTGGACGTGGTCTCGGTGAAAGTAGGCCAGAGTCTTGGAATTCTCAGGTCGTTGCCGAGCATCAGGGTGACTACTTTGCTGTTGTGTTTTTCAGAGGTAGAGGAGTGAACTGCGCGCTGAGGGGCAGAGACGGAGCTGCGTGCAGGTAGAGTGCCTTGGTGAGGTGGGTCCGCTGTGGTGCAGGCGGGAAGGGGCGACCGGTGGCTGTACGACTAGGTAATGGGTTTTGTTTTTGCTTTGAAGGCACGGGGCAATGGGCAAAGCGGTAGAGTGTCAGAGGAGCTGGCTTGGGTGAGGAGAGCGCTGGTGGTGAGTTGTGTGAAGCAACGCTTGTCGTGCACGTGTCTTCAAGTCAGCGAAGGTACGGCCGTCCTTTACTGCCTGTGGTTTCCAGGTGGAGAGCATCCTCGATGTGGCGGCCCAAGGTGATGGAGGAATCTAGGTGGCCGAGCGGTCAAGGTAAGGTAGCGGGAGATGGGATTCGCTGGGAGCTGCCTGTGTATTTGAATTGTGGCTAAGCACATCTCTTCTTGCAGGTTCGGCATGCGGACTCCGAGCGGCCAAGCTTCTTGTCAACAAACGCTGTGAGAAGGTGAGGTGGTTGTCCAAGACCCAAGTACTCCGTAGCGACTCAGCTGAATGTTTTTTGTTTTGACAGGTGCTGTTCGTGGAGCCTCTGGAAGAGGGTGATGGTCTGAGGGGAGACTGGCTCATGATGAGGAGGAGTGTGTGGGACGCCCACTTTGTCGTCGGCACCAGAGCAATTCTGCCTCTTAGCACTGCTGGTGCCCCAGGCTGTGACAGCTGCCGCTCCTGATGTTTGAGCGAGCGAGGGGCAGGTGAGCAGGATGCACTGGCAGTTTTGCAGTGGGTGAGGTGGCATAGTACAAGATGTCATCTGCGAGCAGTGTGGTTCCTCATGTTGGCACTGTGTTTTTCTCTTTGATTTTTCCCTCGCAGATGCTGAAGAGGAAGCCAGTGACTGCCAGATTATTTCCGTTGTCTGATGTGATTTGAGCTGCTTTGGCCAAGGATGGCTTCAATGGTGGCCCTCTGAAAGCTAAGTTGAGGGACCAGAGTTGGGAAGCGGGAGGCGGGTTGGGGATAGCAGGGAGGGGTTTTGAGTGTAGCCTAGGCTGTGCGGGAGAGTCCTCCTTGGGCGGGTGAAGGCAGAGGGGCCTACTTCAGAGCCCAAAGCCTGCGTGGGCAGGGCAGTTCCAGCCTGTATCTGTTGTTGTCTAGTTTGTGCAGTCCCCGTGCCGAGTCTGAAATGTTCTGCGGGTCTTGATGTCCTCTTTTGTGCTCGGGGCATGCCGGACGCTCCTTGGGCGCCGAATGCTCGTACTGATGAAGGCAGTGTCGATGGGGTGCAGCTTTTCTTTCTTAGCTTTTCTAAAGTGTGGATAGCTCTTGTGCTTTGGAAGCATCCGGTCAGTCATCTTTTGATGCGGCCTTGCAGACTGCCTCGCCGTCCAGGATAGCCATCTTCCGTTTTCTTGGCTCCCTGTTCCGGGACTTGTTCCGCGCATCCTCCGCATCTTTACGTTTTACAAGGGGCTTCTTGCCCCTTCATCTTGCCCGTTGAGTCCACGTATCTTGGGAACCGTGCCCGGTTCTTTGCTTTTCCAGGGCTGCCGTAGGTTCTCCCTCGGAGCCCTGTCCGTTGCCTTGCCCATTGGCATGCGTGATCCAGGAGTGGTCTTGGTTGACCGCGAATTTTCTGTTGTCCCCGGTTGACGATGTGGGTCTTGTGTGTTGGTGTTGTGCGTGTATTTGTGTCTGGTTGGAGCTGCTCTGCCCGGTGCCTAGAGGAGGTGATGAGAGTCAGCAGAGGTGTAGTGGCCCGATTGTGTGCCTTAGATTTTGACGTGACTAGATGTTGCAGTCTAGGTGCGTGCATTACTTTGCAGAAGTAGCAGCCCTAGGTGTGGTGGGTGCGGAGGGTAGTTTCTGCTACTCCCTGTAGGCACGGTGGGGGATGACCAAAACTACGTGGCAGAGCCAGTGGGAGCAGTAGCGAGGGAGTTGGAATGGCAAGGGAGCGGTACTTAACGTTCAGTTTTGGTTGTGGAGTAGCTTTGCCTGGCCATTATACGCAGTGGAGGTGGTCTCGGTGAAAGTAGGCCAGAGGTTTGGAATTCTCAGGTCGTTGCCGAGCTTCAGGGTGACTACTTTGCTGTTGTGTTTTTCAGAGGTAGAGGAGTGAACTGCGCCCTGAGGGGCAGAGACGGAGCTGCGTGCAGGTAGAGTGCCTTGGTGAGGTGGGTCCGCTGTGGTGCAGGCGGGAAGGGGCGACCGGTGGCTGTCCGACTAGGTAATGGGTTTTGTTTTTGCTTTGAAGGCACGGGGCAATGGGCAAAGCGGTAGAGTGTCAGAGGAGCTGGCTTGGGTGAGGAGAGCGCCGGTGGTGAGTTGTGTGAGGCAACGCTTGTCGTGCACGTGTCTTCAAGTCAGCGAAGGTACGGCCGTCCTTTCATGCCTGTGGTTTCAAGTGGAGCGCATCCTCGACGTGGCGGCCCAAGGTGATGGAGGAGGCTAGGTGGCCGAGCGGTCAAGGTAAGGTAGCGGGAGATGGGATTCGCTGGGAGCTGCCTGTGTATTTGAATTGTGGCTAAGCACATCTCTTCTTGCAGGTTCGGCATGCGGACTCCGAGCGGCCAAGCTTCTTGTCAACAAACGCTGTGAGAAGGTGAGGTGGTTGTCCAAGACCCAAGTACTCTGTAGCGACTCAGCTGAGTGTTTTTTGTTTTGGCAGGTGCTGTTCGTGGAGCCTCTGGAAGAGGGTGGTGTTCTGAGGGGAGACTGGCTCATGATGAGGAGGAGTGTGTGGGATGCCCACTTTGTCGTCGGCACCAGAGCAATTCTGCCTCTTGGCACTGCTGGTGCCCCAGGCCGTGACAGCTGCCGCTCTTGATGTTGGAGCGAGCGAGGGGCAGGTGAGCAGGATGCACTGGCAGTTTTGCAGTGGGTGAGGTGGCATAGTACAAGATGTTGGCAGCGAGCAGTGTGGTGCCTCCGGTTGGCACTGTGTTTTTCTGTTTGTTATTTTCCCTCGCAGATGCTGAAGAGGAAGCCAGTGACTGCCGGATTATTTCCGTTGTCCGATGTGATTTGAGCTGCTTTGGCCAAGGACGGCTTCAATGGTGGCCCTCTGAAAGCTAAGTTGAGGGACCAGAGTTGGGAAGCGGGAGGTGGGTTGGGGATAGCAGGGAGGGGTTTTGAGGGTAGCCTAGGCTGTGCGGAGAGAGTCCTCCTTGGGCGGGTGAAGGCAGAGGGGCCTACTTCAGAGCCCAAACCCTGCGTGGGCAGGGCAGTTCCAGCCTGTATCTGTTGTTGTCTAGTTTGTGCAGTCCCCGTGCCGAGTCTGAAATGTTCTGCGGGTCTTGATGTCCTCTTTTGTGCTCGGGGCATGCCGGACGCTCCTTGGGCGCCGAATGCTCGTACTGATGAAGGCAGTGTCGATGGGGTGCAGCTTTTCTTTCTTAGCTTTTCTAAAGTGTGGATAGCTCTTGTGCTTTGGAAGCATCCGGTCAGTCATCTTTTGATGCGGCCTTGCAGACTGCCTCGCCGTCCAGGATAGCCATCTTCCGTTTTCTTGGCTCCCTGTTCCGGGACTTGTTCCGCGCATCCTCCGCATCTTTACGTTTTACAAGGGGCTTCTTGCCCCTTCATCTTGCCCGTTGAGTCCACGTATCTTGGGAACCGTGCCCGGTTCTTTGCTTTTCCAGGGCTGCCGTAGGTTCTCCCTCGGAGCCCTGTCCGTTGCCTTGCCCATTGGCATGCGTGATCCAGGAGTGCTCTTGGTTGACCGCGAATTTTCTGTTGTCCCCGGTTGACGATGTGGGTCTTGTGTGTTGGTGTTGTGCGTGTATTTGTGTCTGGTTGGAGCTGCTCTGCCCGGTGCCTAGAGGAGGTGATGAGAGTCAGCAGAGGTGTAGTGGCCCGATTGTGTGCCTTAGATTTTGATGTTGCAGTCTAGGTGCGTGCATTACTTTCCAGAAGTAGCAGCCCTCAGTGTGGTGGGTGCGGAGGGTAGTTTCTGCTAGTCCCTGCAGCCACGGTGGGGGACGACCAAAACTGCGTGGCAGAGCCAGTGGGAGCAGTAGCGAAGGAGTTGGAATGGCAAGGGAGCGGTACTTAACGTTCAGGCTTGGTTGTGGAGTAGCTTTGCCTGGCCGTAATACGCAGTGGACGTGGTCTCGGTGAAAGTAGGCCAGAGGTTTGGAATTCTCACGTTGTTGCCGAGCATCAGGGTGACTACTTTGCTGTTGTGTTTTTCAGAGGTAGAGGAGTGAACTGCGCGCTGAGGGGCAGAGACGGAGCTGCGTGCAGGTAGAGTGCCTTGGTGAGGTGGGTCCGCTGTGGTGCAGGCGGGAAGGGGCGACCGGTGGCTGTCCGACTAGGTAATGGGTTTTGTTTTTGCTTTGAAGGCACGGGGCAATGGGCAAAGCGGTAGAGTGTCAGAGGAGCTGGCTTGGGTGAGGAGAGCGCCGGTGGTGAGTTGTGTGAAGCAACGCTTGTTGTGCACGTGTCTTCAAGTCAGCGAAGGTACGGCCGTCCTTTACTGCTTGTGGTTTCCAGGTGGAGAGCATCCTCGATGTGGCGGCCCAAGGTGATGGAGGAATCTAGGTGGCCGAGCGGTCAAGGTAAGGTAGCGGGAGATGGGATTCGCTGGAAGCTGCCTGTGTATTTGAATTGTGGCTAAGCACATCTCTTCTTGCAGGTTCGGCATGCGGACTCCGAGCGGCCAAGCTTCTTGTCAACAAACGCTGTGAGAAGGTGAGGTGGTTGTCCAAGACCCAAGTACTCCGTAGCGACTCAGCTGAGTGTTTTTTGTTTTGGCAGGTGCTGTTCGTGGAGCCTCTGGAAGAGGGTGATGGTCTGAGGGGAGACTGGCTCATGATGAGGAGGAGTGTGTGGGACGCCCACTTTGTCGTCGGCACCAGAGCAATTCTGCCTCTTGGCACTGCTGGTGCCCCAGGCCGTGACAGCTGCCGCTCTTGATGTTTGAGCGAGCGAGGGGCAGGTGAGCAGGATGCACTGGCAGTTTTGCAGTGGGTGAGGTGGCATAGTACAAGATGTTGGCAGCGAGCAGTGTGGTGCCTCCGGTTGGCACTGTGTTTTTCTGTTTGTTATTTTCCCTTGCAGATGCGGAAGAGGAAGCCAGTGACTGCCGGATTATTTCCGTTGTCCGATGTGATTTGAGCTGCTTTGGCCAAGGACGGCTTCAATGGTGGCCCTCTGAAAGCTAAGTTGAGGGACCAGAGTTGGGAAGCGGGAGGTGGGTTGGGGATAGCAGGGAGGGGTTTTGAGGGTAGCCTAGGCTGTGCGGAGAGAGTCCTCCTTGGGCGGGTGAAGGCAGAGGGGCCTACTTCAGAGCCCAAACCCTGCGTGGGCAGGGCAGTTCCAGCCTGTATCTGTTGTTGTCTAGTTTGTGCAGTCCCCGTGCCGAGTCTGAAATGTTCTGCGGGTCTTGATGTCCTCTTTTGTGCTCGGGGCATGCCGGACGCGACTTGGACGCCATGTCTAGGGTGCCGAATGCTCATACTGATGAAGGCAGTGTCGATGGGGTGCAGCTTTTCTTTCTTAGCTTTTCTAAAATGTGGATAGCTCTTGTGCTTTGGAAGCATCCAGTCAGTCATCTTTTGATGCGGCCTTGCAGACTGCCTCGCCGTCCAGGATAGCCATCTTCCGTTTTCTTGGCTCCCTGTTCCGGGACTTGTTCCGCGCATCCTCCGCATCTTTACGTTTTACAAGGGGCTTGTTGCCCCTTCATCTTGCCCATTGAGTCCACGTATCTTGGGAACCGTGCCCGGTTCTTTGCTTTTCCAGGGCTGCCGTAGGTTCTCCCTCGGAGCCCTGTCCGTTGCCTTGCCCATTGGCATGCGTGATCCAGGAGTGCTCTTGGTTGACCACGAATTTTCTGTTGTCCCCGGTTGACGATGTGGGTCTTGTGTGTTGGTGTTGTGCGTGTATTTGTGTCTGGTTGGAGCTGCTCTGCCCGGTGCGTAGAGGAGGTGATGAGAGTCAGCAGAGGTGTAGTGGCCCGATTGTGTGCTTTAGATTTTGATGTTGCAGTCTAGGTGCGTGCATTACTTTCCAGAAGTAGCAGCCCTCAGTGTGGTGGGTGCGGAGGGTAGTTTCAGCTAGTGCCTGTAGCCACGGTGGGGGATGACCAAAACTACGTGGCAGAGCCAGTGGAGCAGTAGCGAGGGAGTTGGAAAGGCAAGGGAGGGGTACTTAATGTTCAGGCTTGGTTGTGGAGTAGCTTTGCCTGGCCGTAATACGCAGTGGAGGTGGTCTCGGTGAAAGTAGGCCAGAGGTTTGGAATTCTCAGGTCGTTGCCGAGCGTCAGGGTGACTACTTTGCTGTTGTGTTTTTCAGATGTAGAGGAGTGAACTGCGCGCTGAGGGGCAGAGACGGAGCTGCGTGCAGGTAGAGTGCCCTGGTGAGGTGCGTCCGCTGTGGTACAAGCGGGAAGGAACGACCGGTGGCTGTACGACTAGGTAATGGGTTTTGTTTTTGCTTTGAAGGCACTGGGCAACGGGCAAATCGGTAGAGTGTCAGAGGAGCTGGCTTGGGTGAGGAGAGCACGCCGGTGGTGAGTTGTGTGAAGCAACGCTTGTCGTGCACGTGTCTTCAAGTCAGCGAAGGTACGGCCGTCCTTTCATGCCTGTGGTTTCCAGGTGGAGCGCATCCTCGACGTGGCGGCCCAAGGTGATGGAGGAGGCTAGGTGGCCGAGCGGTCAAGGTAAGGTAGCGGGAGATGGGATTCGCTGGGAGCTGCCTGTGTATTTGAATTGTGGCTAAGCACATCTCTTCTTGCAGGTTCGGCATGCGGACTCCGAGCGGCCAAGCTTCTTGTCAACAAACGCTGTGAGAAGGTGAGGTGGTTGTCCAAGACCCAAGTACTCTGTAGCGACTCAGCTGAGTGTTTTTTGTTTTGGCAGGTGCTGTTCGTGGAGCCTCTGGAAGAGGGTGGTGTTCTGAGGGGAGACTGGCTCATGATGAGGAGGAGTGTGTGGGACGCCCACTTTGTCGTCGGCACCAGAGCAATTCTGCCTCTTAGCACTGCTGGTGCCCCAGGCCGTGACAGCTGCCGCTCTTGATGTTTGAGCGAGCGAGGGGCAGGTGAGCAGGATGCACTGGCAGTTTTGCAGTGGGTGAGGTGGCATAGTACAAGATGTCATCTGCGAGCAGTGTGGTTCCTCGTGTTGGCACTGTGTTTTTCTCTTTGATTTTTCCCTCGCAGATGCTGAAGAGGAAGCCAGTGACTGCCGGATTATTTCCGTTGTCCGATGTGATTTGAGCTGCTTTGGCCAAGGATGGCTTCAATGGTGGCCCTCTGAAAGCTAAGTTGAGGGACCAGAGTTGGGAAGCGGGAGGTGGGTTGGGGATAGCAGGGAGGGGTTTTGAGGGTAGCCTAGGCTGTGCGGAGAGAGTCCTCCTTGGGCGGGTGAAGGCAGAGGGGCCTACTTCAGAGCCCAAACCCTGCGTGGGCAGGGCAGTTCCAGCCTGTATCTGTTGTTGTCTAGTTTGTGCAGTCCCCGTGCCGAGTCTGAAATGTTCTGCGGGTCTTGATGTCCTCTTTTGTGCTCGGGGCATGCCGGACGCGACTTGGACGCCATGTCTAGGGTGCCGAATGCTCATACTGATGAAGGCAGTGTCGATGGGGTGCAGCTTTTCTTTCTTAGCTTTTCTAAAGTGTGGATAGCTCTTGTGCTTTGGAAGCATCCGGTCAGTCATCTTTTGATGCGGCCTTGCAGACTGCCTCGCCGTCCAGGATAGCCATCTTCCGTTTTCTTGGCTCCCTGTTCCGGGACTTGTTCCGCGCATCCTCCGCATCTTTACGTTTTACAAGGGGCTTCTTGCCCCTTCATCTTGCCCGTTGAGTCCACGTATCTTGGGAACCGTGCCCGGTTCTTTGCTTTTCCAGGGCTGCCGTAGGTTCTCCCTCGGAGCCCTGTCCGTTGCCTTGCCCATTGGCATGCGTGATCCAGGAGTGCTCTTGGTTGACCGCGAATTTTCTGTTGTCCCCGGTTGACAATGTGGGTCTTGTGTGTTGGTGTTGTGCGTGTATTTGTGTCTGGTTGGAGCTGCTCTGCCCGGTGCCTAGAGGAGGTGATGAGAGTCAGCAGAGGTGTAGTGGCCCGATTGTGTGCCTTAGATTTTGACGTGACTAGATGTTGCAGTCTAGGTGCGTGCATTACTTTGCAGAAGTAGCAGCCCTAGGTGTGGTGGGTGCGGAGGGTAGTTTCTGCTACTCCCTGTAGGCACGGTGGGGGACGACCAAAACTACGTGGCAGAGCCAGTGGGAGCAGTAGCGAGGGAGTTGGAATGGCAAGGGAGCGGTACTTAACGTTCAGTTTTGGTTGTGGAGTAGCTTTGCCTGGCCATAATACGCAGTGAGGTGGTCTCGGTGAAAGTAGGCCAGAGGTTTGGAATTCTCAGGTCGTTGCCGAGCTTCAGGGTGACTACTTTGCTGTTGTGTTTTTCAGATGTAGAGGAGTGAACTGCGCGCTGAGGGGCAGAGACGGAGCTGCGTGCAGGTAGAGTGCCCTGGTGAGGTGCGTCCGCTGTGGTACAAGCGGGAAGGAACGACCGGTGGCTGTACGACTAGGTAATGGGTTTTGTTTTTGCTTTGAAGGCACTGGGCAACGGGCAAATCGGTAGAGTGTCAGAGGAGCTGGCTTGGGTGAGGAGAGCACGCCGGTGGTGAGTTGTGTGAAGCAACGCTTGTCGTGCACGTGTCTTCAAGTCAGCGAAGGTACGGCCGTCCTTTCATGCCTGTGGTTTCCAGGTGGAGCGCATCCTCGACGTGGCGGCCCAAGGTGATGGAGGAGGCTAGGTGGCCGAGCGGTCAAGGTAAGGTAGCGGGAGATGGGATTCGCTGGGAGCTGCCTGTGTATTTGAATTGTGGCTAAGCACATCTCTTCTTGCAGGTTCGGCATGCGGACTCCGAGCGGCCAAGCTTCTTGTCAACAAACGCTGTGAGAAGGTGAGGTGGTTGTCCAAGACCCAAGTACTCTGTAGCGACTCAGCTGAGTGTTTTTTGTTTTGGCAGGTGCTGTTCGTGGAGCCTCTGGAAGAGGGTGGTGTTCTGAGGGGAGACTGGCTCATGATGAGGAGGAGTGTGTGGGACGCCCACTTTGTCGTCGGCACCAGAGCAATTCTGCCTCTTAGCACTGCTGGTGCCCCAGGCCGTGACAGCTGCCGCTCTTGATGTTTGAGTGAGCGAGGGGCAGGTGAGCAGGATGCACTGGCAGTTTTGCAGTGGATGAGGTGGCATAGTACAAGATGTCATCTGCGAGCAGTGTGGTTCCTCATGTTGGCACTGTGTTTTTCTCTTTGATTTTTCCCTCGCAGATGCTGAAGAGGAAGCCAGTGACTGCCAGATTATTTCCGTTGTCCGATGTGATTTGAGCTGCTTTGGCCAAGGATGGCTTCAATGGTGGCCCTCTGAAAGCTAAGTTGAGGGACCAGAGTTGGGAAGCGGGAGGCGGGTTGGGGATAGCAGGGAGGGGTTTTGAGTGTAGCCTAGGCTGTGCGGAGAGAGTCCTCCTTGGGCGGGTGAAGGCAGAGGGGCCTACTTCAGAGCCCAAACCCTGCGTGGGCAGGGCAGTTCCAGCCTGTATCTGTTGTTGTCTAGTTTGTGCAGTCCCCGTGCCGAGTCTGAAATGTTCTGCGGGTCTTGATGTCCTCTTTTGTGCTCAGGGCATGCCGGACGCTCCTTGGGCGACGAATGCTCGTACTGATGAAGGCAGTGTCAATGGGGTGCAGGTTTTCTTTCTTAGCTTTTCTAAAATGTGGATAGCTCTTGTGCTTTGGAAGCATCCAGTCAGTCATCTTTTGATGCGGCCTTGCAGACTGCCTCGCCGTCCAGGATAGCCATCTTCCGTTTTCTTGGCTCCCTGTTCCGGGACTTGTTCCGCGCATCCTCCGCATCTTTACGTTTTACAAGGGGCTTGTTGCCCCTTCATCTTGCCCGTTGAGTCCACGTATCTTGGGAACCGTGCCCGGTTCTTTGCTTTTCCAGGGCTGCCGTAGGTTCTCCCTCGGAGCCCTGTCCGTTGCCTTTCCCATCGGCATGCGTGATCCAGGAGTGCTCTTGGTTGACCGCGAATTTTCTGTTGTCCCCGGTTGACAATGTGGGTCTTGTGTGTTGGTGTTGTGCGTGTATTTGTGTCTGGTTGGAGCTGCTCTGCCCGGTGCCTAGAGGAGGTGATGAGAGTCAGCAGAGGTGTAGTGGCCCGATTGTGTGCTTTAGATTTTGACGTGACTAGATGTTGCAGTCTAGGTGCGTGCATTACTTTGCAGAAGTAGCAGCCCTAGGTGTGGTGGGTGCGGAGGGTAGTTTCAGCTAGTCCCTGTAGCCACGGTGGGGGATGACCAAAACTACGTGGCAGAGCCAGTGGGAGCAGTAGCGAGGGAGTTGGAAAGGCAAGGGAGCGGTACGTAACTTTCAGGCTTGGTTGTGGAGTAGCTTTGCCTGGCCATAATACGCAGTGGAGGTGGTCTCGGTGAAAGTAGGCCAGAGGTTTGGAATTCTCAGGTCGTTGCCGAGCTTCAGGGTGACTACTTTGCTGTTGTGTTTTTCAGAGGTAGAGGAGTGAACTGCGCACTGAGGGGCACAGACGGAGCTGCGTACAGGTAGAGTGCCCTGGTGAGGTGGGTCCGGTGTGGTACAAGCGGGAAGGAACGACCAGTGGCTGTACGACTAGGTAATGGGTTTTGTTTTTGCTTTGAAGGCACGGGGCAATGGGCAAAGCGGTAGAGTGTCAGAGGAGCTGGCTTGGGTGAGGAGAGCACGCCGGTGGTGAGTTGTGTGAAGCAACGCTTGTCGTGCACGTGTCTTCAAGTCAGCGAAGGTACGGCCGTCCTTTCATGCCTGTGGTTTCAAGTGGAGCGCATCCTCGACGTGGCGGCCCAAGGTGATGGAGGAGGCTAGGTGGCCGAGCGGTCAAGGTAAGGTAGCGGGAGATGGGATTCGCTGGGAGCTGCCTGTGTATTTGAATTGTGGCTAAGCACATCTCTTCTTGCAGGTTCGGCATGCGGACTCCGAGCGGCCAAGCTTCTTGTCAACAAACGCTGTGAGAAGGTGAGGTGGTTGTCCAAGACCCAAGTACTCTGTAGCGACTCAGCTGAGTGTTTTTTGTTTTGGCAGGTGCTGTTCGTGGAGCCTCTGGAAGAGGGTGGTGTTCTGAGGGGAGACTGGCTCATGATGAGGAGGAGTGTGTGGGACGCCCACTTTGTCGTCGGCACCAGAGCAATTCTGTCTCTTGGCACTGCTGGTGCCCCAGGCCGTGACAGCTGCCGCTCCTGATGTTTGAGCGAGCGAGGGGCAGGTGAGCAGGATGCACTGGCAGTTTTGCAGTGGGTGAGGTGGCATAGTACAAGATGTTGGCAGCGAGCAGTGTGGTGCCTCCGGTTGGCACTGTGTTTTTCTGTTTGTTATTTTCCCTCGCAGATGCTGAAGAGGAAGCCAGTGACTGCCGGATTATTTCCGTTGTCCGATGTGATTTGAGCTGCTTTGGCCAAGGACGGCTTCAATGGTGGCCCTCTGAAAGCTAAGTTGAGGGACCAGAGTTGGGAAGCGGGAGGTGGGTTGGGGATAGCAGGGAGGGGTTTTGAGGGTAGCCTAGGCTGTGCGGAGAGAGTCCTCCTTGGGCGGGTGAAGGCAGAGGGGCCTACTTCAGAGCCCAAACCCTGCGTGGGCAGGGCAGTTCCAGCCTGTATCTGTTGTTGTCTAGTTTGTGCAGTCCCCGTGCCGAGTCTGAAATGTTCTGCGGGTCTTGATGTCCTCTTTTGTGCTCGGGGCATGCCGGACGCGACTTGGACGCCATGTCTAGGGTGCCGAATGCTCATACTGATGAAGGCAGTGTCGATGGGGTGCAGCTTTTCTTTCTTAGCTTTTCTAAAGTGTGGATAGCTCTTGTGCTTTGGAAGCATCCGGTCAGTCATCTTTTGATGCGGCCTTGCAGACTGCCTCGCCGTCCAGGATAGCCATCTTCCGTTTTCTTGGCTCCCTGTTCCGGGACTTGTTCCGCGCATCCTCCGCATCTTTACGTTTTACAAGGGGCTTCTTGCCCCTTCATCTTGCCCGTTGAGTCCACGTATCTTGGGAACTGTGCCCGGTTCTTTGCTTTTCCAGGGCTGCCGTAGGTTCTCCCTCGGAGCCCTGTCCGTTGCCTTTCCCATCGGCATGCGTGATCCAGGAGTGCTCTTGGTTGACCGCGAATTTTCTGTTGTCCCCGGTTGACAATGTGGGTCTTGTGTGTTGGTGTTGTGCGTGTATTTGTGTCTGGTTGGAGCTGCTCTGCCCGGTGCCTAGAGGAGGTGATGAGAGTCAGCAGAGGTGTAGTGGCCCGATTGTGTGCCTTAGATTTTGACGTGACTAGATGTTGCAGTCTAGGTGCGTGCATTACTTTGCAGAAGTAGCAGCCCTAGGTGTGGTGGGTGCGGAGGGTAGTTTCTGCTACTCCCTGTAGGCACGGTGGGGGACGACCAAAACTACGTGGCAGAGCCAGTGGGAGCAGTAGCGAGGGAGTTGGAATGGCAAGGGAGCGGTACTTAACGTTCAGTTTTGGTTGTGGAGTAGCTTTGCCTGGCCATAATACGCAGTGAGGTGGTCTCGGTGAAAGTAGGCCAGAGGTTTGGAATTCTCAGGTCGTTGCCGAGCTTCAGGGTGACTACTTTGCTGTTGTGTTTTTCAGATGTAGAGGAGTGAACTGCGCGCTGAGGGGCAGAGACGGAGCTGCGTGCAGGTAGAGTGCCCTGGTGAGGTGCGTCCGCTGTGGTACAAGCGGGAAGGAACGACCGGTGGCTGTACGACTAGGTAATGGGTTTTGTTTTTGCTTTGAAGGCACTGGGCAACGGGCAAATCGGTAGAGTGTCAGAGGAGCTGGCTTGGGTGAGGAGAGCACGCCGGTGGTGAGTTGTGTGAAGCAACGCTTGTCGTGCACGTGTCTTCAAGTCAGCGAAGGTACGGCCGTCCTTTCATGCCTGTGGTTTCCAGGTGGAGCGCATCCTCGACGTGGCGGCCCAAGGTGATGGAGGAGGCTAGGTGGCCGAGCGGTCAAGGTAAGGTAGCGGGAGATGGGATTCGCTGGGAGCTGCCTGTGTATTTGAATTGTGGCTAAGCACATCTCTTCTTGCAGGTTCGGCATGCGGACTCCGAGCGGCCAAGCTTCTTGTCAACAAACGCTGTGAGAAGGTGAGGTGGTTGTCCAAGACCCAAGTACTCTGTAGCGACTCAGCTGAGTGTTTTTTGTTTTGGCAGGTGCTGTTCGTGGAGCCTCTGGAAGAGGGTGGTGTTCTGAGGGGAGACTGGCTCATGATGAGGAGGAGTGTGTGGGACGCCCACTTTGTCGTCGGCACCAGAGCAATTCTGCCTCTTGGCACTGCTGGTGCCCCAGGCCGTGACAGCTGCCGCTCCTGATGTTTGAGCGAGCGAGGGGCAGGTGAGCAGGATGCACTGGCAGTTTTGCAGTGGGTGAGGTGGCATAGTACAAGATGTTGGCAGCGAGCAGTGTGGTGCCTCCGGTTGGCACTGTGTTTTTCTGTTTGTTATTTTCCCTCGCAGATGCTGAAGAGGAAGCCAGTGACTGCCGGATTATTTCCGTTGTCCGATGTGATTTGAGCTGCTTTGGCCAAGGACGGCTTCAATGGTGGCCCTCTGAAAGCTAAGTTGAGGGACCAGAGTTGGGAAGCGGGAGGTGGGTTGGGGATAGCAGGGAGGGGTTTTGAGGGTAGCCTAGGCTGTGCGGAGAGAGTCCTCCTTGGGCGGGTGAAGGCAGAGGGGCCTACTTCAGAGCCCAAACCCTGCGTGGGCAGGGCAGTTCCAGCCTGTATCTGTTGTTGTCTAGTTTGTGCAGTCCCCGTGCCGAGTCTGAAATGTTCTGCGGGTCTTGATGTCCTCTTTTGTGCTCGGGGCATGCCGGACGCGACTTGGACGCCATGTCTAGGGTGCCGAATGCTCATACTGATGAAGGCAGTGTCGATGGGGTGCAGCTTTTCTTTCTTAGCTTTTCTAAAGTGTGGATAGCTCTTGTGCTTTGGAAGCATCCGGTCAGTCATCTTTTGATGCGGCCTTGCAGACTGCCTCGCCGTCCAGGATAGCCATCTTCCGTTTTCTTGGCTCCCTGTTCCGGGACTTGTTCCGCGCATCCTCCGCATCTTTACGTTTTACAAGGGGCTTCTTGCCCCTTCATCTTGCCCGTTGAGTCCACGTATCTTGGGAACTGTGCCCGGTTCTTTGCTTTTCCAGGGCTGCCGTAGGTTCTCCCTCGGAGCCCTGTCCGTTGCCTTGCCCATTGGCATGCGTGATCCAGGAGTGCTCTTGGTTGACCGCGAATTTTCTGTTGTCCCCGGTTGACAATGTGGGTCTTGTGTGTTGGTGTTGTGCGTGTATTTGTGTCTGGTTGGAGCTGCTCTGCCCGGTGCCTAGAGGAGGTGATGAGAGTCAGCAGAGGTGTAGTGGCCCGATTGTGTGCCTTAGATTTTGACGTGACTAGATGTTGCAGTCTAGGTGCGTGCATTACTTTGCAGAAGTAGCAGCCCTAGGTGTGGTGGGTGCGGAGGGTAGTTTCTGCTACTCCCTGTAGGCACGGTGGGGGACGACCAAAACTACGTGGCAGAGCCAGTGGGAGCAGTAGCGAGGGAGTTGGAATGGCAAGGGAGCGGTACTTAACGTTCAGTTTTGGTTGTGGAGTAGCTTTGCCTGGCCATAATATGCAGTGAGGTGGTCTCGGTGAAAGTAGGCCAGAGGTTTGGAATTCTCAGGTCGTTGCCGAGCTTCAGGGTGACTACTTTGCTGTTGTGTTTTTCAGATGTAGAGGAGTGAACTGCGCGCTGAGGGGCAGAGACGGAGCTGCGTGCAGGTAGAGTGTCCTGGTGAGGTGGGTCCGCTGTGGTGCAGGCGGGAAGGGGCGAGCGTTGGCTGTCCGACTAGGTAATGGGTTTTGTTTTTGCTTTGAAGGCACGGGGCAATGGGCAAAGCGGTAGAGTGTCAGAGGAGCTGGCTTGGGTGAGGAGAGCGCCGGTGGTGAGTTGTGTGAGGCAACGCTTGTCGTGCACGTGTCTTCAAGTCAGCGAAGGTATGGCCGTCCTTTACTGCTTGTGGTTTCAAGTGGAGCACATCCTCGACGTGGCGGCCCAAGGTGATGGAGGAGGCTAGGTGGCCGAGCGGTCAAGGTAAGGTAGCGGGAGATGGGATTCGCTGGGAGCTGCCTGTGTATTTGAATTGTGGCTAAGCACATCTCTTCTTGCAGGTTCGGCATGCGGACTCCGAGCGGCCAAGCTTCTTGTCAACAAACGCTGTGAGAAGGTGAGGTGGTTGTCCAAGACCCAAGTACTCTGTAGCGACTCAGCTGAGTGTTTTTTGTTTTGGCAGGTGCTGTTCGTGGAGCCTCTGGAAGAGGGTGGTGTTCTGAGGGGAGACTGGCTCATGATGAGGAGGAGTGTGTGGGACGCCCACTTTGTCGTCGGCACCAGAGCAATTCTGTCTCTTGGCACTGCTGGTGCCCCAGGCCGTGACAGCTGCCGCTCCTGATGTTTGAGCGAGCGAGGGGCAGGTGAGCAGGATGCACTGGCAGTTTTGCAGTGGGTGAGGTGGCATAGTACAAGATGTTGGCAGCGAGCAGTGTGGTGCCTCCGGTTGGCACTGTGTTTTTCTGTTTGTTATTTTCCCTCGCAGATGCGGAAGAGGAAGCCAGTGACTGCCGGATTATTTCCGTTGTCCGATGTGATTTGAGCTGCTTTGGCCAAGGACGGCTTCAATGGTGGCCCTCTGAAAGCTAAGTTGAGGGACCAGAGTTGGGAAGCGGGAGGTGGGTTGGGGATAGCAGGGAGGGGTTTTGAGGGTAGCCTAGGCTGTGCGGAGAGAGTCCTCCTTGGGCGGGTGAAGGCAGAGGGGCCTACTTCAGAGCCCAAACCCTGCGTGGGCAGGGCAGTTCCAGCCTGTATCTGTTGTTGTCTAGTTTGTGCAGTCCCCGTGCCGAGTCTGAAATGTTCTGCGGGTCTTGATGTCCTCTTTTGTGCTCGGGGCATGCCGGACGCTCCTTGGGCGACGAATGCTCGTACTGATGAAGGCAGTGTCGATGGGGTGCAGCTTTTCTTTCTTAGCTTTTCTAAAGTGTGGATAGCTCTTGTGCTTTGGAAGCATCCGGTCAGTCATCTTTTGATGCGGCCTTGCAGACTGCCTCGCCGTCCAGGATAGCCATCTTCCGTTTTCTTGGCTCCCTGTTCCGGGACTTGTTCCGCGCATCCTCCGCATCTTTACGTTTTACAAGGGGCTTGTTGCCCCTTCATCTTGCCCGTTGAGTCCACGTATCTTGGGAACCGTGCCCGGTTCTTTGCTTTTCCAGGGCTGCCGTAGGTTCTCCCTCGGAGCCCTGTCCGTTGCCTTGCCCATTGGCATGCGTGATCCAGGAGTGCTCTTGGTTGATGGCGAATTTTCTGTTGTCCCCGGGTGACGATGTGGGTCTTGTGTGTTGGTGTTGTGCGTGTATTTGTGTCTGGTTGGAGCTGCTCTGCCCGGTGCCTAGAGGAGGTGATGAGAGTCAGCAGAGGTGTAGTGGCCCGATTGTGTGCTTTAGATTTTGATGTTGCAGTCTAGGTGCGTGCATTACTTTGCAGAAGTAGCAGCCCTCAGTGTGGTGGGTGCGGAGGGTAGTTTCTGCTAGTCCCTGCAGCCACGGTGGGGGACGACCAAAACTGCGTGGCAGAGCCAGTGGGAGCAGTAGCGAAGGAGTTGGAATGGCAAGGGAGCGGTACTTAACGTTCAGGCTTGGTTGTGGAGTAGCTTTGCCTGGCCGTAATACGCAGTGGACGTGGTCTCGGTGAAAGTAGGCCAGAGGTTTGGAGTTCTCACGTTGTTGCCGAGCATCAGGGTGACTACTTTGCTGTTGTGTTTTTCAGAGGTAGAGGAGTGAACTGCGCGCTGAGGGGCAGAGACGGAGCTGCGTGCAGGTAGAGTGCCTTGGTGAGGTGGGTCCGCTGTGGTGCAGGCGGGAAGGGGCGACCGGTGGCTGTCCGACTAGGTAATGGGTTTTGTTTTTGCTTTGAAGGCACGGGGCAATGGGCAAAGCGGTAGAGTGTCAGAGGAGCTGGCTTGGGTGAGGAGAGCGCCGGTGGTGAGTTGTGTGAAGCAACGCTTGTTGTGCACGTGTCTTCAAGTCAGCGAAGGTACGGCCGTCCTTTACTGCTTGTGGTTTCCAGGTGGAGAGCATCCTCGATGTGGCGGCCCAAGGTGATGGAGGAATCTAGGTGGCCGAGCGGTCAAGGTAAGGTAGCGGGAGATGGGATTCGCTGGGAGCTGCCTGTGTATTTGAATTGTGGCTAAGCACATCTCTTCTTGCAGGTTCGGCATGCGGACTCCGAGCGGCCAAGCTTCTTGTCAACAAACGCTGTGAGAAGGTGAGGTGGTTGTCCAAGACCCAAGTACTCCGTAGCGACTCAGCTGAGTGTTTTTTGTTTTGGCAGGTGCTGTTCGTGGAGCCTCTGGAAGAGGGTGATGGTCTGAGGGGAGACTGGCTCATGATGAGGAGGAGTGTGTGGGACGCCCACTTTGTCGTCGGCACCAGAGCAATTCTGCCTCTTGGCACTGCTGGTGCCCCAGGCCGTGACAGCTGCCGCTCTTGATGTTGGAGCGAGCGAGGGGCAGGTGAGCAGGATGCACTGGCAGTTTTGCAGTGGGTGAGGTGGCATAGTACAAGATGTTGGCAGCGAGCAGTGTGGTGCCTCCGGTTGGCACTGTGTTTTTCTGTTTGTTATTTTCCCTTGCAGATGCTGAAGAGGAAGCCAGTGACTGCCGGATTATTTCCGTTGTCCGATGTGATTTGAGCTGCTTTGGCCAAGGACGGCTTCAATGGTGGCCCTCTGAAAGCTAAGTTGAGGGACCAGAGTTGGGAAGCGGGAGGCGGGTTGGGGATAGCAGGGAGGGGTTTTGAGGGTAGCCTAGGCTGTGCGGAGAGAGTCCTCCTTGGGTGGGTGAAGGCAGAGGGGCCTACTTCAGAGCCCAAACCCTGCGTGGGCAGGGCAGTTCCAGCCTGTATCTGTTGTTGTCTAGTTTGTGCAGTCCCCGTGCCGAGTCTGAAATGTTCTGCGGGTCTTGATGTCCTCTTTTGTGCTCGGGGCATGCCGGACGCTCCTTGGGCGCCGAATGCTCGTACTGATGAAGGCAGTGTCGATGGGGTGCAGCTTTTCTTTCTTAGCTTTTCTAAAGTGTGGATAGCTCTTGTGCTTTGGAAGCATCCGGTCAGTCATCTTTTGATGCGGCCTTGCAGACTGCCTCGCCGTCCAGGATAGCCATCTTCCGTTTTCTTGGCTCCCTGTTCCGGGACTTGTTCCGCGCATCCTCCGCATCTTTACGTTTTACAAGGGGCTTCTTGCCCCTTCATCTTGCCCGTTGAGTCCACGTATCTTGGGAACCGTGCCCGGTTCTTTGCTTTTCCAGGGCTGCCGTAGGTTCTCCCTTGGAGCCCTGTCCGTTGCCTTGCCCATTGGCATGCGTGATCCAGGAGTGCTCTTGGTTGACCGCGAATTTTCTGTTGTCCCCGGTTGACGATGTGGGTCTTGTGTGTTGGTGTTGTGCGTGTATTTGTGTCTGGTTGGAGCTGCTCTGCCCGGTGCCTAGAGGAGGTGATGAGAGTCAGCAGAGGTGTAGTGGCCCGATTGTGTGCCTTAGATTTTGACGTAACTAGATGTTGCAGTCTAGGTGCGTGCATTACTTTGCAGAAGTAGCAGCCCTAGGTGTGGTGGGTGCGGAGGGTAGTTTCAGCTAGTCCCTGTAGCCACGGTGGGGGATGACCAAAACTACGTGGCAGAGCCAGTGGGAGCAGTAGCAAGGGAGTTGAAATGGCAAGGGAGTGGTACTTAATGTTCAGGCTTGGTTGTGGAGTAGCTTTGCCTGGCCATAATATGCAGTGGAGGCGGTCTCGGTGAAAGTAGGCCAGAGGCTTGGAATTCTCAGGTCGTTGCCGAGCTTCAGGGTGACTACTTTGCTGTTGTGTTTTTCAGATGTAGAGGAGTGAACTGCGCGCTGAGGGGCAGAGACGGAGCTGCGTGCAGGTAGAGTGCCCTGGTGAGGTGGGTCCGCTGTGGTGCAGGCGGGAAGAGGCGACCGGTGGCTGTACGACTAGGTAATGGGTTTTGTTTTTGCTTTGAAGGCACGGGGCAATGGGCAAAGCGGTAGAGTGTCAGAGGAGCTGGCTTGGGTGAGGAGAGCGCCGGTGGTGAGTTGTGTGAGGCAACGCTTGTCGTGCACGTGTCTTCAAGTCAGCGAAGGTACGGCCGTCCTTTCATGCCTGTGGTTTCAAGTGGAGCGCATCCTCGACGTGGCGGCCCAAGGTGATGGAGGAGGCTAGGTGGCCGAGCGGTCAAGGTAAGGTAGCGGGAGATGGGATTCGCTGGGAGCTGCCTGTGTATTTGAATTGTGGCTAAGCACATCTCTTCTTGCAGGTTCGGCATGCGGACTCCGAGCGGCCAAGCTTCTTGTCAACAAACGCTGTGAGAAGGTGAGGTGGTTGTCCAAGACCCAAGTACTCTGTAGCGACTCAGCTGAGTGTTTTTTGTTTTGGCAGGTGCTGTTCGTGGAGCCTCTGGAAGAGGGTGGTGTTCTGAGGGGAGACTGGCTCATGATGAGGAGGAGTGTGTGGGATGCCCACTTTGTCGTCGGCACCAGAGCAATTCTGCCTCTTGGCACTGCTGGTGCCCCAGGCCGTGACAGCTGCCGCTCTTGATGTTGGAGCGAGCGAGGGGCAGGTGAGCAGGATGCACTGGCAGTTTTGCAGTGGGTGAGGTGGCATAGTACAAGATGTTGGCAGCGAGCAGTGTGGTGCCTCCGGTTGGCACTGTGTTTTTCTGTTTGTTATTTTCCCTCGCAGATGCTGAAGAGGAAGCCAGTGACTGCCGGATTATTTCCGTTGTCCGATGTGATTTGAGCTGCTTTGGCCAAGGACGGCTTCAATGGTGGCCCTCTGAAAGCTAAGTTGAGGGACCAGAGTTGGGAAGCGGGAGGTGGGTTGGGGATAGCAGGGAGGGGTTTTGAGGGTAGCCTAGGCTGTGCGGAGAGAGTCCTCCTTGGGCGGGTGAAGGCAGAGGGGCCTACTTCAGAGCCCAAACCCTGCGTGGGCAGGGCAGTTCCAGCCTGTATCTGTTGTTGTCTAGTTTGTGCAGTCCCCGTGCCGAGTCTGAAATGTTCTGCGGGTCTTGATGTCCTCTTTTGTGCTCGGGGCATGCCGGACGCGACTTGGACGCCATGTCTAGGGTGCCGAATGCTCATACTGATGAAGGCAGTGTCGATGGGGTGCAGGTTTTCTTTCTTAGCTTTTCCAAAGTGTGGATAGCTCTTGTGCTTTGGAAGCATCCAGTCAGTCATCTTTTGATGCGGCCTTGCAGACTGCCTCGCCGTCCAGGATAGCCATCTTCCGTTTTCTTGGCTCCCTGTTCCGGGACTTGTTCCGCGCATCCTCCGCATCTTTACGTCTTTACAAGGGGCTTCTTGCCCCTTCATCTTGCCCGTTGAGTCCACGTATCTTGGGAACCATGCCCGGTTCTTTGCTTTTCCAGGGCTGCCGTAGGTTCTCCCTTGGAGCCCTGTCCGTTGCCTTGCCCATTGGCATGCGTGATCCAGGAGTGCTCTTGGTTGACCACGAATTTTCTGTTGTCCCCGGTTGACGATGTGGGTCTTGTGTGTTGGTGTTGTGCGTGTATTTGTGTCTGGTTGGAGCTGCTCTGCCCGGTGCGTAGAGGAGGTGATGAGAGTCAGCAGAGGTGTAGTGGCCCGATTGTGTGCTTTAGATTTTGATGTTGCAGTCTAGGTGCGTGCATTACTTTCCAGAAGTAGCAGCCCTCAGTGTGGTGGGTGCGGAGGGTAGTTTCAGCTAGTGCCTGTAGCCACGGTGGGGGATGACCAAAACTACGTGGCAGAGCCAGTGGAGCAGTAGCGAGGGAGTTGGAAAGGCAAGGGAGGGGTACTTAATGTTCAGGCTTGGTTGTGGAGTAGCTTTGCCTGGCCATAATATGCAGTGGAGGCGGTCTCGGTGAAAGTAGGCCAGAGGCTTGGAATTCTCAGGTCGTTGCCGAGCTTCAGGGTGACTACTTTGCTGTTGTGTTTTTCAGATGTAGAGGAGTGAACTGCGCGCTGAGGGGCAGAGACGGAGCTGCGTGCAGGTAGAGTGCCCTGGTGAGGTGGGTCCGCTGTGGTGCAGGCGGGAAGAGGCGACCGGTGGCTGTACGACTAGGTAATGGGTTTTGTTTTTGCTTTGAAGGCACGGGGCAATGGGCAAAGCGGTAGAGTGTCAGAGGAGCTGGCTTGGGTGAGGAGAGCGCCGGTGGTGAGTTGTGTGAGGCAACGCTTGTCGTGCACGTGTCTTCAAGTCAGCGAAGGTACGGCCGTCCTTTCATGCCTGTGGTTTCAAGTGGAGCGCATCCTCGACGTGGCGGCCCAAGGTGATGGAGGAGGCTAGGTGGCCGAGCGGTCAAGGTAAGGTAGCGGGAGATGGGATTCGCTGGGAGCTGCCTGTGTATTTGAATTGTGGCTAAGCACATCTCTTCTTGCAGGTTCGGCATGCGGACTCCGAGCGGCCAAGCTTCTTGTCAACAAACGCTGTGAGAAGGTGAGGTGGTTGTCCAAGACCCAAGTACTCTGTAGCGACTCAGCTGAGTGTTTTTTGTTTTGGCAGGTGCTGTTCGTGGAGCCTCTGGAAGAGGGTGGTGTTCTGAGGGGAGACTGGCTCATGATGAGGAGGAGTGTGTGGGATGCCCACTTTGTCGTCGGCACCAGAGCAATTCTGCCTCTTGGCACTGCTGGTGCCCCAGGCCGTGACAGCTGCCGCTCTTGATGTTGGAGCGAGCGAGGGGCAGGTGAGCAGGATGCACTGGCAGTTTTGCAGTGGGTGAGGTGGCATAGTACAAGATGTTGGCAGCGAGCAGTGTGGTGCCTCCGGTTGGCACTGTGTTTTTCTGTTTGTTATTTTCCCTCGCAGATGCTGAAGAGGAAGCCAGTGACTGCCGGATTATTTCCGTTGTCCGATGTGATTTGAGCTGCTTTGGCCAAGGACGGCTTCAATGGTGGCCCTCTGAAAGCTAAGTTGAGGGACCAGAGTTGGGAAGCGGGAGGTGGGTTGGGGATAGCAGGGAGGGGTTTTGAGGGTAGCCTAGGCTGTGCGGAGAGAGTCCTCCTTGGGCGGGTGAAGGCAGAGGGGCCTACTTCAGAGCCCAAACCCTGCGTGGGCAGGGCAGTTCCAGCCTGTATCTGTTGTTGTCTAGTTTGTGCAGTCCCCGTGCCGAGTCTGAAATGTTCTGCGGGTCTTGATGTCCTCTTTTGTGCTCGGGGCATGCCGGACGCGACTTGGACGCCATGTCTAGGGTGCCGAATGCTCATACTGATGAAGGCAGTGTCGATGGGGTGCAGGTTTTCTTTCTTAGCTTTTCCAAAGTGTGGATAGCTCTTGTGCTTTGGAAGCATCCAGTCAGTCATCTTTTGATGCGGCCTTGCAGACTGCCTCGCCGTCCAGGATAGCCATCTTCCGTTTTCTTGGCTCCCTGTTCCGGGACTTGTTCCGCGCATCCTCCGCATCTTTACGTCTTTACAAGGGGCTTCTTGCCCCTTCATCTTGCCCGTTGAGTCCACGTATCTTGGGAACCATGCCCGGTTCTTTGCTTTTCCAGGGCTGCCGTAGGTTCTCCCTTGGAGCCCTGTCCGTTGCCTTGCCCATTGGCATGCGTGATCCAGGAGTGCTCTTGGTTGACCGTGAATTTTCTGTTGTCCCCGGTTGACGATGTGGGTCTTGTGTGTTGGTGTTGTGCGTGTATTTGTGTCTGGTTGGAGCTGCTCTGCCCGGTGCCTAGAGGAGGTGATGAGAGTCAGCAGAGGTGTAGTGGCCCGATTGTGTGCTTTAGGTTTTGACGTGACTAGATGTTGCAGTCTAGGTGCGTGCATTACTTTGCAGAAGTAGCAGCCCTAGGTGTGGTGGGTGCGGAGGGTAGTTTCTGCTAGTCCCTGTAGGCACGGTGGGGTACGACCAAAACTGCGTGGCAGAGCCAGTGGGAGCAGTAGCGAAGGAGTTGGAATGGCAAGGGAGCGGTACTTAACGTTCAGGCTTGGTTGTGGAGTAGCTTTGCCTGGCCGTAATACGCAGTGGACGTGGTCTCGGTGAAAGTAGGCCAGAGGTTTGGAGTTCTCACGTTGTTGCCGAGCATCAGGGTGACTACTTTGCTGTTGTGTTTTTCAGAGGTAGAGGAGTGAACTGCGCGCTGAGGGGCAGAGACGGAGCTGCGTGCAGGTAGAGTGCCTTGGTGAGGTGGGTCCGCTGTGGTGCAGGCGGGAAGGGGCGACCGGTGGCTGTCCGACTAGGTAATGGGTTTTGTTTTTGCTTTGAAGGCACGGGGCAATGGGCAAAGCGGTAGAGTGTCAGAGGAGCTGGCTTGGGTGAGGAGAGCGCCGGTGGTGAGTTGTGTGAAGCAACGCTTGTCGTGCACGTGTCTTCAAGTCAGCGAAGGTACGGCCGTCCTTTACTGCTTGTGGTTTCCAGGTGGAGAGCATCCTCGATGTGGCGGCCCAAGGTGATGGAGGAATCTAGGTGGCCGAGCGGTCAAGGTAAGGTAGCGGGAGATGGGATTCGCTGGGAGCTGCCTGTGTATTTGAATTGTGGCTAAGCACATCTCTTCTTGCAGGTTCGGCATGCGGACTCCGAGCGGCCAAGCTTCTTGTCAACAAACGCTGTGAGAAGGTGAGGTGGTTGTCCAAGACCCAAGTACTCCGTAGCGACTCAGCTGAGTGTTTTTTGTTTTGGCAGGTGCTGTTCGTGGAGCCTCTGGAAGAGGGTGATGGTCTGAGGGGAGACTGGCTCATGATGAGGAGGAGTGTGTGGGACGCCCACTTTGTCGTCGGCACCAGAGCAATTCTGCCTCTTAGCACTGCTGGTGCCCCAGGCCGTGACAGCTGCCGCTCCTGATGTTTGAGCGAGCGAGGGGCAGGTGAGCAGGATGCACTGGCAGTTTTGCAGTGGGTGAGGTGGCATAGTACAAGATGTCATCTGCGAGCAGTGTTGTTCCTCATGTTGGCACTGTGTTTTTCTCTTTGATTTTTCCCTCGCAGATGCTGAAGAGGAAGCCAGTGACTGCCAGATTATTTCCGTTGTCTGATGTGATTTGAGCTGCTTTGGCCAAGGATGGCTTCAATGGTGGCCCTCTGAAAGCTAAGTTGAGGGACCAGAGTTGGGAAGCGGGAGGCGGGTTGGGGATAGCAGGGAGGGGTTTTGAGTGTAGCCTAGGCTGTGCGGGAGAGTCCTCCTTGGGCGGGTGAAGGCAGAGGGGCCTACTTCAGAGCCCAAAGCCTGCGTGGGCAGGGCAGTTCCAGCCTGTATCTGTTGTTGTCTAGTTTGTGCAGTCCCCGTGCCGAGTCTGAAATGTTCTGCGGGTCTTGATGTCCTCTTTTGTGCTCGGGGCATGCCGGACGCTCCTTGGGCGCCGAATGCTCGTACTGATGAAGGCAGTGTCGATGGGGTGCAGCTTTTCTTTCTTAGCTTTTCTAAAGTGTGGATAGCTCTTGTGCTTTGGAAGCATCCGGTCAGTCATCTTTTGATGCGGCCTTGCAGACTGCCTCGCCGTCCAGGATAGCCATCTTCCGTTTTCTTGGCTCCCTGTTCCGGGACTTGTTCCGCGCATCCTCCGCATCTTTACGTTTTACAAGGGGCTTCTTGCCCCTTCATCTTGCCCGTTGAGTCCACGTATCTTGGGAACCGTGCCCGGTTCTTTGCTTTTCCAGGGCTGCCGTAGGTTCTCCCTCGGAGCCCTGTCCGTTGCCTTGCCCATCGGCATGCGTGATCCAGGAGTGGTCTTGGTTGACCGCGAATTTTCTGTTGTCCCCGGTTGACGATGTGGGTCTTGTGTGTTGGTGTTGTGCGTGTATTTGTGTCTGGTTGGAGCTGCTCTGCCCGGTGCCTAGAGGAGGTGATGAGAGTCAGCAGAGGTGTAGTGGCCCGATTGTGTGCCTTAGATTTTGACGTGACTAGATGTTGCAGTCTAGGTGCGTGCATTACTTTGCAGAAGTAGCAGCCCTAGGTGTGGTGGGTGCGGAGGGTAGTTTCTGCTAGTCCCTGTAGGCACGGTGGGGGATGACCAAAACTACGTGGCAGAGCCAGTGGGAGCAGTAGCGAGGGAGTTGGAATGGCAAGGGAGCGGTACTTAACGTTCAGTTTTGGTTGTGGAGTAGCTTTGCCTGGCCATTATACGCAGTGGACGTGGTCTCGGTGAAAGTAGGCCAGAGGTTTGGAATTCTCAGGTCGTTGCCGAGCTTCAGGGTGACTACTTTGCTGTTGTGTTTTTCAGAGGTAGAGGAGTGAACTGCGCGCTGAGGGGCAGAGACGGAGCTGCGTGCAGGTAGAGTGCCCTGGTGAGGTGGGTCCGCTGTGGTGCAGGCGGGAAGGGGCGACCGGTGGCTGTCCGACTAGGTAATGGGTTTTGTTTTTGCTTTGAAGGCACGGGGCAATGGGCAAAGCGGTAGAGTGTCAGAGGAGCTGGCTTGGGTGAGGAGAGCGCCGGTGGTGAGTTGTGTGAGGCAACGCTTGTCGTGCACGTGTCTTCAAGTCAGCGAAGGTACGGCCGTCCTTTCATGCCTGTGGTTTCAAGTGGAGCGCATCCTCGACGTGGCGGCCCAAGGTGATGGAGGAGGCTAGGTGGCCGAGCGGTCAAGGTAAGGTAGCGGGAGATGGGATTCGCTGGGAGCTGCCTGTGTATTTGAATTGTGGCTAAGCACATCTCTTCTTGCAGGTTCGGCATGCGGACTCCGAGCGGCCAAGCTTCTTGTCAACAAACGCTGTGAGAAGGTGAGGTGGTTGTCCAAGACCCAAGTACTCTGTAGCGACTCAGCTGAGTGTTTTTTGTTTTGGCAGGTGCTGTTCGTGGAGCCTCTGGAAGAGGGTGGTGTTCTGAGGGGAGACTGGCTCATGATGAGGAGGAGTGTGTGGGACACCCACTTTGTCGTCGGCACCAGAGCAATTCTGTCTCTTGGCACTGCCGGTGCCCCAGGCCGTGACAGCTGCCGCTCCTGATGTTTGAGCGAGCGAGGGGCAGGTGAGCAGGATGCACTGGCAGTTTTGCAGTGGGTGAGGTGGCATAGTACAAGATGTTGGCAGCGAGCAGTGTGGTGCCTCCGGTTGGCACTGTGTTTTTCTGTTTGTTATTTTCCCTCGCAGATGCTGAAGAGGAAGCCAGTGACTGCCGGATTATTTCCGTTGTCCGATGTGATTTGAGCTGCTTTGGCCAAGGACGGCTTCAATGGTGGCCCTCTGAAAGCTAAGTTGAGGGACCAGAGTTGGGAAGCGGGAGGTGGGTTGGGGATAGCAGGGAGGGGTTTTGAGGGTAGCCTAGGCTGTGCGGAGAGAGTCCTCCTTGGGCGGGTGAAGGCAGAGGGGCCTACTTCAGAGCCCAAACCCTGCGTGGGCAGGGCAGTTCCAGCCTGTATCTGTTGTTGTCTAGTTTGTGCAGTCCCCGTGCCGAGTCTGAAATGTTCTGCGGGTCTTGATGTCCTCTTTTGTGCTCGGGGCATGCCGGACGCTCCTTGGGCGCCGAATGCTCGTACTGATGAAGGCAGTGTCGATGGGGTGCAGCTTTTCTTTCTTAGCTTTTCTAAAGTGTGGATAGCTCTTGTGCTTTGGAAGCATCCGGTCAGTCATCTTTTGATGCGGCCTTGCAGACTGCCTCGCCGTCCAGGATAGCCATCTTCCGTTTTCTTGGCTCCCTGTTCCGGGACTTGTTCCGCGCATCCTCCGCATCTTTACGTTTTACAAGGGGCTTCTTGCCCCTTCATCTTGCCCGTTGAGTCCACGTATCTTGGGAACCGTGCCCGGTTCTTTGCTTTTCCAGGGCTGCCGTAGGTTCTCCCTCGGAGCCCTGTCCGTTGCCTTGCCCATTGGCATGCGTGATCCAGGAGTGCTCTTGGTTGACCACGAATTTTCTGTTGTCCCCGGTTGACGATGTGGGTCTTGTGTGTTGGTGTTGTGCGTGTATTTGTGTCTGGTTGGAGCTGCTCTGCCCGGTGCCTAGAGGAGGTGATGAGAGTCAGCAGAGGTGTAGTGGCCCGATTGTGTGCTTTAGATTTTGACGTGACTAGATGTTGCAGTCTAGGTGCGTGCATTACTTTGCAGGAGTAGCAGCCCTAGGTGTGGTGGGTGCGGAGGGTTGTTTCAGCTAGTCCCTGTAGCCACGGTGGGGGATGACCAAAACTACGTGGCAGAGCCAGTGGGAGCAGTAGCAAGGGAGTTGAAATGGCAAGGGAGTGGTACTTAATGTTCAGGCTTGGTTGTGGAGTAGCTTTGCCTGGCCATAATATGCAGTGGAGGCGGTCTCGGTGAAAGTAGGCCAGAGGCTTGGAATTCTCAGGTCGTTGCCGAGCTTCAGGGTGACTACTTTGCTGTTGTGTTTTTCAGATGTAGAGGAGTGAACTGCGCGCTGAGGGGCAGAGACGGAGCTGCGTGCAGGTAGAGTGCCCTGGTGAGGTGGGTCCGCTGTGGTGCAGGCGGGAAGAGGCGACCGGTGGCTGTACGACTAGGTAATGGGTTTTGTTTTTGCTTTGAAGGCACGGGGCAATGGGCAAAGCGGTAGAGTGTCAGAGGAGCTGGCTTGGGTGAGGAGAGCGCCGGTGGTGAGTTGTGTGAGGCAACGCTTGTCGTGCACGTGTCTTCAAGTCAGCGAAGGTACGGCCGTCCTTTCATGCCTGTGGTTTCAAGTGGAGCGCATCCTCGACGTGGCGGCCCAAGGTGATGGAGGAGGCTAGGTGGCCGAGCGGTCAAGGTAAGGTAGCGGGAGATGGGATTCGCTGGGAGCTGCCTGTGTATTTGAATTGTGGCTAAGCACATCTCTTCTTGCAGGTTCGGCATGCGGACTCCGAGCGGCCAAGCTTCTTGTCAACAAACGCTGTGAGAAGGTGAGGTGGTTGTCCAAGACCCAAGTACTCTGTAGCGACTCAGCTGAGTGTTTTTTGTTTTGGCAGGTGCTGTTCGTGGAGCCTCTGGAAGAGGGTGGTGTTCTGAGGGGAGACTGGCTCATGATGAGGAGGAGTGTGTGGGATGCCCACTTTGTCGTCGGCACCAGAGCAATTCTGCCTCTTGGCACTGCTGGTGCCCCAGGCCGTGACAGCTGCCGCTCTTGATGTTGGAGCGAGCGAGGGGCAGGTGAGCAGGATGCACTGGCAGTTTTGCAGTGGGTGAGGTGGCATAGTACAAGATGTTGGCAGCGAGCAGTGTGGTGCCTCCGGTTGGCACTGTGTTTTTCTGTTTGTTATTTTCCCTCGCAGATGCTGAAGAGGAAGCCAGTGACTGCCGGATTATTTCCGTTGTCCGATGTGATTTGAGCTGCTTTGGCCAAGGACGGCTTCAATGGTGGCCCTCTGAAAGCTAAGTTGAGGGACCAGAGTTGGGAAGCGGGAGGTGGGTTGGGGATAGCAGGGAGGGGTTTTGAGGGTAGCCTAGGCTGTGCGGAGAGAGTCCTCCTTGGGCGGGTGAAGGCAGAGGGGCCTACTTCAGAGCCCAAACCCTGCGTGGGCAGGGCAGTTCCAGCCTGTATCTGTTGTTGTCTAGTTTGTGCAGTCCCCGTGCCGAGTCTGAAATGTTCTGCGGGTCTTGATGTCCTCTTTTGTGCTCGGGGCATGCCGGACGCGACTTGGACGCCATGTCTAGGGTGCCGAATGCTCATACTGATGAAGGCAGTGTCGATGGGGTGCAGGTTTTCTTTCTTAGCTTTTCCAAAGTGTGGATAGCTCTTGTGCTTTGGAAGCATCCAGTCAGTCATCTTTTGATGCGGCCTTGCAGACTGCCTCGCCGTCCAGGATAGCCATCTTCCGTTTTCTTGGCTCCCTGTTCCGGGACTTGTTCCGCGCATCCTCCGCATCTTTACGTCTTTACAAGGGGCTTCTTGCCCCTTCATCTTGCCCGTTGAGTCCACGTATCTTGGGAACCATGCCCGGTTCTTTGCTTTTCCAGGGCTGCCGTAGGTTCTCCCTCGGAGCCCTGTCCGTTTCCTTGCCCATTGGCATGCGTGATCCAGGAGTGGTCTTGGTTGACCGCGAATTTTCTGTTGTCCCCGGTTGACGATGTGGGTCTTGTGTGTTGGTGTTGTGCGTGTATTTGTGTCTGGTTGGAGCTGCTCTGCCCGGTGCCTAGAGGAGGTGATGAGAGTCAGCAGAGGTGTAGTGGCCCGATTGTGTGCTTTAGGTTTTGACGTGACTAGATGTTGCAGTCTAGGTGCGTGCATTACTTTGCAGAAGTAGCAGCCCTAGGTGTGGTGGGTGCGGAGGGTAGTTTCTGCTAGTCCCTGTAGGCACGGTGGGGTACGACCAAAACTGCGTGGCAGAGCCAGTGGGAGCAGTAGCGAAGGAGTTGGAATGGCAAGGGAGCGGTACTTAACGTTCAGGCTTGGTTGTGGAGTAGCTTTGCCTGGCCGTAATACGCAGTGGACGTGGTCTCGGTGAAAGTAGGCCAGAGGTTTGGAGTTCTCACGTTGTTGCCGAGCATCAGGGTGACTACTTTGCTGTTGTGTTTTTCAGAGGTAGAGGAGTGAACTGCGCGCTGAGGGGCAGAGACGGAGCTGCGTGCAGGTAGAGTGCCTTGGTGAGGTGGGTCCGCTGTGGTGCAGGCGGGAAGGGGCGACCGGTGGCTGTACGACTAGGTAATGGGTTTTGTTTTTGCTTTGAAGGCACGGGGCAATGGGCAAAGCGGTAGAGTGTCAGAGGAGCTGGCTTGGGTGAGGAGAGCGCTGGTGGTGAGTTGTGTGAGGCAACGCTTGTCGTGCACGTGTCTTCAAGTCAGCGAAGGTACGGCCGTCCTTTACTGCTTGTGGTTTCCAGGTGGAGAGCATCCTCGATGTGGCGGCCCAAGGTGATGGAGGAATCTAGGTGGCCGAGCGGTCAAGGTAAGGTAGCGGGAGATGGGATTCGCTGGGAGCTGCCTGTGTATTTGAATTGTGGCTAAGCACATCTCTTCTTGCAGGTTCGGCATGCGGACTCCGAGCGGCCAAGCTTCTTGTCAACAAACGCTGTGAGAAGGTGAGGTGGTTGTCCAAGACCCAAGTACTCCGTAGCGACTCAGCTGAATGTTTTTTGTTTTGACAGGTGCTGTTCGTGGAGCCTCTGGAAGAGGGTGATGGTCTGAGGGGAGACTGGCTCATGATGAGGAGGAGTGTGTGGGACGCCCACTTTGTCGTCGGCACCAGAGCAATTCTGCCTCTTAGCACTGCTGGTGCCCCAGGCCGTGACAGCTGCCGCTCCTGATGTTTGAGCGAGCGAGGGGCAGGTGAGCAGGATGCACTGGCAGTTTTGCAGTGGGTGAGGTGGCATAGTACAAGATGTCATCTGCGAGCAGTGTGGTTCCTCATGTTGGCACTGTGTTTTTCTCTTTGATTTTTCCCTCCCAGATGCTGAAGAGGAAGCCAGTGACTGCCAGATTATTTCCGTTGTCTGATGTGATTTGAGCTGCTTTGGCCAAGGATGGCTTCAATGGTGGCCCTCTGAAAGCTAAGTTGAGGGACCAGAGTTGGGAAGCGGGAGGCGGGTTGGGGATAGCAGGGAGGGGTTTTGAGTGTAGCCTAGGCTGTGCGGGAGAGTCCTCCTTGGGCGGGTGAAGGCAGAGGGGCCTACTTCAGAGCCCAAAGCCTGCGTGGGCAGGGCAGTTCCAGCCTGTATCTGTTGTTGTCTAGTTTGTGCAGTCCCCGTGCCGAGTCTGAAATGTTCTGCGGGTCTTGATGTCCTCTTTTGTGCTCGGGGCATGCCGGACGCTCCTTGGGCGCCGAATGCTCGTACTGATGAAGGCAGTGTCGATGGGGTGCAGCTTTTCTTTCTTAGCTTTTCTAAAGTGTGGATAGCTCTTGTGCTTTGGAAGCATCCGGTCAGTCATCTTTTGATGCGGCCTTGCAGACTGCCTCGCCGTCCAGGATAGCCATCTTCCGTTTTCTTGGCTCCCTGTTCCGGGACTTGTTCCGCGCATCCTCCGCATCTTTACGTTTTACAAGGGGCTTCTTGCCCCTTCATCTTGCCCGTTGAGTCCACGTATCTTGGGAACCGTGCCCGGTTCTTTGCTTTTCCAGGGCTGCCGTAGGTTCTCCCTCGGAGCCCTGTCCGTTGCCTTGCCCATCGGCATGCGTGATCCAGGAGTGGTCTTGGTTGACCGCGAATTTTCTGTTGTCCCCGGTTGACGATGTGGGTCTTGTGTGTTGGTGTTGTGCGTGTATTTGTGTCTGGTTGGAGCTGCTCTGCCCGGTGCCTAGAGGAGGTGATGAGAGTCAGCAGAGGTGTAGTGGCCCGATTGTGTGCCTTAGATTTTGACGTGACTAGATGTTGCAGTCTAGGTGCGTGCATTACTTTGCAGAAGTAGCAGCCCTAGGTGTGGTGGGTGCGGAGGGTAGTTTCTGCTAGTCCCTGTAGGCACGGTGGAGGATGACCAAAACTACGTGGCAGAGCCAGTGGGAGCAGTAGCGAGGGAGTTGGAATGGCAAGGGAGCGGTACTTAACGTTCAGTTTTGGTTGTGGAGTAGCTTTGCCTGGCCATTATACGCAGTGGAGGTGGTCTCGGTGAAAGTAGGCCAGAGGTTTGGAATTCTCAGGTCGTTGCCGAGCTTCAGGGTGACTACTTTGCTGTTGTGTTTTTCAGAGGTAGAGGAGTGAACTGCGCGCTGAGGGGCAGAGACGGAGCTGCGTGCAGGTAGAGTGCCCTGGTGAGGTGGGTCCGCTGTGGTGCAGGCGGGAAGGGGCGACCGGTGGCTGTCCGACTAGGTAATGGGTTTTGTTTTTGCTTTGAAGGCACGGGGCAATGGGCAAAGCGGTAGAGTGTCAGAGGAGCTGGCTTGGGTGAGGAGAGCGCCGGTGGTGAGTTGTGTGAGGCAACGCTTGTCGTGCACGTGTCTTCAAGTCAGCGAAGGTACGGCCGTCCTTTCATGCCTGTGGTTTCAAGTGGAGCGCATCCTCGACGTGGCGGCCCAAGGTGATGGAGGAGGCTAGGTGGCCGAGCGGTCAAGGTAAGGTAGCGGGAGATGGGATTCGCTGGGAGCTGCCTGTGTATTTGAATTGTGGCTAAGCACATCTCTTCTTGCAGGTTCGGCATGCGGACTCCGAGCGGCCAAGCTTCTTGTCAACAAACGCTGTGAGAAGGTGAGGTGGTTGTCCAAGACCCAAGTACTCTGTAGCGACTCAGCTGAGTGTTTTTTGTTTTGGCAGGTGCTGTTCGTGGAGCCTCTGGAAGAGGGTGGTGTTCTGAGGGGAGACTGGCTCATGATGAGGAGGAGTGTGTGGGACGCCCACTTTGTCGTCGGCACCAGAGCAATTCTGTCTCTTGGCACTGCTGGTGCCCCAGGCCGTGACAGCTGCCGCTCCTGATGTTTGAGCGAGCGAGGGGCAGGTGAGCAGGATGCACTGGCAGTTTTGCAGTGGGTGAGGTGGCATAGTACAAGATGTTGGCAGCGAGCAGTGTGGTGCCTCCGGTTGGCACTGTGTTTTTCTGTTTGTTATTTTCCCTCGCAGATGCGGAAGAGGAAGCCAGTGACTGCCGGATTATTTCCGTTGTCCGATGTCATTTGAGCTGCTTTGGCCAAGGACGGCTTCAATGGTGGCCCTCTGAAAGCTAAGTTGAGGGACCAGAGTTGGGAAGCGGGAGGTGGGTTGGGGATAGCAGGGAGGGGTTTTGAGGGTAGCCTAGGCTGTGCGGAGAGAGTCCTCCTTGGGCGGGTGAAGGCAGAGGGGCCTACTTCAGAGCCCAAACCCTGCGTGGGCAGGGCAGTTCCAGCCTGTATCTGTTGTTGTCTAGTTTGTGCAGTCCCCGTGCCGAGTCTGAAATGTTCTGCGGGTCTTGATGTCCTCTTTTGTGATCGGGGCATGCCGGACGCTCCTTGGGCGCCGAATGCTCGTACTGATGAAGGCAGTGTCGATGGGGTGCAGCTTTTCTTTCTTAGCTTTTCTAAAGTGTGGATAGCTCTTGTGCTTTGGAAGCATCCGGTCAGTCATCTTTTGATGCGGCCTTGCAGACTGCCTCGCCGTCCAGGATAGCCATCTTCCGTTTTCTTGGCTCCCTGTTCCGGGACTTGTTCCGCGCATCCTCCGCATCTTTACGTTTTACAAGGGGCTTGTTGCCCCTTCATCTTGCCCATTGAGTCCACGTATCTTGGGAACCGTGCCCGGTTCTTTGCTTTTCCAGGGCTGCCGTAGGTTCTCCCTCGGAGCCCTGTCCGTTGCCTTGCCCATTGGCATTCGTGATCCAGGAGTGGTCTTGGTTGACCGCGAATTTTCTGTTGTCCCCGGTTGACGATGTGGGTCTTGTGTGTTGGTGTTGTGCGTGTATTTGTGTCTGGTTGGAGCTGCTCTGCCCGGTGCCTAGAGGAGGTGATGAGAGTCAGCAGAGGTGTAGTGGCCCGATTGTGTGCTTTAGATTTTGATGTTGCAGTCTAGGTGCGTGCATTACTTTCCAGAAGTAGCAGCCCTCAGTGTGGTGGGTGCAGAGGGTAGTTTCAGCTAGTGCCTGTAGCCACGGTGGGGGATGACCAAAACTACGTGGCAGAGCCAGTGGGAGCAGTAGCGAGGGAGTTGGAAAGGCAAGGGAGCGGTACTTAATGTTCAGGCTTGGTTGTGGAGTAGCTTTGCCTGGCCGTAATACGCAGTGGACGTGGTCTCGGTGAAAGTAGGCCAGAGGTTTGGAATTCTCAGGTCGTTGCCAAGCTTCAGGGTGACTACTTTGCTGTTGTGTTTTTCAGATGTAGAGGAGTGAACTGCGCGCTGAGGGGCAGAGACGGAGCTGCGTGCAGGTAGAGTGCCCTGGTGAGGTGCGTCCGCTGTGGTACAAGCGGGAAGGAACGACCAGTGGCTGTACGACTAGGTAATGGGTTTTGTTTTTGCTTTGAAGGCACTGGGCAACGGGCAAATCGGTAGAGTGTCAGAGGAGCTGGCTTGGGTGAGGAGAGCACGCCGGTGGTGAGTTGTGTGAAGCAACGCTTGTCGTGCACGTGTCTTCAAGTCAGCGAAGGTACGGCCGTCCTTTCATGCCTGTGGTTTCCAGGTGGAGCGCATCCTCGACGTGGCGGCCCAAGGTGATGGAGGAGGCTAGGTGGCCGAGCGGTCAAGGTAAGGTAGCGGGAGATGGGATTCGCTGGGAGCTGCCTGTGTATTTGAATTGTGGCTAAGCACATCTCTTCTTGCAGGTTCGGCATGCGGACTCCGAGCGGCCAAGCTTCTTGTCAACAAACGCTGTGAGAAGGTGAGGTGGTTGTCCAAGACCCAAGTACTCTGTAGTGACTCAGCTGAATGTTTTTTGTTTTGGCAGGTGCTGTTCGTGGAGCCTCTGGAAGAGGGTGATGGTCTGAGGGGAGACTGGCTCATGATGAGGAGGAGTGTGTGGGACGCCCACTTTGTCGTCGGCACCAGAGCAATTCTGCCTCTTGGCACTGCTGGTGCCCCAGGCCGTGACAGCTGCCGCTCCTGATGTTTGAGCGAGCGAGGGGCAGGTGAGCATGATGCACTGGCAGTTTTGCAGTGGGTGAGGTGGCATAGTACAAGATGTTGGCAGCGAGCAGTGTGGTGCCTCCGGTTGGCACTGTGTTTTTCTGTTTGTTATTTTCCCTTGCAGATGCTGAAGAGGAAGCCGGTGACTGCCGGATTATTTCCGTTGTCCGATGTCATTTGAGCTGCTTTGGCCAAGGACGGCTTCAATGGTGGCCCTCTGAAAGCTAAGTTGAGGGACCAGAGTTGGGAAGCGGGAGGCGGGTTGGGGATAGCAGGGAGGGGTTTTGAGGGTAGCCTAGGCTGTGCGGAGAGAGTCCTCCTTGGGCGGGTGAAGGCAGGGGGCCTACTTCAGAGCCCAAACCCTGCGTGGGCAGGGCAGTTCCAGCCTGTATCTGTTGTTGTCTAGTTTGTGCAGTCCCTGTGCCGAGTCTGAAATGTTCTGCGGGTCTTGATGTCCTCTTTTGTGCTCAGGGCATGCCGGACGCTCCTTGGGCGCCGAATGCTCGTACTGATGAAGGCAGTGTCGATGGGGTGCAGCTTTTCTTTCTTAGCTTTTCTAAAGCGTGGATAGCTCTTGTGCTTTGGAAGCATCCAGTCAGTCATCTTTTGATGCGGCCTTGCAGACTGCCTCGCCGTCCAGGATAGCCATCTTCCGTTTTCTTGGCTCCCTGTTCCGGGACTTGTTCCGCGCATCCTCCGCATCTTTACGTTTTACAAGGGGCTTCTTGCCCCTTCATCTTGCCCGTTGAGTCCACGTATCTTGGGAACCATGCCCGGTTCTTTGCTTTTCCAAGGCTGCCGTAGGTTCTCCCTCGGAGCCCTGTCCGTTGCCTTGCCCATTGGCATGCGTGATCCAGGAGTGCTCTTGGTTGACCGTGAATTTTCTGTTGTCCCCGGTTGACGATGTGGGTCTTGTGTGTTGGTGTTGTGCGTGTATTTGTGTCTGGTTGGAGCTGCTCTGCCCGGTGCCTAGAGGAGGTGATGAGAGTCAGCAGAGGTGTAGTGGCCCGATTGTGTGCTTTAGGTTTTGACGTGACTAGATGTTGCAGTCTAGGTGCGTGCATTACTTTGCAGAAGTAGCAGCCCTAGGTGCGGTGGGTGCGGAGGGTAGTTTCTGCTAATCTCTGCAGCCACGGTGGGGGACGTCACAAACTGCGTGGCAGAGCCAGTGGGAGCTGTAGCAAGGGAGTTGGAATGGCAAGGGAGCGGTACTTAACGTTCAGTTTTGGTTGTGGAGTAGCTTTGCCTGGCCGTAATACGCAGTGGACGTGGTCTCGGTGAAAGTAGGCCAGAGGCTTGGAATTCTCAGGTCGTTGCCGAGCGTCAGGGTGACTACTTTGCTGTTGTGTTTTTCAGAGGTAGAGGAGTGAACTGCGCGCTGAGGGGCACAGACGGAGCTGCGTGCAGGTAGAGTGTCCTGGTGAGGTGCGTCCGCTGTGGTGCAGGCGGGAAGGGGCGACCGGTGGCTGTCCGACGAGGTAATGGGTTTTGTTTTTGCTTTGAAGGCACGGGGCAATGGGCAAAGCGGTAGAGTGTCAGAGGAGCTGGCTTGGGTGAGGAGAGCGCCGGTGGTGAGTTGTGTGAAGCATCGCTTGTCGTGCACGTGTCTTCAAGTCAGCGAAGGTACGGCCGTCCTTTCATGCCTGTGGTTTCCAGGTGGAGAGCATCCTCGACGTGGCGGCCCAAGGTGATGGAGGAGGCCAGGTGGCCGAGCGGTCAAGGTAAGGTAGCGGGAGATGGGATTCGCTGGGAGCTGCCTGTGTATTTGAATTGTGGCTAAGCACATCTCTTCTTGCAGGTTCGGCATGCGGACTCCGAGAGGCCAAGCTTCTTGTCAACAAACGCTGTGAGAAGGTGAGGTGGTTGTCCAAGAGCCAAGTACTCTGTAGCGACTCAGCTGAATGTTTTTGGTTTTGGCAGGTGCTGTTGCAACAGACTCACCAGGTCATCAAGTCCCAGCATTCCCACCAATCTCTAAATCTTGCCCCTAAGTACCTCATCCACCATCACCTTAAATACCTCCAGTGACAGTGACTCAACCACCTCCCTGGGGAGATCTTTCCAATGCCTAACCATGCTCTCTGTGAAGAACTTTTTCCTTATCTCAAGCCTAAATTTCCCTTTCCGGATCTCGAGGCCATTCCCTCTCGTCCTGCCCCCTGTCACTGGGGAGAAGTGGCCAGCAACCTGCTCTCCACAACCTCCTCTCAGGGCATTCGAAAGAGCAATGAGGTCTCCCCTCAGCCACCTCTTCTCCAGGCTAAACATCCCCAGCTCTCTCAGCTGATCCTCTTCTTCTACAGCCCCTTTACCAGCTTCGTTGCTCTTCTCTGGACTCGCTCCAGAGCCTCAACATCCTTCTTGTGGTGAGGGGTCCAGAACTGAACACAGTACTTGAGGTGCGGTCTCCCCAGTGCCGAGTGTGGAGGGAGAAGAACCTCCATGGACCTGCTGGTCACGCTGTTCCTGATACAGGCCCAGATGCCATTGGCCTTTTTGTCCACCTGGGCACACTGCTGGCTCATGTTCAGTCGTCTGTCAACCAACACCCCCAGGTCCTTCTCCTCCTGGCAGCTTTCCAGCCAGGCTTCTCCTAGTCTGTACCTCTGCTTAGGGTTGTTGTGCAGGACCTGGCATTTGGCCTCGTTAAACCTCCTGCCGTTGGTCTCAGCCCAGCAGTCCAGCCCGTTCAGTTCCCTTTGCAGAGCCTCCCTACTCTCCAGCAGATCGACACTTCCTCCCAGCTGGGTGTCATCTGCAAACTTCCTAAGGGAGCACTCAATGCCTTCATCCAGGTGATTGATAAATTCCTTAAACAGGACTAGACCCAGGACTGAACCCTGGGGAACTCCACTTGTCACTGGCCTCCAGCTGGATTTAACTCCATTTACCATCACCCTCTGGGCCCGGTCATTCAACCAGTTTTTCACCCAGGAGAGCGTGCGCCCCTCCAGGCCAGAGGCGGATAGTTTCTGAAGCAGAATGCTATGAGAAACTGCATCAAAGGCTTTACTCAAATCCAGGAAGACCACTTCCACAGCCTTTTCTTTGTCCAAGAGTCTAGTCTCACTCGGTCATAGAAGGTGATCAGATTACTCTGGCAAGACCTGCCTTTCATGAACCCGTGTTGACTGGGCCTGATCCCCCGCTTCTCTTGCAAGTGCTTCTTGATAGCACTCAAGGTCACCCGCTCCATGACTTTCCCCGGTACCGAGGTCAGAGTGACAGGCCTGTAGTTCTCCAGATCCTCCCTGTGTCCGTTCTTATAGATGCGCACGACATCAGCCAGCCTCCAGTCCAGCAGAACCTCCCCAGTCATCCAGGACTGTTGGAAGATGATGGAAAGGGGTTTGGCCAGCACACCTGCCAGTTCCCTCAAAACTCTTGGGTGGACTCCATCTGGCCCCATAGACTTGTGGGTGTCTAGCTGGGCAAGCAAGTCTCTTACCACCTCCTCTTGGACCTTGGGAGTCTCATACTTCTCTTACAACCCCTGGGGTTGTGCACAGAGGGAACAATTTTCCTTGCTGTTAAAGACTGAGGCAAATTAGGCATTGAGTACTTCAGCCTTGTCTTTGTCCCCTGTTACTCCTGCTCTCTCTGCATCTACTAGGGACTGGAGATTCTCCCTAGCCCTCCTTTTGCTGCTGATGTATTTGTAGAAAGACTTTTTGTTGTCTTTCATAGTCTTGGCCAGTCGCATTTCTAGTTGGGCCTTAGCCCTCCTGACTTTTTCCCTGCACATTCTCGCTCCCTCCCTATAGTCCCCCCAGGATGCCTGCTCCTTCCTCCAGAGGTCGTAGACCCTCCTCCTCCTATTGATGTCTCTTAGGACCTCCCTACTCAACCATGCTGGTTTCTTACCCCACTGGCTACTTTTCGGGAACTTGGGGACGGCTTTCTCCTGAGCTGCTAGGAGTTCCTTCTTGAAGAGCGCCCATTCCTCCTGGACACCTTTGCCCTCACGGAGCGCCTCCCACGGGACTTTTCCGACCAGCCTTCTGAACAGCCCAAAGTCTGCTCTCTGAAAGTTGAGGGCAACTGTTCTGCTAACCTCCACCTTCTTCATTTTACCCTGGACTGAGAACTCTATCATCTCATGATCGCTATGCCCCAAGCATCCTCCAACCCTCACATCCCCCACTAGTCCTTCTCTGTTCACCAACAGCAGGTCCAGGAGGGCACCGTCCCTTGTCGGTTCGCTCACCAGCTGTGTGAGGAAGTTGTCTTCCACACACTCCAGGAACCTCTGGGACTGTTTCCTTTCTGCTGTATTATACTCCCAGCCTATATCTGGGAAATTGAAGTCTCCCACAAGGACTAGAGGTAGCGATTTTGAGACTACACTGAGTTGTTGGTAGAAGAGCTCATCAGCTGCTTCTTCTTGGCTGGGTGGTCTATAGCAGACTCCCATCACAATCCCTTCCTGCCCATGGGCTCCTCTGATTTTCATCTACAGGCACTCACTCCCATCCTGACCGTAGTCCAGTTCAAGGTTATCAAAGCCCTCTCTAACATAGAGGGCTACCCCGCCTCCTCTTCTGCCCTTTCTTAAGAGTTTATACCCCTCCATGGGTACGCTCCAGTTGTACGAGTCATCCTGTAATAGACTGCAGACAAAAGTATGGGTTCAATTAGAATTTATTGAATTATAGCAGGCAAGGCAAAGGCAAAAACAGCACTGGGCAACAGGGGAGTCTATTGCTCCTCAAACTGCCGCAACATCCCAGGTCTCAGTTTCCTTCATTATACAGTTCTGTTCCCTGCTATGCGGCTTTTTTTTGTTATTTCTCTGCGCCTGCTTATCTTGTTGCCATGGGCCTTCGACCTTCGTTGCAATGCAGGTGGCGTTTTGGTACGATACACTCCTGGTTCGGCAGCTGTTTTGACTGCGTCCTGGTTCTTCAGTAAACAGCTGTGTCAGCGGATAGCTATACCTAAATACTTAGAGACTTAAAATTAAAACAAACTTTAATCAGTGAACAAAAACATGGATTATATTTCCCACAATTCCCCCATTTCTCTTTTTCTGTATTTTTGTTCACTGTCTCTTTGCAATTCTTGTCTTGCTAATTCTAACATCCCTATATCTTCTTCTTCGGATATTCGTTCATACTTGGTTCTAAGAAGCATGAGGTGCGCTGCTTCTAACCTACTTTTTACTTTGCTGATTCATCTATTAAATATACACGGGCCAAAGGTAAGTCCCAACACCAACAAGATTACTGGCCCTGTAATTGTGGAAAGCAGGGTTGTCAGCCAAGCTAAACCAACTTTCATACCAACTCTGATGTGCTTCTCTTTGCTTTTTTTTCTGTTGCTCTGTCTCCTTAATTCACTCATGGTGTTAATCACTACTCCTGCGTGGTCTGCATAAGAGCAGCATTCTTCTCCTAGTACCACACGCAAGCCTCCCTGCTGTAAAAATAGCAAATCTAACCCTTGTCGATTTTGTAGCACTACTTCTGATAACGATGTGATTGATTTCACTAGACCGTCAATTGCCTTTTCTATTTTGCTCAAATCTTCATTCACAGAAATTCTGAGCACCCTGAATTCCTTTTGCCGATTGATTAACGAGGCAATTAGTTCTTTCTTTATGAGGATTAGTCCTCCTCTATCCCTGCCTGGCTCCCAAAACTGAATTTCCTATGTTTTCCCAATGAACCATCTTGCATCTTTTGGGTTCGTAACATTCAAATAGAGATATTGGCACCAACTGCCGCGTCCCTTTTCACCCCGCCACTATAGTCATATCGGGGATGAATACACCCTGGAGGCCCCCTTCCCACAGCTAGGAATTTGTCTTCCCCTTTCCTAGTCCAAGTCCAGGCTATTGTCTCGCAACCCCAATATGCACAGTAATTATATCCAGGCCAATTACAATATTCTTTCCCGGGGTTTGCAGCAGGGCACATATAAAACGCCCTATATCTCTTGTATGGATTGAGAAGGTCGCGAGGATTATCTCCCCCGTCTATAGCGGTGAGCTCCGTTAAATAGACTTCAAAAGATGGGCCCCCAGGAGTTACGATTGTCTCGATTACATGCTGATCATCCCATCGTATCAATGACCATTTAAACAGTTGATGGGATGGCGCGCTCGTTGCACTGATTTCCCCTAAAAATAGCATAAACAAAACAACCTGTCGGATCAAGTGGTGAACCTTATTAGAGACACAGGAATTTCTCTGTCGATTTTCATTTACAGCCTGTAACGTGCCCTCCTGCCCGGAATCCCCTTTTTTATTCCCACTCTTGGGGCAATTCTTCAAGTATTTCTTTTGCTGTTTCCTCCCGGGGTCTCTTGCCTCCACCTTTCTTACCCCTCTGCCTCGCTCGTCGACCCGGTTGCCTAGGGCCATGAGGGGTACCATCTTCTCGGCAGCAAGGATATTCTTCAGGAGGACCCCGTGGGCTATTCTGTTGCCTTTTGACGTAGGAATCCCAGTTTCGGTGTTTAATTGGGGGGGGGGGGGGCGTCACACCGAATTCCCTTCAAGCGAATACAGCAGATACAATCTACAATTTTGGCTATAAACGGAACTTTATACTTTAGGATCCAATCGGTTATGTCACGGTACAGTTCCCAACAAGGGTCACAAACTCCCTTAGGAGGAGTTCTCTGCCTGCAATGAGTCCACCACCGATCCGTACAGATTTTGCAAATATATCGTACAAGAGGATAACAATCGCACTCAGAATTACGGATTAATCCTTCCTCCATATAACGTGGCTGCTCTGCTTTATACTCCACACAATATTTGTTCATTGATGAATCCCCCTCTGAATTCACAGTCTTAGGTCTCCAGGTTTGCTAGTTACTTTCCACTCGGGGATTGGCTCACATACCGGTCCTTTGATTCTGCTAGCGTGGGTCCATCCCTTTTCTGAGGTTTTAATTGCAGTTTCTGTGGTAAGTAATACAAGGTAAGGTCCTTCCCATTGCGGAGCCAAGGTTGTCTCCTTCCAAGACTTTATCATTCCCCAGTCCCCAGGTCGTATCTGATGCAGCTTTAGGTCTAACGTAGGTCTCTGGGCCAGCCTCCCTTTTTTCCATTATTCCTCTCTGTATTTCATTAAACTAGCGATATAAGCATTTATCTCCCGGTCTCTCAATTGCGGATGGGCATCCCGTACAACATCTCGAAAGGAGATACCCTTAGATCGGATCTAGGTCGTGTCCAAATATTCAACAACGCTAACGGTAGGCATTTTACCCGCGATAGTTTGGTTTCAATCACAAGTTTAGTCAATTGTTTTTTAATCTCTCCATTCATTCTTTCTACCCTGCCAGAACTTTGGGGATGCCAAGGGGTACGGTAGTCCCATTGTATCCCCATTGCTATCATAGTTTCCTTTACTATTTTGGAGGCAAAATGAGGTCCTCTGTCTGAGTCGATGGTTTCCACAACCCCATATCTGGGAGTTATCTGTTCTAAGAGAGTCTTGACCGCTATTTGTGCTGTCGCCCTTGCCGTAGGGAATGCCTCTACATAATGGGTTAGATGATCCACCATTACTAATAAATATTTATACCTCCCGACTTTTGGTAATTCTGTAAAGTCTAGCTGGATATTCGCAAAGGGTCAGTGGGCCGTGGGCCGCTCTCCCATTAGTGGCTTCCTCAGATTTGCCCTATTTACTTTTAAACAAGTGACACATCCTCTCACTATTTGCTTAGCCAAATCGTTCATACCAATACACGTGTGTTTCATCACGAATCGGTCTACTAACGCTTGTGCTCTCTAATGTGTTTTGCTATGTATTCTCTTCATAATGTCTGCAGCCACAGACTTGGGCAATACAGTCCTGTTATCCTCTGGAAGTCGCCAGTCCCCTTTGGTATCTTTTTTTAAGCCCATTTTCCTCATCTTCTCTTTCTCTTGTGCAATAAAACTATATACCCTCCATATTTTTCCGTGGTGTATACAATGGTCTGCCTGTGGATCGTGACAGGCACATTCTATAGCATCAACGCCTCAGTCCTTCCAACAGATATAGCAAGGAAGATTCTGCAGACCTTCCCCACAAATCTCACATTTTCTCCTTTCGACCGTTGGGTTTCTGTGTTTGGAGGACACGTGTTGTAATGTTAACAGTGCAGCTTTCTTAGCCTCCTGATCAGCTGCATTGTTTCCTCTACTCCTAAATCTAGTCCCCTTTGATGCCCCCTCAGATGGACTACCGCAATTTTCTTAGGCCCTCTCAGAGCCTTCAATATTCTCTCGATTAATTCCCGGTGAACCAAGTCTTTTCCTTGGGAATTAATTAATCCACGCTCCTCCCATATTTTCCCAAAGGTAAGTATGATTCCATACACATATTTCGAATCCGTATAAATGGTTCCCACTTTATCTTTCAATAGTTGCAATGCCCGTAATACAGCATACAACTCGCAGGCCTGTGCTGACCATGTCTTACTTAGCGGACCAGATTCGATGACTGTCAGCCTTTCTCCTCCAACTATCGCATAACCTGAAGCCCTTTTTCCATCTACTACTCGTGAAGATCCGTCCACAAACAACCCGTCTCCTTCCTCCAGTTCTTCTTCGTCTAAATCTGGTCGTATTTTGGTTTGTGTTTCTATTGTAGATAGGCATTCACGAGTCAACTCTCCCTCAACAGGCTTCCCGTACAAGAATTGGGCCGGATTTTTGCAAATTTGTTACTTCTGGGGTCAATTTTGGAGAATCCAAAAGGATCCCTTCGTACTTTAAAAGCCTGGCATCCGTTATCCATTTATCTGCTTTTTGCTGCAGGATTTCCCAAATATTATGGGGGGATAATACTTTCAACTCTGTATTAAAAGCGATCTTGTTAGCTTCTTCTACTAATAAAGCGCAGGCCACTAGGGCTTGCAAACAAGCGGGCCAACCTCTGCTTACGGGATCTAATAATTTTGAAAGGTATTCCACGGGTTTCTTCTTTCCTGCCCAATCCTGAGTTAGAACCCCATAGGCTGACCCAGCATCGGTGTTCACGAATAAATAAAAGGGTCTTTTTAAATCAGGCAAACTCAACACCCGAGCGTTGGCCAGATCCTGTTGTAAGGCGTGTAGTCGTTTATCGTCTTCCTTATCCCATTTTACTAGCCCTTCCCGGCCCAATTTTTCGTATAAAAACTTAACCTTAGTGCTATAGTTTTCAATCCACTGTCTACAATACCCCGTGAGGCCCAACAGTTGCCGAATTTGTCTTTTATTTCTTGGCGGTGGCACGGATAATATCCCTTTCACCCTTCCGGGGTCTAATTTCTTCTCACCCTTTTTTAAATAATGCCCAAGATACCTTACTTCCTCTTCTACAAGTTGCAGTTTTGCCCTGGATACCTTGAGCCCTTTAGTACTTAAAAAGTTGAGTAATTTAATACTTTCCGCCCGCACCTTGTCTCCCGTTTCCCCCGCGATTAAAAGGTCGTCTACATATTGGATAAGTACCACCTCCTCCTCTGTTTGATACTCCTGCAGGATCCCCTCCAAGGCCTGTCCAAACAGATTTGGGGATTCCGTAAATCCTTGTGGAAGGACAGTCCATCGCAATTGCTGCCTTCTGTGTGTTTCTGCATTCTTCCCTCAAAGGACAGGCCCAGAAGGCATCCTTCAAGTCAATTACACTATACCAGGACAATTCTGGGGTTAACTGGCTCATTAGGTTATAAGGGTTCTCCTTTGCTCCTATTACTTCTATTTTCTACGAGGAGGGGGTGCATGCCCCGGGGCACAGTTTGGACAGTAGATCTTTCTGCCCCCGAATCTATTAAGAATTCTATTTCTTGATGCTGGGGACCTAACCTTAATTTTATCAAGGGCTCTGTTGTTTTAGAAGTCCCCAGCAGATGGAGCCCCTGACACTCCTACTCTGCGTGATACATCTTTTTCGTCCTGTATACGTTTCCTCAGGATTAAGGGGGGGGTCCTTATCGTCTCATAAAGATTTAGGGCTTGGCAAATCCAATCCCCAAAATTGGCCAAAATAAATGATCTGGTCTAATCTGCTGGTTTCCCCAGACATGCATACAATAATAAACCATCCTCTCCTTACTTTTGTTTTGTGCGCTAGACGCACCTTCCCAATTTTTGAGCATAAGGCCCAATTGGGGGAATCTCGGGGAATATCTGGTAACCTCTCCTCGGGTCCCTTCCCCATGAGATCAGAAGGCTTACTCTTCTTCTGTCCCATCTTCCGGAGTGCCTTCACACTCCAGGAAACCTACCCCCAACCGAACGGAATCACTTTCTATTTTTTTTTTTTTTTTTGTGCTTCTTTCTTCTCTATCCGGGGAACCCTTCCCCCATTTCTCTGGTCGTAGTACCTCCCCTGGGAGAGACATTAGTCTCCCTCGTCTCCCTCACCGCTGCCAGCATCATCTTTATCCGTTTCTTTAGCCTTATCTTTACCTGCTGTGGTAGGGTAATTTTTCCAATGATCCAACATAAATCCCAACGGGCTATCCTTAGGAACCGGAGGGAGTTTTATGGAATTAGGGGGCCCGCTTTTCCCCCGTCCCATCTTCTGGAGTGCACTCACTCGTTCTGTGATGCGAACACAACCGCTTCTCCTTATTCGTGGCTCACACCCTTGCGGATAGTGAGAACCGCACTACTAAAGGGTCCGCAGTCGCTTAGGGAATCCGAGCTGCCGGTTGCCCTCTCAAGCATTCACACATTCGCAACACTCCAGGATAATCTGACCCAGACCGAACGGATTCCCCCACAGATACTCACACGTCCTGCGTCTTTGTCCGGACTTTCGTGCACGAAATTTATAGGGTCTGCCGGCTTCCCTTTGCCAACTGCCTCGAATTTAGGTTCGTCGGTGCGACCGAGATAGAAGCCGGAATTACCAGGGCCGCCGATCAATCGGTGGGGTGCCTCCCCAGGTAAAACCGGAACTCTACCGTGCAGGTGGTATCCGAGTCACGGCACCAAATTGTAATAGACTGCGGACAAGAGTATGGGTTCCATTAGAATTTATTGAATTATAGCAATCAAGGCAAAGACAAAAACAACGCTGGGCGACAGGGGAGTCTATTGCTCCTCAAACTGCCGCAACATCCCAGGTCTCGGTTTCCTTCATTATACAGTTCTGTTCCCTGCTGTGCGGCTTTTTTTCGTTAGTACTCTGCGCCTGCTTATCTTGTTGCCATGGGCCTTCGACCTTCGTTGCAATGCAGGTGGCGTTTTGGTACGATACACTCCTGGTTCGGCAGCTGTTTTGACTGCGTCCTGGTTCTTCAGTAAACAGCTGTGTCAGCAGATAGCTATACCTAAATACTTAGAGACTTAAAATTAAAACAAACTTTAATCAGTGAACAAAAACATGGATTATATTTCCCACAATCCCACCACGTCTCCGTAACGGCAACGACATCGTAGTCTCCTTGCCCTACCACAGCTTCCAGCTCCTCCTTCTTATTTCCCATGCTGCGTGCATTGGTGTAAATGCACTTCAGCTGGGCAGGCGTAGCTAAGGCCTTCGTAATAGGGCTTCTCCCCAACCGAGCGGTCCTTGACTTAACTAAGGCCACAGTGCCAGTTTGCTGCCTACCATCCTCAGCCGGACTCACCCCCTCTTTCTTAGTGGTGATATACCGGCAGGTGTCATCAGCACACCACCCGTTTGCCACTGAAGTCTCACCTGCAGTCTCACTCCCATCCTCCCTGGCCTCCATCCCCTCCCCCCTCACATCTAGTTTAAAGCTCGATACGTGAGCTTAACTAGGTTTTTGGTGAGGGCTTTTGTCCCCCTAGGAGACAGGCGTGTCCCATCCCTGGTAAGAAAGCCTGGGGGCGCGTGGGCCTCCCCATGATTAAAGAACCCAAAACCCCTCTTGTCACACCAGTCCCTAAGCCATTCATTAACCAGTTTCTTATTCCTCATTTCCTCCTCCTGGTTCCTTAGTAGTGGGATGGAGTTGAATATTACCTGTGCCCCAGAGCCCTCGATCATTCTCCCAAGTGCCTTGAAGTCCCTTTTAACGGCTTTAGGCCTTCTACATTCTATTTCCTCATTACCAATTTGAAAAACTAAGATCCTACAAGTAATAGAGTACCTGGGGTGGCACGCACAGAGAGCACAAAAATAGGAGCAGCGACACACAGGAAGAGCACAGACTCTCACAAAACAAGGTCAGACACAACAACAACGGGCACAGAAACACTGAAACCGAGTTGGAGATCCAAACCTAAGGCCCCCTAAAATGCACACAGAGAATCTCAAAATGGGCTCAGAGATCCCAAGAAAAACAAGCCCCTCAAAGGGGCATAGAGTCCAAAAAGAAGCCTCAGCCTCCCCCAACGTGACAAGAGCCCCCCTCACAATGAGCAAAGCCACCCTAAAATAAGTATAGCGGTCCCCCAAATTAGCCCAGAGACCCCGGCGCTAGCCCCGTTTACTTCTAAAACAAGCCCAGAGCGCGTGCGTTCACCGCAGCACCATCTGTCCATACAAGCATTTTGAGCAGTCCGGTCTGAACAAAATTATTCCTCTCGCTACACCTTTCCGTAAACATTGCTAGAGATAGCGTGCTTCAACAGTAAGAGGGTGTCTGGGCTGCTTTTCCAAGGCAAACGTTCACACGAATGTGATTGAGAATACCTTAGCATATCGCCTTTATATTTGTTGAGATCCTATGGCTTAAATAACGTCTAATCACGTACTATAACGCCATCGAGTATTTAGGAATGTAACGATTGTTAACCACGTACAAATAACAGAATAAGTACTTCATTTAGATTCTCCCCAGTTACAAAACCGTTATTTGTAAACGGTGGGATGGAACAGTAACTACTCTTATTTTCTTGTCACTCAGAGTCGTTGAGATTGACTGCTCGGATACGGTCATACCTTAATGACTCATGCGCCCCTTTCC